>OZ059829.1:48985364-49630031 GCA_964057195.1 Orthosia cruda
TCTGCCAATGTCTAAAGTATATTGGAAAAATCTATTTTACGTTTCATAGTTCAAATGCGAGATGATGTAGTCTATTTAGTGATGTGTGTTATCGATTCGAATTCTTATAACAATCGACTATTACGAAGAAATTGTAATCGATTTTACACATTGGCATTTTAGTCATCCAATTTTTCAAATTAATTATTATATTATGTAAATAAAATGAAAATAGCCAATATTCACTGCCATGTTTACTTTTACACAAATGCTTTACATCTTCGAATATTAATTTATGAGAATATTGGAGCTAAATAGTAATCAAATTGAATATTGTAAAAACAACAGCGTCCACGAAGTGTTGCTCTTTCATAAGCTGGTTAATTCATCAAATGTATTGCATTTTATAAATCATCGGACAAATAAAATAGCTTCTGTTAAAAGTGCCTGTCAAAAAAAAAGACTTGACTTAAAGGCCTCAGTAGCCAGGTCAGTAAATTGATCGCGCAATAATTGTACAATTATCGCTACTTGCTGTTCCTTACGTAATAAGCCCGCCGCACTCTCAAGCTCATTGCTGATGACGTCGACATATTCTGTTGTGCTTTGAGTGAAATTGAAACACCTACAGAATTTGTTATGGCACAAGCAGTGGAACTATTTAATTTGTAATTGTACTACATTATCGCATTGGGTCTTGCCTATAAGGATATTTGTATTTTTGAAGTTAATAAATAAATAAAAACATACATACATAAATAAATAAATGCTGGCATCGTAATCATAAAATTAATAATAATAATTCATACATTGTAAATTTTTGGACGAAACTTCTTTATATCTACTTTTTAACCGACATCAAAAAAAGGAGGAGGTTCTCAATTTTTAACAAAAGATCAAACCGACTTCCAGAACAAAAAACTACAAAGCAAAAAATAACTTTCTTTTTCAAAGTCGGTGTCGAAAAACTGATAAAAATGGGTACAAAAGACACCGAATTCGGAAAATAAAGTTATTTTTTGCTTTGTAGTTTTTTGTTCTGGAAGTCGGTTTGATTTTTATTTCCTCTTCTGTGACAAAAAGTCGTAATGTCTACATTTATCTCATCTTTTCTCGGTATGCGGAAAAACCTGTCGTGGTCTCTTTTAAAATATTGAATGAGAATGTTGAGATGGATGTGCGGAGTGACGAGAATGGATAAATTGAGAAATGAGTATTTTAGAGAAAGTTTGAAAGTAGCGCAAGTGACAGAAAAGTTGTAAGGAAACCTTTTGTCCCTGGTTTGGTCCTATGATGAGGAAGGATAAAACGCTTGTTACTAAAAGAGGTATGAATATAAATGTAAATGGATGGAGAGGGAAAAGACGGATAACAAAAACCGGCAAAGTGCGATTCAGACTCGCGCACGAAGGGTTCCGTACCATTATAGCAAAAAACGGCATAAAAAAACACGTTTTTTGTATGGGAGCTCCCCTTAAATATTTATTTTATTCTGTTTGTAGTATTTTTTGTTATAGCGGCAACAGAAATACATCATCTGTGAAAATTTCAACTCTCTAGCTATCACGGTTCTTGAGATACAGCCTGGTGACAGACAGACAGACAGACAGACGGACCGCGGAGTCTTAGTAATAGGGTCCCGTTTTTACCCTTTGGGTACGGAACCCTAAAAAGGAGGGACTGTGTGAGGAGTGATATGAAAGAGAAAGGACAAGAGGGTCAGTGATGGCGGGGGACAGGACGGTATGGAAGAAGAAAGCGTGTTGCGCCGACCCCATGTAACATTGGACAAGGGCAGGAAGATGATGATTGTCTTTTTTTAAATAACCTCCTTTCTAAAATAATCTGTATTCAAACTTGAAATTGGTAAAATATACTAAAAGTTCTTATATGTAAAGTGGGTACAACAATGTAAGGTGCCTGTACTAGGTAATCCTGTATCACAGGCGACAGGGGCTCAAACAATGCAATTGGAAGGACAAGGAATTTTTACAATATTTTCTTAACATTAGAATAGTGACAGAGATATATTGATATTGCCTGAATGGATGGCCTTAGTCTACGACGACAAATTCATCCGCCAGATAGGCATCTCATCTCTTTCCGATTCCTCTCGCTTTTAATTAAGAACTTATCCTAATCGGCAATAATGTTCTTATTTCTATCCCTACTAATATATATCCCTACTTCCCTACTACTTTACTACTATTACTACTTTACTACTATTACTACTAATATTATAAATGCGAAAGTAACTCTGTCTGTCTGTCTGTCTGTCTTTCTGTCTGTCTGTCTGTCTGTCTGTCTTTGCTTCACGCCTAAACTACTGAACCGATTTGTGTGAAATTTGGTACAGACATAGTAAGGAACTTGAGAATGGACATAGGATAGTTTTTATTACAAAAAATAAAATATAAAATAAAATTTATTCCGGACATACAGCGCCATCTATTGGTCAAGAGTCGGCATCAGAAGTCACTATTCCACGCGAACGAAGTCGCGGGCAAAAGCTAGTATATTATCATGAATCTATCTATATATATAAAAAATGAATACCCATTTCCCTTTGTCACGGCATCACGCGTGAATGGCTGGACCGATTTCGCTTATTCTCTTTTTGTTGTATTATTGTTAGGAGAAGGTTCTTATGAAAAAAAAATAGGAAAAAAAGATTACCTTACCTACATAGGTAGGGTAGGTATGTAGGTAAGGTATGGTAGGTAGGGTTGGGTAGGTAGGGTAGGGTAGGTAGGATAGGGTAGGTAGGGTAGTTTAGGTAGGGTAGGGTAGGTAGGTTAGGGTAGGTAGGGTAGGGTACGTAGGGCAGAGGTTTTTATGGCAAAACAAAGTTTGCCTGGTCAGCTAGTGTTACAATAAAATTGAAAATTGCTTTTCAGGTATTCTCTGTTGGGCAACGCTGTGGATTACCTCTGGATTGACAAAGACACTGGCGACATCTATGTCACAGTCGATGATGCTTTCAATTATCACAGGCAGAACGAACTGTTTGTTCAGGTACTTTATAGTTTTAGCTGTATTTCCAAAATTGACAAGGGCTGCGATGTTTAAGACCTAAGGCCTTGCTTTGATGTGGTGACAATGCCATTAAGATTCTGTTTTGAAAATGGTGGTGTTGTACTGTGAACCCGCATTTATTTAGGAGGTTCAGCTACATCAGCATTTGAATACGCGCAATTACTTAGTACACTTGCTAAGAAAAATAAATAATAGATATTACCTCACTCAATGCTAGCGGTTTCATTGGTCATCCCTTTTTTTTGTGGGAAGTCTTTCAATGACTTCTCCCGCTCTCTCGGTGAAGCGGGAGGGCGTGTCAGAATTTTACTGACTTATACCCGTGTATTACCCGTGTTTCTATAGTTGCTAGAGCCAGAGCGGCGGTAACTTTCTACGTACGCGTTGCGCCTCCTCCTTCGCGAGCATTACTGCTTCGCAGAAGAAGAAGACAACTTCCCATACCTTCTCGGTCCATATGGCCTGAACCAGGGCCGGAAGCGAGAGGTCGCCACCGCCGATCGCCTCCACGAGGACACTACGGCGGTACTCCGCCCAAGCGGGGCAGACCTCCACCGTATGCTCCACCGAGTCCTCCGGGTGGTCCACACAATTGTGACACTCGGACATTTCCTCCCGTTTTATCCTGATCTGGAACCTCCCGAAATAGCCGTGTCCAGTAAGGACCTGCGTCAGATGGACGGTGAGGACGCCGTGGCGCCTCTCAAGCCTCTCCTCAAAGAGGGGCCTTATCGCCGCAAATGTGGCGTGGCCATCATTCGTCATCCCTAGTTTTCCATCATCACAATATAGTATAGACTTCGTCGTACATCCTCTATAGTTCCGTCTCTCTTTCTCTCTCACGCTGGAACCATGATGGTTTTATAACGTCATAGTAACCTCAACCATCTTACAACCTTGCTATTGTTTCCAGATTCGAGTCGATGACACGCTAGGCGATGGGCCTCACAACTCCGCTACTTCCCAGCTGGTGATTCAGTTGCAAGACATCAACAATACGCCTCCTACTCTTAGACTGGTAAGCAAGGAGTACAGTACTCAAATACTACACCAAACACTCTTAGTTTCTAGACGAAAATGTCTTTGTATTTTTGAGAAATATATCAAGGCAAGACAACATTCCTTACGCCTCTGGATCGCCTCTCATTCGAATGTTGTAGGTACTAGGAAATTCATTATTATCTCTATTTGTTTATTTTTTATTGTGTTATCATGTAAGGGACTATTGTTTTAATGAGAATAAAGATATTTAGACCGAACTAGTTCTAAGAAAAACATATCAGCAAATACTAAAACATAGAGAACCTACAACCATGAGGGTAACCATAAGCTTAGCCTTAGAGCAAGATTATTTGGAGTGTGCGTAAGGGACAGATCTATATGACTTGTATACGTCTGTCCCTTTTTGCCAGTCGAACAATGATAATTTTGACAAGTCATGGTACGGGGGCAGATCTCTACCTATAAGCGAGCTACACCGTCGACCACATCATCGCTTACCAGCAGCTCAGATAGTGGTCAAACGCGAGCCGATCAATAATAATATAAAACTGGCTATGTACGTGTTGAACTTCGCACATTTAGGGTTCATTACCAATCCGCAAAATCAAATGGTTGTAATAGGAAACATGAGGGAGTATTAAAGAAAACTCAGATTTTCAATATATACGTATTTGTTAGTAAAATATACGTAATCAATAAACAACAAAAAAACCAAAGACGTTCATAGCTCAAGGCAACTAAAAAAAACTTTGGAACTAAATTTTGTAAAAAAAAGCAGACTTCGGTGGCTTTTCATTCCGTTGTTTTCCAATATTTTTGAATTCAACGAGCTGTAAACAACGATACCCCATTTTTTTTTATTTCATTATAAACATTTAAAATATTTTTTGACAATGTATGCTTTGGGTCAACAAGATGCATATGGTGTGCAAACTTGTAGATTGTAGCTCCAACCGTTTGGGCTTTAAAACCTGTATGACAGACGACAGACAGACGGACAGATAGACACGTAAGTGACAGCAATAGGGCTCCGTTTGGACCCTTTGGGTAAAAACCCTAAAAAGATCACCAGAAATAGGCCTTTCTTCTTTTATTTCTTTCTGAAATTATCTGTCCCTCTAGCCTCGCGGCAGTCCGCATGTAGAAGAGAACGTCCCGCAAGGGTACCTGATCACCGAGGAGGTGACTGCCTCGGACCCGGATACCACCGCTGAACTGGAGTTCGAGATCGACTGGGACACCTCTTACGCCACCAAACAAGGCAGGGAAACACCAGCTAGGGAGTTCCACAAGTAAGGATACATTTACATTTGTTATAGACTATTTGAAGCTTCAAAGCAAACTTAGAGCCAAGAATCCGGAACCGCGGTTCCACAGCCGAATTGCGCAAGTGAATTCGGCAAGGTGAAGGGTTTGACCGCAATCAAATCGACCAATCACAAGCGAGATAAATGACGCGATGTGGATTGCCGTGTGTGTGTGTGATTGGTCGATTGATAGCGGTCAAACCATTTGCGTTGCCGTATTCATTTACGCAATACGGCTGCCGGTCCCGAAAGTACCACGACCCAATAGAAAAGTTATATATAGTTTTATTATTAACTTTTTAATGGTGTCAATCACGTAAGTGGTTAAATTATTAAAGAAAGAAAGAAAGAAAATATATTTATTTGTGACCCGCACAGTAGACACGAGAAATATGCATAAAATTAAAAAATAATAAAAATTAAAATACCGTCCGAGACCAAAAAGGCATGCGTGACATAAACTAAAGACTAAAGATCACAATTGTGATCTATTCGAGTCTTCACAATGTGCGCGCTCATAACTTATCTGTTTATTTGAATATCATTGTAGGACCCACTGTTGATGCCATACATATTAGAACATTATCATTTTCTATTTGATATGAATTTAGAAAATTGGAATTTATTTGGGAAATCAGCCATGAAGATCTACCTAATAATTAAACGAGTATATCGTATATTCTTTTTATAAAAAAAGGCGCCAAACAATCAACAAAGATCAATCCAGCTACAATAAAAAAAATCTAGTCTACTTTTTTTTTTGTTTTACTTTTTACTTCGATATTGCGTCGGTTAATGTTTTTGCTTTTCAGTTTACTCACTTAATTTCAACAGAATCGTTCCGCAATTGAAAATTCTGTTGAAAAAATATCAATAAATCCTTTCCTACCTTTAGGGGAGGACTTTATTGAAAAATCTTAAAAAATAACATTTTTGATATCGGACCGCTTTATATAAAGATATGCGTGATCATACATAAAAAAATGACAATCAAAAATATATGTCGAATTAAGAACCTCTTCCTTTTTTTCGTCGGTTAAAATAACATTTTATTATGTACGTGTATAGCCGTTACTGTGCCTCCTTACTCCTCGTTTCTATGAACACAGTTAAACTTTTATTGGTCTTTGAAGTTTTATCTATACATACGCACGAGACTTACGCACGTTAGTTGATTTATTATAAGCATTATAATAAATCAACTAACGTGCGTAAGTCTCACAAAAAATTCAAAATGGCTCGACTAATTTCTTCTTTTTCACCTCAATACTGAGGTGGTTTATTTAATTAATTTTAGGTGGTGCTTATTTTTCTGAATCATCTACAAATTCTCAATTGTTCAATTTCCAGCTGCGTAAAGATCGTTACGCGTTACCCAGACGACAACCGACGCGGCGTCGCCTATGGGCGCGTGGAGGTACTCGAGATCCGGGAAGGAGTCACCATCGACTATGAGGAGTTTGAGGTGCTGTACCTCACCGTCAGGGTCAGAGACAAGAACACAGTCCTCGGTGACGACTATGATGAATGTAAGTGTCAGTCAAACCAGATCGCCGTAAGATGCGGAGATTATTTAATTTAGAGCTCAGATCAAATACCACAAACGACTGGCAAGCTAAGGCGTAGTTTTGTTTGTTGTACGTGTGTGCGTGTAATTGTGTATGTATACGGCAAGGCGTAGTTTTAACCGGCGTCACCTTGTTGTTTGCAACGTTCCATCATGACTTTTTATTTAATCTGATATTTAGAGTACACCTGATAAATAAATAAAAATTGTATCGACAAATACACAGACATTGTAAAAAATTGCATTCTGTTTACTGGAAAACTTCCATTCTAAAATCATTACCATCCTCATTTCAGCCGAAAGAAGTACACTTCTGAACATAGGCCTCCCGAAATGATGCAATCTCGACATCGACCGGTCGACGCACAGGGCATTTCAGGGCAGGGATTTTCCGTAGCCTTAACCCTGGTTAAGCTCTAGCAACTAGCTGGATTGATAACGTGATCAATCCAGCTAGTGGAAGACCTTCAAAGTCAATGTATTTATTTCAAATACGCCATTAAGCGGCACTTTTGAACGTTAACAATTAAAATTTACAGTTAATAAAAATTGATTCTACCGTGCATTCGGAAAAGTAGCTTGTTATGGAGATGAATGCACAAGAAACTCCATACTTACTCTTTTAAAAATAATAAGTGGTTACAATATTGACATCAGTACATACATTAATAAATTCACTTTGTATGTGACGACGATGCACCCAGAATAGCCCTACATACTATACTACGTATAGGTATAAAGTATTAAAAGCATTAGCAAATAAATTCATAATTCATTAAATAGAAACATGGCTCTCACATACTTATAAATATTGCAAACATAGGTAAAATATTTAATTCAACAACAACGGAACAGTGTGTGAGTCAATGTCTTAAACAAAAAAAAAAGAAATACTTTAACTATGATTATATAAATTAAAATTTGATTTTGCCTACCCTAAAGCTTGCCCTATGGAGCAGGACCAGCATGTTTCCAAGCATTCTTATCTTGAATATAATCATCTAATTTGTAATGCTTGTTTACAAAGTGTGCTTTTAACTAAGGTTTTAAATTTACTTTCATTTAGTTTTTACCCGACTGCCGAAGGAAAGTAAGGTGTTTATCAGTCTATGTATGTATGTATGTAAGTATGTATGTATGTTCCTATGTGGCGTTCTAGAGACCAAACGCGTTGGCCGATTTTGATGATTCTTACGTCAATCGATTCGTCTTAACCCTGCGAGTGTCACTGGCTACATAAAAATTGGAAAAGAAAAAAATGGCGGATTTTGGGCGCCATTTTGTGGGAAAATAATATTTTTTTTCTTCCAAACCCATCGTGTGGGGTATCAAAATAAAGGATTTTAAGAGTTGATTTCAAAAATATATAACACTTATATGTTTAAATGTACCTAATAAAAAAAAATAACTAAGGTTTGTAAATAAAAAAAGTTTATTAAAAATATCAAAAAACCCGACTGCTTAAAAAGCGAACTAAAAAGACGTAAACAAGAAGAAAATCATGCTGTGCAGTTGGAGGATACATATTCATGAGCTGGCTGACCAAAACCAGATGTATCCTCCGACTGCACAGCATGATTTTCTTTTCTTTTTTTAGTTCGCTTTTTAAGCAGTCGGGGTTTTTTGATATTTTTTATATTTTTTTTATATATCACAATGTATTTTGTTATGTATAACACAGTATCCCGTGAAAGATGAGTGTACTTTATCTAATTTATAAGATGGTAAATCTAACTTATCTATATTTCTAGTATTACAATTGTGTCTATTACTGACTTTACTAAAGAGATGTTTGCCTTACATACATAATATTTTCATAAATGAATTGGTAAGAAACTGTAATAGTGGGAGAGCCTCCGAAGCTGCGTCTTCCGGTAAGCGGTCGCCACTCCAGAACTTTTGTGCCCCAATGACCACTCGTTCTGCGAGTAATGTGCCTTGCCTACTGCGAAGCAGGCATAATCTTATGTAATATAATGTTCTCCGTTCCAGCAACATTAACAATCACGATAATAGACATGAACGACAACTGGCCACAGTGGGGCGAGGGGCAGTTGGAGCAAGTATTCCGCGTCAGAGAGGTGTCGGCCAGCGGCGTGGTCATAGGTTCCGTGTTCGCCACCGACATTGACGGACCGCTGTACAACCAAGTGCGGTACACTATAGAGTGAGTGTTACTTGTTATCGGTTAGAAGTAAACCCGAGAACCACGTTGTTTATAATAAATAAAAATAAATTGTTTAGTAAAAAGTGTTACAATATTAAGATGTGACACTGGATCCTGCACTAGGATACCCTGTGTCACAGGATCCAGTCTCTCGACATATATGGTTGATTGTTAAATTTAGATATCAAATGCAACGGTTCCAATCATTAAACATAATTAAAAACTAAAAGGTAACTAAAGGTGTGTATGACATGTGCTTTTTTTTTTTTTATCTAATACAGGCTCGCGCTTGACTACTATGTCACCTGATAGTAAGCGATGATGTGGTCGACGGTGGAGCACGCTTGCCTAGAAGTAACCTATTCACTCTTGACTTAAAGACCCCTAGATTGTAGCTATCGGGAAACACAGACTCCGGCAGGGAATTCCACTCCTTAGCTGTACACATTATAAAAGTATTCTCAAAACGTTTAGTGCGTATGGGTGGGATGTCCACCATGTACCGATGACGCATCGCCGTACGTCTGGTAGTCCGATGATGGAACGGGCTGGGTGGAATTAAATCATGCAATTCCATCGCACTCTCCCCGAAATGTAACCGATAAAAAACCGACAAGCTGGCAACTCGGCGACGATGTTCAAGGCTCTGGAGCTTTGACTTAACCAGTGCCTAATCGCTGATGAGCCTCTTGGCCCGCTTTTCGATCGACTCTAGTGCATCAAGCTGGTAGTTGGCAGATCCGTCCCAGAGATGAGAACAGTACTCCATGCATGATCGAACTTGCGCTTGATACAAGCTGAGCAGCTGTTCTGGCGTGAAATACCTTCTCACCTTTGCAAGGATCCCCAGCTTTTTGGCAGCCAGCTGAGCCTTTGACTCAATGTATGGGCCAAAATTGAGAGTCGATGTCAACGTAACGCCAAGAAGCTCAAGATGGTCAGCTATTGACACGGTCACGTCTCGGAAAGTTGGAGCCGGGTGAAATTGACTCTTTTTTGCGGAAAAAAGACACGCCTGGGTTTTAGCAGCATTAAACCTGACCAGATTGGCATCGCCCCATTCGGAGACTGCCTGCAAGGACAGGTTTAAGCGCTCCACCATGGCCTCTCGGAGAGACTGGATCTGAGGCCCGGTAGCACGAGCGTTGGACAAGTATCTCTCAATAACAGTGCTGTCGTCTGCATACCCAAAGGTGCCGGGTTTTTGCAGATCGTTAATGTGCAGCAAGAATAAAGTTGCCGAGAGTACCGACCCCTGAGGGACCCCGGCATTAATATCCAAGTAGTCCGATGATCAGCCATCGATAACCACTCGAATGGACCGATCTCTCAGGAAGTCTGCAATCCAATCACACAGACCACCGGGCAAACCGAATGAAGGAAGCTTACCAATAAGGCTTTCGTGCCAGACCCTATCAAAAGCCTTCGAGATGTCTAGGGAAACGGCAAGCGCTTCCCCGTGCCTCTCGATGGCCTCACTCCAGATGTGAATGACATACGCTAGAAGATCCCCAGTAGACCGATTTCGGCGGAAGCCGTATTGGCGATCACTAAGGATATCGTTTGCTTCTAGGTATGCCAGGATCTTAGTATTGAGTACACGTTCCATACTCTTACAGAGTATGGAGGTTACAGATATGGGTCTGTAGTTGGCCGGGTCAGCTCGACTGCCCTTCTTGGGCACGGGCTGTACGTTAGCCTGCATCCAAGCATTCGGCACTTTTCCAGCCTCATAAGAAAGACGGAATAGGCGTGTCAAGATCGGAGACTGTTCAGGCGCACAGGTTCTAAGAACAAGTGCTGGTATTCCGTCCGGGCCGCTAGCCTTGTTCACGTCGAGGTTTCGCAGCACCCTACGGTCGTCCTTTTGATGGATACGACATACTCCTCTCGCATCCATCACGAGGAGGAGGGGGCCGCGCGTCACCAGGATTCAAACGAGAAGATTCCGCAAAAAGAGAGGCAAATAAATTTGCCTTCTCCTCAGCGGAGTGGGCCAGTGACCCGTCGGGTTTCAGCAGTGGTGGCAGTGAGGGACGGCAGAAGTTCGACTCGACCGACTTAGCCAGAGACCAAAACGCTTTACTACCTGCTGGGTAAGAAGCAAGTTTGGTCCCTATTCGGCCAATGTGATCGAACCGAGCCCTTCGCAACACCATCTTGCAGGACTTGGCAGCCCTGTTGAAGGCCTTCTTCTTCTGACCCACGTCACTCGCCTTACGCGATCGAGCGTCGACCCAAGCCAGGTACGCCCCATGTTTAAGCGCGTCGGCGCGCTTACATTCGGCGCCAAACCATGGCCGGTCTTCGCTAGACATTGATACGTCAGAGAACGGAATGTAGTACTCCATTCCCCGACGCAACACATCCGTCACGGCATCCGCGCACGACGATGGATCAGTCGAAGAAAAGCAAGTAGGCTGCCAAGGATAGCATGCGAAGAAAGACCGCATGCCATCCCAATCTGCCGACCTTTACCGCCAAACCCGCCGAGTGCCCCTTGGGCTGGGATCGGGCGGGGAATAGACGGACACAGACTTCACCAGACAGTGGTCGGAACTACCCAATGGTGATACTATCGACACAGAGTATCTTTCTGGATCTGTTGTCAGCAGAAGGTCCAAGCAATTCGCCGTGTGCGAATCAACATCCGGTACCCTCGTTGCCCCCTGGACCAGCTGGGTGAGGTTTAGCGCTAGCGCAAGCTTACGCATCTCCCGTCCAGCATGATCAGTGCACTGGTATGGGAAGAGCCACTCCTGGTGGGGGGCATTAAAGTCCCCCAGTAACACTAATTGGGCAGAAGGGTACCGCTGCTGTGCTGCATCAGCCGCCTCACTGAGGTACTCTGTGAGCCTGGTCGCCTCCTGATCTCCGCTGTGCGACCGGTAGACACAGGCGTAGATAATTTTATCCAGACCTGTGTCCACCAGAACCCAGAGCGTTGTGAATCTTGAGTCCTCAAGGTTACGGAGACGCCGACAGCAAAGATCGTCAAGGGCGTACATACATACGCCCGCCCGTGGTCTAAAATTGTGCTCTAGGGTGAACCCTGGGTAAGACAGGTACGACACGTCTGACGGACTCGCTATCTGCGTCTCCGTAAGGAAAAACAGCGCTGGTTTCTCAGTCTCCAGGTGGTAGTGGACTGAAGAGAGATTTGAGTGCAGACCCCTAATGTTGGTGAGGTGCACTTTGTGGGGGAGGGGGTGCAGCCGCTGTTTAAAACTATTATTCCTTTTCCTTGTCATCATTAATATTTTATAAGAGTGAACGGAGGAGAGGAGTTGGAAGTGAGACGAGGTTCCACGCTGCTAACCTTCAGACACGCACTGAAAGGACAGCATCATTGGGGTACTAGTCCGGAGACTGCGGGGACGCCCGAGCCCCCCCGGAATGTCCATCGGGCCCTCCCCATCTGGTCGCCAACCAGCACGATGGTGCATTCCGGGATTTTTCGACAGTTGGCGGGGCAGCCTTTCGTGTGTGGCTGGCACACTACTTGGGCCCCCAACTACCTGCGGTCGGCCAGCGGCGCACCGTGCCTCGGATCCCGCTACCCTCCGCGACTAGTCTCCCGACACATCACTAACAGCGCACGTCAGGCTGGTCAACCTGCACTGGAACAGCTATCTCGACCAACTCCTCTAGTTGGCTACACCGAGCATCGAACCGGAACACGGCTAGGCCGTTTGGCGGTACGTCTTTGCCCGGTGGGTGGTCACAAGCCTTCGGCCAAAGCCTCCTTCCAGTTAGTGTCACCTGATTTGCACCAACCGGGGACCACGTGTAGGGAATCAAAAAAAGGGTACATTCCTACGGACGTGGGTGACTCGGCCCCCAATCTTTAGTAATAGTGTGTATGTGTTGGTGTGTAGTTTAATACTCATTTGCTAGTAGGTTTTCTGTTTCACTATAGTTAAGTCCGAGTAACCAATCCTGGACTTCTTTATTGAACTCAAACTTGGTCATGAGGAGGACATTTTGCTTTTCATTGAACCTCTCATACAGATGTGGCCCAATATGTGAGAATGCTTTATTGCCAAATTTAAGTTTGCAGGCAACTCTGTTCAACAACTGTGTTAGGCTTTCTACGCGTGCGCTGGTCCGTAACCAGTGTGGAAGCTGCGGTTTTATGGAACTTGAGTATCACTGCCATAATAAACAATTGACGCACCATAACCACTCTTGTCTCACGATATAACATATTCAGTGGGGTATCGGATTCCTAATCTATGAGAAACTTTTAGGATAGCTCTTTGTGCACGTTCAGCAGCAATCAGAAATGTTTTTCCAGCTGAACCCCACGATATTATGCAGTAGCTAAATATAGACTGATATAAGGCTATATAGATCATCTTTAGAGTATCCTTGTCAGCTAAAGATCGAAGTCTTTTAAAAATGTACAAAAGCTTCCTTACGCGTGCAGTAACCGATTCTGTCTGCTTTGTCCATGTCAAGTATTGGTCTATATAAATCCCTAGATATCTAATGTACCTAACCCTCTCAAAAAAGGACAGCTACAGCCACGACCGGGGCCACAATTGCATTGGTGGAATTTGAGTGCAAATTTATCAGGGGCTATGTTGTTTTGCTCACAGTAAAGTTTAGAATCTTAGTCTTTTTGACATTCAATGTGAGCAGGTTGTGTTGTTATACTGCTGTACGTTTGTAAAGACTGAGCAGGAACCCCTACCATGACGTATCATTCATCATCATCATGAATCCGTTGTGATAAAGGGATAGTGCTATTCGTCCTGCTTATCTCCTTCTCTCTCACACAGCGGGTCTGAACTCGAACAACAATGAATGTGGTGATGTATGTATGTATAAATCGCGAAGCTGGATAGACTTCATGCTTGCCAAGAATGAAACATTATCTGTGTCAGATGATACTGCCCGGCTTGCTGTTTCCAGGGAAGTTATCTAACATGTAGATATAGGAACCGACCTCCTTCAATATTTTTGTTCTAATTTTCAGACCAAAAGAAGGCACTCCACCAGACCTGGTGGCCATCGACTTCGTGACTGGTCAGATCACAGTGCAGAAGGACCAGGCTATCGACGCGGACGTACCACCCAGGCATAACCTGTACTACACCGTCATCGCCAGCGACGAGTGCTTCTTGGAAGATAAGTTGGAATGCCCGCCTGATCCGACCTTCTGGGAAACACCAGGAGACGTAAGCATTAGGGCGTCATTTAAAACAAGCTATCCACATTTAAAAAAAAGATTTTTTATACAAGCATTTCTACAAATAGTGCAATGTCACGAGAAACAAGCGTGTCTGCAAAATTTCAGGTCAATCCTACACCGGAAAGTAGGTATAATTTAACTTGCATGTTTTGATTATAGACAGCGGGAAAGATAATAAAAAAAGGAAAAAAAAACAAACAAGTAGGCAGTGCATAAAAAATAACTAGCCCGCCATATTGGATTTAGAATTACGTCACTTTCCAAACCATGCATTGTCATCCAAACTAAACATGTACGCAAAATTTTATCGGTGGAGGATAACTGCTGTAAAATTCAGTTGAAGGATATGACTCGAACATACATTACATACATTGCAAATTAAATAAAAGTTTTTTTTAAAAACAAGCTTAAATATAAAAAAATAAAGTAAACAAGCTTTTAAATTAAAAATTTCATTGTTACGCGAAACAAGCGTGTGTGCAATATGTCAGCTCAATTCAACACTGGGGAGTGGCTCAAATATACTTGTAAGATTTTACAGACAACGGCAACCTTATTGCGTGATGAATTCTGCGATGAAAGACACGATGTGGGTTTCCTTCTATGTGATTGGTCGATTTTTCATACTCTTTGCCCTTTGCCTTGCCGAATTCATTACTCAATAAGGCTGCGGGACAGGTTAAAGAAGAAATAAAAGCTTGTAAAAGTACCATGTGATTAATTTAAGTACTGTATGGTCGATTTTTAATATAATTTTTACTCGCTCCTTTTTAGCTATATGGGAGCTGCCCTTAAATACTATTAATATTTTTTTTGTCAATTTGTAGTATGGCTTTGGGTCAACAAGATGCTTATACTGTGAAAATTTGAAGTCTGTAGCTCCAATCGTTTGTCTGTACTGTGTGAAAGACGACGGACGGACAGACTGACGGACACGTCAGTGACAGTAATAGGGTTCCGTTCCCTTCAGGTACGGAACCCTAAAAACGGAGGGTGTTGACAAGTTTAACTTCGGTGTTGACAGATACGCTACGATCACTCCATACCTTCTGTGGCTATGTCATAGGGTTTTTTGTTATATTGACAGCTAACGATCCAGATAACCGACACGAACAACAAATGGCCTGTGCTGGAGACGCTCCGGAGTGAAGTGACCATCTATGAGGACGCAGTCTCCGGTGACGAAGTCGTCCAGGTCATCGCTAGCGACCTAGATAGAGACCGTAAGGAACCTTTTTTTATATAACTGACTTCTACAATCTTAAAAACCTTACCGAGTGTATATGTAATATGAAAAATGAAAAATATTATAAGGTAGTCATGTCGTATTTACTCTTATAATACTTAAAACAGTTATTCCCAATAGAGCTGAAATTTATCTGATATCATTGTAAATCCAACATGGCGAAGCCCAAATATGGAGGACCAATTATTTTTTATGCACCAAGATATTACGGCAACAAAATGAAGGGTTTGACGAGAGGAATTAGAATATAAAAAAAAAAGTATAAATAACTGTTTTCAGTGCCGCACAACAACGTGAGCTACACGATCAACTACCAAGTGAACCAGCGCTTGCGCGACTTCTTCGAGGTTGACCTGATCACCGGTATGGTGCGTGTGAACTACACCGGGCCCGATGTGCTGGATAGGGACGGCGATGAACCGACGCACAGGATCTTCTTCACCATCGTTGATAACTTCTTTAGCGAAGGAGGTATGCTCTACTCTACTATTAATACTTTTGGCAAACCCCATCGGCATCATTTTAGCTGGTGTCAGATCGAAAGTTCGGTTTCGGTCGAGTTTCGGCTATAAAACGAGTTTCGGTTTCGGCAGCAAACCCACAGAAACTACGACCGAAACCAAAACTGCATTCGGGAGTTCTCGCGCTGGGATCGGTCATGTTCGGCGTGTTAAATTCCGTCCAAGTGAGCAAGCGACGAAGACATTTTGCCGCATCCACGTGCCTAATCAAGTCGTGACTGGCTTGTGTTTATAGTTCGTTTAGTTTGTTGTGAGTTTTCGTGTTATTTATTTTGAACTCGGTAAGTTTTATTACGAGATATAGCATAAGAGTAGGTAGTAAACGTCAAAAAATCATTCATTATAACAAACATATATATATATTATAGTAGAAACAAGTTTAACCTAACTATCTATGATGAAAAAATAAAGATTAACTGATTATAATAACGTTTTCTTTAATTATCCCTCAAAACATGATCCTTGTAAGGGAGTTTCGGTTTCGGTTTCGGCCGAAACTGAGACTATTGCTTATGCGGTTTTGGTTTAGGTTGTGAAAACCAGTTTCCGTCGGATACTAATTATTGCACATTGGTATCATCATAGCCCATCGGCATCTTTATTTCCTACCGGTATCATTATACCCAAATGGAATCTTTATAAACCTGCGGCATCATTATGGACTATCGGAATCATTAGAGCCCATCGGCATCATTATGGACTGTGGCATCATTATAGCCTATGTGCATCATTATAGCCCATCAGGATCATTAGAGCCCATCGGCATCATTATAGATTGTCAGCATCATTATAGCCTATGTGCATCATTATAACCTATGTGTATCATTATAACCCATCGGCATCATTAGAGCCCATCGGCATCATTATGTACTGTCGGCATAATTATAGCCTATGTGTATCATTATAGCCCATCGGAATCAATAGAGCCCATCGGCATCATTATAGATTGTCAGCATCATTATAGCCTATGTGCATCATTATAGCCCATCGGAATCATTAGAGCCCATCGGCATCATTATAGACTGACCGCATCATTATAACCTATGTGCATCATTATAACCCATCGGCATCATTAGAGCCCATCGGCATCGTTATGTACTGTCGGCATCATTATAGCCTATGTGCATCATTATAGTCCATCTGAATCAATAGAGCCCATCGGCATCATTATAGATTGTCAGCATCATTATAGCCTATGTGCATCATTATATCCCATCGGAATCATTAGAGCCCATCGGCATCATTATAGCCTATGTGCATCATTATAGCCCATCGGAATCATTAGAGCCCATCGGCATCATTATAGCCTATGTGCATCATTATAGCCCATCGGAATCAATAGAGCCCATCGGCATCATTATAGACTGTCGGCATCATTATAGCCTATGTGCATCATTATAGCCCATCGGAATCAATAGAGCCCATCGGCATCATTATAGACTGTCGGCATCATTATAGCCTATGTGCATCATTATAGCCCATCGGAATCAATAGAGCCCATCGGCATCATTATAGACTGTCGGCATCATTATAGCATATGTGCATCATTATAGTCCATCGGAATCATTATAGCCCATCGGCATCATTATAGACTGTCGGCATCATTATAGCCTATGTGCATCATTATAGCCCATCGGAATCATTAGAGCCCTTCGGCATCATTATACACTTTCGGCATCATTATAGCCTACGTGCATCATTATAGCCCATCGGAATCATTGGAGCCCTTCGGCATCATTATACACTTTCGGCATCATTATAGCCTATGTGCATCATTATAGCCCATCGGAATCAATAGAGCCCATCGGCATCATTATAGACTGTCGGTATCATTATAGCATTTGTGCATCATTCTAGCCCATCGGCATCATTATAGACTGTCGGTATCATTATAGCATTTGTGCATCATTCTAGCCCATCGGCGTCATTATAGCCTATCGGCATCATTAATACCCTTTGGCATCATTATATCCCATCTGCATTTTTATGCCTCAAAGGCAAGTTTGCCCTGATATAACCTCGAGTTCAGTCTATCTACTACTCACAAACAACACAAAATGTATTGGTTTACAGAGGGCGTCCGCAACCAGATCGAGGCGGAAGTCCTGGTCGTCTTGCTGGACGTGAACGACAATGCGCCCGAGATGCCAGAACCTAATGTACCCCACTGGAACATCTCTGAAAATGAAATCAAGGTAATGCGTCTTGGTTTATCCTGATTAACGTGTAATGAAGAGAAACGGCCCGACTTACGTGTTATTGGTTTTAGGTTCGGATCTAAGCAGGCGCTTTACTTTGTGTAGATTAATTCATCACCACCAGCTCTAAAAACGGTAAAAGAAAACATCTTAGAAACAAAAATTACAAGACATGCGACAATTATTGAAATCCACCAAACCGCACTGGGCCCGCGTAGTGGTTTACGGCCCAAGCCTTCTCACACGGAGAGGGGGCCTGTGTCTTTCAACGTTCCAACGTTCCGTAAAAGGAATACCGCAAGAAACAATACTAGCATACTTTTACCAAACCAAACAAGATTCAAGATTCGTATTAATCTTTCAGGGCGTCCGCTTAGTACCGGATATCTTCGCTCCGGATCGAGACGAGCCAGGGCACCCCAACTCTCAGGTCGCCTACGACATCCTCGCCCTCACCACAGAGCGAGACATTGAAGTACCGAAGCTATTCGAAATTATCACCATAGAGACAGAAAGAGGAATAGACCAGACCGGAGAACTTGAAACCGCTATGGATTTACGAGGATATTGGGGGACCTATGAAATTCTTCTAGAGGTGAGAGATCGACAACTGTTTCTTCCTAAATACAGTAGATACCTTATCTAAAAATATTAGTATCCGCTTTATTAGTTTGTTTTATTTAATGTAACAAATATATTAACATATATGCAACTGAATATTCTAAAAAAGACAAGCCTATGTACAAATCCAAAAGGTAGAGGGAAAAGAGCATATTATACATCAAAAAATTCGCCCACATTGGTGTCAATTGAAAACATGCCAAGAACGCTGGCAGCATTGCCATGCCATTATGTCACGACTAACACGGGCTTAGCTACTAACTTGGAGTTACTAAGAGAACCAAGGGCAGCGCAAACGGGCCTAAAAGAAATATCTAAATCCTTACGAGATACCCTACCAAACCTACATACCCTTTGATCCAGGCGTTTGACCACGGCGTGCCACAGCAACGCTCTAATGAGACGTACCAGTTAATCATCAGACCATACAACTACCACGAGCCTCAGTTCGTGTTCCCGAAAACTGGATCCGCCATCAGGCTTTCTAGGGTAAGTGGTTCAAATACGAGTACGTCGAACTTCTCTTTCTAAATATAAATTTTGAAGCCTAAATTATAACTTCGTATTAAGTTATTTTTTTTTACTATAGAGCTAGTATGTATGTTATTAACCGACTTACCAAAAAGGAGGTGGTTCTATGTTCGTTATTTTTTTTTGTTATTTCACCGATATCTCCGTCAATTGGGTTGCTGAATTTAAAAAAAAAATACGATTTTTAAAATTTATTTTGAAACTTTACATATAATTAATTATATTGTCGTTGCAAAAATCTCTTAAATACTTTTTTTCAATTTATTATAAGCAATTGAAAATCGATAAAATTTTCAAAAGAACCACCACTCTACGAACGGGCCATGATTGGTCGCCATGTTGGTGACGTCATAACGTTCAAGGAAATTTGTACTAGAGTGTCAACTACACGTGAATTGACTAAAATAGCCGAAAATTTGTGCAAAAATATTATTTATAACAGCAAATTTTATTTAGACATGTGTGATAAAGGATTCTTAAAGGCTGATTTCGTTAATATACCCACGTGATGGACGATTTGGCAGTTTTGAGCATAAATAAAGTAAAGTAGTGGTAATGAATATTACGTGTTAGTGGACCGGTGTTTCTTATTGTTGTTTACCAGGTAGTTAGGTACATTTAGAAACAAAATTGTCATAACGTAATCGTTTTCACATATGGGTAGGTGATATTGGTGTAAAAAAAAAGTGAACAAACACTTTGGATTGGCGCGAAACTTCGACTTTGGATATCAAAAAACTTCAATAGATACCCTCAGATCAAATAAAAAGTCAAGATGGAACGTTGCAAACAACAAAGTGAAGCCGGTTCAAACTAAGCCTTGCCGTATAAATACACAATTATAATGTAAAAATTTTTTACAATTGTAATGATCAAAGTAAGATATTAATACGAATCTAATACTAAATTAGAACAAGATAACATAATAATTAACATATTCTAGTTGGATTCTAGTAACACATACAACATTTCTCAAAACATTAGTAAGTATAGCAATAGTGAGCTCTTGCGCGATTCAGATATAATGGGGATTTTTTATAGTATTTGTTCATAATAGTATGAAACAAGCACGATAACATTTAAGGATCAATATTTTTGATCAATATATTTGATTTTCATCAATATATTGACGATAATAACAAGATTGAATCGGATAAAAGTCAAAACACTGTATCAGCTATGTGCTACAATGAGCAAAAATGAACGTCGTGACGTCACACGGGCTCGGGTTTGTTCGGGAACTGTCGACGTGTTTTCGGTACTGGATTCAAGAAAAACTTTTCAATTTGATATTTCTTTGTAATTACAGCGAATAAAAAAAACTAAAAATAGTTTTGTATGTAAACTTATGTAGGATCTTTCCATTTTTAACAAAAAAAAATTGGTTCAACAAACCAATTGTGCACCGATGTTTGTTATGGCGTGATGCTAAGTTATGAAATGGTATAAACAGACATGCGATTGCAGCAATCCCAAGAGATTTGTTGTCATTTATTGAAGAGTTATATTGTATATCCCCGAAGTTCTTCATCAGATCTTCACCAAATTAAAATGGTACCAATTTGGGAACATACACATACAAACAAAAAAAGGATTTTCAAAATCGGTCCACAATTGACGGAGATAACGGCGAACATACAACAAAAAAAAAACGAACATGGAACCTCCTCCTTTTTGGACAGTCGGTTAATAAATAAATGCTATCTCCCTAATATTTGTTCTGTATACCTCCGTGTCACTCCCACTAACTCCCACTTATTCACCCTTTCAGGAGCGCGCAGTGGTCAGTGGCGTCCTGTCAGTGGCGGGCGCGGAGGGCGTGCCTCTGGATCGCATCTCTGCCACAGACGAAGACGGCTTGCATGCCGGAACTGTCACTTTCTCAGTAGTCGGAGACGGTAAGCTATGAGACCGATATATATGTACCTACTTCTGACAAACGTAAAGTAAAACTCTCAAACCACAGTTTGACTTTGCTGAGTTAATATGAATTTCACCATTAATCATACTAAAATAAAAATATTTATAAAAATATTTCAGAACAAGCTTTTTTCGTATTTTTCTCAGCAAACCCTTTTATTTGATACACATATCATGCCAGTGCTCAATATAAATAGTCCGCCATCTTGGGCCATCCGCCATATTGGATTTAGAATGACGTCATTTACCAAACCATGCATTGTCATCCAAACTAAACGTGTATGCAAAATTTCATCTTATTCGGTGGAGGATAACTGCTTTAAAATTCAGTTGCAAGATTTCATCCGAACACATTTACATACTTACATACAAGCATACGTACATACATGTCGTGGTGGCCCAGTGGCTAAGACCTCGCCTGTCGTGCTTGAGGTCGTGGGTTCAAATCCGAGCAAGTACCAATGTGACTTAATCAGTTCATATATACTTTCTAAGTTTATCTTGGACATCGCTGACAACGGTGAAGGAAAACATCGTGAGGAAACCTGGAGTATAATTTTGTGTAAGCTCCATTGGTGTAATTGCTGCAAGTCGTTCCATTGCAAGGATAAATCAATAAAAAATTGCATTAAAAAACAAAACTTGTGATTTATTAATAATAATTATTATTTATTTATTTATTCATTCGTATGAATCGCATACTCTACTTAGCAAAGTCAGAGTTCGGTCAGTGAATTTTACTCGATGTGGTGGTACCTTTTTGGTCACATTTTCTAAGGTTTTTTGGGACTGAAAATAGTCTACAAGTGTCTGTTTCATGAGGTGCAATTTATGAATTTTTTAATCTGAAAAAGACGGATTTATTTCATACAATAATTAATATCCACAATATAAATTTAGATTACGCATTGAGCAACACATTCTTGTATGAAAGTAGTCTTCTTATGATATTATAAGTGATCGATGTGGTCTCCAGTAATTGGAAGCGCATGCTTGTACTTGTCCATCTTCATGTTTAACTTGCATGTGGAAAAAAAAACGTAAAATAAAATGTATTTATTTGATCAGACGATGCGGCGCAGTACTTCGACATCTGGAACGACGGAGAGAACTCCGGCATGCTCGCGCTGCGGCAGGCCCTGCCTGAAGGCTTCCAGCAGTTTGAGGTCAGTTGCACTTTTATACATGTACTACTTTTCCCACAACTTCGTTGTTGTCAACAACGTGTGTTGACCGGGATGAAAAGTATCCTAAGTCCGGGTTCACTTGGAATAATAAACTCTTTTCACGCGGGCGAAACCGCGGGCAGAAGCCAAGACGGGCCCCAACTGCTAAATAAAGGTGAGTTTTTATGTCAGTCGTGACGTAGCAAGACTACGCGACGGCGTAGCAGATGGTGTGCTACGACCTGCTACGACACTGTAGCAGACGTAGCGAGATGGCTACACCACTGCTACGTCGTAGCATACGAAAACTTGACTTGTTTAGAATTTTGGTTGTGTTGCGTTTATTATGTGAATAACATAACATTACGACTGCTTTCATTCTAGGAAGGGGTAGGTAGGGGTCTATGGGTATGTTTATTAGATTTTAGAGATGTTTTTAACATCCATATCTCGCCGGTGATCTGCCGGCAAAAATTCAGATTCCGGGCGGCTACTGAAAAACTCCTAAAGGAAACACCAAATGGCACTGTTCCAATCTGAAAATCGCACTCCGGACCTCCTGCTCGGCAGAAGTGCTAGCGAGAATTAGACCAAGTGGCAGTTCAGATTTATCCAGAACTTCAAAGCAGCCGAGAGTGCAACGCCAAACGCTTACACGTGTCAAACGACGTTTTTCATAACAATTACGAAAAACAAAATCATTAACATAATAACATAAACTCATTTTTTAAATACATTATGGCTCGTGAAAACAATGTTTTATTGGTTGCACAGCTGACGATCCGCGCGACAGATGGCGGAGACGAGCCGGGCCCCAGGAGTACCGACACCACCGTCACCGTGCTGTTCATCTTGCAGGGAGACCCCGAGTTCTCCCCCAACACCCAGGACGTCGCGTTTATTGGTAAGATCGTAATAAACACTAACGGTAAAAAGATTTGAAAATTTAAATTTGCAAGTTTGTTTTTTTTAACCGGCAGTCCAAAAAGGACGAGGTTATCAATTCGACTGTATTTTTTAATTTTATTTGTTACCGTTGTTGTTTTATGTTACCTCAGAACTTTTTACTAGTTGAACCGATTTTGATGATTCTTTTTTTATTTGGAAGCTGGTGCTTGTCATGTGGCCCCATTTCATCAAGATCTAATGAAGAACTTCGGAGATATACATCAGAATTATTCAATAAATGACGGCAAATCACTCGGGAAAGCTGCAATCGCATATCTGTTTATTGTTTACATCATTTCATAACATAACATCACACTAGTACACTCTAAAGGGGTACGCAGGTGTAAGCAGTTCACCATGGTATACTTACATTATATGGTTTTGTTTAAGTTTAATTTCATGTTATTTGATGCGGGTCTTCCCCTACCTTATGGACTATGGAGTATTAGATCACGTAAAAAATTGCTTCAAAACAAATGATAATCTACAACCGAAGTAAAAATGCAATGCAATACAATCACACTTGCTAAGATTACTTTTTATAGCTTTTCATTGTCTTCAATTACACCGTATGATTTTAATTACATGTCAATTTACGCACGAGGTGGCGGCACTTGGGGGAGACACAATGTCCAACGGTGGAACTCTTTCGGCTGAATGATGTCAATTTATGGCAGCGAAAACAAAGTGTCTTTACGCTAACCATTTGTTTACTAATATCATTTGTACCGCATTTAAGGAAAATGAAAATATGAATGGTTTTGACATTGACTTTCATATTGCAGAGTTGGAAGCAGGCTTGTTGGAACGGTATGAGCTGCAGGTGGCCACGGACCCTAAGAACATCATGTGCGCTGATGATTGCTATGACATCTACTACAGCATCATCGGTAAGTACTTACACTTCCTTGTTAGTATATTTTTGTGTTTCTTCCAGAGACGCTAAACATGTTCAGGCTTTTTGGGTTCCATTCCTCAAAAAGAAAAAGGAACATTTATAGGATCACTTCGTTGTCTGTTTGTCTGTCCGTGTGTCCTTGACGAACCTTAAAGATCTTTTTCCTCTGGAATGCCTGGCGATATCAGGGTGAAATTAATATGATATACTCAACTCAAAAAATCAAACTTCTAAATCAAAAGATACCGCCTTTTTGTAGCATGTTTTAGGAATCAAAGTCAAAGTCAAAAATATTTATTTCATAAAATTAATATTTTAAATAGTTCCCTAAGAGATTCTCGGGGACTTAACTTATATATGGCTCTGATAGCTTTCTTTTGCAATATAAATATGGATTCAATTTCAGCCGCTCGACCCCACAGCAAATACCTTATGTGATAATCCTGTATGAACGTAACTAAACCAAAATGCGCGGTTTCTACATTCGTTGACTGTCCTATCTTACTAACAGCATAAGCGGCTGAGCTGTTAGTAAGACCGCGCGTTTTGAGCCGACCCGCAAGAGATGTTATTTGAGGACCCCATTGCAATTTGTCGTCTAGAGTGATTCCTAGGAAAACTGTATGATTTATAAATTCCAGCTTTTCTCCATTCAATATGATGTCGCAGATTGTCGCTACTTCTAACATTCGGCAATGTGAATCTAATACATTTGTTTTTTTTTCATTTGTTACAAATTGTTTGCCGTGAACCAATTTTAGACCTGATGAATGGAGTTATTCACATCATCAAGATTTTGTGACCGCCGATCTATTTTAAATATCAAAGATGTGTCATCAGCAAATAACACCTTCTTCGGTTGATTTTGTAGTAATTACGGCAAACCTTTAATGTAATTAAAACAGAGGAATGGACTCAATATCGAGCCTTGAGGAATACCCATTGTCATTTCAGATCCTAGTGAGTTTACGCCATTTACCTGAACTTAAACTTGTCTTGCTTTTAAATATGATCTAAGTAACTCAAGGGCTGTATGTTTAAGTCCATAGTGCTCGAGCTTCAACAATATTGTGACATGGTTAACGTAATCGAACGCCTTCGAGCGGTCGCAAAAGATTCCAATGGCATCTTGTGCTTCCTCCCAGACGTTCAAGATGTTCGTCAAAAACGCCAAAACGCCAGGATGATTAATTGTTTGATTTATTTACATTGCATGCACAAAGAAGAAGCTAAGGTGAAGTAAGGAAGCATCTTATTAAACCTGATAACGTTACAGATGGCAACGCAGAGGGCCACTTCGCCCTGGACGGCAACGAGCTGTACCTGGTGCGCGCACTGAACCGCGACGAGAGAGAGACGCACACTCTTGTGGTGGCAGCCAGTAACACCCCCGGCGTCAGTACCGCTCCGCCCGCCTCCACGCTCACCGTCACGGTTACTGTGAGTACAACACGGTCCAAATAACTGCGCACCTCGCTGGAATGTGACCAAACTCCCCCCAAGTCGCTCGTGCGCCAGTAGAGAGAGTCGAAAGTCATAGTGTCACAGCGCCAAGTGCACAGTTATTTTGGCCGAGTAGTCCCACTGCTGGAACACATGCCTCCGCAGTGAAACTGGCTCATAATTAGCAAAATCATAATGTCCCGTTTCAAACGGGACTGTGTCTTTTTCCCCTATCCGTGCCGGTGTGAAATCCGGGACTGTCGAGTAGGAAGGAAATCAAAGGAAAGCTATGAAGATTTACACAACAACGAGGCCACGCCGCTGTCTCTGAAGCTGTTGATGAAGTTTTTTTTAATTATTTACTTGAATGCCCGTTCAATAATAAGGAAAAGAAGCATAAGTACAAACAAACACTTTGTTTCAGGTGCGCGAGGCGAATCCTCGGCCGCACTTCACAAGGCCGCTGTACACAGCCGGCATTACCACCGACAGAGACGAGACGGACAGAGAGCTCCTCACTGTACAGGTGGGTACTCCTGAACACTCCTAATTAACAACTAAAATGACCTAAGTCTGAGGTCCTAAGAAATAATGCAGAAAGTACTAAAGTTGGCGGTCAAGACTGAGGCAAAAATTGAGAAAAAGCCACCGATCCGCCCTATCCAGTCGATATCCTGTCACAATAAATGTGATTGACTCATTCATGTAAGTTTTTACCCGACTGCGGGAGGGTAATGTTTTTCGAGAGTATGTAAGTATGTCCATTTCTATAGCACGCTCTATAGCGCAAACGGTTTGACGGATTATGACATAAACTATGAGGTGTCGTTGAATTCATCTCAATTGTGGAAGTGACGGCTATATAAATTTTAAATATGGCGGCCCTAAAAATGGGCCCTAAAAATAAAAGGGGTTGTTAATAAAAATTTAGAAAAACCTACCAAAACTTCGTTTGTCACCGCTGGCAGCACCTCATAATATTTAATGTATAAATTATATCTGGTACTTGTTTTTCTCTTTTCAGTTAATTACTTTTTATCAGTCGGTTTTTTTTTGTTTTTATGATAATTTCTTTTATTAAGAACTTACGACATGTAGCAGATATTTGAATTTGAAAATAGTTTACTGGACCCGCTATCAATCGCTGCTAAGTTACTGCATTTCATGTTGGATCAGACGTGCCAAAAGCACTCTAATCCCTGTTGAAATAGCAGAACGAACAATATGGATGTTTTGTTTTGATAATTCTATTTAATCCGTCAGTTAGATTATCAAATAATGTTGTACCGGTAAAAGCAAGTGCATCAAAGTTCAGTTCAGTTTTATACTTTGTCAGTATAAAGTGTAGCACACGATATTTCAACGCACTTTATAGTCGTAACTTTGCGTTTACAGGCAAAAGAAAAATACGTGTCCAATATTTTTAGGTTACCTATCTAGCTGACAAACTAAATGCATAATTTTGTCAACTACCCTATTCTGAAAGTTAGCTACTTTCGACCCCTTGCTTACCCTACATATCTCTTGTAACAGTCGTGGAACTTACCAGACGCCAACTTTACATCTTAACAACGATCCTCAAACATCACTCCCTTATCCCTCTTGACAGGAATATTCTTTACAAGCGTAGTCAAAATGCTGTAGTCCCATAAATTTAAACATTCATTTACCTCCTAATAAACTTTTCTGTTTCGGCGGTTCTTATCTTTTTAATAAGTTATGATTATTTATTGTGGTTTTATTCTTCGGTTTCAGTTTAAAAAACATGGCACTTTTCTATACTAAAATGATATTTACAGGCAACGCACACAGATAGCCTAGCTATGACCTACAAGATAGACCTGGAGTCGATGGTGGTGGACCCGTCGCTGGAAAACGTTCAGGAACAGGCCTTCGAGCTGGACCCTGACACTGGAGTGCTGGTGCTGAAGATCCAGCCTACTGCCTCCATGCACGGCATGTTCGAGTTTGATGTTGTGGCTACTGATACAAGTAAGATAACTATTAAAGGAGAACTGGTTTAGTAAAAGCAAGAATCCACCAAAACAAAAAGGGCCGTCGTAGTGGATTATAGATTTATGGCGCACTGCTTCTTACAGGGCGAGTATTGTTTCTCAGCAGTGAGTGAAACTGGGAATATAATAGGCCTATTATGCTCCAAAATTTGGCGTTTATAAAATAACCATCAGTCAAGTGCGAGTCGGACTCGCGCACGTAGGGTTCCACACCATTATCGCAAAAAAGGCTTAAATCACTTTTGTGGTATGGGAACTCAACTTAAATATTTATTGTATTCTGTTTTTAGTATTTGTTGTTATAGCGGCAACAGAAATAATTATTTGTGAAAATTTCAACTTTCTAGCTATCAGGGTTCATGAGATACAACTTGTTGACAGACAGACAGAAAGACGGACAGCGGAGTCTTATTAATAGGGTCCCGTTTTTACCCCTTGGGTATGGATCCCTAAAAAGGATAACGTAACCAATGACAAAATGTCCGACAAATACTCTTCACAGCATAGATATTTCTCTCATTTCTTCGGGTTATATAGAACATGGGGTACTTTTCACATGCTCACAATACTCTATGGTCAAATTCGAATAAACTTGAAATGACTGATTTAAATGCAAGATTGACAGATATTATAGCTTGACTAATTCGTACGTGACACTCCAATGGACAGCGGGCGCGGGGGTACGTAAGGCAGCGGGGGTGGTGGATTGTGCGCGCGGGACGGGGGTCATCTGAAGGGAGCATGTCGACGCGTCATCGCGCAATGACGTCATTGGGTAGTAACGTCCCCCGCCACCATGGGACTGTCACGTACGAATTTGCCAAGCTAATAGAAACATCACGCCTGTATTCAAAGGGTAGCCAGAGGTCTACCTTCAGTTAAACCCACATCACGACAGTCTTACTAGTCTTTTAATAAAAGCATTTTCTCATACAGGTGGGGCAACGGGTCGCTCTGCAGTGAAGGTGTATCTGATCTCGTCGCGCAACAGAGTGTTCTTCCTGTTCCTCAACCCACAAGAGTTAGTCCAGATGCACAGGGACTTTGTGAGTATTACAATCCGTGTAACGTCGTTTATTAGACTTAGTCCTCGGCTTTGATAACTAGCCAGAACTAAATATGTTTAAACCGGAATTCACGCAGGTTGACAGCGCTAGCATTTTTCTCTTATGTAATGTGTATGGTCTTTCTGAGTGCGAGTGTTGATTTTTTTATTTTATTTTCTTAAGGCTCGCCTTTGACCACTATCTCGCTTGATGGTAAGCGATGATGTGGTCGACGGTGAAACACGCTTGCCTAGAAGTAACCTATTCACTCTTGACTTAATGACCCCAAGGTTGTAGCTATCAGGAAACATAGACTCCGGCAGGGAATTCCACTCCTTTTGTTGATGCACAGATAGCACGACAAGAGTTTAGGCATTGTTTGGGACGTAGCTCCGCAATCGTGCTGTGGTTCATTGGAGTACCCGCTCTGTAAAAAAATATTAAAATATACATACTCTAAAAAAGGTGAACTTTGTATTTAAGATTTATTCCGTTAGAACCAGACATCATTTTGGGCAGGGCAAGTAAGTTTTGAGCAATGACTACACACTTGGTTTAACTCTGAAGCCTGCAGTCATAATGAATCACACAACCACGAATCTGGTACAGTTTCGCGACGTCCTTACTCGGAGGCTCTGTTCTAATAGAAGCCGAGTCGTGAGACTCTATAAAGCGCGATAAACTGTAGTTGAGCTTTAACGACGCCAGGTGGCGCACATGTGATTCGCTTTAGTGTCCATACATTAGTCCGGAACATTCCCGAACATTAAAGATCTTTGATAATTACGTGCTCCGTACTGTTATTCACCAGATAGCCGAAACGTTCTCCAACGTGTTCCAAATGACGTGCAACATCGACGACACGCTGCGCGCCACCGACGCCAACGGCATCCCCAGCGAGACCATGACGGAAGTCAGGGCGCACTTCATACAAGACGACTTGCCCGTGCCCGCCGAACTTATTACTGAGTGAGTTATAACTTTAATTACACACCATACAACCCCGCCAAACTAAACTCATACAGCTATTTCTCTTGGGGGTACTTATGCAGTAACTGCAGAATGATCCTACGATCCTTACATATCCCACACGCTGGTTATTAGTACTGCACACTTTTTTTTTCTTGGTTTTGAAATCATCCGATGACTCGGGGTCTGGGTGAAGCGGGAGGGAGGGCGTGTCAGACTTTTACTGAGTAAAACCCTGCAGTCTTTCGTGCAAGACGGAAAACGCGTCGTTTATGTACTTGGTCGATTATTCATACTCTTTCCCCTTTGCCTTGCCGAATTCACTTAAGCAATAAGGCAGTTGCTTGTGCCAGGGCCGTGGTAACTTTCATTCAAATTTATCCGCGACCGAGTACTGCGTCTTTCTGAATAACTTAAACTACTTTATCCCAAATATCACCTAACTTACATTGCCTTTAAACAGATATCGCCTAAAGGCCTACGCAGACCGGGACGGCATGGCAAGGGATTATTTTTTTCCTAATGGACAATCAAACGTATCGATATAGAAATACGACATAAATTGCTATGCTTTAAAATGATGCCGTGGCATTGAAAGGGATTTCAATGCACGGCATTGAAAGACGCGCCACGGGCACCCACGGTGGGATGCCGTGGCGTCCTGCGGTAGGCAACGGCATGCCAAGGACTCCGGCGCTCGTTATGACATACCGCGGAGTGCGGCGGCCGTGGCATGCCGTGGCAAGGCGCTGGAATGCCGCGGTATCTAAGCGGCTAATGTGCGCTGACTGACGGCAAAATCTCTTGCCATGCTGTCCCGGTCTGCGTAGGCCTTTACGGTATATCAGCACACGATTGCCGATACCTATGGGTGATAGTTGGCTCATTCATACCAACACAAATGTAAATAAACTTTCCCCATACACGAGACACATCACACCACATTATATCACAACACAAACGTAAACCCTCAGACAACCCAACACCCCCCAGTCTCCTCCCGTAAAACCCCATACACACAACCCCAGCACTCTGTGTTGGGGACAAAAAGCTCTAGTACTCGTAGAGTAATAGTAGTTTATGAAACTGTTGCATAATGAGGGGTATTAAAACATGAGTGTGTGTTTAAAAACCGAGCCGTAGGCGAGGTTTTTAATAGCTTTCACACGAATGTTTTAATACCTAGTTATGTGCAGTTTCATACACTACTTTATCTACACTCATAAATTGGGATTGAACCTACTAAATACCTCTTTTTGCATTTTCCATGCCATAAAATCGTGATAGCATTTGTCATATACTTTTCTCGACTTTGCTGGTAATAAATTAAGAGTAATTTCCTTCGCCGCATCTAATATATAAATATAAATATCTAATTTTCTTCACATTCACTGATATCAGACATTTCACACACAATAATATAAATAACTCATGAAATTCAGTACTGCAAAACTTGCAAAACGTATGAATGGCGCCAAAAACCAGCACATAAACACCACACACCGCATTAACCGCGCATGCGCTAAGGCTTAGCACGCACTGCGATCTTTATTCGCGCGATTTTTTTCCGCCCATTCTGCGACCTATGTAATTGTATGAAGTTGTTCGCATCGGTAACGAAATCGTGCGAAAATAATTCCGCAAGAAATCCGTGTTTTGCCACAGAATCCACCGCACCACGGCGCGAATTTTACACTGAGAAAAATTTCCTCTGCCGCACTACGTAAAATAAGGACAAAAATCGACCACAATGACGTGTGTAACCCGGTCCATTACGTGTAAGTAGTCAGTCATACGTAGTCGGCATACTGACGCTCATCATGAAGCGGGTTACGTAATTTACTCGTGGTCGATTTTTGTACGTACGTACGTAGCCCGACATCCGGCTACGTAATACGTAGTGCGCCAGTCGCACTGAATACTCCTGAAACTACGAATGCAACACCTGTATACTATTGTTGCGGGCACAGTAGAACACGGTGAACCTTACTTGTGTACCATGGCGGCTTACGTACGATACTGTAGCGGGCATAGTAAATAATGATGAGCCATATGTGTGCACCGCGGTGGCATACGCACTATACTGTGGCGGACACAGTAAATCATGATGAGCCGTACGTGTGTACCACGGCGGCATACGTACGATACTGTGGCGGGCACAGTAAATCACGATGAGCCGTACGTGTGTACCACGGCGGCATACGTACGATACTGTGGCGGACACAGTAAATCACGATGAGCCGTACGTGTGTACCACGGCGGCATACGTACGATACTGTGGCGGACTCAGTAAATCACGATGAGCCGTACGTGTGTACCACGGCGGCATACGTACGATACTGTGGCAGACACAGTAAATCACGATGAGCCGTACGTGTGTACCACGGCGGCATACGTACGATACTGTGGCGGGCACAGTAAATCACGATGAGCCGTACGTATGTACCACGGCGGCATACGTACGATACTGTGGCGGACACAGTGAATCACGATGAGCCGTACGTGTGTACCACGGCGGCATACGTACGATACTGTGGCGGACACAGTAAATCACGATGAGCCGTACGTGTGTACTACGGCGGCATACGTACGATACTGTAGCGGGCTTAGTAAAGCACGGTGAGACATACTTGTACACCACGGCGGCATACTTACGATACTATGGCGGACACGGTGAATCATGGTGAGACATACGTTTACACCACGGCGGCATACTTACGATACTATGGCGGACACAGTGAATCATGGTGCGTCATACGTGTTCATCATGGCGGCATACGTAGTATACTGTGGCAGGCACAGTAAAGCATGATGTATCAGACGTATTAACTGTCGTAGTAGAGGTAAGGTACCGTTGCCGGTACAGTAAGGCATGATGAACCGTGCGTATGTACGACGGCAGTGGACGTACGATACTGGTGCGGGACCAGTAAAGCACGGTGAACCATACTTATGTACCACGCTAGCGTACGTACGATACTGCTGCGGGTATAGTAAGGCATGGTGCACTATACGTGTTACGTATGGCACACCATGCCTTACGATACTCGCACCTGTACTTTCCTTATGCTGGCGCATGGTACATACAAAGGTGTTCAGATACTTATTTTGAATATTGAACACTCAAAGTCAATGCAATTTAGAAATGTATAGTTTAAATACTGCAGGGAGTTTTGAATAAAAATATGAAAACCCCCTCCAATATTTAAACTATACATTTTTACGAAAATGTAATAAACCACAGACCTAGATATTAGTTTCTCGATCGTGTCTACAAAATTTCATTGACTTTCGAGTGTTTAATATTCAAAATAAGTATCTTAACACATTTGTATGTACCATGCGCCAGCATAAGGAAAATACAGGTGCGAGTATCGTAAGGCATGGTGTGCCATACGTAACACGTATAGTGCACCATGCCTTACTATACCCGCAGCAGTATCGTACGTACGCTAGCATGGTACATAAGTATGGTTCGATGGAACTCCTCAAATATTATAGGCAAACGGTTTGCGTGCTACATCGCCCGGTTCGTGAGCAGGCGGTCGAGCGATGCGGGGCAGAGGGGATGGGACGGGGCAAGGAAAGAACGCTCGCTGACTTGCCGAGCTTTAAATTCGCTGTTAATTACTTTTAACGACGATATCTCTAAAACTAATACATCTGATTGATATAGTGTAAAGGGCAATTTTAAGTAAATAGACATAAAAGATTCATATTATTTATTTTCAATCGTAAAATTGAGACATACAAAAAAAAACACAAGCTTAATTATTGTCAGTCACATAATTAATTGTCAGTCTCCGGGTAACAAGCTCCTATCAATTGAAATACTTTAAATGCACAGACTACAGCTGTTACTAATTTGTTGAAACTATACAATGTGTCATTTATTACCACATATGCTACTTTTACCTCAGTAACGGTAGGGCCAACAAAAATTACGTAGGGTTGAACTGTGCGGCCTAGCCTCTGCAGGTTCTCCTTTTTTTGAATGATCTTGTTGGTAACGTCGGCTTCAGAAGCAGCTTGCGATATATAGCCGTCGCATACCTCGGCTCTGGATGGCTTCCACGCTGGCTTTCCTTTCATTTTCCGTGCAGGTGAAATGTTGATGACATAAGCCAGCAACATCAAAGCAACATTGCTAGATGTCTCTGGTTCATCTTCTGTATTCAAAGAAAAAAAAGATTCGGTTAATTTTTGAGACTTAATTTTACGAAGGTTTAACCTTCAACTAAAATAAAAATAAAAAACACTATGGACGTCATTTTTTCAATACACTAACTGAGCGGCTCAGTGCTGAGGGGAAGGGGGAAGTCACAAATCTGTGCGATTTCTAGAATGGGCGGGGACTGAGACTCCACTCCATAGTTAAAGGTTAATAATAAGAACTAATATTAGAGCAAAACTTCTTACCGTCAGTCAGTGCAACTATATTTGCTGTTTTTGTTCTCGTGTCTTGGTCTCTAATTTTTCGTAATTTTAATGAAGCATATTTTATAATTTCTTCTTTTTTGAGGGTCATGGAAGAAAATAATTTGTTTTCCTTTCCCGGATACAGACGACTGAAATCGTTCATTATCTGAAAAAAAGAATGCAATAAATGTACGGTATGTTATTTCCACTGGTGAGAAAGGTCCGGATCGCTACCACAGAGGTTATTGGGTTGTTGAGCGAGAACTAGAATAGCTTTAGCTTGTCTCTTTTAGTGCCTGCACAATATCTCGTTCTGCTATGTCGGCAGCGCGCGAGTGTTGCAAGTGACTAGAGTCTGTGCGAAAAGAGAGGAATCGTGGCAGATACGGTAACAAACATTATGAATTTTACATGGCAATCGAAATTCAGATACTTGTCTTATAACCCATCGTTTTCACCAAGGTATAGTACATGTATTTTACAAATTGAATGCAATGTTTTCGTTTTTGCATGTATTAAATATGTTTTATACAAAACATGTTATGTAACTATATTACATGTATAAAACTTTTTGTAAGTATAAAAAACTTGTATGAAACTTATTGGTTGAAAACTTCTAGTCGCCTACATGTTTATGATCTCATGTACAGAAATTGCAATAAAATAAACAATAATTGTCTAAACCACGTTTGTATTTTGTAGGTGAGAACGCTGTCAATGTATCAGACGAGTTAATACATGTCACAGACTTCATTATAAACGCAAATGTGTTTTATACTTGTAAAAATACTTGTTGGCTACACAGTTGAACGAAGTAATGTTTGAGACAGTTTTGACAAGTATTCTACAAGTTTTTTATATTTGATTATGTAAAAAAAAACTTTTTGCAAAAAAATACTACCAACTTCCAAATACAAAACTACAAAGTGAAAAATAACTTAATTTTTTGAAGTCGGTGTTTTTCGTAGGTACCATTTTTTTTTGCGTTTTGGACACCGACTTCAAAAAATTAAGTTATTTTTCACTTTGTAGTTTTGTATTTGGAAGTCGGTAGTATTTTTTTGCAAAAAGTTTTTTATTTTTCACTTTTTTGTTGTACGTACCTAATAGGCAAGTTAGTAAGGGAACTATTTCGACAGAATAGATTTCATGAAACTTGAACATGACCGGTGAAATGAGAGATCTGCTTACCGCATAAGAGCGAACTGGCGTGATGTTATGTTATGAAATGTTATAAACAACAAACAGACATGCGATTGCAGCAATCCCAAGAGATTTGCCGTTATTTATTGAAGAGTTCTGTTGTATATCTCCGAAGTTCATCATCAGATCTTCACAAAATTAAAATGTGACCAATTTCGGAACATACTCTTTCAAACAAAAAAATAATTTTCAAAATCGGTTCACAATTCACGAAGATATCGATGAACACACACACAAAAAAAAAAAAAAAACAAACTTGAAGTCGAACATAGAACCTCCTCCTTTTTGGGAAGTCGGTTAAAAAATAAGCGGCTGCGGTATATGCTTACCAAGGTATAGCCTTGCGATTGTTTTAAGGCTCGGAAATCCTTGAAGTAATTCGCTATGTCACCTTTTCCACATTGGATGCGATTTAGGCGGTGATCTGCAGTTTCTGCCCACTTTTCTTCAACAGATTTCCATGGATCAAAATTGATTTTCAGCCATAGTAATGTTTCTTCATAGACAACACCTGTAATTTATGTGTATGGTGGGATGAGTCAACAAGAGGAAGGGCACCATAGTACAGTCGCCCGTGGTACATTTAAATCACGAAAAAGGTGACTAGCGATTATTTGCTTACCACTTTCCAGAAATTCCAGGCTATAAATGTCATCATCTGTGATAGTTGGCGTGGATCTGAGCGATGATCTGGACGACTTCGAGGATGAATGGCTAGTTCTCGGCAACTGTCCACTTTCTCGCACTTTCTTCTTCGAGCTATACAGCTCTCGTAGAGCTTTCCGCTAGCATTTTTTTTAGCTACTTTATTTGTAGCTGATAAATATGCAGAATAATACACCACAACGCGTTCCTTGTGGAATATTGCCACAATTTCGGTAGCTAGAATATAAAATTCTTCACTGGAAATTTTCTTCGCACAATTGTTTTCAAGTTGGTGGTGTATTAGCAGCTGGCTCAATTTCCTTCGGGAACCCTCCGTGAGTAAGCCTCCTTTTCCCTCTTTGAGTATTGCTCTGCCGTCTAAACTTTCCTGTATGTAAAACACAAACACAATAAGTTGTTGAACAAATTGATAAATGAATGAGTAAATGGTCCAGTTGGAGTATAGCCTTCGGGGCTCTATGAGCAGTCAATAAAACAAAAAAAAATAGAATTGTGTAAGGTAAATGTATCAAACTTATTACGACACTCATCTGCCGTGTGACCAAACTTTTTGCAAAAAGTGCATCGAGGTCGAGTTCGCTTTAGTTTTGTATTTTCATACGAAATAGGGTCAGATGTAGCACATGAAGGGTTAATATTGGATACTGTCGCAGCTGAAGGGTTAAACATGGAACTACTATTTTTAAAACTTTGTGTTGTTATTTTGTGATTATTAGCATGACTTTTATTATTATCGAATGGACAATCGGATCGCGTTGCAGGTTTAGTTATAGGTAAACAAACACTTACCTCCGCCAGGGACTCTTCTACAAACCTTACTTTCTCGATCAATTTTTCTCTCTATATCTATCTCATTGCGGGCGGCGCCGTCGAAGCGTGCCGTACACTTCGCGAAGTTGCCGGGGCGTGGCTGGGGCATCTCGAACGGGTTAGGTGTCGAGCTACTTGCGCTGGCGTCTGGTATGTTGGAGTGGTTGGATGGACGTCACGAGGTGGTTCACCTGCTGGTCGGTGAAAGTCATACCCGTTGGCGGCGATTCGTCTTCCGCACTGCATTCGTCTTCGTCGTTTTTTCTTGCTCGTGTTTTCCTCGGCGACGGCATCATGTCGGGCCGGCGGCAAAAGGACGGCGAACTACTTCAGCACGGGGTTCACACGCACACTGGATAGGTATTTCGCGCGTACGCGTATCTCGTTTTTGTATCGTTTTATATGTCACCCACTGAGTTTAATAGTTAGTTATCTATTGTACACGAAGTTGGCTCCACGAGTTGGGCGTCACTGTAAGGGCTTTTTCTTCGGGGCACGAGATAAATAAGGTGAAAACTTTAGTTCAAGCCAAACTTCGTATATTAAAAAACATTATCGTCACATACACTGATGACAAACACGAACATTGGTTGGAAAGGTATATATAATAGTTTAACAGTGGGGAAAAGATACGCGACTGAGCGAGTTCGTGCCGGTGGCGCGGAGGCGCAGAAGACGTGCGTCGCGGTGCGCAGCGTGCGAGTCACTCTCTGTTTCAATCGCGAGCGGCGCGCGGGCCTTTTGGTGTTGTAGAATGAGGTATGATGTCCACATTGCGAATTTAGGTGTTGTAGTATGACGAGCCGATGTCCAATGTCCATAATATTATTTTAAGAAGATTTTTTTTTTTTTGTTAAAAATTTATGAAAGCAGAAGTTCGCGTGCTACAATTGTAAAATTATTTTTTTTCGATTACCGATGATCCCTCCTTTTTTGCTCTTATTTAATTAAGGATACCCGTAAAAACAATTTAGGCTTTGTACACTTTTTTCGTAAAATGCATATTTTTCAAGTAAGTAATTTAACTTTGAAGATTTTTTTACTTTTTTTTAATAATTAAATATATCGTGATAATAATTAAATAACTGTGAGTAGGGGACACATCATGCCCATGACATAAATTAATGGGGACAATGATCGAAAAACGATCAATATGTATTTAACGAAAAAAGAATTATAAGTTTAAACATGTTCCTATATGTGCCTTAAATCGAATAAGAGGACAAAAGTCATCGGTAACCGATTTTTTTTTTTAATTTAAAATGTTTTTAAGTCTTTTTTCCCATAGCATCCTACAGGCAACACTCCAACTGATTCCGACGAATTGAGAACTTCCTCCTTTTTAGAGTCGGTTAAATGCCGCGCAGTTATCGATGCCATACACGTTCGATTCGATCGTTCAATTGGCATGATACTGCTGATTGGATCCAATCTTGCAGTTCGTCCATATACCTACACCATACACGATTAATTCTAACTGTCCAATCGGACAAATAAAGAAAAATGGGATCGCCTACTACGATTGTCTACGATGGTGCGGAACCCTTCATGCACGAGTCCGACTCGCACTTGGCCGGTTTTTCAAGCCAAGCCACAACGCTGGCGAGAATAGAGCGCCCGTCTATTTTTCAAGCCAGTGAGACTGGCAGTATCGCTAGCCAGCGATGGTCCATATCACAAACATAAAGTACCTACCAAATTAAGCTACAAAGTGAAAAATTAAGTGAGCACCAAAAAAGGGTAGGGCCGCCTGTCAGTATTGTATTACAATTACTGTAAACTATGCAAAAATGGACTTAGCAGGTTAACGAATTAGGCCGACGAAATACGTTTTGTTATCAAGCTGAGTAATGTTATGATTATGAGTAACTCACAGTGTTATTATCTGCAATAGTACAATCTGTAGAGATTTTTGCATTATCACTGACATCAGTGTCCCGTACAGCGTTTTGAGTTGAGTCGTTTAGCTCAGCATTCTTAATTTCAAGGTTCTAGAAAAATAATTTAAAAGCTTTATTACAATGTATTACAAAAGTATGTGGCATTGCATCGGTCCAAGAGAAAAAAACCAAGAAAACATTTTTATTTGCTAAAATACAAGTAAACAAGTAGGTACGTACATTGACACCGGTCGCTTTTTGATGTTGTAGTAGCCAATTTTTAAATTTTATTCTGAGGCCAATCTTTGGAATCAGTTCTTTCAAATCTTCATCGTTTAACAGAATGGCAGTTTCAAGCGTTGTTATACGATTGTCTGAAAAATACAAATACAAACATGTACAAAACTTGTTATATAGGTTGGTACTACATGTAATTGCCTACATGTTCAGTCGGAGAGTCAGGTTCAACAAAAACAAAACCTTTTTAACAAAAAATTGAACCGACGAAAAAGTAACAAAAAAGCAAAAAATGAAAAATTAACTTTTTAGTCCAGCTAAGCTCCACATGTATTTCGAGTTGGCGCCAAAGTTTGTATGGCGCCGCCTGTACACTGTTGAGGACCTCTTGGAACTGACTTCACTACAACATAAGGGATCTGGAGTTGATCTAATGATAGAGACTCCATCATCGGATCCGTGAGTTGTGGTGTCATCATACATCATAAATGTTTGGTTAATTTCAACAGAATCGGTTCACAATTGAAAATTTAGTAGGAAAATTATCAATAATCAATAAAAACAAAACCTACTAAAACTAAAACAATAAAAGTACCTACCTACTTGTCAAAAATACGTCTGTCTGTTGTTTGTGGGTGAAAAAGCTATCAAACAAGTTCAAACATGCCACACCAGAGAAAAAAAATCTTGACTAAATAAAACCGAGAAACTGGCTTACCTACCTTCAAGGAATGGTATTATTTCATCTAAACCGGCGTTTAATATCTCTTCCATAAATTCCATGATGCTCCGACGCGTTTTAGCACAAAATCACTCCGATTTTGAAAACATTGTGAAATAATGGTATCTTTTTTTATTTGTGTACACAAACCTGAGAAAATTTCCCTTACACTGACTTTACACAATATTTACAAATAAATTACAAGGTAAAACTGGGTAAATCTCTATGAAATCTGATAGCTTTTTTCATAACAATTCTAACAACATAACATTCATACATGGTTCCCATACAAAAGTTCCGATAAATCGGCGTTTTTCTGAGAGCGGGGCGATCGCGAAAAATGGCGCCGGGGGGCTTCGAGGGAGGTGTCGGCGAGGCATCTGGGGCCCCCCGGGTTGGACCATTACCTAGTGAGACGGATTCAGTACAATGATTTGGCAAGCAGTTACTGTTTTAAAGAGCCTGGATACTGAAATAAGGCGGCTGTATAACGTCGTACGTATAGCGCATACATATTTTATGTTACGGGTTAAGTAAATTACGTATGCTGCTCTGTGCGGAATCAATGAATCGCATACGTAAATTTTAAGAGTGCGCCACAGTAATTTCATGATGCGGCTGACGTCATAAAGATTATACGCACCGAACACAGTCAGTAAGTAAACGGAGTTCGTGAAATGAGCCAGGATACGTAATAGCTGATGATGTAGGCGGAGACATTATTAATTATCCAGTGTGCGTAAAATGTATCGGCATATCCCCTACTCTGCTTGTACATTATGAGTACGTAACCGGGACCATTACCTAGTGAGACGGATTCAGTACAATGATTTGGCAAGCAGTTACTGTTTTAAAGAGCCTGGATACTGAAATAAGGCGGCTGTATAACGTCGTACGTATAGCGCATACATATTTTATGTTACGGGTTAAGTAAATTACGTATGCTGCTCTGTGCGGAATCAATGAATCGCATACGTAAATGTTAAGAGTGCGCCACAGTAATTTCATGATGCGGCTGACGTCATAAAGATTATACGCACCGAACACAGTCAGTAAGTAAACGGAGTTCGTGAAATGAGCCAGGATACGTAATAACTGATGATGTAGGCGGAGACATTATTAATTATCCAGTGTGCGTAAAATGTATCGGCATATCCCCTACTCTGCTTGTACATTATGAGTACGTAACCGGGACCATTACCTAGTGAGACGGATTCAGTACAATGATTTGGCAAGCAGTTACTGTTTTAAAGAGCCTGGATACTGAAATAAGGCGGCTGTATAACGTCGTACGTATAGCGCATACATATTTTATGTTACGGGTTAAGTAAATTACGTATGCTGCTCTGTGCGGAATCATAAAACCGCATACGTAAATGGTAAGAGTGCGCCACAGTAATTTCATGATGCGGCTGACGTCGTAAAGATTATACGCACCGAACACAGTCAGTAAGTAAACGGAGTTCGTAAAATGAGCCAGGATACGTAAATGATTATGTAGGCGGAGACATTATTAATTATCTAGTGTGCGTAAAATGTATCGGCATATCCCCGACGCATGCTCGTACATTATGTACGTAACCGGGACCATTACTTAATGAGTCGGAGTCAGTACAATGATTTAGCAACCAGTTACTGTTTTAAAGAGCCTACATACTGAAATAATGCGGCTGTATAACTTCGTTCGTATGGCGCATACATTTTTCCTGTTTCCGGGTACGTAAATTACGTATGCTGCTCTGTTAATACATATGCGGCATCATTAAACCTCATACGTAAACGTTAATAATGCGGGCACAGTAATTTCATGATGCGGCCTCATTACAAGTAACTTGTTTACATTGTCTTTACAGAGCATTACGCCGCATACTTACTTAACATGGTGTCGTTTCATTATAAGTATGGCTCTTATAATTTTCATGTGAAAAGTACATTATACGTATCTGGCTGCCAGTACATTACAAATTTGCCAATTTTAAGTAGCCCGTTTTTCTCAGTGTATTCGCCCGAATATTTTGAGCTCTATGAACAGGTAGAAGGAAACAAAATTCGCGCGAATAAAAATCACAGTGCGTGCTATGTCTAAAGCGGGCATTGTCATAGACAATTTAAAATTGGAATCAAATCTTTTTATAATAGGTACTATAAAATGGCATTACAAAAAAAATATTGATGGAAACTCCTTAGTGATTAACTTCTTGGATTTGTCCTGTATCGTAATAGAAAAAAAATTGTTTTATAGCATTATTTTGTTAGAGAAATAGTGTTATAATAAGATTCTATTTTTAAATTTCGGTATTGTGTTTATAAAGTATGCCAATATAAACTCGTTTTGAATTTTATAATTCGAATATTACGATATGAGAGTAGATAAAAGTATATACGCTCCAAGCTTCTATCACTTGTAACCATCAACCAACTTTTGTATCGTCAGACTACGCGACGACACGCAACTCCTGCGCGCGATCCAGTCGACTCTCTGGTTGGAGCAGCTGTCGCTGAGCGACGTGCAGGCGGGCGCGTCGCCCATCGTGCCGGGCGGAGACAACGCGCTGGCGGTGTACATCCTGGCGGGCATCGCCGGAGTGCTGGCTCTGCTGTGCCTCGTGCTGCTCGTCACCTTCATCATCAGGAACCGCGCGTGAGTATGCTAATGGCGAGTCCATTGCCATCTTGGATTTCATCGTGGCTAGACTCCGTGGCCTGATCACAGTGTTGTGCACGTTCATGATCAGGACACGCGAGTCATTAGCCACCACTTTTGATTTTCATTTCAAACATCATCATCATCAGAAAAACTCAGTGGTTAATGTAAATGTCAAGCTGACTAAACCTTGTTTATGGGCTGATCCAGTCCAGCCTGTTAAGGTTTAGAAAACTACTCGACTTAAAACACTGAACCATTATAATTTGTTGGACCACAATTGAAGATCAAATTCAGTTTTTCAACCTCCGACGGAAAAAGAGGGGTGTTATAAGTATGACGTGTGTAGCTGTGTATTTGTGTATCTGTCTATGCTCTGTAGCTCCTAAACGGATGAACCGATTTAGATTCAATTTCCATTTTTTTTGTTCGATGGGTGACCTTATCGGGAGTGTTCATAGCTATGTTTGATGAAAACCGGTTCAGCAGTTCAAAAGTTATGGGCATTTTACTGTTTTGAATCGGGGTATTTTTGTAAGATTCGTGTCATAATTACGTGTTCGATACAAGTTCTATAGATTGTTGATCGAAGCGTGTCTACTAATAGATAAATTATGCAGTTTAACAAGGATGAAAAAATAAAAAAGTCGGGGGTTTTGGAAATTTTTACTTGTATACCATAAGCACAACTCATGAACAATTCAACCTAAGCTCTAAGACATTTAATATTCGTCACCCGTTTTGTTGCTTCTATCTCTCAAATCTCTTCTTTCTTCTTTTTAAAAGGCTGAACCGCCGTATCGCAGCCCTGTCTATGACAAAGTACAGCTCTGTAGAGTCCAACCTCAACCGCATCGGGCTGGCCGCACCCGGCACCAACAAGCATGCTGTGGAGGGCTCCAACCCTATCTGGAACGAAACTATCAAAGCACCTGACTTTGATGCTATTAGGTGAGATGTTTTTTACGATATTTTATCATCATGTTACTGTTCTTCATCATTATCATTATTTTAGGTGATAGACGTCCAATAGTGAACATAGGCTTCCCCCATGTGTCACCTCCTCATCCAGTTCTGTGCGTCTCACGTCCAGCGGAATCCCGCAACCTTAATCAGGTTCTCGGTCTCCACCTGGTCGAGGCCACAATGTTGGAAGGCCTTTCAACGCTGACTTTATGTACGCAGTCGCCACTCCAGAACTTTTCGGCCTGTCCGACCACCCCTTTTGCCCTTGTGCCTTGTTATTAGTGGTCGTCCCAGCACGTTTTCTTTTTCATTCAAATTTTTTAGTCTTTCACGATAATTAGGGAGACAAAATCCCCAATCGAAGATTCTACATTGTGTTGAAAACAAAATAAAAAGAAAGGCTGGATAAAACACAATAACACAAATTAATTCAGTCATGAGGTCCATTCTGTGAAGACCTGCGTCACAGAATGGACCTCATGAGCCATATGTCATAGGAAATTAGCTTCATCTTTGAATTCCTCCGTTGCAGCGAGTTGTCCAATGATTCGGACCTGATTGGCATCGAAGACTTGGCGCAGTTCAGGAACGACTACTTCCCGCCAGAAGATGACAGATCCATGAGGGATCTCGATACTGAAAACCCTGCGGTGGTAAGGATACATTTGTACAGTTTGAAAGGATCCGACTCTTGTGTTAGTTAAAACACAGATTACTAAATAGTTACTGGTTAAACTTTCATCACCCACGCGTGACATTCGGAGGACCCTTGATCGGAACGCACAACGCTGCGGTATGCAGTATGCAGTGCCGGGCATATTATAAGCTTCCTTATCGCTGACGCATACCACGACGGAGCAAAATGCCTTACTCGATCGTTGCCCATAAGATTATTAGAATGCGTTGTGCGTTGGGATCAAGAGAACAAAAAATTAGACTTACGCTTACGCCTTTGTTATGCAAACGTCAGAAATACGTGCAAATGTTTATAAGGCACTTTCAAACATTGCGCCAATCACAAGGCCTATTAATTAGTGCGTCCTAGGTTACGCAATAATATCTATCTATTTAGCTATTTTGTCCCATTTCCTCTTCCTTTTCCATATAATTCTGTATTAGCTATGTTTGTTTTAATAATTAACTAGCTGACCCGGCAAACTTTGTTTTGCCTAAAACACCAAACATTCATGTACCCTATCTAACCAGGTAGGTTAGATATGAACTTTGTCAAATAAAACTAGATGACACCACGTCGACGGCGTTTGCGGACGACACAGCACTTACGTTCATTGGTGACTCGTGGCCGGAAGTCTTCATTAAGGCGCAGACTGGTTTTAATGTCATTAAGACGTGGTTAGCTGGCAACTCGTTGACTCTCAACACAGACAAAACAAACTACATGACTTTTTCGTTCCGTGAGTCTGCCCAACCTCCGCCCTCACTATCACTTATCGCCCATTTGTGCTCTTCTTCCCCTAACCAGACCTGTGACTGTCCCAGACTAACACAAGTAAAAAATACCAAATATTTAGGCATAACAATTGATAATAATCTTTCATTCTCTCTTCACATTGAGCTTCTACAAAATAGAATTAGAAAACTAATCTACATCTTCAAAACCCTACGCCACGTAGCTCCTGCCCGAATCCTGAAAAAAGTTTATTTTGCGCTATGCCAATCTCTCCTAAGTTACTGCATATCGTCTTGGGGTGGTGCGCCTAAAACGCTCCTTCTAAAACTGGAGAGAGCCCAAAGAGCCATTCTAAAAGTCAGTAATTTAAAAAAAATCACGTTCCCGACTGCTGACCTATACAAATATTGTCAAGTATTGACGGTCAGACAACTTTTTATTTTAAATACTGTTCTTATTCAGCATGCTGCGACCCCATACCGAGTTATCACTAAAAGACGTAAGGACCTAATTTGTGAAAGTAAAAAGTGTAATTTCACCCAATCCAAAAGATACAACTATTTCCTTGCTCCGACGTTATATAATAAAGTAAATAAGCTACTGCCTGTTTATCAACTCCCTAGCCAGGCCTGTAAAAAAGAAGTTAATAAGTGGCTCCTTTGCTTAACCTACGACGAGACAGAGAGTCTGTTGGTCTTTTAGATGGTCTTAGTGTTCATCAACATCAACACATATTACCCTCATCAAATACATAAACAGCTACACAAACACACCATCACTGTTACACACGCACCACAATGGAAAGTATTTTTTTTTTTTGTTTTAAAATTTTTTTTTTGTTGTTTTCTTTTAATTATTGTTATATACAAATTTCAATTTTAAATAGGCTAAAGCACAATTAATTTCTGATATTTTAATTGCAAAATCATTAAATTCCCACTCCATTATAAATTATTATATATTTTAGTTTTTATTTAATCCATGAAATAATTGAATGTTTCAAACTAAGATACATTTATGAATGAATGAATGATTTATTTTTACCAATTACCCACAAAATTATTATCATTGTTTTATATTAATTCAAATTTAATGCCATTTTATGTTGACTTTAATTTTAAATTGTTATGTCTGGTAAGAACTCAAACTTAATACCGTTTTATTTTTATTTTAAATTATTATGTTTTATTTTAATTCTTATTTAATTGCATTTTATTTTAAATTGTGATGTTTTATTTTAATTCTTATTCAATTTCATTTTATTTTTATTTTAAATTGTGATGTTATATATTAATTTTTAGTTTAATTTTAAGCTGTGAAAGCCCTAGATTTCAATCACTTTGCACTTAAATTGTCATATCTTTAATGTTAACCTTTTGGGGAATGGAACTGGTATCCTTAACACAGGTTATTTTGTAACCTAGCTAGGATGCCAGTTGCGATTCTTATAGCGAATTCAAAACCAGATCTACGGCTCTTATGAATGTATAATTATCTTTTTTGTAATTTGATTGTTGGTTTTAATTGTGTTTTTTAACAAATAAAAAAAAAAAAAAAAAAAAAAAAAAAAAATATATAGGGTACATGAATGTTTGGTGTTTTTGTTACCTACCCTACCCTACCCTTCCTAACCTACCCTATTTATCCTACCCTACCTTCACTACCCTACCTACCCTACCCTACCTACCCTACCCTACCTACACTACCCTACCCTACCTACCATACCCTACCTACCCTACCCTTCCTAACCTACCCTACCTATCCTACCCTACCTACACTACCCTACCTACCCTACCCTACCTACCCTACCCTACCAACCCTACCCTACCTACCCTACCTACCCTACCTACCCTACCTACCCTACCTACCCTACCTACCCTACCTACCCTACCTACCCTACCTACCCTACCTACCCTACCTACCCTACCTACCCTACCTACCCTACCTACCCTACCTACCCTACCTACCCTACCTACCCTACCTACCCTACCTACCCTACCTTACCTACCATACCTTACCTACCCTACCTTACCTACCCTACCTACCCTACCCTACCTATGTAGGTAAGGTACCATTTTTTTTTATTATTTTTTTCATAAGCACCTTCTCCTAACAATAACAAACACAACAAAAAAAGAATTTGTGAAATCGGTCAAGCCGTTCACGCGTGATGCCGTGACCAAGGGAAAATAGTCATTCATTTTTATATATATAGATTATATTTACTTTAATTCCAGACCAGTGCCCGTAACCCAATAGCGAACCATGAGAACAACTTTGGGTTCAACACCACTCCCTTCAGTCCGGAGTTCGCAAACACGCAGTTCAGGAGATAAAAGTTAAATGTTAAGGAAATAAAGTAAAGTTCAATGTTATAAAATAATATATGTATGTATTTATGAATACCTACAAATGTTAAGATACTCGTTTAAGTAAGTGCAATAATTTTTGTAAAACAAAAATTCCTGATAAAATACTGCATTTATATTTTGTTTTATTACCAACCTACTAAATTGCATCCTAATAGATAAAATAATAAAAAAGATCGCGCTAAGCCAGAGCAGTGGTGGCCCCGTGGCCCAGTGGTATCAGTTGCGGTTTACAAGTTGTGGCCGTGGGTTCGAACCCAGGCTGGCGCTTTACTTTGTGTAAATTTTTTCATCACCTCTGCTCTCAAAACGGTGAAGGAAAACATCGTGAGGAAACCGGCATGTACTAGAACCAAAAAGACATGTGACATCCACCAACCCGCACGGGGCCCGCGTGGTGGATTAAGGCCCATTCCCTCTCACAGAGTGGAGGCCTGTGTACCAGCAGTGGGAACACTAATAGGCCGATGAAGAAAATCGCGTATTTTTCTTGCATTCATTGCTTCATATGGTGCTCCCACACCGGCTGCCGTTAAAAATGTTCACAAAAATTTTCTAACACCAAAAAATTCACTAATAAATGTTAGGAATTGTTACATTCCTTAAGAAATTATTACATTCTGTTAGGAATTGTTACATTCTCTTAGGAATTGTTAAATTTTTTGAGTGCTCCTACACTGATGCTTACTAACATTACTACATTTATATTACACAATGTTTACTAACATTAACTAACATGAAAACGTTTTTCAGCAGTGTGGGAGCACCTTAACATTGTGATCAAATGTTTGTTTATAAATGTTTACTGTTGTTTGTAAACATTTTTAACAGCGGTGTGGAAGTAACAATAAGTTTATATATCTGTCTACTCGACAGCGTCAAAAACGCAATGAATATAATACAAGGCAATGATATTCAAATAAACAGATACGTTACACACTCACAAAACAATTGAAAAAAGTGTGCCGCATATAGCGGCAGCACACATACACACTTTTCATTCATCTAACATTAAAACATATTTATTTTAATCAATAAATAAATAAATTAAAAATACACACGATGGCATTTATTTTATTTTGTTTTTTTTTCAACAAAGCCTATCGCTCTTCGCCATGCGTGACATAAACTAAAGATTAAAGGTCACAATTGTGACCTATTCGAGTCTTCAAAATGCGCGCGCTCATAACATATCTGTTTATTTGAATATCATTGATACAAGGAATATAAGTACTCTCTACATAATATATCTACAGTTGAATGAGTGCGCACGTGCTGAGAGTTAGAGCTATCAAAAAAATATGCAATTTGGGTGCTGGACTATCGTGATCTATCTGCGTAGCGAAAACATATTAAACCTTAAATCTAACCGCTCTAATGTGCTCAGTACACTGACCTCTATTATACAAGTACGCTGGACTAAACATGCTATATGAAATGACAGTTGATTTTTGTGCTGATTCAAAGCGCCCCGCTCGAGCGTATCAGGAACTAAAATTGACACATTTAGAGATAGGATACTACCGATATTTCTAAAAATTAGGTAATACTAATATATTTGACTGGAAATATTATAATATTGTAACTAATATATCAGTATTAGTGATATTTTTAAATTACACTAAAATCAAAATAGTAGTCTTGGCAAGGCGTATCACTCATTTACTGTATTGACTTCTCGTAGTATGTTGGAACTAAATATCTCATATTGGTATTGGTGATGAATTTTAGGTATATGAATGCCTAATAATCAGTAATAAAATGTTCAAAAGCGATGTGTAATACTAAATTCTGGAATCATCATCATGATCATCCACAGCCCGACTTCGCCCACTGCTGAGCACAGGCCTCTCTCTTGTACCAATCACCACGTTCCTGAGCCTGGAATTAATTCTGGAATAATATCATGATAGTTATAATTAATTATATTAACAAATGTTTTGAAGTCAAATAATTTATTATCTGCATCTGAAACAGAGTTAAAGTCTTCACCTTGCTGGAATGCGATACCACTCTTATTTGCACCTTAACACTACAGAGACATGATCTCAGTGATGATAGCGAGAAATACGTCCGTTGTAAATGATTATCCATTTCATTTATTATTATTATTGTATAAATGGTGTTCCCTTCACGAACCCGATGGGCGTCAACCGAGTGAATCCGAACGATTGTAAGTATTAACTAACTAGTGTGCGAGGAGATACTTGCTCAAATATACTGGTTTTAAGGATAAACTGTTAGCCTATCCCCGGTATTTAAATCTCACTGATCTGACAGTAATGTGCTATAACTTTACTAGCACGCTATCCACTAGTTTATAGCTTGCAATCTGACTGAAAATATTTTTCAGTTAACCTTTACAGCAATTATACTATTACTTAAAAATTAATCATAATAAAAATAACTGTTTTTTTTTTCTCTTACGTATTAAATTATTCTCACGATCGATAAAACCCATAAAAGTATTATACCGAAAGCAGTGTCCCATCTCTAATATTAGTTCCATGCGACTCTCACGTTAAGTCGCGTTGCTATCAGCGCCAAAATGGCGATAATCAAAAATGTCTTCAATTTGTCATCGATAATATGAAGTCCAATGTACAATGTATGATAGAGGTCAGTGGCTCAGTATCAATCACAGACTACTTAGATAGTATCAATCTTGTCAAAAATAGCCATTACATAGGTTCTTAATCTAAGCATTACATAGACTATGACATAGACCAAACTACAAAACAAGAAGAACGTAACGTCATGTACTGACAGATTGTGATACGTCGGTCAAGAGCATAGACCATAGAAAAAAAAATTATACACGTCACGAGTGTTCAGGAAAAATACTATTAATTTGTGTTCCTAATTATAAGTGTTCTTTAATAATAAAAGCTTTATTTGATTGCCTGGGGATCCAGGCATTCTTCAGCAACAAATTCATTTTACTATCCTTGATCAGAACTCCAAAATGTCGCGCAGGAAACACAATTGTGATTTAAACCTCGGTATAATGCCCTGTATTTTTTACAGTATTCAGTCATCCCAGGTTTCACCACCTCATCTATTAACTTTTCACTGTTGCTGTTAATTACCTTGACCACAGTATTTACTGAATTTGCCTCACATACACAAGGTGGGCTGTTTATTCTTAGTAATAAAATCAACCAGTTCCAGTTACAGTATTTGACTGACCATAAACTGGATAACACCGACACCCCTTGGCCAGAAAGGTATCATACATATTCCTACGTATATAATAAGATCCAAAAAGATTTCAAAAGTGAATCCTCCCGTGAATCACGCAAACCTTATATATATCGAACCTATTGGTAAGCTTCAAAACGATTTTAAAATGAATCCACCCGTGAACAACCCAAACCATGCATAGATCGAGGCTATGGCTAAGATTCAAAACGACTTCAAAAGTGAATCCTCCCGTGAATCACCCAAACCTTATATAAATCGAACCTATTGGTAAGCTTCAAAACGATTTTAAAAGTGAATCCTCCCGTGAACAACCCAAACCATGCATAGATCGAGGCTATGGCTAAGATTCAAAACGACTTCAAAAGTGAATCCTCCCGTGAATCACCCAAACCTTATTATATAGATCGAACCTATTGGTAAGCTTCAAAACGATTTTAAAAGTGAATCCTCCCGTGAATAACCCAAACCATGCATAGATCGAGGCTATGGCTAAGATTCAAAACGACTTAAAAAGTGAATCCTCCCGTGAATCACCCAAACCTTATATAGATCGAACCTATTGGTAAGTTTCAAAACGATTTTAAAAGTGAATCCTCCCGTGAATAACCCAAACCATGCATAGATCGAGGCTATGGCTAAGATTCAAAACGATTTCAAAAGTGAATCATCCAAACATTCCATAGATCGAGGCTATTGGTAAGCTTCAAAACGATTCCAAATGTGAATCCTCCCGTGAATCGCCCAAACCTTGTATAGATTGAGCCTATTGGTAAGCTTCAAAACGATTTCAAATGAGAATCCGCCCGTGTATCACCCAAACCTTGTATAGATCGAGCCTATTGGTAAGCTTCAAAACGATTTCAAATGAGAATCCTCCCGTGTATCACCCAAACCTTGTATAGATCGAGCCTATTGGTAAGCTTTAAAACGATTTCAAATGTGAATCCTCCCGTGAATCATTTAAACAATGCATAGATCGAGGCTATGGCTAAGATTCAAAACAATTTCAAAAGTGAATCTTCCCGTGAATCATCCAAACATTCCATAGATCGAGGCTATTCGTAAGATTCAAAACGATTTCAATAGTAAATCCTCCAGTGAATCACCCCAACACGTATTATTAAAATTGGCCTATACGTTGAAATCGCTAGCGTATGCAACCATAGCGTAATGTAACAAAAGGTTTTTCCCGAAGGTTCTGACAGTATGTTGCCAAAAAAGACCACTAAACTCGGGCAAGCCTGTCGTTGGCTGCGCAAGCTGGGCCAGCTCACCAAGCACCATCCGGAGACATTCGAGCATTTCCGTAGCTACTCGGCCGTGATCGCCGAGCGACAGAGACAACTGCTGGAGGACGGAGGGAATGTCATACACCCTCTCAGCTTGTTCAGGTATATCTCATGGTCATGGAGGAGGACATCTTTTGTAAAAATAAAGAGTTGAACTCTTTGTTTGTACGAGATAATCTGTGGAAAAAGTACGATTACGAAGTTATTTCACTGATATCGAATAATGCACGTTTCTGTGAGAAATGCCATGAAATATAAGTGAAGCCGCGGGATAAAGCTAGTTGTTGATATCGTGGGTGGGTTGAGATGATACTGGAATAAAAACAACCAGGAAACCTTTGGCTAACCAGTGGGTGAAGTCGAGCATTTTCAGTTCGTATTTAATAGGTACATACATTCGCGGTGATCGCTTCCAAAGACCTGCCATGACTTATCAAAACTATCACGGTATGACTATAAAGAAGGGACAGATGTATACAAGTCATATCATCTGTCCCTTACGCACACCCAAAATAACCTTGCACTAAGAGCTTATGGTCACCCCTCTGTTAGATGTATATGTTGTGGACCAAGTGTTATTTTTTTTAAACTGCTCGACAATAGGAATTTCCTCCTGTATCGTGGGTGCGTTTACAAACATATAAACTCACATACACAACACCCAGAGCCGGTACAACTATCTGTAGGTCATACAAATATATGTTCCGTGCGGGAAACGAACCCGCGACACGCAGCGCAGCAGTCTATCGCTCAACCACTGCGCCAACCGTGCGCCCAAATTACGATTAATACTTCATTGTTCATAATGCCCGGGTAATTTGAAGAATGCCCAATATGAGTAGGCAATATTATAAAAACTATTGAAATAATTAAATTGACCGGGCTTTCTAAATAATGCCCATCACTTATTGGGCCGGGTAATAAAAAAAATGTGTTGTAGGGTCCCGTACCTGAAGGGTCCAAACGGAACCCTATTGCTGTCACTCACGTGTAAGTCTGTCTGTCCGTCTGTACGTCGTCAATTCTCCGACACGCACTTGGCCGGTTTTTTATATAATTAATTACGCTCGCGCTTTACCGCTATCTCAGCTGATGGTAATATACTACTATAGTTACTAATAGCTTTTAAATTGATTACAGTATGTTCTGGATGACTATCATGATACTAGTGAACATCGCACACATGTGCCTGTCGACTCTCCGCCTGTTCTACATCATCCAGCCGATGGACGATCTGAAGATCCACTTCTTGGACCGCGTGTTGCTGGGTCTCTACTGTGTCTGCCTGATCGATGTTTTCATCAAATTCAATACGGGATATGTTGTGGAAAAGCAGTACTACGTTGTTATGGCCAGGAAAGCTATCTTCTGGTAAGATATTTGCAAAGTTCATATCGCCAAACCACCAAAGTCCACCAGGTCGACCTGAAATTGGTGTAGCCACTGAGACAATTAGTTTAACTTTGTTGTCCCGAAACTTTGCCTTTGGGTATGTCTGGTCTAAATTGGAATTATTATCTTGGAAGCTGCTTCGTTTTATATATGGTAGTATGGTTACGACCGATTCGAACCGAATTTCTGTGCAAATGATTTTTCTACAGAAAGCATAGAAATCTTTTGCCCAACTAAACCCCAACGATGAGCCTTCAAGGCTGATTGTACGGGAAACCCGAGCTCATGCTCGATGATCCCTCCTCGTCGGAAACTGCCATTCTTACACAGTATTAAGCTTGCACATTGCTCGCAGAACGGATGGCCGATGGGGCCGAAAAGTTCTGGAATGGCGACCGCGAACCGGAAGATGATACGTTGGAAGGCCTCCCACTAGGTGGACTGATGACCTGGCCAAGGTTGCGGGAAGGCGCTGGATGCGAGACGCACGGGATCGGTCATTGTGGCGACGCCTGGGGGAGGCCTATGTCCAGCAGTGGACGTCTTTCGGCTGAAATGATGATGATGACGATTAAGCTTGCTGAATGGTTCCAGGCGCTACATTCACCGCTGGTTCCCCGTGGACCTGGCGTCCTGCTTGCCCTTGGCCTACGTCCTGCTGAGAGTGAAGGCTGGCCCGCGGTATATCCTCATCGCGCATGTACTGTCCACGCTGAGGGTCGCCAGGATATACACCGTCACCATTGACTCCAAGATCTTTTTGAAAGTACCTACGTCCTCACGAGGATACATTTTTCGCTTATTTCTTTTAAACAGTGGATGAATTAAGCAGGAGGTACAGGGGTAGCTACAAGTACCTACTGTTTTAGTACTCTCACATTTTGCTAGGTTCGATCCTGTCCCATGTAATAGAAGAGGGAGCCTAGAATCATTGAGCGGGAATACAGAACCCGAAGCTGCTACAAAGTATTTTTTTTATTTGTTATAGGCTCGCGTTTGACCACTATCTCGTCTGATGTTATGTGATGATGTGGTCGAAGGTAAAGCACGCTTGCCTAGAAGTAACCTATTCTCTCTTGACTTGAAGACCCCTAGGTTGTAGCACTCCTTAGCTGTACGCACGATGAAAGTATTTTCAAAACGCTTTGTGCGTATGGGTGGGATATCCACCATGTACCGATGGCACATTGCCGTACGTCTTGTAGTCCGATGATGGAAAGGGCTAGGCGGAATCAAATTGTGCTGTTCCATCGCACACTGCCCGAAATATAACCGATAGAAAACGGACAGGCTGGCAACTCGTCGTCGGTGTTCAAGGCTTTATGCTTTTTTTTGGGTTCAAGGTTTTTATGATTGAAAAAAACCCAATAAAACTTGGCCCAACTTGTGAGTTGAACCCAACATCTCATGCTCTGTTCCACTGGCCACTACGGGATCTTATTTAGTCTATTATAATTTATAATATTATATAATTTATCAACTTTTAAGAGGAAATGCTGGCAAAGAGTCTGAATTTCCTTAGTAAAAAGTTACTCATAATTCCAGGTTTGGCTCTCGCCTATTTCCTCCTCCAGTATTGAATAAATTTAAAAGATATTTCATAAATTGAATTAAAAAGATTTATGTTGTGCTTATATGTTTTTTTTATTTTGATTTTGATTTTTTCTAAAGATAATATATCATTAAAACGGAAAACATAGGGGCACAGTATAGATCTTTCTTTTTCAGTTTATGGAATGACTTTTAAATTGGTGCAATATTGGAGGAGAAAATAGGCGAGAGCCATTCCTCGAATTATGACTTTTTACTTTTTTTTTTTTTATCTGACCTTTCTGAAGAATATGACCAATAAGATATCTGTATGTCCTTCTAGGCTTTCCCTTATCAGCGATTTCACTCACATCTGCCTTGCACTTTTTGTTAGTCAACTAATATGTTGTTTCCAGTTATTCACGAAGTCGTACATCGTGCATGGCCTGGTGCGGCTGGCTGGTCTGTTCGTGATCACGGCGCACTTGTATACTTGCCTCATGTATCTGCCGGCCATCGTCGTCTATTACTGTCAGTATACCTACCAGCGCAAAAAAAAAGATGAAAGGGAATCGTTTGTCTTTCAAAGAGGAGGGTGAAGTGAAACGAATGTGACTCAAAAAGCTATGAGTATAAATGTGGATAGAGAGGAATCAGTTGGATACGAGACGCACAGGGTCCAGGGAACAGGCCTATGTCCAGTAGTGGACGTCTTTCAGCTGAAGTGATGATGATAAGAAAGATCGATGGATTTTGTCATCATCATCATCAACCTATTAATGTTCCAACTGCTGGTACAAAGGCCTCCTCTCTGTGAGAGGGAATGGGCCGTAATCTACCACGTGGGCCCAGTTTAGGTTGGTGGATGTCACATGTCTTCGAATTTTTGTTTCTAGGAAATGCCGGTTTCCTCACGATATTTTCCTCCACCGTTTTGAGAGCAGTGGTGATGAAATAGTTTACACTAAGTAATGCGTCTGCCTGGTTCGAACCCACGACCTACAACTTGTAAGTCGCGGCTGATACCACTGGGCCGCTGTGTGTTGTATGGATTGTGTGGAGAGGAATAATATGAAAGAATTGTAGTTAATTCAGTGATATCTTGACGGTTGAAATGGCGGAAAGGAAGAAGAAAACGTGTTGCACGGACCTCCAGTAACATGGGACAAGGGTAGGCAGAAGATAACTATCAGACTACTACTACTAATACTAACTTCTAATACTTCTATTGTTAACTTTACGAGATATGTCTGCTCGCAATCCCTGTTTCTGTAGGTACGTCAAACGCATCCTTGAACTTATTTGCATGTCTTTTCGTTCTGTTTTTCATCCTCACAGGGACCGGTGAAATGCCGACCGTCTACAATTATTACATGCGCTTCAACGATGGTGAGGATTTAATGAGACGCGACATACAGACGAGATATAATAAAGCCATTATCATAACTATCTCTGCGTTTTTCGGTGAGAATTTAGACCTTATTGTTGGTAGTAGACTACAAAGCTAAAAGAAGCCTCAGTAGCTTAGTAGGAATTGACACTTAAAAGGCTAAAGGATCATACACAAAACGGAAAAAAATACATGAAACTTACAATTGTTATTTTAATATTATAACAACATGAAATACGGTTAATAGTTAATCCGTCTTGGAAACGAAAATATTCGCGTTGTACTGAAATTTACTTTAGTTTTTTCGCTCTTGAATCTGAAACTGTAGACTGTTCGGATGGCAAGTAGTTGAGTTTATGTGATAGTTTAAAATGTATACACATACTTTCGAGACTTTTATTTCGTTTCATTACATATGTTATATTATCAAATACACATAACATGGTTTTCGGGTCGGTCGGGGTACGGGAAGTAACCTACTGTCGTTTGTGTCGTATTTGGCGCCAGTAGTGGACGCTGGAGGACAGGTGGACGTCGCGTACTTCGACTTTCGGAAGGCTTTTGATATGGTGGATAATGACATTATATTGGTTAAATTTGCTGCATTAGGTTTTACACCTCATTTGCTAAAGTTCTTTGCGAGTTATCTTGGTGAGCGCCGGCAGTACGTTGAGTACGCCGGACACAAATCTAAACCATTTTATACATTTTCGGGGGTAAGCCAGGGTTGTAATTTGGGTCCACTGGAATTCATTATTATGGTTAATGATCTCCCTGAGGTCGTGAGCAGTGCAAGGTGTTTGTTATTTGCAGATGATCTTAAAGTGTTTATCTCTGTAGCGAGCGCCTCGGATTGTGAGCGGCTTCAGCGCGATCTCGACAAGGTGGTACAATGGAGTCAGGAAAACAAACTGGTCTTCAATGTGACCAAATGTTGCGTGATGACGTACAGTCGCGCGCGTGTCCCGCTACAAAATCAGTATGAGATGGACGGCATAGTGATGCCGCGTGTCACGCAAATGCGGGATCTTGGTGTTCATATGGTGGTCGAGTTGATGTTTCGCAATCACATTATGGAGTTGTGTAGCAAATCCTTTAGAAATTTAGGTTTTATTTTACGACAATGTTCGGATTTTAAAAGTGTAGCAGTGGTAAAAATACTTTATAATGCTTTGGTTCGTAGTCATCTCGAGACAAGTGCCATTATATGGAATCCACATGAGGACAAATATAGTCTCATGATTGAAAAATCCAAAATAAATTCACTAGGTATTTATATTTGAAGCAATATGGGGTTTACCCATTTTACCCGTTGATGTATCCGAGTCTGTTTGTGTTGGGCATGGTCGGGTACACTAGGCTGGCGGTTAGGAGGGACGTCGCTTTAGTAAAATACGCGGCGAGAGTGCTGCGCGGGCTGGTGCATCACCCAGATGTACTGGAGGCGCTGCGGCTGCATGTCCCGGATGGGTACGGGGGTGCGCGCCGCCGACCCACTTTGTTAAATGTGCCAAGGGCTAGGACAAATTTATTAAAGTTTGCCCCTTTGTCAAGGGCCACGCGTATTATAAATAGTATGCCATCGGAAGATTTGTTCCATAGCCTGCCGAAATTTGTGTCAGGAGCACAAAGGTGCATTGAAGGAGGCATACATTATATGAATGGTTTCTTGATTTTTGTTATTTTATTTTTATTGTTAATATTTTATGTATCTACTCGTATATAATGTATAACATTATTTATTATGTGGTATAACATCATCTTGGGAAAACTGTAAGATGTTGTACTTATTGGTGTCAAATAAATAATAAATAAATAAATAAATAACGTAACGTATTAGGAAACATATAATTCTACATTTTGAAATAACTATACACACAAACAATAAACATTACACATTTTTAAACATGTTGTTCACAGATTTTTGGCCTACTCCTGTAGACGCATAAACTAAGCCTAAATTTGCCAAAGAAGAACACGTCGTTATTATTTTGTTTTATGTGTTGGTAGCACTATATCACGGTAATGTTATCTAAACAGTATTGAAACTCGGCCGTGTCCTTGAAATAATTACCTACAGCCGGGCGGTACGTAAACACGTGATATTTCATCTTCCTACTTGAGTTTCTTTCTAGTTTTGTGATTGTAAATATTACACGATTTATAAAAAAAATGAAATTCGTTGTGAATGAAATAGAAAATGTTTGATAAAAATATATGTTGTGTTTTATCTACTACAAAAACTTAATTTAAAAAAGAAAATGTAAATCTTACTAGGTACCTACCTTTTATTACTCTCATATTCATTTCAAAATGACGGCCCGTGAAAAGTTTGAGTATGGCTGTGGTATGGCCATTGGCAGCCGAAAGCTACGAAATATGTTTCCTCGTCCCGTATATACGTCCCGTTCCGTCTTTTGTGTAGTAAATATACATAGACACATAAAGTTAAACTCCTTGTTACTTTCAGGTACCGGCTTCACTATGTTCCATTCCACCGAACCAGATGAGATCTTGATTCATTCTATTCTGATTTTATACGCGGCGCTGTTCATGATTTTTACGCTAGGTAACTTTTATTTTCGTTTTGAATAATTGGACGAGAATTAAGAGTAAAAAACTTTTTAACAAAAAAATACAACCAACTCCCAAAAACCGAAAGACGGTTGTATTTTTTGTAAAAAGATCTTGCGTTTTTTTATTGTTGCGCATAATGGGCAAGTTCTATAGTAATTGCTAGGTACCTATAAAGCCCAAAGTGATGCCAGAATACGAAACCCAAACAACATGAAACTTGAACATAACCGGTGGAATGAGAATGTACCAGGGTGAACTTTATTCATCTGCTTACCCCTTTCGAGCGTACCGGCTTGATGTTATGATATGAAATGGTGTAGGTATGTAAACAAATAAACAATAAACAGACATGCGATTGCAGCAATCCCGAGAGATTGGCAGTCATTTATTGAAGAGTTCTGTTGTATATCCCCGAAGTTCTTCAACTGATCTTCACCAAATTTAAATGTGACCAATTCGGGCACATAATATATATTTTTTTTTTTTTTTAAATCATCCACTTTGAATATGTATCAAATACAATAAAATATTTATTATATGTAAGTTGTTTATATAATACCCGATACATATCGAATAGTTTGTACATAACAATTCCAGATGAGAACATTTTCTATTGTTTCATACTTTTTAGAGCGTGATTTTTCATTGGTCGGGTTTTTAGTTTTTGAACTAATTTTTTTTTCGTCTTAAATACGTTACGTCTAGTCTATACAAAGTCTCTGTTTATAACTTATTGTTAACCTGCTGGTATTGTTTTGTTTTGTGTAGCTTTCCTGATAAAGAGTTATTTCACGAGTTATGGCTCCACGACGCGGTACCAGGGATTGATGAATCAAGTGGAGGTAAGAACGTCTCTGTTGTTTTATATGCAAAGTAGACATATCCCTCGAAGTTCGAACTATAACTATACACATAGATTATTTCAAATTGCTTTGATAGTTATGAGGGGTAGGTACAGGATTTTTGTTTTGGTCCTTCCTTAGGTAATATAATAGTGACAATCTAAGAAGTCCGATGGCGTTTCTCATTTTACATGCCGCTATAACTTTGTAAGTCAAATTCAATCAACCTGCTTAGCTTTTTTTTTAACTATATTGCGGTCGGCTTCCATTCCTACCGGATTCACCTGAGTTAGTGTTTTACATGGAGCGACTGCCTATCTGACCTTGACAACCCAGTAACTGGGTAACACGATACCCCTTGGCAAGATGGTGTCAGATCTCAAGCTTCTGACTACCCGTAACGACTGTTAAAGATCTTCAAATCACAGCCGGGACCAACGGCTTAACGTGCTTGCCGAGGCACGGAGGAATCTCGGTATGTTAAAAATGGTCACCCATCCACGGACCGACCTCGTCAAGAGTTGCTTAACCTTGATGATCGACCAGTGCGGCTGTTATTATTTAGCCACTAGCTCCTCGTTACGTAAGTCAAATTATAATCCTTATTAATTACTATAGCTACCCATACAGTAGTAGCCCGAGTTTCATTCGTAAGCATCAACGTATTTTTATAGCTGTCAAATCCGACTTGTTAGATTGTCACAACTTTAGATAAATATTTTATCCGCCAGGAGTACATGAAATACAGACAGTTCCCCCTGGCTATGAAGAAGCGTGTCCGTGCCTTCTACCAGTACAGATATCAGGAGCGATACTTTAAAGAGGAGGCTGACCTTGACTGCCTCTCAGGTGATATATCAACCCTATTTGCCGCTTACTGTTTATTAATCAATCATGTCCTGAAATACAAAGGATACTCTTAAGGTAATAGTACCCCAATAGTACCTAAATTTAGAACGTTCTCTTCAGATAACTTAAGACTATGGCCTGGCAGAAACTAGTTTTAAATAACTTCAAGAAGATAGATAGGTACCTACTGGGGTTGGCGGATCCTTTTGGTTTCGTCTATAGAAATCTTCACTTGAATCTCATTTAGGTTTCACTAGCTGTGCCCGAGACTTCGCTCGCATCAAGTGCCCACCCTACTTAATTACCTACCTACCTACCCTACATACCTCTCATACCTACCATACTTACCTACAATACCTTCCCTGCCTACCTAACTTCGAGCTTTCGCTGCATCCCCGGAAGGGGGCGCGGCGGGCGGGCTACTCCTTTATTCCGCGGGAGCATATAGGCAGTAGATGTGGATAGGCGTGTGTGCACAGCCTGCCAATAGTGTGGGTGTAATGTGTTCAGTGGGAGCATGGCACCTTGGCGGTATGTCCCCACCAGGTGAGACTCTTAGCGAACTAAGCAAGGCCCGGTGAGAATTGCCTTCAACATATGTGCCGACTTTTTCGGCGCTCTCCACTGAGGATGAGTGAGTCAGAATGAATCCACGCTTCCAATGTCCCAGAATAAAGGGACGTTGTGTATGCGTGAACGGTATTGTTATTGTGTTACACCGTTCATGTAACAGCCGAATATTCCGAAACCGGGTATTCCTCAAAGCGCACCTATGATGAGCATGAAGGATTCGTAATAAATGAGATCGATAGACGTTTTAAAATTCAACCGATAATAAACCGACAAGCTGGCAACTCGGTGACGATGTTCAAGGCTCTGGAGCTGGAGGGGACTTGAACAGTGCCTCATAGCTGGTGAGCACCTTGGCCCGCTTTTGGGATGGACTTTAGTGCATCAACCTGGTATTTGGTAGATCCGTCCCAGAGATGAGAACAGTAATCCGTGCATGAACGAACTTGCGCTTGATACAAGTTGAACAGCTGTTCCGGCGTGAAGTACCTTCTAACCTTTGCAAGGATCCCCATGTTTTTGGCAGCCAGCTGAGCCCTTTGTCTTAATTTATGGGCCAAAATTGAAAGTAGATTTATTTATTTTTATTATTTATTTATTTATTTGACACCAATAAGTACAACATCTTACAGTTTTCCCAAGATGATGTTATACCACATAATAAATAATGTTATACACTATATACGAGTAGATACATAAAATATTAACAATAAAAATAAAATAACAAAAATCAAGAAACCATTCATATATGTATGCCTCCTTCAATGCACCTTTGTGCTCCTGACACAAATTTCGGCAGGCTATGGAACAAATCTTCCGATGGCATACTATTTATAATACGCGCGGCCCTTGACAAAGGGGCAAACTTTAATAAATTTGTCCTAGCCCATGGCATATCTAACAAAGTGGGTCGGCGGCGCGCACCCACATACCCATCCGGGACATGCAGCCGCAGCGCCTCCAGTACATCTGGGTGATGCACCAGCCCGCGCAGCACTCTCGCCGCGTATTTTACTAAAGCGACGTCCCTCCTAACCGCCAGCCTAGTGTACCCGACCATGCCCAACACAAACAGACTCGGATACATCAACGGGTAAAATGGGTAAACCCCATATTGCTTCAAATATAAATACCTAGTGAATTTATTTTGGATTTTTTCGATCATGAGACTATATTTGTCCTCATGTGGATTCCATATAATGGCACTTGTCTCGAGATGACTACGAACCAAAGCATTATAAAGTATTTTTACCACTGCTACACTTTTAAAATCCGTACACTGTCGTAAAATAAAACCTAAATTTCTAAAGGATTTGCTACACAACTCCATAATGTGATTGCGAAACATCAACTCGACCACCATATGAACACCAAGATCCCGCATTTGCGTGACACGCGGCATCACTATGCCGTCCATCTCATACTGATTTTGTAGCGGGACACGCGCGCGACTGTACGTCATCACGCAACATTTGGTCACATTGAAGACCAGTTTGTTTTCCTGACTCCATTGTACCACCTTGTCGAGATCGCGCTGAAGCCGCTCACAATCCGAGGCGCTCGCTACAGAGATAAACACTTTAAGATCATCTGCAAATAGCAAACACCTTGCACTGCTCACGACCTCAGGGAGATCATTAACCATAATAATGAATTCCAGTGGACCCAAATTACACCCCTGGCTTACCCCCGAAAATGTATAAAATGGTTTAGATTTGTGTCCGGCGTACTCAACGTACTGCCGGCGCTCACCAAGATAACTCGCAAAGAACTTTAGCAAATGAGGTGTAAAACCTAATGCAGCAAATTTAACCAATAGAATGTCATTATCCACCATATCAAAAGCCTTCCGAAAGTCCGAAGTGGAAGATGTCAACGTAACGCCAAGAAGCTCAAGATGGTCCGTTATTGGCACGGTCACATCTCGGTAAATTAGAGCCGGCTAAAATTGGCTCTTTTTAGCGACAAAAAAATACGCCTTGGTTTTCATTAACAGCATTATAATGTTCCTACTATTGGGACAGGCATCCTCTGAGAGAGAGAGAGAGATAATGGGCATTAATCCATCACGCAGGCCCAGTGCGGGTTGGTGGATATCGAATGTCTTGGAATTTTTGGTCACACGGATATGGACATGCCGGTTTCCTCACGATGTTTTCCTTTATCGTTTTAAGAGCAATGGTGATGAAATAATTTACACAAGGTAAAGCGACTGCTTGGATTCGAACTCACGACCTACAACACGTATGTCGGGGCCGTTACCACTGGGCCACTACTGTTCTTCGCTCTCGCATCTGGGTTTTAGCAGCATTAAACCTGACCAGTTTGGCATCGCCCCATTCGGAAACTACCTTCAAGCACAGGATCAAACGCTCCACCATGACCTCACGGAGACACCGCATCTGAGGCCCGGTAGCCCGTCCGTTAGATAAGTATCTCTCAGCAACAGTGTTGTCGGCTGCATACCCAAAGGTACCGGATTTGAGCAGATCGTTAATGTAAAATGTGCTAAATGGTTGCTTTTGGGTATGTGAAGAAATTCACGGCAGTGGTATATATATTATGTCGTGGACCAAATGATTAATCAGGGCACTATGTATAATGTCCGGCAATTATGAATCTAGTCAAATCGAGCATTGTAATGAATCCTGATTTAAAGTGCTATATTTATCACATTGTCTGGTCATTATGAATATTATAACGGTTGGGTAATTCGATAATTATGGTCAAAGAATTAGTCCAAGAGCGATCGAAAGCGAGCTCAGGAGCTAAGGACATCCTGAATCCTGACACATCTAGGTTAGGTTCGAAGGAGATCACCGGGCGCTGAAGTGAGCGAGCAAAACGGGCGAACTCAGCTCCCGTCATCGCCTTCATGTTAGGTTACTTTAGACCCTGCAGACAGAAATAGGAGCTCCGCATCGGGGCTCCGTCGACTTTGTTGCTTAAATAGTTATCGTACTTACGTATTTTATATTAAAATCAATTGCAACATCAAAATAATAAAAAATGCACATATTTTTAATGCCCGGCCCAATATGTTATGGACATTTTTCAGAAAGCCATCGTCGTTTTAATTATTTCAATAGTTTTTATCATATTGCCTATTCATATTGGACATTTTCTAAAATGGCCGGGCATTATAAATAATTACATATTAATCACTTGGGTCATAACATATTTATCGAATTTAAAAGGAAAACTATCACAGCTAAGTAGGCTTTACAAGTTTACGAGTAATAGTGGACCAACTTATAGCACCACCATGCGAGCACTGCATACTCCTTCTGTTATTCCCAAGGCATTGCTCAGCGTCAACTCCGACATCGCCTTGTTAAATAGTTCATATATTTCCGGTCCAGGTGCCATGCCCAGCACAAATCAGTCGTTCGTCTAGACTCTAGATTTAGCGCCGTGAACCCGCAGTGTATTGCTAAACCACGTACCTACACGTGCTGCCCAATCTGGCAACCCTTCGCCGACATCCTTTGCTATCTTATTGTTTTAGAGTTCCGTACATCGAAAGGAAAAAACGGAACCCTTATAGGATCACTTTGTTGTCCAATACCCGTCTGTCCATCCGTCTGTCTGTCTGTCAAGACCCTTTTTCTCAGGAACGCGTAGAGGTATCAAGCTGAAATTTATATCAAATACTCAGGTCTCATGTCCCTTAAAGCTGTGAAACAACATCTAGGCCAACGCGATCAAAAGATACAGCCGTTTATGTCGCAAATTGCCGCAAATTTTCGACACTCGCAAGGGAATCAAAACCTACAGGCTACTTCCCGTGAGCTCAGAATCTTGAAATTTGGTACGAAGCAACGTCTTGTAGCACAGATAAAGGAATAATTGCGAAAACCGTAATTTTTTTGTTACATCATATCATAAAAATATTATTAATAATTTAAAACTTACTACCCCTTTCCTCATGAACGCGTAGAGGTATTAAATTGAAATCCATATCAAATACTCAGGTCTATAATACCTTTAAGCTGAGGTTTGTACGGGACCCTCGGTGCGCGAGTCCGACTCGCACTTAGCCGGGTTTTTTTTTAATAATTAATATTATTATGTTATAAATACTGTATGAAAATAAATTAATCATGAGACTGTCTCATTCAGAGGAGCTTCGCGACGAAATCAAACTGCACACTTGTCGCTCTTTGGTCCACAAAGTGAAGCTATTCGAGAACGTGCCAGCGAGCGTGGTGGGCACCCTGCTGGGCTGCCTCCGCCCCGAGGTCTACCTATCCAATGACCTGGTGGTACGAGCCGGCGACATCGGTGACTGCATGTATTTTATCGCGACGGGGACCGTGGCTGTTTACTCACTGAAAGGCGTAGAGGTATTCATATTCATTTATTGCATTCCATATTGTTTTAGATATGTTTCTTACAGGCTTAAACTAAGTAGATACGCGTATTATTATTCTGTATATATCAGTACCTACCTACCTGTTTCATACTGTACTAGCTTCTGCCAGCGGCTTCGCCCGCGTGTATTATAAATATAAACCTGCCTCTTGAATCACTCCATCTATTAAAAAAAAACCGCATCAAAAGCCGTTGCGTAGTTTTTAAGATCTACGCATACATAGGGACAGACAGACAGCGGCAAGCGACTTAGTTTTATACTATGTAAGGATAATTACTTGTTTGTTTTTACAGCAACAAGTAATTATCAAACAGATAGATATACTGATAACTTCTGATAGTTTTTATACTCTACATGGCGGTCCTGATTTCGTATCTTTTTTTATCTTGGGATATGTGTCACCTGGGGAAACAGAAGGGTATATCGAGCTCCTATACTGATACAACTAGTTGTGCCACTACTTGCCGCATCCAGGGGACTTACCATGACATGTTAAAACTATCATGGTCCCACTGTAGAAGAGGGAGACGGAGCTAGATAGACAAGACTAATGGCGCTGTCCCTTTTTGACAGTGGAGACATGATCATTTTGACAAGTCATGGTAAGTCCCCTGGTTGCGAAGTAATGGCCCTGGTTGCGCATGAGTGAGGCCCATGACCATAGGTTAAGTGTGTCTTCAATGATGATAATGATGAACATCTCTTTCCCTTGCAGGTTTGTCACCTGGAGGACGGCAACCATTTCGGCGAGGTGGCGCTGCTGATGAAAGACAGCAAGCGCGTGGCCACCGTGGTCGCCGTCGAGAACACGCAGCTCTACCGGCTTGATGCCCTCGACTTCAAGTGCGTTACTTTATTGATAATTATAATCCGTTTTAGGGTTCTGTTCCTCAAAAGGATTAAAATTATCCTACAGGGTCACTTCGTTGTCTGTCCGTGTGTCAAAATCTTTTTCTCTGAAACGCCTGGAGGTATCAAGTTGAAATTTATACCTACTATATACTCAATCAATTTTACCTTTTGGTAGGAGCAATGTTCGTGCTTATCTTATAGCTTATGCACTTCAGTAATGTTATCTCATTATTTCGGTGAATACTATACATACAAACAAATACCTAACTGCTTACAGTTTTATACGTACCTACTTATTATACCTATTACATAAGTAGATGAATATTATCTTTGTGAATTTACAGAATTTATTTCAATCATCTATCTATCTATATATTTATAAAAGCAAAAGGTCACTCATTCACGTATCACGAAATATCGAAAACCGCTTGACGTATAAAGATGAAATTTGGAAGGGAGGTAGTTTATAGTTAGTAAACGTCCGTTAAGAAAGGTTTTTACGACAGTGCCGGATTTAGGGGGTCTAAGGGCTCTCGCAAGTTTATTTGAAAGTCCTTAATTTTTGGAGTTACAAACTTAAAATTTGGCAGGGAGGTAGTTTATAGTTAGTAAACGTCCGTTAAGAAAGGTTTTTACGACAGGGCCGGATTTAGGGGGTCTAAGGGCTCTCGCAAGTTTATATGAAAGTCCTTAATTTTTGGAGTTACAAACTTAAAATGTGGCAGGGAGGTAGTTTATAGTTAGTAAACGTCCGTTAAGAAAGGTTTTTACGACAGGGCCGGATTTAGGGGGTCTAAGGGCTCTCGCAAGTTTATATGAAAGTCCTTAATTTTTGGAGTTACAAACTTAAAATTTGGCAGGGAGGTAGTTTATAGTTAGTAAACGTCCGTTAAGAAAGGTTTTTACGACAGTGCCGGATTTAGGGGGTCTAAGGGCTCTCGCAAGTTTATTTGAAAGTCCTTAATTTTTGGAGTTACAAACTTAAAATTTGGCAGGGAGGTAGTTTATAGTTAGTAAACGTCCGTTAAGAAAGGTTTTTACGACAGGGCCGGATTTAGGGGGTCTAAGGGCTCTCGCAAGTTTATATGAAAGTCCTTAATTTTTGGAGTTACAAACTTAAAATTTGGCAGGGAGGTAGTTTATAGTTAGTAAACGTCCGTTAAGAAAGGTTTTTACGACAGGGCCGGATTTAGGGGGTCTAAGGGCTCTCGCAAGTTTATATAAAAGTCCTTAATTTTTGGAGTTATAAACTTAAAATTTGGCAGGGATGTAGTTTATAGTTAGTAAACGTCCGTTAAGAAAGATTTTTACGACAGGGCCGGATTTAGGGGGTCTAAGGGCTCTCGCAAGTTTGTATGAAAGTCCTTCATTTTTTGAGCAGCAAAATTAAAATTTGGCAGGGAGGTAGTTTATAGTTAGTAGACGTCCGCTAAGAAAGGATTTTACGACAGGGCTGGATTTAGGGGGTCGAAGGGCTCTCGAAAGTTTATATAAAAGTCCTTAATTTTTGGAGTTATAAACTTAAAATTTGGCAGGGATGTAGTTTATAGTTAGTAAACGTCCGTTAAGAAAGATTTTTACGACAGGGCCGGATTTAGGGGGTCTAAGGGCTCTCGCAAGTTTGTATGAAAGTCCTTCATTTTTTGAGCAGCAAAATTAAAATTTGGCAGGGAGGTAGTTTATAGTTAGTAGACGTCCGCTAAGAAAGGATTTTACGACAGGGCTGGATTTAGGGGGTCGAAGGGCTCTCGAAAGTTTATATTAAAGTCCTTAATTTTCGGAGTTACAAACATAACATTTGGCAGGGAGGTAGTTTATAGTTAGTAGACCTCCGCTAAGAACGGATTTTGCGACAGGGCCGGATAATGGAGATCTAAGGGCTCTCGCAAGAGAAATTGCCCGGTGCTGAAGTGAAATATGAATCGGTGGACTCTGTATTAGAAGTCGATGATACTGTACATTATCCTGTAGAGTTCCTCCATTGTCTCGAGCCACCTGGAATTCCACCTCATATTTTGTACCTAAAAGTAGGTGCGCCTATAATTTTGCTACGGAATCTAAACCCACCTAAATTGTGTAATGGGACTAGACTTCAAATAAAGACTCTACATAAACACGTAATTAAGGCATGCATTTTCACTGGTGTGAATCAAGGAGAAATTGTTTTTATACCGCGGATCCCTTTAATACCATCGGATTAACAAATATAATTTAAGCGTCTCCAATTTCCAGTGAAATTGTGTTATGCCATGACTATTAATAAGGCCCAGGGCCAAACGTTAAAAGTAGCTGGCATAGATCTAAGAAACGATTGCTTCTCTCACGGTCAGTTGTATGTGGCCTGTTCTAGAGTAAGTTCACCTGTTAGGTAATATACACTGCAGCCTGAAAATAAAACTAAAAATGTGGTGTATAGAGAGGTTTTACAAAAATAAAATCCGCGTATTTGTTTTTCTAATTGGTGCCTTAAAAAATTTTGCTTAGTGTGATAGGTATTTTCTGTTGACTGAAATATAAAAATAGTTTGTGTTAAACATCATTAAACTTTATATCTTCATAACCACGCGGACGAAGTCGCGGGCAACAGCTAGTCCATTATAAATATAATTAACAATGGAAGTACTTATCTTTGCGTTGCCGTATTCACTTGCGCAATTCGGCTGCCGGAACAACTATCTGTATCTAGGCCAAACAAATATCTGTTTTGTGCGGGAATCGAACTCGCGATATGCAGCGCAGCAGCTAATAGCTCAGCACTCAAAAAGTGCGGACTCACAGCCATTATAATTTAGCATCGACCATACAGGGGATGGGTCGATGTAAGATAGTGAATTTGCTAAACACAAACTGTAGGCACAGTCAGTGAAACGAATTGCAACGAATTGTAAAGTTATCCATCTAACCAAGTACTAGGTGAAGTATCAGGCGAGGTCATGAGGGTCAGGGAAGTATCAGGTGCGGTGGATACTTGCATATCCCGGATCACTTTCTTCTCGGGTGCATTGTAATGTTTTGCTCGTTTTCCAGCCGATTCGTGCTGTCCCACGCGACGCTGTACAAGCGCATAGAGGAGCTGGCGTCCCATCGCATACACGAGACGGTACTCTTGGACGACAAGTTCCGCCGCGACCGAGGGGAGATGCAATCCAGCCCCGCCTCCCCAACAAATTCAACAATACTATAAACCCCTCAGAAAGGAAAAGGCACGGGTCTTCTATGAAACGCTCTTCTTGCAGTCTTCTTTAACACCAGTATTTTTAACAGCGTGAGGGAATGCTGTTAAGTTTCATAGCTGACGTTGCAAACAGCAAGTCACTGTCTACGGCCGCTGACGATAATAACTTTGTGGCGACATTTAATTACCTCCACCTACGAACTAAGGCGCCATATCCACAAGCGAGAGCGACAAAACCGCGAGATGAGTAGGTAGTCTCGCCGTGCACTCCAATTTAATAAACTCTATGGATCAATCTCCACACAGGGATATCATCATGGCGATAATTTGATGGTAGGTACAGCATGACTATTGAAAGTCTGTTTGTTGCCAGTGATGACTTACGGAACTGAGACGTGCTCGCTCACAACGGGCCTCATTGGAAGGCTTGTAGTCAATGGAGATGCTCGGAGTTTCCTTGCGTGATCGTATCAGAAATGAAGATATCCGCAGGAGCACCAAAGTTACCAATATAGCCCGAAGAATTGCCAAACTTAAGTGGCAGTGGGCAGGGCACATTGCTCGCAAAACGGATGGCCGATGGGTCGAAAAGTTACCGATATAGCCCGAAGAATTGCCAAAATTAAGTGGCAGTGGGCAGGGCACATTGCTCGCAGAACGGATGGCCGATGGGGCCGAAAAGTTCTGTAGTGGCGACCGCATATCGGAAGACGCTGCGTTGGAAGGCACTTGGTGGGCTGATGACTTGGTTACAGTTTCGGGAATCCGGTCGACGTGGCGACACTTGGAGAGGCCTTTGTCCAGCAGTCGACGACTTTCGGCTGAAATGATGATTAGGGACTTGCCACTCTACATATTGTCAGAGACAATTTCTTCTTCATAAAATACAGAAACAAGACTAAAAAAATAATGATAATTAAAATTAGTTTGTTTGTTCACAACTTTTAAAATCTCATGGTTTTCTTTATCAGAATATAAACTCAAAAATAACCATGTCGAGAGCATTGCTTTGAGGAGAGTACTTTAAAGTAAATTTTAGTTAAATGTTGTAAATAATGATAAGATATAATTTTTGTAAACAATCTTATGCTGGCTTGAGTCTTCGAGTATTCATGCCTAAACTAGTTTTGGGAAAATTTTAATTCTAAAGACAACTAAAGATAATAGATTCACCAGTCCAGTAAAACAATAGAATGAATCTTATATAATGGCAGGGAAAAACAGGGAAACTGTTAACAATTTGATTAGTTATGATTAATGTTCATTAATCCAAATAATTTAATTTGTGCAACATAAAATTTAATTGCAATTAATTTAATTGCAAAATTACTTTTTTAGTCACTAAATAAGTTGATTGAAAAATTTTTTGGTTATTGCCCAACACAGGTTTAAACCGGTTATTATTATAGAATTAGGTACATGTTTTGAAAGAAACTTTTAAGTTTATATTCAGGGCGATTGTGTGAACATTGTAAATGATGGTAATAAAGTTGGTAAGTGAAATAAAACAGTGTCTTCTTAAATATAAAATTTATGAATACAAACAAACATTTGGTCTAGCAGAACCAATCTTCGTGCCAACCACTCTCGGAATGCTATACATAGCTTACAAACTAATATATTTTGAGTTGTTATACGAATATGCCAACCCACAACAACAAGAAGAGAATACCGAAGCCTGAAAATAGGGAGGCAACCAGTGATAACAATAGCTCTTTGAACAGATCTCTCGATGCTTTAGTACTTGTAACTTCATAGACGAAGAACCACGCAGTGAAGAAGATGCCGATGCCGAGTAAAAGAAGTGTGAGGTGCGGAAAAACTGCCGGGTTGATCGGCGACGTGTAGCGTATCATCGATTCTATTTCCAGCTGAAATAACAATGTAAAATTGCAATGTAAGTTTCTGTATGGCTTAAAAATCTAAGGTATATCAAGATATCACTGTACTCACACTCATTTTAGTGGTTTTTTTGCTTTGCTTTAATTCTGCTAAGAAATATTACACGATGCTAAACACTGACATCAAAAGGATACGTCAGTGAATTCGCCGGCCATAGACAATTAGACGTAATCAGAATCACGTAAAAAAATAAAACGTCAAAATAATCATAGACCAGTTTAGAGAAGCACTACAAAATCGCCTAAAACCAATTTGAATCTGGGCCGCCCATCTCAAGAAATTTGACATTAATCATCATGACTTCTTGAGTTGTCATTGTCAAATGAACCTTGTTATTCCAGGTTTAGTTTATTTATCATCTTTAGCGTAAAATAATGGTTGTCCTTGTCATTTTGCTCAAAATTGATTATTTATCTTCTTCTTTTTCAAAACGAAAATGGCCATTAGGCCACCGATGTTTACAGCTGTTTTGTAATACACTGTGAATATAATGGCAGTTTGTAAAATAATGGTATAACAATTTAAGTGCCTTTTGTGCCGCAGAACATGTCTACTCAGTGCTACGTATTAAATTTAAATAAAATGGCGAATCAAAATCCAACTGAAACAAAGCCTGCAGTGAAGGAGAAGGTCATGTCTTACGAAGAAAAGTCGGTGGGATCCACTTCATTTTTCAAGTGTGAAGCCTGTCCGTACATGGCGCTGGCTGAGGACGACATTAAGTTTCATCTGTTTACAGTCCATCCAGAGTTAGCCAAGAGCAATGGTCTGTCAGATAATGTTCAGATCCCTTGTCCAGGCTGCACCAGTGTATTTGACGCTGAAGAGACTCTCAGGACACATCTCCGTAACCATCATAAAATGGGCATCAAGGACATTAAGAAAATGATCAAAAGTCTAGTTCAAATTGCTCTTAAAAATGCTAAATTAAAAAAAGAATCTCCCAGTGCTGAATCGCCACATGCTGCCCAAATTGGTACAAACCCACAAAATCTAACAGATTTAAAAATACCACAAGTTATAGAAATAGTTCCAGATGCAGTAAATATAAAAAATGACTTACCAAAAGGTGTGGCATTTATATCCGTTGATGAATTACAGAAAATGAGCATGCCAAACTTTGAAAAAGTTGATCCGAAAGATATAATACAGGAAGCTAGTATAAATATTGTGTATACAAATGACATCGCCCAATATGTGAGTGTGTCTGATGCAGGCTCTGTCAATTCATCTTGTAACATGATCCAAGTAGGTAACGCCCCGCCTGACTTGATAGCATCAATACAGCCGTGCTTCATGGAGCCATCCATGGAGGCCACACTATCCCCAACACAAACAAAAGATTTATCTCACATTCCACTGTTGCTGAAGTCTGATCAGATGACTGAAGAGGTGAAACCAAGCACTGAAGCTGAAAGAGGAACAATGTGCTTAGTAGATGGATGCCAAAAGTGTTTGAAAGAGGCTCAGACACTTGCATATCACAGACAATGCCACAAAAATGGGAAGCTAGTGTGTCCAGAGTGTTCCAAAATGTTTGTAGCAGTGGATGCATTGCACACTCATCTGTGGAAGGTCCACGAGGTTGATATGGAGCTGCCCACCTGTGACATATGCGGCTTTAAAACATACAACAGATACAGATTACACAATGTCCACATGAAATGTCATAAGAAGTTAAAAGGTTTCATATGTAAGTATACAACTATGTTCTATATCAGATCCCTGGACACAAAAATCGTAGATGGAGGTGCTTACCACCAGGCAAGTGTTCAAATATATGGCTATCAACATTGATAAAAAAAACTCAGGGTTTATTTAATTTACATGTTGATTCATCATCAGCCTATTAATGTTCCCACTGCTGGGACACAGGCCTCCTCTCCGTGAGAGGGGATGGGCTGTTATCCACTACGCCGGCCCAGTGCGGGTTGGTTGATGCTGGTTTCCTCATAATGTTTTCCTTCACCATTTACACACCATGTTGATTAATATCTTTGAATTGAAAGATGTAAACCTTTTTTTTTTGTAAAAACAGTATATTTTTTGCTTGAATTACTGATACTTGAATGTTCACATGATAAACATAGAACCCTCTGCAGGTCCCATATGCTCAAAGGGTTTCAAGAACTCGAATCAGTTGTCTAAACACAAGCTGATCCACAAGGAGCCGGCCACCCCACAGCGCTGTACCATCTGCCAGCGAGAGTTCAGCAATGAACGGAGACTGCAGGTGCACATAGCTGAAGTCCATGAAAAGCTGAAGCCTTTCAAGTGCTCCCACTGTGACTACTCCTCATCGAGGAAGCAAGAGCTGAAACTACATTTAAGGTCACATACTGGTATGTATTTAATTACGATATTATCAATTCTAAAAGCCAAATGGGCGCTTTTTCAATCAATTTATTTGAAGTCGGCGCAGTACATCTTTTAACATACATTTGCCGACATTTCAATGGTCCGCAATAGTATCTCAATTAAACGTCCAATCATTTACGCCGACCATGTGGACAGTAAAATATTATTTCGCCAAAATGAAACTCCAGATACATTTAGAAACTGTCCTTCTTTCCAGGTGACAAACCCTTCGAATGCGATCAATGCGACTACAGGTCGGGCGATCACAACTCGCTGCGGCGACATAAGAAAACACACTCAAAAGAGAATGTATACAAATGTAAGCACTGTCCATACACGGCCATCCAGTCCACCGTGTTCACCAACCATATGGTCTCCAAGCATCCTACAATCACCAGCGAAGTACACCGCTGTCCGTACTGCCCCTTCAAATGTGTCAACAAAGACAAACACTTCCAACATCTCACCACACACACAGAAAAAGAAAGTATACAGGCACTCATACAAATGAACAAAAGCAAAGCTAGTAAGCCCGCGTGGACGATACCCAGCGAAGCAAAGAAAACCAACGAAAATACTATCGTAAATACTGAGCCGAGTACAGAAGTTTCCCCAAAAACTGTCAACGAAATCCCCATAGAAGTGTACGATTGTGACAGCTACTCAGAGAATTTGCCGCAGAACTACGCGAAGAGCTACTGCACCACCGCGAATACTAGCGCTCAACAGACTGATTACAATAGTCAAATAATGCTCACTGACTTGAGCAAAGAGGACAATAACTCGGACTGCCTCATCTCCGAGAGCTCCAGCGACACCATGATGGAGCGCCACCAGTATCCGGCGCAGCACCCACTGCTCACCTACGACGGCACTCCGTCTAATCTTCACGGGTTCCTCAACACTACTGTGTCGATGGAACAAAGTCTTTTACAGAACAATAACGTCAATTCTCGCACTGTCAGTCACTGTTCCATGCCGAGCAGTATATCCAACAACATCATGGCTAACTTCCCGATCCGCCTGCCTCCCTCCTCGATATCACTGCGCAACAACATAACGCTGAATACTGCCGACAAGATATCCCTATCGAGCACTAAAGTGACAGGACCTATAATAAGACCAACGCAGATATTGCCTGTGCCGTCTTCCAGTAACTCCCCCGTAAACATATCGATGGAGCCTGAAGGAGTTCCGAGGAAGAAACCTAAAATATCGGTGAAGAGTAATCTAATACTGAAGGGTCCAGATCAAGAGAACATGTTCCATTCTCAACAGAAGATGGCGTTCAGGAGACTGGAGGACAATGAGAGATTTGGGTTAGGCGGTCCCGTGACCTTTAATAACTTGATCACGACGCAGTTCATGCAGCTGCAGCCGGAGCCCTCGCTGAGCGAGTCTCCGAGCGATATAATGGCGTATCCTCAGGAGACGATATTAACGGACACCGCGACTACTCCTGTAGATAACGAAATGAACAGCAGCCCACAAATATTCTCTTTCAACCAGCAAATTAACGTAAACGCTATGACGATGCTCCCTCCGCCCCAAAAGATACAAAGTACCGACCCCAGCTACATCAAACTGGAGAGTACAATCAAACAAAACACACAGTCGCCCAGCTTAGAGAGGATGTGTAACGCTAATCTTCTCAACAATTCGGCTCTCGCCCGCGAATATAAAGCGTCGCCACCGCTGGAAGAAATACATAAGAATATGAGCGAAATTAAGAACGAAGTTAAATCAGACTCCTTCTACAGTTTGCCAAAATTTAACAACGAACCAGCAAACCAATCTGCCATAACTTTGGACAAATTCTTTTTAGACAACTTAGTGGGGGATAATTATTCGGGAGGACTGATGGATCTGTCTGGGGTTACTCTTCAGCCGATATCGGAGGAACAGAATGACGTCATAGAGATCGATGACAACTCGGACGACACCAAGCTGCTGCCGCGGCTGGATATGTACTACAACCTGGAGGGACTGTACCCGCACAGCGACTTCCACTTCCTGGACAGCGACACCGGCTTCCAGCAGGATGACATCAACAGGATGGTTAGCGAGGTGCCCACCATCAACCAGAAGGACTTGCTGGAGGCTGCGAGCGAAGGCGCCGGGAGCGAGTCGCCGGCCTGCACGCAGAGTGCGATGGATCCCATGATGAACACCGCCGTCAGACCGACCACTAACAAAATCAATGTGAAAAACATTGAACTCATGAAGAACTGATTATGAATCTCTTATTCCTGTAGCTAAAAACTCCCTTCTGTGATGTAGTTAGTTCCTCTAGTTATTTGTTAAGCAACATTTTCTCGCTATAGATTTCTTTTTTGACATTATGGATTATGGAAGTAGTGTAAGTAGGTAAAATTCTAGCGGTCTTTATCCAGGGTGCGAGGGGGCAAAAACCTGAGCGTAGAGAGGGACCCAAGCCAACTGGACAAAATATTTATAGGTCTCCGTTACTCCGTACCTTCTATTGTATACCTAATAATATCTTGATATTGTGCCAATCGTAGTGAACAGACGTATCGAAAAATTATTAAAATAAACAAATAATCACTTGCGAAATCGTGATGTAGTTTTACGAATAACGCAATCTGTGTAGGTAAGGTTTCACAATTTATACACAAACATTGAATTTGTGATGATGCGATGACCATCAAACAGAACATGAAGGAGGTGTGAAATATTGCAGCAGAAAGAAAATTTAATATGGACTAGAAATTGTATATCAATGCATTATGTAACGGGACATCGCATATGGCCGTGCCCAACCGTCCAATACCACCACACTGTGCAAAACCTCGAGAATTAACTTGACCTCTTACAGCATCTACAAAATTATCAGCAGATTGTCGGAGAATTCATGAAACCTGCCCTGGGCACTTCCTTTGCGAACATGATAAAAAAGATCCCAATAATCCAAATGATATATTAAAGACCAGCGCTAAAACAAAATCTCTTGTCCAAAAAATTATCCACTCTGAACAGATGAAACTTGACCTGAGAGGCCTACGCAAGACAAAGAACGAAGGTGTTATAATCAGCACTCACACGCTTCAGATCAACCAGGGCGTTGTGAAAATCGAAACGACAATTTCTGCGCCCTTCAAGTGGTACTTCTCAGAACAGGAGCTTTGCCGACTCCTGTAAATTCATTGCATATTGTATTTTTCGTTTCCTTTAAAATCAGCAACAGTTCACATAACACAGCATTATTCTGGCAGTAAAACAGTCCCAGACGATAGAAATGTAAGGAGGAGCCCCGCGAAACCTCTATTACGTTTAGAAAACTACCACAGAGGCGCCTTCTTCCGTCTTTGGTTTAGCGTCCCCTTTGGATTGGCTCATGATCGATCAACAAAATTTTATAGAGGCTGAAATGAATTAGGCTCTACTATAGGCCCTTGCCCTTAATAGGCATAGGCAGTGGCTTATTTAATGATGTCTTGGTGCCTCGGGCTAAATAGGTACCTGATTAAAAAGAAAAAGGAAAACTCTCACTCATTTCAAAATGGTTGAGCTGAATGGTGCTGATACACGCGCCATATTCGTAAACGGGCGCCGTCAGTTGAGACTAGTCATCTCTTAACTGTATATCAATCTTTATTATTTACATTGTTATCTAGAAGCAACAATAATAATGTAACCAGGATTTTTTAAACACAAACATGATTTGAAAGAGTGGAGTTTTTTTGCACAATCTTCCATAGAGATCTGCCCATATTTTGGACTGACCGATTTCTTGACTTCAGAAGTATCTGAAAATTAATGCTTTGAGTTGAATGTTGCTTAACAAATAAAAAAATGTTGTTGTGTAAAATTGCGTTTAAAGTCTCGACAAACCTTTGAAAAAAAAAATTTTCTCAACTGTGTGCTCGAGACGAAATCATATACTTAAAAAGACTGTTAATCATAAAATAATTGTAAATATTTATTATTATAATTTATTAAATGGAATGTGTTTCTACATTTAGTTTTGTGTACACCACTATGAAATCTCCACTGCTTCTAATTTCTTGCGACTTGTAAAGCACCCAATCATCTGGGACGTCGTTGAATGGTTGGGGGTCAGTATGGACCCCTTTCTGATGGGGACCAATGATGATTATCACGCTCCCGTTATAATACTTGAGGTAGTCATTAAAAGCCTTCCGATTGTTGAAGTAACAGAACAGAAGGGCGGTGTTTTTGTTTCGCTGCAGTAATATGGTTGTGTCCTTATCTATTTCGGCGGGGGTGAAGTGGAGTGGTATAAAAGTGGGCGGGGCGTACTTGCAGCGCCACCACGCCCCGTCTACCTCTATGCCTGACACCGGCACACCTGGAAAAAGAAATAGACATTACATACAGATAATAATATTTTTATTTTTAAATTGGCGATGGATACAAAACGCAAAAGTTGGGTTGTACTTCTTTCTAATCTCATTTAGAGTTTCGTAAAAAAAAAATATCGACATCCGGAGAGCAAGTAACGTCGTTTTAATAGATCCTGCACCATATTTAATCGACTGCCTAAACGCGGAGGATTTTTCAACGATGACTTTTCTCTAGCAAATAAAATATTTTTAGAATAGATACCGGAAACACAAAGAAAAAAAATAAGGTTACCGGTAGCTTCAGTGATCATCCACTCGAGTAGACCACTGCCACAGCCGATGCTCACTATCTTCTCACACTGCAGCTCCTTCAAGCACTTCTTAACAAAACTGAAGTTCTCTTCACTGGGGTACACCCATAGCAGCTTGTTCCTCTCAGGATGGTCATGGTACCGGTGGACTATCTCCTTCCAGTTGCTTTCTTTGTAGAGATCTATGATATTCGCGACCATGTCCATCGCATCGGCCGTAGAATGCGGACGTTCGTAGTAACATTGACTGTGAACTGGACGGCTAGCCAATAGCTTACATAATACCTTTTTAGTGATTTATCTGAGATCTAGCCAGCAGAGATGGATTTAGTACGTCTGAGATTTATTTATTGTTGTGAATTTATTTTCGAATTGTATGTATCAACTGAGGGTATTCTTGCTTGGCTATTTCCACCAGTCTAGGAGTCGCATTCGAGATCACCAAAACTCAAGAAGTGGTAAACCAAGTTCTCGTTTTTAGGGTTCCGTACCCAAAGGGTAAAAACGGGACCCTATTACTAAGACTCCGCGGTTCGTCTGTCTGTCTGTCTGTCACCAGGCTGTATCTCATGAACCGTGATAGCTAGGCAGTTGAAATTTTCATAGATGTATTTCTGGTGCCGCTACAACAACAAATACTAAAAACAGAATAAAATAAATATTTAAGTGGGGCTCCCATACAATAAAGGCGAGTTTTTGCAGTTTTTTTTTGCGATAATAGTACGGAACCCTTCGTGCGCGAGTCCGACTCGCACTTGGCAGTTTTTTTGTCTATGATAAAATAAAATCGTAGCTCTGCAATATAACCACCATGAGTCTATTTGTATAAATAGGAATTAGGAACGTAATATACTTACAGTTCGTCTCTGTACATTTCCCTAATACACTGCAAGAAAAAATTGGCTACAACCCAAGAGAATATTGTTTCAACTGGCAATAGATACAGGTAGTGAGCGGACACTCACTGGTCATTATTAACAATAAAACAAATGACGGCTCGTTTCAATTCATTTATTTGTATCTAAATTACAAACGTTTAGATATAAAATTAGCAAAATACAGATACCAATAGTAAATACGCATTTCATGATATTTATACGTTACAGTAATGATCTGCGGGGCGAGCACGGCATACTGTGACAGGTTCGAGTCACACAGTTTAGCAAACCGTGATAAAATGGCTGACTCAAGCCTATCACAGAGGCCGTGCTCGCCGGACTGGGGCCGTATTATGAAGTATAAAGGCCGCTGCACTACGGCTGGTTTTAAAGTCACGCTGACCGTCAGCGCTGAAAGTCCCCGCGAGCTCGAAATTGGTCGAGTCTGACGGCCATCATCGCTGTGCCGAGCGACTCGACCAATTACAACTCGTACCGACCGCCAGCACCGACGACGGTCAGCTTGACTCTAAAATCAGCCTAACATACAAAATGGGCGACGCGTAATGGCACCAAGCTTGCGGACGATAACGGACATTTTGGTACTTGTTTTTTTACCTCCGTCCCTCTCTCGCACTCGAATCATGATGGATTTAAAACGTCATAATACGGCACCGTTAAATTATAAATGGCTGACTAAAAAGGCTTGTTATTACTTCGTTAACTTTACAGTACTTGTTAAACTGTCTCGTTCACTTATGGCCATTTACACTACTTCGGCTCACTTGAACCAAAGACTTGACTCAGAGTTAGTTTTTAACTCGAGGTTAAATAACAAATATGTCATACATTATTGGTCGTGTAAGCTACTAACTGTGACTTAGTAAGACAACCCAAGGTGGCGCAAGTGGGCCTTTATCTGGCAAATGGTTAATTCATTATTGTTATCGGTTATCATTCTATTGTCTATATTACGGAAGTACGGAACCATTCTAGCGATAGGGTTATGTGGGACTGGGTGTATAATAGTACCCCCTATTGCTTGATACATCAAAAGTACTGAAAATCTCAAAACGAGACCAAAATCTGTTCCAACTCGAGTATACACTGTAATTGAAAACTTTTATTGAAGTGAAAATTCTTAGGCAGCGATTCAATCATTGGACGAGAATTGAGAGTTAATTTCAAGGACGCGTCACGTTTAGGCACATTTCGTTACATGAGAAAGAAAAGAGATAACTCCTTCCTGCACTCGCACTAAAACTCTCTTATTTTTTATTTCAAGAAGTTTCACTTCTATCACAAGTAGAGTGCTGCACGCGCAATATTTTTCAATATACAGGTTGAGTTTTTCAAGTGGGCGTGGATGGCCAAATCCAATACTATAAAGAATAGCGAAAAACATTCAAAGGAATCACGAGGCCGCTCTTGATAAAAACTAAAACTGCAACAGCCAGGAATCGAACCCGTTTATTTTGAAAAATAAAACACATGCTGATTATTAGTTACATACGAAAAACTTAAGGGAAAGGTTAATTTTTAACAAAATACTTATTTGTTGAGTAATTCATCCTTAATCAATCTTAAGATTGCTGGTTACGCTTCCTTATTTATAGTTCATATTTTATTACATCACCATAGGGCGATTGAGAGGCATTGGTTTAATAGTTCCAATTTATTAAATAAGTGTCACATATTGTTTTTTTTGGGGATATCCCGCGCGGTGGCGCGACAGTCATTACGCCGCCACCGATGGCCGCCGGCGATGGTGGCCAGTCTCTTGCCAACCAGGGCGGAGGTGCGCGCACTTCATCATCACGCATCCTCTCGCCCAAAACTCTTAATTGAACCTACATGTAAAGTGTTATCTGTATTACATAGACCTAGTGTGTTGTGTACCGCTGGCCAGCATAGTGTACCTAGTCTGTGAGCTGAACTTCCCGAACGTGGCATGCATCTGCATGGAAATCGCTGTTTCAAAGGTATGTGGCATAATTAGTAAATTGAACTTTATCCATTGCCTTTCGTCTCATCTGCGTACTTTTCTGCTTCAATTTAGCACTGCTGAATCAGCAATTATAGCCTAGATTACTCTAATAATTTAGGTTCAAGCGCGTGTGATTTTACTAGTAATCTTCTAGAGGTTATACGCACCAGTTACCCTAGTCTATCCCTGTATGGAGTCTGTTTTGCAATTTTCCTTCTTCTTATGGTATTTATTTCCGCCCAAAGATGCGTTTTAATTATTCCCGGCTAGGAAGATTGATAATTCAAAAATCCAATGATGGGGTTTTAGTTTTCATCAAAATCGGCCTCATGACTTCTTTGAGTGTTTTTCGCTATTTCTTATAGTTTCGGATTCGGCCATACACGCTCACTTGAAAAACTCAGCCTGTATAATTATTAATTATCAATATTGCTGGCTTTAAATTGCTAGTAAAGAAATGAATGTGTCTACACACACATACATCACAACCTTAGTTACAGTATATGTTAATCAGAAGTAGTATTACTTTAAATGGACTCGCTATTATTACAGTGATTATTTATTTATAGTAATGAGTAATTTGCTTACTTTTTATATCAGTGTTTAATCAGGGAAGTGAACGAGCGTACGCACAGTGTACAACGCAATAATGTTAAACATCAACTTAAAATACGTGAGATCAACTTACATCAGAGATCATGATCTTCAGTCGACATTATATTAACTAATATTACATTTATTTTATTTACTTATATTTCTTCGCAAAATTCCAGACTCAAAGAACCGCTTTTATCACATACTTAGATTCTTTTGGCAGACCAATCAAACGATATGAGAGTATTTCTCAAAATAGATGTACATTTGTGTAAAAAAACATGTCGCAAAAGTTTAAGTCAAAATTTTGAATTACACGATGAAACTTCTTGTAAGATATTTTCTAAGAGATGAAGAAAATATACTCCTGATTAGGATTAGATATCGCAAGGAACGAAAATACATCATGAAATTGTGTAACGCTGCAAATTGTCACCATCATGATTTATTCTTCCATACAAAATCTTTTTGTCTCAATGGGTACCAACGACTTTGCCGCTTCAAAAAATACTACTTGACGTATGTCTATCGTCCTAATTTTCTGTAATTAGCACCTTCGTATTATCTGGTTTAAGGTTCAGATATGCTTGTATCCTGCTTTCTTTAAAATAACTGCGTTTCACGCAATAAACAAAATGTCTCACCTTTTTTACTTTTTAGTCACGTACTATTTAGTCACGCCATTTCTCAGTAATTTCTTTAATTTCTAAACGATTCTGTAATATTTTGTACTGGCAACATTAAAAGCGTTCCTATTGGACGATGGTAAATGTCAGCGCCATATTTTTTCTCTGTCAAAAACTATATTCTCTTTGTGCGCCGGCTGTTTTACTATTTCGATACGAGAGAAAAATATTACTTTTTTCGGGGTAAGTACTTCTGAATGTATATCAAGTTAATAAAAATGTATGTTAGGATAATTGTTTAAGTGAATTACATTCTTCAAATTCATTTTGGACAAAAAATCTACTTCTTTTAGAGGTTATGAGTTATAATTCCTTTTACTGATTCGTTGTTTTTCGTCACGTAATGAAATAGTATGTTAAGCAAACACTAAGCTTTATTTTACTATTTCGTTACTTTCTAAACTATATCGTTACGATATTTCATAACAACTTTTTCGTTACATGTACATCTTTCGTGAGAAATACTCATGAGCATTTTATTGTGATAATATTTTAAAAGTCGCCTATTCCATTCTGGCTGTAATTTTGTTAGTAAAAATGTATTATTAAAAAAATCATCTACATAGTTATTTAATTATGCAATAAGACATTTTATATAAAGTTCGAAACATCTACTAGATACCACTACCTACCCTCCATTCAATCAGTCTCAAACCCCGACATCAGCCCCAAAAATTTCGATTAAAAACAAATTCGTTACTAAAACATTTTCGAGATCAACACATAAAAACAACAAATTGGTTTATTGCCAGAAACGTCCAATAATAAGTAAATAATAAAATCTGATAAATTTATAGTACATGGCTAATGTAATAAATGTGACAATAATATGTAACGTCTTATAACTAACGCGTCTTGGACGCTCTTAAAACTAGTGTTAGTAACATTGACTGGTTAAGTTTTTCATAGCAGCCTGTACAGTACCTCAAGCATGAACATCACGCAATATTGTATTGTCTATTCAACAATAAGAAGAACAGTTCAAAGAATATCTCAAGAAATAGGAAAGCGTAGTTGGAAATACGTTATCAAATCCGTACGCTTAAAATCAAAGCATTTATTTCTATTTTCATGCATTTTTGAAATAAGGGTAGTTGACAAAAATATCTATATAGTCTAAAAATATTGGACACGTATTTTCTCTTTTGCCACGTAAACAAACAATTACGACGATACAGTGCGTTGAAATACCGTGCGACGTCACGGTACACACTTTATACTAACATAGTGACGTCACAAGCTCCACACCTAAACTTTGATGCGCTTTATCTTTGTCAATTTTTATTTATTTGATAAAGCAAGAAATACGGGTCCAATATTATTTGATAATCTCACTGACGGACTAAATAGAATTATCATTTTTACCCCATCTAAAGTGGGATAGAGCTACTAGAGGAGAAAGTCAGATAAAAAGTTGAAGCTAGTTGTATGTTCTAAAGCGAGATCTTTAAGGAGAAGAATGTGGAAGATACTGCTAGGTAGTAGGTCGATTTTACCCAGGTTAGCTGCGCGATTTATTTGTTTGCCAGCCATCCATCCATACAAACCATGATCCTATCTATATTTTCATACAAACCGAACCTAAGTACATGTCTATAGGTTTTACTGATGATGATGAAGATCAGGCAACTGCATACTCCATTTGAAATAACATTAGAAATTTCTACAACCCTTTTTTACAGTCCGTTCAACCGATTTTGAGTTCTATCCCGTGAATATAAGGATAGCATAAAAAGCATAAACCTGTTACCAAAACTAACTGTTTACTACAGGTGCCATATGTCATATCACCAACGCAATAGAAGTCAAAATCGGTTAAACGGGCTGTAAAATGGGATTATTTAAATGTTGTAATGTTATCTCAAATATGGAGTATAGTTTGGAAGATAGGGTTTCATTGTTTGCATTTTGTCTTATTTTGCATCTTCATCTTAATACTTATTTTTTTTGAATGGCCTTCATGATGCAATATTATTTTTGATGTTGCGTAGATTGGAAATACATTATGTTCATGCTAGAGGTACTGAGAAATTAATAACACACAGTAACTGTTTGACCAATTTGTCAGTTCTCTTTCTACAATACAGTTACCAGTAAATCACATGCTTTGCTAAGGAAGTATGTTGGAAGAATACACTCAATAAAGTATAGACGACGTGTTCGCCGCGGTTTGTATACATAGAACATTGCGATATCTTAATCGTAATATGCATTAAATACATATAAAATTGTACACTACACTAACTACTTACTACCTTTCTTGCCCACCCTGCTTCGACTCAGCCTTCGTGTCATTTCAAATCTGTAAAAGGAAAACAAAAACTATGTTAAGTTTTGCTTAGATTATGAATTTTCACTTTGTCTCCAATCTATACTAATATTACTAGCTGACCCGGCAAACTTTGTTTTGCCATAAAAACACCAAACATTCATCTACTAAATATCCTACCTACCCTACCCTACCTACCCTACCCTACCTACCCTACCCTACCTACCCTACCCTACCTACCCTACCCTACCTAACCTACCCTACCTACCCTACCCTACCTACCCTACCATATCCTATCTCTCAAGTTGGATCGAACTGCACATGGTGTGCGAATTTTATTATAATCGGTTAAGTGGTTTAGGAGTCCATTGAGGACAAACATTGTGACACGAGATTTATATATATTAAGATAAAGAGATAAAGTTTGTGAGTTTGTGACGTTGTAAGGGGTAATCACTGGATCTACTGAACCGATTTCGAAGTAGAAAGCTATATTATTCCTAAATGTCATAGGCAAATACACACACACATATTTAACACACACACACACACACTACACTACACACACACTGGACAGACACTGGGTTACACTTTTTTTGGCACATATTTTCAAAAAAATTAGAGATCCTTATGATAATCCCTCAATGATCCTAAAATTGCAATAATTTAAACCAAGGTAGCAAAATGTTGACTATAAAATTCATTCTTTGGCGTGCGCTGAGATAACTATTGATGATAGATAAAAATTAGAAGGTAGGTAGGTAGGGTAGAGTAGGAAGGATGGGTATGGTATGTAGAGTAGGTAGGGTAGGCAGGATAGACCGGTAGGTAGCCAGTTAACGGGAGCGAAACCGCAGGGGTCAGCTAGTTGAAAATAAATAATATAATATATATAATAAATCGATAACGTACAGTACAGAATCGATTTTAGAATAATCGGTTCATATCTTCAATTGTTGACTTACCTATAGAAACAGATTGCTTCAACTTCCTTCTCCAATGCATCCCAGAACCCGAGTCACCGTTCGACTCGTCATTGTCTCTCCTGTCCCTGTCTCTATCCCCATACAAAATCTTCTCATACAAAGTCTTCTTATCCTTCGGCGGAGCACCCAAATCCAAGTTATTTAAATTAGTTTGTTCCTCTAACTCTATCATTTTCCGCAAATCTATAGGCGGTAAGGGTATAATAGACGCTTTTCTTATTTTATGTACATATTCAAACTCCTGGGAAGGATTTGTCGCGGTTTTCGCGTCGACATTAGATGTTTTGTTGCCAACAATGACGCTTTGACGCGCGTTGTTAGCGACTAAAATATAAGACTTATCAATAGTTTTGTCGGGCTCGGCATCGTCTTGTTTTTTGCCGTTACCGTGCAAATGTTTCTGTATCACTTCTGGTGGTATAGGTGGAAGTGGATTTTGACTCTCTAGTTTGTTTTTCTCGTCCTTTTCGTCAAGTTTAGCGGCATCATGTCCGTTGGCGCGGATCTGTTTGAGCACAGCCTCGTCGCAATCAACTGCGGTTGCAGGCACATAGTCTGGATGTGTGTTACGTATGTGTCGCTCGAGGTTGTCTTTTCTTCTGAAGCGACGGCTGCAGACTTTGCAGCGGAAGGGTTTGGAATCTGTGACAGAATTAAGTAAACTGGACTGCAGAATCTTTAGAAATTGGAGACTGGATTGGAGTTGAGCTACAAGACACATGCATGCACTGACTGGACGGGGCCACTAAAATATGTGGTTCTTTCCTCGTAAGACCATTTCAGATACTATAATCTGCATGGACCCACATCAGAGACTGGGTCTTCTAAGTTAGTTTCGGCAAACGGCGACCTCATCTAGTTTTATAAAAATTGAGGTCGTTGATAAAACTAATTAAAAGAATTAACAGAATTTATCAAATTACGAAGATAGTTGGCATCAGGCTCTTCTTACCAGTGTGCACGGCGGCGTGCCTGCGCATATCCTTGCTGGAGTGGAAGGCTTGCGGACAGCGCGGACACTGGTGCGCACGCCGCACGGCCGCGCGCGCGCCGCAGCCTCGCACGCACCCGCCCCACCCGCCGCAAGCGCACTTCCTTTCTACGACATACTGGCATGCATTAATGCGAACAACACAGAAATTGTTTGATAAAAATTTGGATATATAGGACATTGAAATCAATCTAATCATCAAGTGACCTGAACATCAATCACATAACACACAAACAACATTTTTGGAACACAGGTATAATGCAAGTTCCCATGGGTTAATTTACGAATTCCACGCTGGTGAAGCCGCTGGCGAAAGGTTGTACGTGTAATCAAACACATTCAAACTAAGTTCAATGTCTTCTAACCAATAAATTGCCTATCAATAAAACAATCAATATGTTAGTACCTATATTTTTTTTAAATTGTGATTAACTTTAAGAAACATATCATCAAGTGGTAATTTTTTATTTCGAATAAAGAAACATTAATCTCACCGTGTTTGCGGACGTGTTTCCTTAAGTTGGAACTATCTCGGAATCTGCTCCCACAAGTGGGACACGAGAATGGACGCTCGTCGGTGTGCGTGAGCCCGTGTTTGCGTAGAGACGCTAGGTTATTGAAGGCCTTGTTGCATTCGCTGCACACAAACTTTTTCTCCTCTGCAAATAGATAGAGCTTATTACATATCAGGAAACAACTTCATAGTAGAGTATTAATAGTTGCAAACTATTAAAATGTTAAGAAACAACATCCAATTTTCTAATGTATGTCTAGTAGCAAGCCTTTGATTACATTGATCACAACATTTACACCCATTTTAAACCAATATTAATAGCAAGGACTACCTCTTGAGTTTTTGCTTGAAGAGAACATGTCTCAAAAAACATAAAATGCTTATCAATATTTAGTATTAATCAAAATAACAATTGCAGTACTTATGTTTCTAACAGGCGTTCCCCAAGGTTCAATGCTAGGTCCACTTCTTTTTGATCTTTTTAGCTCAAGATGATATAATATCGAATTGGATACTCACTAGTATGCTTTAATTTATGTCTCTGCAACTTGGACATCTGGAAGAATCCCTCGCCACACACATCACACGCGTACGTGCGCTCATTACGGTGCACACGCATGTGGTACTTGTAGTGGGACATTGTAGCAAAGGTCTGCAAAACACGTTTTTTTAAAGATGTTAGATCTTTTTATGCCTGTCAACATCACTGCCAATATCACTGGAGATAGAAACATATTTTTTTTAATATCTTTGGATTAAATACTGCTGCATTAATATTGGGTGCCTTTAAATAAATTAGCAATAATTGTATTCTATGATGTCTTGTGTGTACAGCATGACATAAAACAAATAATAATCACTGTAACAAGAATCTTAAGTAACACTGGATAAACAAATTTAACCTGCAAGGTATGGTTACTGGCATTGGGACTAGTGAAACTAAATGAAATTGGAACTATCCCTTAATAATTTACTAGATGTCCCACGCGGCTTCGCTCGCGTTAACTGGCTACCTACCTACCCATCTACCCTACCTACCCTACATACATGATTGTTGCGAAACTTAAACCGTTTACGCAGCGCACTTAACGGAAGCTCTCAAAAAGGAATCATTTTGCAACATCTTTCATTTATGCTCCGCTCCAAACGGTTGTAGCGTGATGTTATATAGCCCATAACCTTCCTCGATAAATGGACTATCCAACACAAAAAGACTTTTCAATTCCAACCAGTAGTTCCTGAGATAAGCGCGTTCAAATAAACTCTTCAGCTTTATAATATTAGTATAGATAAGAAAAATATACAGCTCGAACATAAATAAAAATTTTTGGTTAGTGTCATCACCATAATTCACTATCTTTTTAAACGCATGCCATAGAGAAAAGCAATAAAATTAACTGTATAATTACCTTGTTGCATTCTGGACATTGATATGGTTTCCTCTGACCATTACAGTAAGCATGGTATGCCACCTGACTTCGAGCATGGAACTTTTTCTTGCAGACAGTGCAAAAAAATACTTTTATGCCAATTGCATCTGAAATTTTCAAGGGTATTTGTAAGTGTTGTTCAGCTATTCTTCACTATTTCCAAATTAAGTGCATGATTATTAATTTGAGAAAATGATTATGGTTTAAAATCATTTATTTATTTAAAACATGTGATCACTACCGTTTTATAGATATTTTAACAATGTTTGACTTCCAAGTCTGCTTCGTAGTTTATTGCCAACATACAGGAATACAAATCAGACTTGTTTGTGGCAATCCCAAAAAGCCCAATAATTTACAGTAACGCGATTTTCGGGGCCAGAAAACGGTTGGGATTGTATTCTCTATTACAACACAATTTAAATAAAAAGTAAATCACTATTTTAGTCTGTCTTGTTACAAATAATAAATTATGCAATTGATAAAACAATGCCTCTGAAATAACTGACTTTCCTTTCAAGACTCTCATGACAGCTTCAAGCCAGGACAGGAGAGCTATTATGTATACTGTTTACAAACAAGCTTGTTTTGTTTCATTTTGAAAACATGTTTTCTCCAATACGATTACCATTCGAAATTACAGTACAATAATGAAACTTACCTGTTTCTACTTTAATATGTGACGTTTCAAGCTTCTTTTTCTTATAAAATTCATCATAAATCTCACACTGTATCTCCTTATCGACTTCGTCGTCACACGACTTGTCTTCAGTCTCCGCTTGTGGACAGTCGTCCGCCAGTTCTTCCTCTATAGTCTCGTTCAAAGCCTCCTCAATAGACGGCTTTAACTTCTCACTAAGGCAAGCTTGGCAACCAGTCTTCTCATGCAGTAAGCAGTTCATACATTTCACATGACCACAGCTCTCCGTTACCAGCCGATTATCAGTTGTATTCACAGGCTTCTCGTTACGACAATTCGAACAAACTTGTGGATTCATATTGTTAAAAATATACAGAGGTTATTTACCTATATGAATATTGTGCCTAAACACCTTTTTCTAAATATTTTCATTACAAGGATGACAGAGAATGTTTTATTTACTATGTATCTAAATAACATTGCAGTATTAAAAATCACAAAAACACACAAACAAAATAATATTTTCACATTTTCGCGTAGTGCGAAGCTAAAATGCGAATGCGTTCTAAAAGTCAAATGCAAAAGAAAAACATCTTTGACATTCAACTCGTACAACCGTATCTTCTAATACAATAGAACCAGTTTTATTTATTTTATCAGCAATCTTTACAAAAATCATTCAATTTTATTATGTCAAAGAATTAATGGCAAAATTTAATTCCCTTATCTAAATACAATTACTATAAAATAAATTTTATATAACAAACAAAATATAAATTGTCCAAGGTTTAGAACACACCAAAAACTGACGCCTAGGCTTGTCGAAAAAATATCGATATATCGATATTTTTGATTCGATATATCGATATTTTTAGCCGATATATTTTCATCCGATAGATCGATATATCGATACAAAATATTCAATATCGAAAAACGTATCAAAAACGATATTTTTTTTCAAATTTAGATTATTTGCAGAATATTTAAAAGAAATCAAAGCCGTAAAAGATAGGAACGAACGGAAAATTACTGTATTGTCTATGACTATGTTTTGTTAGTCTTGCGTGTGTGGCGGCCGCGGGGGCAGTCATCATCAGACACTCGTTACTCACTTTCAAATGTGAGTTCTTTTGCGTTGTTTGTGTGTGGTGCGTGTCATATTTCAATATTTTTGCTATTTAGTTGTTGTTATTTTCAATTTTTTAAATATTAAAGAGGAATAACGATTAAAATACCATCGTTTTTATTAAGTTTCTCATACATTAAAATAATGTACATTTTGTATAAAAATTTCTACAAAAAACAAAAAAAACCTAAAAACTCTGAAAATCGGACCGATATATCGATATTTTTTCCTCGATATATCGAGGTCGATATTGATATTTTTAAAAATATCGATACATCGATATATTTTGTCACTTTCGACATCCCTACTGACGCCTGCGCCGAACCATAGTGTTCGTAAAACGGAGTGAAACCCTATAAAGCACAGAGTACATTTTATATAGGGAGACTATAAAGTACGGTGAAACCCTGAGGTGAAACCACTTTTGTAAAACCACTGATTTACAATGCGATTATGCGAATTAGACGAAGATAACATGTCCAAAAAAAACAATGTAATATCTTGATCATTAGATTAATGTTTGATTTGCATCATTTCATAAAGTATTCTTAAATTACTAAATTAAAAATTAAAAAGAGTCTACATTAGAAATTCTGATCGTAACAGTCACTAAAGAAACTGCGTGAATCAAAACGTGCTTTAAGTGGTATTTTGTTCAATGTATTAATCGATAAAAAACCAATGGCATTTTTGGACTTGAATTGAATATTGTTTCAAAATGAAGACCTCGGTTCTTTAAATAAAAAACGTATTTTCAGGCAATGCAGGGAATATACAAAAAAAAATTCATTCTCAACATAACCCTAACACGATCAGTTGTTGTCCCTTCTCATGATAAACATTTTCTAAACAAACGTTTAATCACACTGCTAAAAATATTAGGTAATGTTAGTCAATGCCTTGCCAAGTTCACGCGGCGCGAAACTGAAAGAGCCCTATCATCGTCCCTCCCATCTGTAGGGATCTCCATCTCCTCGTCTCATCGAATCCATGAATATGAAATTTAGAATTGAAGCACAATCAGGATGTAGTCAGAGTCACTAAAAATAAAGTGATGTTTTATAATTATAACTCATTAAGTAGGTTTCTCATAGAATCGAATAATTAAGTACAAAAAATCTGTAAAATCGATTTTCAAACGCTAGGCAATGTAGTATTAACCATAGACACTTGCTTTAATAATCTGTGAATTCTTGCAGTTGTCATTTCGTTATAATTTCATTTCGTAGGTACGCCTTGGAGAGTTTTTTTCCTTAAAATAAATAGAAAATATATAATTAATATAAACTCAACATGGTAAGTCTCCAGAAGTATGCATTAGGCTGTAACTGTGACCGACAAATTGTGTAATCAGTGCTCTATTGACGTGCGATTTTAGCTTGAAAGACGTAACCTCAAAAATGGAATTTGTTTTCAGGATGTCTTTCTAATGATTAGGCGAAAAAAACTAACCATCTTCACTGATGCGAAGGACACGACAACAGTGCTAGAATTGAAGAAAATGATCGAAGGTGGGTGCGATTATCGCGATATGAGAAAATTCTATTTATAGTCGGGATACAATGTCGGGCGCGCAGCGTAGGTTTTGTTGTTAAGCCCTGTGTTTTTCTTCATTGTTCGTGAATGTTTCATGTGCTCAAATGTAGTCTAATTCTATATTTTCCTATGGAGAAAATGTGACTAATTTCATTCACCAGGTGTGTTGCTAAACCAAGCTATGTTTGTGTTCATAATAAAAAAAAATGTTGATAGTATTTGCTGCACCACTTCTTAAAAAAATAACATGAGGAAGTATATGAAGCAGTGAGTGCATTAGTAGGTGCACTCTCTGTGTGGTTAGACTTTGGACTGTGATTACAGCGTCAATATAATCAATATAAATCAAGATAAGTAAGCCTCACTAATTTGCAACAGATCTATAAAATTACAAATAAATGAAATATTGTTCATGTTCGCGACGAGGCGTCACAAAAATGTTAGAATAGTTTTGTAGATATAAATAGTATAAACAAAACATACGTCTGCTTACCCCAGCGCGCGAGCTCGTACTAAAAAGTTTTAGACGAGAATTTTTCTTTTATAGTTTTTTCAAACATAAAATTTCGACCACCTTTTGAGGCACTAAACATTATGTTTTAGTGTATATGAGTATGTATTAAGTAAATATGGGGTCTAAAGAGTAAATTAGAATCGTTACATACATACTAAATGCGGTAGTTACGGAAAGAAAGCAAAATCAAAACAAGTCAAATTCCGTAAACACGACCTACCGCCATGACGTTTTAGTTCAAAATGAGCAGTCAGATGGCGGTACACGATATATATAGTCTGGCGCGTAAGCAGACAAATTTGGTATTTTAGAATAGCGTTTTGAGGGCTTTATAATAGCCTATAGTACCTAAAATATAGTTATCTAGTATAATTAGAATTAATATACTATAGATAAAATGTGTAAGTAGTATTTTAAGCAAATAAAAAATATTTGTTTACGTTTTTTAGGACCCCCCGAAAATGGCCGGGTCGCAAGTATCGATAGGTGCGCTCTGCCCACCTACCAATCGTATTATTTACCTTACACATTTATTTTGTTAGGAAACACCACCTAGGTGTTCTAGATAGTATACCTTGGTGCTATGACTGAAAAACTGTACATAATAACAGTACATAGCCAGGTTTAAAACAGTTTCACTCTGAGATGGTAAATACATGCATTTTTGCTCAAGTAAGTAAATAGAATTTTGGTTATAAGCGTTTTAGCGCTTCTAGGTGACCTGGAACTGTGTCCAGGCCCTATATATAGATGGCATCTATGTAGTTCTAGTACATAGATATTACTTACTTGAAATAATGTGTCTGTATGTGCCAGCATGGACGTTTCTACGCGTCTGCCAGAGGGCCCACTACCTTCAGACACACTTGGTGCCTGAAGGATTATTGATATGCTATCTGAAGCATTACCTTTGGGGACCCTCGGGCACACGCCTGGACTCAGTCACAACACATAGCTAATATATAGCTACACATACACACACAGAGGCGTTAAAGCCGTGGAACAACACGATATTTGCTATTTCGGCCGCTTCCCGGCATCAGAAGTCCCAGAAGGGCTGGTGGTACACCCATCAGGGTACTACCATTCGATAGCCCAATTCTCCAGCTTCCCAACCACATTTTTGGAAGGAGCCTAGCTCTGGTGGTTAGGGAACTAACCGACTTAATATAGTAAGAGGTTCCATGGTTTTCTCGCATCATCGACCACATCAGAGTGAATACTGGATCGAGGGTTGGAGCTGTATCCACCGGACTTCCACCATGGGGTAGCCCATCGCGAGGGCTATCCGATGACGGTTGGTGAATGCGGATCCGCCCACCAGCTCGAGTACAAACTCACGAAATATGCCGAAAACAGGCACTGAAGCTATGTTTTCGCACTTTCACGTGGCTGTGCCCGTGAAGGTGACAGATGAAGCTGTGGAACTGTCACAGATCGACGGTCCAGGAGTAGGGCTACAAGTCCCTCGCTGGTACCCTGGCACTAAAGTGCACCATTGTATTGTAAAGTAGCATATAAAGCTACAAACTGACTGAAATTCCCCTTATTAGGCGTTCTCAACGCAAGGGCTCCGTGAAGGTAGCAAATAGGAACCTGGACCCAGGTCCGGAGGGAAGGTCTTCTCGAGACCTATCCAGAGACACAAGTCTCATCAAAATCGGTTCAGTAGAAGGGGGGTTTCTGTCGGTTTTCAGCGACTAGCCGTAAGGTATTAATTTATTAATTAAAGTTTACGCGCGGTCGTTGTTTCGAGGTCCTCGTTACGGTAAAGTGTGGTGGTAGGATAGTGCGCTGAGGCACCGTCCTAATCGTAGCCATTATTTCCGAAATATTAAATCCACGTCACTTTGCGTAACGGAGACCATGAAGAGACGTCGCTTTTGGACATGAAAACTTGACTTTTCTTCTGAACTGGACATCACGCCTTCCCCTCAACATCCTTGGCAGCCTTCCAACCACTGCAGGGTCAATACTTGCTCGAAGACAACTGAACAATAGGTGCAAGGGGCGTCAACGCGTTCAAGCTGAAGCCTTACAACCTTCAGTCAGCCTGGGGCCTTGATCGATCACGTCCGTCCCGCACATTTGCTGGTCCTGTCGAGCCGGATTTTTGAGCAAATGACCTACGCAGCGTTCCAGTGAAGATACAGGCCAATAGGAAGAGCCTAGTTCCAGTGAACAAAGAAGCCTGGCGTCCTGGGTTCCAGTGAAAATACAGGCCAATATTGAAGAGCCTAGTTCCTGAGAACAAAGAAAACCGTTGTCCCGTTCCTGAGAACAAAGAAGATAGACGTCCCGTAACCTTGTTAAGTGGGGTTACATTCCTATTTCTTTATCGAAAGTCAAACGTATCGTTCCTGTGAAGCTTGTGCCTGAGAACAAAGAAAACCGAGGCCCAAGCCAGTGAAAATTCCTGAGAACAAAGAAGCCTGACGACCATTGCTGAGAACGTATGTACCCTCAATATAAATCTGGTAAGAGTACACACCTACACAAAGTACCGACCGGGGTACGTAACGTTACGTTCGTGAGAAAAGTTCCAGTGAATAAAGAAACCTGACGTCCCCCTCGTAAACCTTACAAGTGTCGAGGTTAAGATCATATTTCTTTAACAGTCAAAAACAGTGTAGAAACCCAGTAACTGGGAGATTAGCGTCGTCAAAAGGCGCGCGTACGTTTGACCTTGGTTAGTAGAAGCTTCTAGAGCGACTACCGGAGTGAAAAGTGCACGTGTGGTTTGGGACCCACGCGTGGACTAGCTCTAGAACATAACCATTTTGCTGGGACGCAACTGCCTTTCCTGAGCCGTTTCCTGTGGTGCCTAGCTGCTTCCAGAGAAGCATTTCGTTCCGATTAGATTACCGTCGCAAAAAGACGGAATTTTGAGTTGTCTCTGTTGTGTAACCTGCATACTGAGAAACAGTAGTATCTGAGAATACATAGAAACTGTATCCTGAAGGAACAAGTAGATTGCCTGAAGAGTTATCGCTGAAATTTCAGAATCGGAAATTTCATATATAGCGTGTCGAAAGCTTGTTTAGGAGATAGAACGAACATACAAACGTTCATAGAATTCCTGAAGGATTACGGCTGAAGGATTATCGCTGAAGCGCTATCCTATAGGAGGCTTACACACAGAGGCATATTGTATAGTCGTGTGGGCGACTTGTTCTATAAAAAATAGAACGAAAAATAGTTCCTGTAAATTTCCTGAAGCGTTATAGCTGAAGACTTATTATTGACTTAGAATTTGTTTGGAAACAAATAGTCATATAAGAGATAGAAGTTCTCGATCGAAGCTTGGACCTTCGATACTTGGAGTCTGGACTGACTACTAACGTCAAGTGTTAGACAGAAGTTTCTGCGAGTGGTATCAGACCAGCTGGTCATCCTTGGAGGCTGCTGGACAGGTTGACACGTATAAAACAGTAAGTACAGTGAAAACTTACTCAAGTGCTTACCCCTTGTGGGTCGATAGTAATATAGTGAACCTGTGTCGTGTCAACATAGCAGTTTTGAAGCTGATTTGGGACTTATAGTTTTGAAGACTGAATAAAAACTTATAGTCTGAAGGATAACCCGGAGTCAAGAGGGCCAGAGTTAACCCGGAGTTAAAAGTTAACCCGGAGTTTAAAAATATTTTTTCAATTTTGAAAAAGGAAGCGAACCCTCTTCGAGTCAACGATTTAAATTGGACTTAACCCGGAGTTACGACTTAGGTTTTTCGAGAAAAAACTTGAAGTTTGGACTTAGCTGTTTCGAGTCGACGACGTCTTGAAGCAAAGACTGGACTTGGACATAGCCGTTTGGAAGCTCGAAAATAGACTTAACCCAATCGTACTGAAGTCTGGAGTTGGACTTAACCCGTACGAGTTGACGTTTTGAACTGAAGTCTAGAGTTGGACTTAACCGTTTCGAGCTGACATTTTGGACCAGTCGGAATGCCGATAACCAGATCGCAGGACAAGAGACCTGAGGCGTGGACAGTCGCCATGGAGCGACCGGGTGCAGGTATACACCATCAATTGCCCCCACGCTCGCCGACAACGACTGATGGGACTGAACAGTCCGTACCGAACAGGAGCCCAACCGTGTCACAGATAGGTGACAATACGCCCACACACCAAGAGGAGGAACCACAGGAACCGAGCACATGCAGGAAGGCATCGAGAGAAGAAGGATCTTCAGAAGGAACACTGAAGCCTTCTGATGAAAAACAAAGGATCCAAGACAAGACCTTTGTACATAAGGAAATAATGGCTACCCGGGGTGACGCCCGTAATGAACATAGGAGACCGCCGTCTACAAGCAAGACGACCCGGTCACAGAGAAAAATCTCTAAGGCACGCGAAGACTTACTAAAGATTAAGTTGGAGCTTGCACAGTTAGCCCTTCAGAGAGCAGAAGAAGAACCTTCTGAAGCGGAATATATGGATGACAGAGACTCGAATGAAGAGTACGTGCGTTCCTGGCTCGAAGAGGCGCCAGAGCCCACACCGTTGAGGGAGGACGACGTCGCCAATGGGAAGCAAGATAGGCCTCCACCTGCGAGCGGCGACGCTGTAGCGGACTCCCAGACCCATATAGACCAACCAAAGACGAGGGCTAACATCGAACCGTCCAAGACGGAGCCACCAGGGCAAATAGAAGCGAAAGAGTCACTCCGTCCGTTTCTAACGGAGTTGACAACCGCTATAGCGTCGCTAGCCGACAGAAAAATCGAACCATGGACGCCTAACCGAACGGCGTCGCAGGTTATGTTGACTCTGCCGAACTTCGGTGGAGCTCACACAGAATGGCTGACTTTTCGAGCCATTTACGAGGCAACTGTTGCCTACTTCAGCGACATTGAAAACACAGCAAGACTCAGAAGGAGCTTGCGTGGTCGCGCACTGGAGACAGTGAGCTCAGAACTCATCGGGAACGCGAAACCGGATGAGATCATGAGAGAATTGGAGCTACAATTTGGACGTCCCGACTCAATAGCTCAGGCTGAAACCGACCGACTCAGAGGGCTGCCACGCTGCAGCGAACAGCCCAAAGATATATGCACCTTTGCAAGTCGGATCAGGAGCGGAGTCGTCACCTTGAGGGCCCTCAAGAAAGGACACTACTTACTCAACGCTGAGCTGATGCGCCAGCTAACTGAGAAGCTGCCCAATTCTCTACGTGTACTATGGTACAGGACGTACACGGAAAAGTATCAGTCGCTGCCAGACCTGTCACTCTTCAGCGATTTTATAACAGAGCAAGCTCACTTCTGCAGTGCATTCGCACCGCCCGAGAACATTAAAGAAACGGACTCGGTGGCGGGAAAACGCGTCACACAGAGGACGCACGTAGCTACCGCGAAGCCGGTAGGCCACTGTCGAATTTGCGACAAAGAGGGTCACTACTCGTCTGATTGCATAAAGTTTACAGACGCAGCATGTGACAAGAAATGGGAGCTAGCCAAGCAATATGGCTTGTGCTTTCGCTGCCTAAGGAACCACCGTAAGGGCCACACCTGCGGAAAGAAGCAGTGTGGCTTCAAGGGGTGCATAGCTACTCATCACCGACTTCTTCATAGGGCAAGGAAGCCTCAGACAGACAGGACAAGGAAGCCTGCTGTTCCAGAAGCGAAGAAGGAGTCTCAGGAGACGGTAGCCAGTTCGCGAACTGCCTCAAGTAAAGCCTTCCTGAAGATGATACCGGTCCGGGTTATTGGACCGGCGGGAGAGGCAGACACATACGCACTCCTTGACGATGGGTCTACCGTCTCGCTGATCGACGAAGCAATCGCTCAGCGAGTAGGAGCAGTGGGCCCAATTGAGCCACTGAAGATCGATGCCATAGGACACACTAGGATCGATACTCCACTATCGAGACGAATAACGGTCGTTCTCACAAGCCAGTTGAAGAATCGGGTGCCCTTCAAGGCGCGCACCATTTCGAAGCTCAACCTGTCTCCACAGGCAGTCAATCATAAGGACCTGGCACGATGCAGGCACCTTCAAGACTTGACGTCTGAGCTTACATATCCGGCGGGAGTACCGAAGATACTCGTCGGACAGGACAACTGGCATTTGCTGCTGGCCACTGAGGTCCGGAGGGGACCAAGAGACCAACCCATCGCGTCAAGGACCATGATGGGCTGGACATTGCATGGTGCACACACCAGAACACTGGGCCAGCGGGTGCATTACGTCAACGGCACTCAGTCCGTTGCAAGGCAAGATGCGGAGCTGAACACACAGCCCCGTGAATTCTTCGCCAGCGAGACTTCTGGCCCTCAGAAGAGGGCAGAAGACGCTTCGAACCGCGACAAAAGGCGGTTAAACCAAGTCAACGGCACTCAGACCGTTGACGCAAGGCAAGATGCGGAGCTGAACGAACAGCCCCGTGAATTCTTCGCCAGCGAAACTTCTGGCCCTCAGAAGAGGGCAGAAGACGCATCGGACCGCGACAGAAGACGGTCAAGGCAAGATGCGGAACTGAACGAGCAGCTCCGTGAATTCTTCGCCATCGAGTCACTGGCTATTAATCCAAGAAAGCCAGCTTCTGACCCTCAGAAGAGGGCAGAAGATATTTTGAACCGCGACATAAGGCGGCTCGACAGCGGGCACATAGAAACCTCTATGCTATGGCGGGAAGAAGCCATAGAAATGCCCGACAGTTATGGGACAGCCCTTACAAGGCTGGTCTCTATAGAAAAGAAGCTGGATAGAAACCCAGCTCTTCGTGTGAAATATTCACAACAGATGGACTCCCTAAAAGAGAAGGGATATGCTGAAAGGGCCCCCAAATCAAGCACGCCAGGAAGGACCTGGTACCTGCCTCATTTCGATGTCTTCAACCCAATGAAGCCAGAGAAAATTCGTATAGTACATGATGCCGCTGCCAAATCGAGAGGAAAGTCACTCAATGACTTCCTGCTAACTGGACCGGACTTGCTGCAGTCGCTGCCCGGCGTCATGATGCGATTTCGTAGACACTGCGTGGCCATCTCTGGAGACATAGCCGAGATGTTCATGCAAGTGAAGGTGCGGAGTGAAGACCGAGACTCACTTCGTTACCTATGGAGAGGCAACAGGAGAGAGGGAGCCCCAGAAGAGTACCGCATGACGTCCATCATTTTCGGCGCGGCAAGTTCGCCGTGCACCGCCATCTTTGCGAAAGATTGGAACGCAAGAAGGCACATCGAACAGCATCCAGTAGCAGTAAAAGCTATCATTGAGAACCATTATATGGACGATTATCTGGACAGCTATAGAACGGTCGAAGAAGCGACAGAAGTCGCGACCAGGGTGAAGGAAATTCACCAAGAGGCGAAATTCGACCTATCAAAATGGGTATCGAACAGTTCGCGCCTACTAGAGAACCTAGATCCGACACAAACCTGCGCTGAGGTTGTGAACATCGGAGAGGCGACAGGCACGGAGAAAATTCTCGGCCTGATTTGGAGACCTAGTGAAGACACGCTAGGTTTCAACCTAACGCTTGCGAGACTGCCGCCAGGAATCCTAGAGAAGGAGGCCCCTACAAAAAGAGAGGCCCTCAAGATCGTCATGTCACTGTACGACCCGCTGGGACTCGCCTCACCCGTAACGATTCGAGCCAAGCAAATACTGCAAGAGGCATGGAGGCGAGGCATCGATTGGGACCAGCTTTTAGAAGACGATCAAGCAGCTCAGTGGAGAAGCTGGATCGAAAACCTGCGGCAGCTCAAGGGCATCAGCATACCAAGATGCTATCCTGGGTATAGTGATGCCAATGAAATACAAATACATGTATTTACCGACGCAAGCGAGATGGCGTACGCAGCAGCTGTGTACTGGCGAGCCACCACAGCAGAAGGCTCACAGAAGGTGAGCCTAGTCATGGCCAAGGCGAGAGTAGCACCATTGAAGCTACAATCGATACCGCGCCTCGAGCTGCAGGCAGCGGTGATGGGAACCCGTCTGGCTGCAGCTGTGAAACGTGAGCACGACAATGAGCGATCGTCGGTCACGTATTGGACAGACAGCAAAACAGTTCTGTCATGGATACGAAAAGGAGCACGAACCTATAAAGCCTTCGTAGCTCATCGTATAGCTGCCATAGAGGAAGGCAGTAAAGTGGAGGATTGGCGATGGATTTCAACAAAATTGAACATCGCCGACATAGCAACTCGTGACGTGCCACACAAGTTCGATTCGAATCACGAGTGGTTCTGTGGCCCTAGTTTTTTATATGAAGACCCCACTTCATGGCCATCAGAAAAGCCTCCAATGGTTGAAGAGACAGGAGAAGAAAGAACCCTCACTGTCACAAGCAACGAGTATGGAAAAGATGTTTCGGAGGACAGAACCCCCAAACATACATACACTTCGAAGCTCATAGAAGCTATACCTAATCCCGTCAATTTTTCAAGATGGGAGCGGCTATTACGTGCGACTGCGACTGTCCTACGTTTTATTTTTCTCTGTAAACAGAAAACAGAGAAAACGTTCTATAAGAGAACACAGAAGAACGCAGAAGAGGACACGGACTGGCGGAAGAAAAAGAAGACAGCGACTGCAGCAACAAAGCCGTCATATATAGCGCCACAAGTCCGAAAGCAGTACATTGAAGCGAGTTTTCTCCAAGAAGCTGAGAAAATACTCATACGAATCGCACAGCAGCAATCGTTCGCTCAGGAGATAGCCCGATTGCACGAGCACGAAGTAGTGGACAAGAATAGCCCACTACATTCGCTGCAAATAGAGCTAGTAGATGGCCTACTACGCATAAGAAGCCGTATAGCCGCCACGGACGAGATTACAGAAGATGTGAGGCGACCGCCAATATTACACGGCGACCATCACATAACACAGCTCTATATAGACTGGACACACCGCAGCCTACTGCACAGCGGGACGGAACTTACAATAAATGAGGTGCGACAGCACTATTGGGTCGTGAGGATGCGTCCCACGACGAAGAAAGTACTGTCGCAATGTCTTCAGTGTCGAATACGTAAGGCACAAGCTCCAGTGCCAGCGACCGGCGATCACCCGCGAACGCGCCTCGCTCATCATCAGAGGCCGTTCACGTATACGGGGCTAGATTATTTCGGCCCACTATCAGTAACCGTCGGTCGCCAACATCACAAGAGATATGTAGCCTTGTTCACATGTCTCACCACGCGAGCTGTCCACCTCGAGATAGCGGCCAGCCTCAGCGCAGACAGTGCTATACTAGCGCTGCGCCGATTCGCCGCCCGCAGAGGATGTCCAACCGAGATACACTCGGACAACGGCACCAACATGCATGGTGCCGATCGAGAGCTACGAGAGGCCTTCCGTGAGGAGGCCAGTCGCCGAGGCATCACTTGGCGCTTCATCACCCCATCAGCGCCCTTCATGGGAGGCGCATGGGAGCGCCTAGTTCGTTGCGTGAAAAACGCATTGTATACCGTACTCACAGAGAAACACCCACATGAAGAGGTGTTGTCCACACTGATTTGTGAGGCAGAGTACACGGTAAATAGTCGCCCGTTGACACATGTTTCAGTTGACGGCGATGATGACGAGTCTATCACGCCGAACCACTTCCTACTTGGTGGGTCGGCAAGACTCCCAACCCCCGGCGTGTTCACCGAGCAAGACATCGACAGCAAGAAGATGTGGCGTCGGTCACAAATCCTGGCCGACATGTTCTGGCGCCGGTGGGTGCGAGAGTACCTGCCTGAGCTCCAAAATCGGCGGGAGCCCCACAGCCGCGGGCCTGACCTGCTGGTGGGCGACCCCGTCCTTATCGCTGACGGCCAGCTGCCACGCAACACGTGGCCGCGAGGCCGCATCCAGGCCATATACCCTGGGCCTGATGGAGAAGTCCGGACCGCTGAGGTGCGCACCACTGGCGGCACTCTAAAGCGTCCGGTGAAGAAGCTCATTCCACTACCGAAATGAGCGTAGCAGAGTTCCCGCGGCGAGAGCTGAGCGACGTGTCGCTGAGCGTCGTGGCACGCGCGCTGCCGACGTGCGTCGCTCACTATGCGTGATGCAGCGCCGCGTCAACACATCGGGTCGACACAACACTGCACGGCGGGAGAGATGTTCGCGACGAGGCGTCACAAAAATGTTAGAATAGTTTTGTAGATATAAATAGTATAAACAAAACATACGTCTGCTTACCCCAGCGCGCGAGCTCGTACTAAAAAGTTTTAGACGAGAATTTTTCTTTTATAGTTTTTTCAAACATAAAATTTCGACCACCTTTTGAGGCACTAAACATTATGTTTTAGTGTATATGAGTATGTATTAAGTAAATATGGGGTCTAAAGAGTAAATTAGAATCGTTACATACATACTAAATGCGGTAGTTACGGAAAGAAAGCAAAATCAAAACAAGTCAAATTCCGTAAACACGACCTACCGCCATGACGTTTTAGTTCAAAATGAGCAGTCAGATGGCGGTACACGATATATATAGTCTGGCGCGTAAGCAGACAAATTTGGTATTTTAGAATAGCGTTTTGAGGGCTTTATAATAGCCTATAGTACCTAAAATATAGTTATCTAGTATAATTAGAATTAATATACTATAGATAAAATGTGTAAGTAGTATTTTAAGCAAATAAAAAATATTTGTTTACGTTTTTTAGGACCCCCCGAAAATGGCCGGGTCGCAAGTATCGATAGGTGCGCTCTGCCCACCTACCAATCGTATTATTTACCTTACACATTTATTTTGTTAGGAAACACCACCTAGGTGTTCTAGATAGTATACCTTGGTGCTATGACTGAAAAACTGTACATAATAACAGTACATAGCCAGGTTTAAAACAGTTTCACTCTGAGATGGTAAATACATGCATTTTTGCTCAAGTAAGTAAATAGAATTTTGGTTATAAGCGTTTTAGCGCTTCTAGGTGACCTGGAACTGTGTCCAGGCCCTATATATAGATGGCATCTATGTAGTTCTAGTACATAGATATTACTTACTTGAAATAATGTGTCTGTATGTGCCAGCATGGACGTTTCTACGCGTCTGCCAGAGGGCCCACTACCTTCAGACACACTTGGTGCCTGAAGGATTATTGATATGCTATCTGAAGCATTACCTTTGGGGACCCTCGGGCACACGCCTGGACTCAGTCACAACACATAGCTAATATATAGCTACACATACACACACAGAGGCGTTAAAGCCGTGGAACAACACGATATTTGCTATTTCGGCCGCTTCCCGGCATCAGAAGTCCCAGAAGGGCTGGTGGTACACCCATCAGGGTACTACCATTCGATAGCCCAATTCTCCAGCTTCCCAACCACATTTTTGGAAGGAGCCTAGCTCTGGTGGTTAGGGAACTAACCGACTTAATATAGTAAGAGGTTCCATGGTTTTCTCGCATCATCGACCACATCAGAGTGAATACTGGATCGAGGGTTGGAGCTGTATCCACCGGACTTCCACCATGGGGTAGCCCATCGCGAGGGCTATCCGATGACGGTTGGTGAATGCGGATCCGCCCACCAGCTCGAGTACAAACTCACGAAATATGCCGAAAACAGGCACTGAAGCTATGTTTTCGCACTTTCACGTGGCTGTGCCCGTGAAGGTGACAGATGAAGCTGTGGAACTGTCACAGATCGACGGTCCAGGAGTAGGGCTACAAGTCCCTCGCTGGTACCCTGGCACTAAAGTGCACCATTGTATTGTAAAGTAGCATATAAAGCTACAAACTGACTGAAATTCCCCTTATTAGGCGTTCTCAACGCAAGGGCTCCGTGAAGGTAGCAAATAGGAACCTGGACCCAGGTCCGGAGGGAAGGTCTTCTCGAGACCTATCCAGAGACACAAGTCTCATCAAAATCGGTTCAGTAGAAGGGGGGTTTCTGTCGGTTTTCAGCGACTAGCCGTAAGGTATTAATTTATTAATTAAAGTTTACGCGCGGTCGTTGTTTCGAGGTCCTCGTTACGGTAAAGTGTGGTGGTAGGATAGTGCGCTGAGGCACCGTCCTAATCGTAGCCATTATTTCCGAAATATTAAATCCACGTCACTTTGCGTAACGGAGACCATGAAGAGACGTCGCTTTTGGACATGAAAACTTGACTTTTCTTCTGAACTGGACATCACGCCTTCCCCTCAACATCCTTGGCAGCCTTCCAACCACTGCAGGGTCAATACTTGCTCGAAGACAACTGAACAATAGGTGCAAGGGGCGTCAACGCGTTCAAGCTGAAGCCTTACAACCTTCAGTCAGCCTGGGGCCTTGATCGATCACGTCCGTCCCGCACAGTTCATTTATTTTTAAGTAAACATTACAAGGACTCCTTGATATTCAGGTTGTTTTTTGAAAGAACTTAAAGATCAAAAATGCACATGACATAATATTAGTAAATAAAGGAGCTGAAATGTTTGATAGATAAGGGGGTTTGTGTATTTTTGATTTCTGTTCTTCTGAGTAGTGATCAAACAAAGAGGTATCATGGAAGCATGCTAGAAACTGCATGATGAAAGGCTTAAATGCATTTTTAACAAAATTATATCTGCATTGCAGTAAAAGAGAATTTTAAGATTCAACATTTCAGTTTTACCAGCATTCATTCATTTTGATGGAAAGGCAATGGCATGCATTTGTGTGTCTTATATTGACTTCCATTAAGCCATAAATGTCAGCTATTTAGTAGCAGCTGATCTAAACTATTTCTTCATACATATTCCATCCACTATTTAGAAGACTACATGGTGCAATATGTATGTAGAAATACCATGGGCCTTTTTGAGCATATGAGCCATGAATATTTTACTGCTTGAATGAATAATTACAATATGTTATCATCAGAATATTTAGCCCCTTCTTTTGCTTGAAATAATCCCCATTCCATTCCATTGCCCATAGAAAGAGTAGCCAAGTTAATCATGATTTCTTATGTAAATCACCAGGTATCTTGAAAGTGACACCACCAAGTCAGATGCTGTTCAACAAGGACAGTCAGCTGATGGAGGATGAGAAGACCCTGGCGGAGTATGGATTGACATCGGCCACTGCCAAGGCTCAGTGTCCTGCACCTATTGGACTGGCTTTAAGGTATACTTTTTTTTTACAACCTATTTGTCCCACTGTTGGGCAAAAGTTACCCCATAACCTTCCACTCTTCCTGGTGTGTTACATACAAATGTTCTGAAAGGTCAGCAAAAAAAAACATAAAATATTGCTGGAAACAAGATTGCAACATTGTTGGTCAACATTGTTTCAAAATTTGCTTTGTACAAACAAGTTGGTTTGTACAAACACTTTTACATGTCGATCATATTTTTTAAAACTAGATGAGGTCGGCGTTTCTTATCTGACTCTGAGAAGAAACGCCGAAACAATCTCAGAGGTCTCTTTAAAAGTCCAGACAAAATCTTGCTTAGATCATGTGAAGAACCAGCCAGAGGACCTGTTCAGTCAGTGCCCACATTTGTCAATAACCGTGCAGCTCAACTCAGAATTTAAGGAGCTCAACGATTCGACGAACAATACCAAAGAAAGGACATTTAATGAGGAAGGCCAAACTTATGTTTGAGCTAAAATAATAATAAATTTTAGCGAAATTACCTACAGTCTACCAATCTTGACTTTAGTCACATTCATCCACTTATAAATGAATCACATCTAACAATAGGTATGAGCTGATTTTTGTGCTGATAACGAGAAAATATTGCAAAACAAAAAGTGGAGCATGGTGCCGCTGAATTGCTTATTTGTAGAACAAGCCTTTTCCTGTGGTTTCGTTTCTGTAGGCTATAATAGCACAGGGACCAAGTATTTTTTGTGGATAAAAAATTGCTTATGGTACACAAGGATAATGAATCTTTCTATCAGTAAAATAATTTGCCCATAAACAAACAATCAATTAGGCTCTATTTATTTACTTCATGCTTATAGGTGACGACGGTGATGAGACGATGTGTTACCAGGCCTCCCAATAAGTGGACCAATGTCCTGGTTAAGTTTGCGGGAATCCGCTGGATACGAGACGTACGGGATCGGTCAATGTGGCGATGTCTAGAGGAGGCCTATGTCCAGCAGTGGACGTCTTTCGACTGAAATGATGATGATACATACAGGGACAATGGCGGACTTAATGCCTTAGGCAACCTCTAACAGCCAACCATAACTTACAGTATGATGACCCTAGGCTCATTTCTACTACAGCACCATACTGCATTCACTCAAATGCAATCTCCGACATATAAAGATTCTTTGCATTCTATGACAAATTAATGTGATCATGGCCAAATCATATCCATATATGAATATCCAAGCAATCTGTCTACTTACAAATGAAATAAGGCGTGAAGTTGCATACAATCTGTGAACTAGGTATTTCAGTGAGCAAATAGACTGCAATGGCAAAATAATTAAGAGCGCCATTGGTTTCATTGCCTTGACGTAATATCGATTGTGAACCAATGCCGCTTGTTTGTATTTTTATTTTTAAATATAGACTTGCATGTGCACAGGCCATGACACAGAAATATCGGCTAGGATTTTGATAATGGAGCATTTATTTATTCTCCTAGATGCTTGTCAACAGTATAGTAGCAATTATAGTCAGTACAGCGTCTGTCTATGGGTATTAGCACTGAGTTGAATATTCGATGTGCAAGTAACAGGGTTTAATCTCCTCGCAACTTGCGTCGTAGTTTTCAGGGATGTATCTCAATAATCGGATTCATTTCGGGGAGTGTGCGATGGCCGAATTGCATGATCTAATTCCGCCCAGCCCGTTCCATCATCGGACTACCAGACGTACGGCAATGCGTCATCGGTACATGGTGGATATCCCACCCATACGCACAAAACTTTTTGGGGACACTTTCATTATGCGTACAGCTAAGTAGTGGTATTCGCTGCCGGAGTCTGTGTTTCCCGATAGCTACAATCTAGGGGTCTTTAAGTCAAGAGTGAATATGTTTTTTCTAGGCAAGCGTGTTACACCGTCGACCCCATCATCCGCTTACCATCGGGTGTGAAAGTGGTCAAGCGCAAGCCTATAGAAGATAAAAAAAAAACTTTATTTCTGCGTCAATTACGTCACTCTGGTATTCCCGAAAGGCAGATAAATGTGCAATCTGGTGACGAATGCCTGTTGAGTCAACCTGCGGGCACGAAATGGGCGATGGGAATAACCGAGTGTGGCGATAGCTGCTCGTTCGCCACTCCTCTCCCGCTATAAAATAGGATAATTTATTAAGAGGAGATGCGGTCGCAGACATCCGGCTGAATTTCCTAAGTAAAAAGTCATAATTCGAGATTTGGCTCTCGCATATTTCCTCCTGCAATATTGGACCAATTTAAAAGATATTCCATACTAGATACTTAATGCAGTAATTAATTATATGGAAGGACAGGTACACAGTTGGGAACAAAAGTGTATCAATTTTTTTTAATTAAAATGCATAACTTGTTTACCTCTATATATAGAACAAATTTGCTGTCTGATTCTCAGCTTGACTTACTTGACCTAATGTCCTATGTCCCCTGGATCAGTAGTCCTCCATCCGTCCCAGAGGGCGTCTACAGTAGCCCTCCATCGCGATCGGTCTTGAGCTTCACGCTTCACCTCGCTCCACGTCATACCGATGCTCGTTGCTTCTGCCAACACGGTGCGACGCCAGGTTTGACGAGGACGGTCACAATTTTTTTTGCTTTGGAGATTCCAATTCAGCGCCTTGGGGATTAAAATCCAGCGCCTTGGGGATTCCAATCCAGCGCCTTGGAGAGGTACAGGTCCAGCGCCTTGGGTAGCGATAGACGATCAAGGTTTGTGTATAATTTGTCCCGTGCGAAACAGACAGGGTCACTAGCCAAGACAGGCCATTTTTATTTTTGGTCTGTTATCATTCCTTGGGCCACTGCTCTACCCGTCGAGACGCGTCACTAGTTTTTGCAAAAGTATTGTTCTTTGATATTATACTAGGATTTCGAGCTCAACAACAGAATATTTTCTCATAAAACAGTCTGAAAATCTTTGAACATTAATTTAAGTTATTTACAAGACAATAATCTAAAGATTTTTTTTTCTCTATTAACAGGAAGGAAAATGGCGAGTTTGAAGCCTTGGACCTGACTCCGTACTCTTCGCCCCCGGACTTGCCTGACGTGATGAAGTCACAGGAGACCAATGGACAGGAACAAGTATGTTTATTTTTAATTCACTGTTAGTTTATTGCGTCAATGTTCCCATGGGTGGAGCTGCACGCCGAAATACAAGTGCAATTTCTCAACACTGCTGTTCTCGTAATCGAAGAATAATCGCCGGTTATCTGCTGTGATTGGCTGTTGAATATTCATTCAACCAATCACAGCAGAAAACGCGTGCTTGACAATTTGTCACATTATTTCTGCAATAATTTAGCGTTAAGAAACCCGGCCTTAGCTAACCAATAATACAAATAGTGAACCATTGTCTAATTCAATTTATTTATTTAATCTACCAAATATTATTAAAATGTGTCGAGAAGCTCTAGATAATGTTTCGATGGCGATAAACGAAATACCAAAATATAAAGGATAGACCACAGACTCTAGACAAGTGGCATTCAATTCACGGGGTTATTCACGTGACTGTGCCGCTTGAAAATCCCATATAATATTTACAACGGATCTTAGTGTCTCTGAATTGTCTGCAAGACCCTGCGCAGTAGCTATTTTTGTGCACATATTGAAAGTGAAGATAGCATTGTATAACTGTCTCTTTCACTCCCTTACCTTTGTCGCATCATCCTATCTCGCTTACTCTATGCAGTATACTCGATGACAAACTGTTTCTTCTTGCGCAAGGGTTGGCAGAGCCAACTTCAGAGGCACTAAGGTCCGCTATGACTACTATACATCTTTTGCTGGCACTACACTTGGCATATTTGAACAAATATGTACGAGTATATGTACTCGTATTTGCAAAATTTGGCCAATGCAAAACATACTTCACTGATGTTGAAATAAAGTTAATTTTGTAATAGAGATTTGGAGCAAACATTTGTACAAATACGCCAAGTATAGTAACAGCATTTGACTTTTTCCAATCTCTATAGCGACGCTTTCGTTGATAGAATAGAATGTCAATTGTCTATACCTGAAGATTGTTACGATTTTTTTTTAACCTTCGACGTAAAAAGAGGGGTGTTATAAGTTCGACGTGTGTACCTGTGTGTTTGTGTATGTCTGTGGCATCATAGCTCCTACACGGATGAACTGATTTTGATTTCGTTTTTTTTTTTGTTTAAACCGTGACTTTATCGGGTGTTCTTAGCTATGTTTGATGAAAATCGGTTCAGCCGTTCAAAAGTTATGGACGTTTTACGGTTTGAATTGGGGTGTTTTCGCAAGATATCGTGTCATAATTACGTGTTCGATGGATTTTCGATCGAAGCGCGTCTAGTACTAGATAAATTATGTAGCATGCAATAAAAATATATGGGAGGTTTAAAAAAAATATATACCTGTTCTATAATTTATTTGTGGATTGTGGCATTTTCTAGGATACAGAGCAAGTAATGGCCGCGTCCATTGGCTAGAGACGCTATTACTGATAATATTCGTTCTCAGAAACTTGCGATGATAACAAGTTTCGGCTAGTCATAAGGATAGTAAAATTCTCAAAACTCATTAACATGCATGATTAGTGTGGCTGGTTTTGACTATGTCGTCTCTATCAGTGGCCGTTGAGGTATCTCGGTGCTCTGTGGTCTGGGACCTTCCTCTTGAAAAAAGCCCGATGTAAAAATAACGCTGTTCTAATGTTATGTCATAATTAATTTCCAGATGGACCAGCATTAAACGACTCGGCAGTGGTTTGGACGAGACTGATGCAGGCACAACTTTGCATCGCAATAATTTTGTAATATACCTAGTTCACACGACTGAACTACCTCGCTCGAGGGCCCCCACCATCGGTCCGCGGGCGACAACCTAATTATATTTTTTTGCATATAACATATTTTGTTATTAATTTATCGATCATTTTGCTCGATTTTAACATATTCTGTTACGTCTACACGTTTCTTTGTAGTATTTTTGTGATGCTTTGTACGAAAAGGGAGTGTAGCTTTTTGTAGTTTATTGAGGTAATTTCAACCGCGGTTACTGAGTGGTTGCACATTTGTAAGGGATTGATTGTTGAGGTGGCGCCGGCGCCGCGTACCGCGCAGCGCTCGCGGGCGGGCGGCGCGCACGGGCGGCTCAGGGATGTATCGGTAGTCGAGTATTAGTCAACTAGTCTACAACAGATTCAGTAATAATAAACAAGTGCATGGAATATTACAGGTTTACGAATGAATTACATCGATTAAGTTAGCTCAACGGAAAACTTAGGTTTTAGTGCTAATAGTATTTATTTTTAACTATAGTCGGTTGAGGATATGGCAGCCGGTACATCTCTACAGACGTCGAACCCGGCACCTCGCGGAGTGCGCGGTGCGGACAGACTACTTATTGGCACAATTGATATTAATCATTCATCATCTCTTGTGGCTTTATTAGACTACCTAGGCCATGACATCGCACCATTTGAAATTATAACTAAAATATATAAAGTAAATGGTATCTCAATTATTAAACTGAATGTTAGAAAGTTTGTGCCTATAATTTTTCGCACTTAACTAGTTGATAAATATTTAAACAATCTATGTTACTAACTCCGCGACACTATTTGTTTTATAGCTTGACGCTTCAACTTGTACCGTTTTGTCATATACGAGGGTACCCTTATATAAAACTTAACTCATCTTCACGAAAACATTGTATGCATAGTCGGTGTGAACATTTGTTCATTTGTAGCCTGATGGACGCGACCATATTTTGAGTACCAAAATAGGTTGTGAAAATGTTAGTAGATTGCCAGTACACTGGTTTGTATAATGGTAAATACGGTAGCATTTTTAAGAACAGTCTTTGAAAATATACGTCATGCTACAAATGAACAGTATCAATAATTTTAATATTCAGATTTGTTAGAAGCTAAAAGTAATACTGAGAAACTATCAAAGCTTGAGTCCAACTGATCTCGTGGCATCTCATTTTGTATGTGGTTTTTTTTATTTTAATTTTTCACACCATAAAGCAAGTTCTTACGGCTATATTTATTTCCGCTTGGTTTGGATTAATGTAAGTAGAACAAAATGAAGGCATTGTTATGATCATTGTTTAGCAATGTTTTGTACAATGTGTGAACACTTCAAGTATTCCTAACCCTGCCCAGGGGCGCGTGAGCACTGAACGAGTGGCCACTGAAGAATGTTACTCAGTGTTACTTTAGCGTTCACTCACATTCATGTGTACACATTATAAATATGATTTTAAATAAATTAATGATACGGTATTTAACTGAGATAGTATAGAATGGACTATAGATAGTAGATAATTTAATAGGGGTAAAATAGGGGCTTTTATATTTCATAACTACAAAAATAATCTTCGTTTCTCTGCAACATTCTTGATTGTGATTTGTACTAAAAAAAACGTTAAATCACAAATGAATTTGAATAGTGTTTCTAGTTCCTCTTTTAACGAAACAATTTAATCTCTAATTTTTTATTTAACTTTTCAATTGCACCTTTATTGATGTAAGATGTTTTGTATATTTTGGTTGGGGTTCATCCAATATATACGGTTACGGCGCGTGTAGGTGTCGTCCGCGTCACCGGCACGCTAGCCGCTTACGGTGCATAGCTAGATAATACATACGAAAATCTCTGTGAGTCAGACTTGCTACCAAATACAATTTCTTTTAAATTCAATTCCAAAAATAGTAGGATAGTTGGGTAACCATATTGCACCTAATTGCACTTACAATAAGATAGAGAATCGAAAACCATTCTGTTGTGATTCGAAAACCACTACCATGAGTTTACCGTCAGTATTTACGTGTCGTGATAAGTCAATGTTTTTGTACCATAATATGCTTTCTCTCTATCGAATTTCTAGTGTCCGGGTAAGCCGTGGTAGTGGGGTGAAGTTCCGAACTAGTCTAGTTCCAAGGTGTAGGAAGCTCTAGGGTGGTTAGCCGTTATTTTCTATATTACTCAACTTTTGTGTGACTATGCTGGTACAAATCCTACTGTGATGGAAGTACTCGGCACCTACATTATTGAAATATGTATTTATTTGTTTTAACATTAAGCTATTGTAATCTAAGGTCTCACTTCGGAGAGGTTTTGTATACCAATTAATAATTAAACAAATTGAACAAAACCGCTTAAAATACATAATGAGACTTAGACAAAGAATACCTAGTGTAGTTCGAAAATCCACAGATGAGCCAGCAGGAAATAAAGCTGTTTTGATTTGTTTTGACGAGTTTTATTTTATCAGACCTACTTATATTTTAACCCAGTACCGACCAGGCAAATAATATGATATGTGTAATAAAGCTGACTTAGATTTATAATTATTTAAAGAAAACTTGAATTTAGAATCTGCTAAGGACTTGATAAACACCTCAATTTTTTTTTTGATCTCTTTTATGGCCAAAAATGAGAGCAGCTTCATTTTAATAAGGCTCGCTTGCGCCACTCTGTGTTATTTTACTAACTCCATCCGAGATGTCCGTGACTACCGCTATAACGTAGTTTTATTTTCTCTGTGACTACCGCCGGAGCGCCAACGCCAATTGCATCCATATTTGGTAAATAATTACTACTCAAATTGCTACCAATTAGTACTCGAACAACAAAACTGGTAGTCGTTTTCGAGAAAATTGAAGGTGGTCCGGCGCGTTTAGGGATCGTGGTCCAACTAGTTAGACTACGGGTCTTCGGTAGGGGCAGTTGTTCAATCATTATTTTTAGTTAGACAACTGCCCCTACCGAAGACCATAATAAATAAAATTTGCCCAGCAGTGTTTGTCAGTGCATAATTAACAGCTAAATAAACATGTTATTGAATTAAAATTATATATAATTATCAATCAATAACACTAATTAAAAAAAAAGATATCATCGTGAAGAAACCGGCATGTGCTAGAACCAAAAATTTGAAGACATTGTGACATCCACCAACCCGCACTGGGCGCGCGTGGTAGATTACAGAGAGTTCGGTGTCCCAGCAGTGGGAACATTAAAAGGCTGATGATGAATATTACCGAAGACCCGTAGTCCAACTAGTTGGACCACGACCCCTAAACGGACCGGCGGCGGCGGGTAGTCACGCTCTCTTCAGCAAGACCACAATGAGCGCCGAAAAGTGGGCATGCTACAGCTATTCTAAGTATACAAATAATTACTACCCTTTTGTTGTTCGAGTACTAATTGGTACCAATTGGGTAGTAATTATCTACTAAATACGGAAGCCGTTGGTGGTCGTGGAGTACTATATTTTTATCCCCAAGCAATTGATAATTGTAAGTCTTCTTCTTTCATCACATCTTACGTCGTAACATCTTTACTAAACATATTTCTTGGCGTAAGGCTAAGGACAAAAAGCCTCTCTTTTTAAAGTCGATGCCGACTGAACTGTGTTCGTTCGGAAACGATACAAAAACGAATGAAAATAGTTTCCGAACCAAAACTGTCAAGTGTCAGTTCCCAAAATGTCAGTGTCACTGTCAAACTTGTCTTCATGCCTGGTGCATGTTCTAACCTCAAAATAAATAACAACTCGTGGATTTTATCATTAATAAAAAGACGGACAAAGAATATAAGTGAATATTTACTGAGCTAAGTAAACTAAACATTATACTCCATAACGATAGTTATAAGCGTTGAATTAAGTTCGTTTTACCATGGGTAAACGAAAAGGTAAATGTGTGAAAAAGAATCCGGCCACCAAGGAATCCTTGGAGCCGGAGAACTTGGTGAAGGCTCCTCACTCGTTCGTGATTCATCGCGGTCAGTGTAGCAAAGACCTCGTCGACCTGATGAAGGACTTCAGGAAGATCATGGAACCTTTTACTGCGTCACAATTGAAGGTTAGTTTTCATTTGTTTTGTTTAGTTTTAGATGCAGTAATGTAAGACATTCCACACTGCCATGTCCAGTAATCCAGTTATTTTTTGTGAATGGCCAGAACATATGCATTTTTATTTGTGTTTGAAAAATTGCACTATTGCTCAATAGTTGTCTTCTAGTTCACCGATTTTATAAACTTGAGAGTTTATAATCCCTATTTAGAACTCGGAATATATTATTATTAATTTTAATTATATTTTAAATTTTCAATTATAAACAATTATTATTTTTGGCAAATTTTAACTACTTACTTGAGATTGGATTCACTTTTCAAAAGGTATAATAATCCACCATTTCACTTTTTTATTTCAGGAAAGAAAAAAGAACACAATAAAGGACTTTGTATCCATCTCTGGCTACCTCCACGTGTCTCACCTGATGATGTTCACGGAGACAGAGCTCGGCTCCTATATGCGAATGTCACGTTTACCTCGTGGACCTACACTCACTTTCCGCATACACAGTGTAAGTATGCATTTAATATTTTTTTATTGGTAAAAATATTTCTCTCATTACAAAATCTACATTTAGACATGGTTTTTCGGACATCAGCTTAACAATAAACAAATCGATTACAACAGTGTACAGTTCTCTCAATATAAATTCTCGGAAATTGGAACCAGTATTATTCTTGCAGAAGATTTGTTCAGATATATTTATTTGCATAAACATGTGACTACATACAATAAATAATAATAAGTGCATGCAGGATTACAATAAAAGAAATGGTTCAAACATGTTTGCCACACACTACGGCATGCAAATCTTGAATTAATTAATACTTTAAAATAAAAATTAAATGATGAATGAATACAAATAATAAATGAAATGAATCTTGAAGCAATCATAACAAATTTCAACAAAACAAAGTAAAACAGTGAAAATTAAATAATTTTAATTATTTTATTAATAAGTTTATTTAACATTTATTTATTTTATTCCAGTTTTGATGACTTTAAATTTTGCATAAGCAGTTTTGTTGTGAATATTGCCAATGCTTACACACTTTTCTAAGCTTTCTTCAGTATGCATCTTCCAAAAACAATAAAGTTTTCATTGAGTTTTTATTTCATATTATAAAATGTGAACTTATATTTCTTTATATCCACAGTACACCTTAGCCCGAGACGTGATCTCATCCCTCCGCAAGCAGTATGTGATGATGCGCGCGTTCCAGCACGCGCCGCTCATCGTGCTGAACAGCTTCTCCGGCGAAGGCATGCACATGAAACTCATGGCCACCATGTTCCAGAATATGTTCCCTACTATCAATATCACTACAGTGAGTATTGAAATTTAGAATATTTAAAATCAGTTCCTCAAATATCTTCAGCTAAGGATAAAGGGTAAGGAATTCCCGATAACAGCCTAGGGGATCCCAAGCCAAACTGGCGCTGGTACCTACTGCTTTGAACCAATGATGCTCTGGCAACCTGCACTGAAAGCACGTTAAGCCGTTGGTCCCAGCTGCCATTTTCGAGATCTTTGACAGCCATTACGAGTAGTCAGAAGCTTGAGATCTGACACCAGTCTAGCCAAGGGATACCGCTGTTACCCAGTTACGGGGTTGTGGAGGTCAGATAGGCAGTCGCTCTATGTAAAACACTGGTACTCAGCTGAATCCGGTTAGACTGGCAGCCGACCCCAATATATTTGGGAAAAGGCTAGGCAGATTATGATGATGAGTTTAACAAGTTGTCTCAGTGTGAAAACTCATTGATTAGAATCTAATCATTAGATCATACGATCATTCATAACTCCAAAAATGAACTCCTTATTCCAGGTGAAACTAAAGAACATACGTCGTTGCGTGCTCATGAACTACAACCCCGCCACAAAACTCGTAGACATGCGACACTACGCTATCAGAGCCACACCGGTCGGACTCAATAAAGGAACCAAAAAGGTATAATAATAGGGATTTTTTGCTGGGTAGAAAAATGGTAATTCTATTTAGTCCGTCAATGAGATTATCAAATAATAATGGACACGTATTTTTTGCTTTACTAAATCAACAAAAGTTGTGAGTAGGGGCTTGTGACGTCACTAAGGCAAGGCAGTATAAAGTGTACTAGCGGCGTGACGTCACACGATATTTCAACGCATTATATGTGGTCGTCATTTTATATTTACGTGTCAAAAGAAACAATACGTGTCCAATATTTTTTATTAATATACCTGACAGACAAAAAACTATTTTTTTGTAAACTATTTGCATATTCAACTGTTTTAACAGTGGCTATTAACATCCCTATAATAATATTACTACTAACTGCCCACCTTTAGTTGACACTTACGAGGGTCATTCAATAAATACTTAGCCTACAAAAAGTAAACGAAAATTTTGGAAAAGTGGCAATTTATTTTTCAACATAGTCTCCTTTTAGTTCGATACACTTAGCCCAGCGATGCTCCAACTTTTTTAACCCGTCGGAAAAATAATTTTTGTCAAACTCTGCAAAATAGGCCTCCGTGGCGGCGATGACCTCCTCATTCGATCCATATCTATTCCCGGCGAGTGATTTTTTCAGATTAGGAAACAGAAAGAAGTCACAAGGGGCCAAATCTGGAGAATACGGTGGATGGGGCAGCAATTCGTAGTGTAATTCGACCAATTTGGCCATGGCAGCGGCAGACGTGTGAACCGGTGCGTTGTCGTGGTGAAACAGCACTTTTTTCTTCGCCTGATGGGGTCGTTTTTTCTTTAATTCGGCGTCGAATCGGCCCAATAAATCGGCATAGTAAAGCCCTGTAATTGTTTTACCCTTCTCGAGGTAATCGATGTAGATCACACCTTGTGAATCCCAGAAAACGGTGGCCATAACCTTTCCGGCCGATTTTACAGTTTTCGCCTTCTTTGGAGCACGTTCCCCGGTCTGGATCCATTGTTTTGATTGCTCCTTGGTCTCTGGTGGTGTACCAGTGGATCCAGGTTTCATCGACGGTCACAAAACGACGCAAAAACTCCGCTGGATTCCGCTTAAACAGCGCCAAACACGTCTCCGATGTGGTCTCACGGTTGCGCTTGTTTTCTGGTGTGAGTAAACGCGGCACCCATCGCGCCGACAGCTTTCTCATGCCGAGTTCCTCGTGAAGAATATGATGCACTGTTCCTTCTGAAATGCCTACAGTCTCAGCTAGCTCCCGAACCTTCAATCGGCGATCTGCCAATACGAAATCATGGATTTTTTAAATGTTTTCCTCCGTAGCAGCTGTTTTCGGTGCACCTGGACGTGGTTCATCAAAAACCGACGTACGGCCACGTGCAAACTCGTTGAACCAATTCTTGACGGTGGCCATCGATGGAGAAGAGTCACCGTACACAGCATCCAAGCGCTCTTTGATTTCGATGCGCGTTTTCCCTTCCAAAAATAGGAATCGAATCACCGAACGATATTGCTCTTTTTCCATTTTTGTAAAACCGATCGACACGTTCGCTTCCATAAGTTGTCAAATTAAAACAAATGAAGGGATTGGAATGAAAATTTGAAAAAAGAATTAAAGAAGAATGTGCTACACTGTGGTAAAACTCTTTTTAAAACTACAACGCCCTCTGGCGATGAGGCTAGGTACTTATTGAATGCACCTCGTAGATGCGTAATCAGCTGAAGATACCGTCAGCAATCCACTGGCTTGGCTTTCGCATTACCACCCTGACCCACATTTACTAGGTGGTGGGCTAAGTGTGTGTATTTAAAATTAATGTCTGTTACTTCCAGATGGTGCAAGGCAAAATACCCAACCTAAACCGCTGTAAAGACATGTCAGAATTCTTCGATAAGTAAGTACTGCATCACTTTTAAATTGTTTGTTAGCCAGATGTAATAGTTTTGGGGTTCTGTAACTCAAAAGGTAGATTAGGAACCCTTATAAGACCAGTTTCTTGTGCCACCAATAAAAATTATACCAATATTATTATGACGATATAATGGGTAGATACGGAACCCTCGGCGCACGAGTTCGACTCGCACTGGACCGGTTTTTTTTTTATTCACAAAAAGCAATTTCGAAAACAATATCACACCAAACAAAGAATACAATAAAACTAAATGCTTTTCATCACTTTTCAGAGCCGGAATGTTATCAGAAAGTGAATTCGAAGACGATCCCAACGCACAAGTAATTCTACCACAAAGCCTGGCGTCGAGAGGCGCCGCCGCGGAATCTAAGTCAGCTCTCAGGTTGTTCGAACTAGGACCTAGGATATCTTTCCAACTTATCAAGGTTTGTATTTCCTATTTGTTCGTTCCTTATATGTATTATTCACCCACTGCTGCACAAAGACCATGAATATATTAACAAAAAATATAAAGGTTTTGTCCACAGACATAAATCTAACTAGATAACACAAGTCATTCCATGTGTATGAAAACTAAGCGTGCCACTTATTCACACTCAATTTAAAAACAAATTTTCAATACAGTTGTTAAACATGGCGTACTTTCAGAGGCTATAATTATGATTCGAAAATTAAATCTTTCGCATAGGCATCTTTCTATTACGCGGTCGTGACTTTTGTTTACGAGCTCGATCATTAGTTTTGCAGTTAAGTTTTAAATGTTTTAGTCAATTTAAAAAAAGTTTAGTAGCAAGGAGTTTTCATACTTAAAATAAAATGGGATTTTATTCGAGGCCAAAATGAATGAGTCCGTACGTCTTAGCATAAAATTCTCAAAAGTTTATTAAATGGTTGTTTAATATATTGAATTAACAGTTTTAATTTCATTATTTTCACATAAACATTTGTCAAAAATCGAATAGGCTAACTCTATCTCTAACTCTATCTATCTAAGTTTGTATCGAATATTTTATGCGCAAGGAGGTTGTATAGCATTGAGATGGAGTTTGAATATTATATTGTTGTGTTCTAAATTCAAACACCAAAACAGTGATTAAAAGTGCTTTTTATTCACTGTTTTCAGTGAATAAAATAAAATAAGCTTTTTAGAGGAGGAATGGTATATTTTTTTTTGTGTGATAAATTATTTTTATTTTTTTTTAATATGAGTTCAAGTACAAGTGATGAAATGGAATTAACTCCACCCAATATTTTATCTGAGGCCAACACTGCGCAAGATGAAATTTTGCCTCCAAAATCTCGAGAAAGATATATGGCGATTTTATTTTATGGAAAAATAAAATTTAATTCTTGAACTTGTTTTTACTATTTCCCACAACTGTATTGAAAAACGTCGTGTGATACACGGGTGTGTAGGTTATTGCAAACTCGTGTCATTAAAAACCCTCGCCTTCGGCTCGGGCTTGTTAATGACAGCTCGTTTGCAATAACCTACTTTCCACCCTTGTATCACAATGTACTATTACTAACCGATGAAAGAAAACATTTCCAATGCCTCGGCCAACTTTTACTATACAGTCTTTACAGCTCAATATGGCATAAAAAGGCATTTTCCTAGATTTTGGTGGATTTCCAGTGCCAATAATACTAAATGAAAAGCTCAAATTACTATCATTGACCGTAATTTTACTCCGTTTTTTGACACGCGACAACAATACAATCGTGTCATCTAGTTAGATTTATATTTGTGGTTTTTTCAAACATCTCCATGTTTCATGAAATAAGAGGCGAGATTGTTGCAGTAATATAAAATTGCCGGCTGAAAAATATTTCTCTATTTTTAGGTAGAAGATGGATTAATGGATGGAGAAGTGCTGTTCCACGAGCTAGTAGAGAAATCGGAAGAAGAGAAGGCTTTAATCAAAAAGAAGAGAGAACAAAAGAAGTAAGTAACTTTAAATGTGCATTTACACATTATGACTATCTTTTAAGGATCCACGCTATTTTGCTATACAATCTTATACATCGATCTACCGCACTTGTATAACTGATTTATACTGAAAAGTTTATCCAGTCATCAAATTCGATACTAATCAAATATTTCCCTTTTCAGACGACTGAAAGAGAAACGTAAAGCACAACAAGATGAAAACGTCAAACGGAAGCAGAAGGAGAAGGATGATCACAAACAGAAGTCCATTGAGGGAATGCAGAAGAAGAATGGCGTTACTGAGAGCCAGAGGTGAGTCTTAAAAGGGTTTACTCGGTTCGTGACTACACAATTTTTATGATCAATTCTAGAAAATGTTAATTTTACACACAATGCAATTACAAATCGATGCATATGACGGCATCTAGTGACATTTATTTGAACTAAATTTTCTTTCTTAACTTTGGGTCTCCGTGACTATAGTATTCGTAGTACATTACGGGAGTTATGTTAAGTGTAATGTGACGTATGTAATAGGTGGCGATCCTCAATCGAGGATAGCAATCATCAAACTCTAAATCCAGGTTCCAATAATACTGCCCAGCCTAGGAATCGTTCGCATATTCGACCACGTAGTCGGAAAACAGAAAAACTAGCATCAAATCATTATTGTTTTTTTTAGTCTGTAACAAGGTTCTTTTACCATCGTAAGTAGTTTAAAAAAAAATAGAGTAATCCTGTGAGCTAATTGTTATTTTATTGTGTAGGTTGATGGAGTTAGCCAATGCAGAGTCGCAGCATGCCGATATGGATCAAGACAATGAGGATGACGACGCAGATTACTATAGGCAGGAAGTCGGCGAGGAACCGGAGAAAGGTTTGTATACTTTATTTTTCATAAAATCATGAGACAGACGTCTTGTCAATCGATATTAGCGACACAGACGACTTGCAATTTGTTATTAATATAAGCAGATTATAATGTGTACTGCAGATTACCGCCCATTATGTCTGTTCGTCTGCAGAGAACAGTAGTCTCCTCAGGGTCTTGAAATATTTACCAGGATGCACCTGCTGAGAATCTTGTTATATTCAACGCTTTTATTTTCCAGATCTGTTCTCACGAAACCCAAAAAAACGGAAAGGTGACGAAGACGGTCCACGAGGCTTCAAAAAGATGCGGCTTGACAAAAAGATAATGAAGAAGTTCCAAGGAAAACAGGACCCAAGCAAACAGAACAGACAAGATGGCAACAGGCCTTACAAAGGGAACCAGGATGGGGGCAGAAAGTTCCAGGGTGATCAGAAAGGCGGCAGAAAGTTCCAGAATGATAGGCAAGGTGGCAGAAAGTTCCAGAATGATAGACAAGGTGGGAGAAAGTTCCAGAATGATAGACAAGGTGGAAGAAAATTCCAGAGAGATAACGAAGGAGGTTCGAAACCATTCAATAAACAAAAGAAAGTGTTTGGCGGTAAAGTAAATAAGTCCGGTAAAGGAAAAGGGAGTCAAGGACATAGTAAAGGCAAAGGAAAAAAAGGCAGAAAGTAACATATATTTAAATATAAGTATATTTAAACAATAAAACATTTTGTTTATCAAAATCAGATTCTTTATTTTCTTGTCAATCATCATTTTACCTTGATTTATGAATTACATAATTATAAAGGCACTCTTATTAATTAATATTGTAGACGCTTAATACTATAACAATATTGTAACAGTAACATGAACAATGGGTGTGAAAATACAAAATAATTGTCTTAATTATTATAGGCGGGGCTTATAAGTGATGATCTTCGAACTATCAAATTGGATCTGTTATTCACATTTATCAATCAAACATTATTTCAAAATCTACAAATTACCTAGACCGGCTTGGTATTAAAAACGGTGAAAATTGATTCAGTGAGTACACATCAGTATACACAATTTCTATGATTTCAATTAATATGGCAAGCCAGAATACATTGGAACTCCTCCAACTAGCAAGAGACAATTTTATTCATCTTAAAAACGGGTGACTCTAACATTATGGCGGTTAGGCAAAAAATCCGATCCATGTCCGTGAAATATCGGTTCCGAACTAGCTGTAGTACTTCTTGTATAGTTGTCGGCACGTAACTTGGCAAGAGTCGTAAGATGCGCAAGAGTCGTTTTTAAGGTCTCTTTGGTTACCAAGCGGGCCGCGGGGAACGTTTATCACCGTTCCGAGCGCGCGATTGGTTGGTTATTTGTCACAAGGATCAATCGCGTCGCGTCTACGTTCCGTTCACTATATATGGTGGTTGGTCAGTTCACGCACTATGCACCTACCAACTACGCCAAAACCTTTCCAAGTTACATGCCGGGGACTATAGGGAAGCTTACGCACTACATCATAATTCAGAACATTTTGAACTAGGAGCTCAAATCACGGACACGCATCGGATGTAGTGCGTAACCGCCGTGTATACCCTCCCTATACGCACTCTTTACGGCACTAGGAGTAACAATCTTAAAAGTCACAACATCCATGTCTACCATAATTATCATGTTGTGATAAGTTTCTTATTTTGCCACACAAAGACATTACCCAACTCTATAACAAGCTTACAGACCTATCAAATATCTTAAGTGCCTTCACGGTTATTTCACCTCTGAAAGCGACCCATTATAAACCTTATCATAATGAAAATAGAGAACACGATATCGTCGTTGATAGTCCAATTCCGCGTAACTAACATTTTTAAATACTGCGTATGTAAAAAAAAAACAAAAATGAGATTTTTGAGAGAGAAAAAACGAACTGATTGTGATTGGCGTCGACCCGTATGACTTTTTTTTTAATTGACCCATAGGAAGACGAGTAACAAGTTACGACACTTAAGCCGCGTATCAGCGCCAATTTGTATTAGTGTGTGCAGTGTTTATGTGACGCTCCGGGCAAAAATTGTTTTTATATGTAATTACTGGATTATTTTTAATGTAAGTATGACACACGTATTCTACACTATATTATAAATAATATTGTGATGTTTTATTCTGAAATTGTGTGATTTCGAGTATAGTACATTAGATTAAGAAGAACGAAACGGTCCTATGACTCAAGTTCGACAAGTCAGTAACAACACGTTCACGTTAGTAGTTAGCCTATTAGTTCTTCAGAAAATTATTTTTTTGGTCCTCCTGTAAAATCAGCGAGTGTGTAATACGCTATATTTAACAATGTTAGTTACGCGGAATTGGACTATCAACGACTATATGCAAAATCGAGAGGTAAAATAACTGTGAAGTGTACTCATGAGTCTTTAGATCAAGAACACAATATCATCCGCCATCATAACTTGGTTGTCTTGCGTCATCTTGTGCAGCGCCGACTGAATCTCTCCGTCATCGAAGATCTCGTGCGAGTACTTGTCGTTGACGTATGACGTCACACGGGATAGAGGCAGAGAGTTCGCGCGCTCTTCCTTGAATAGCTGGTGCAGCGCTGTCTTGAACTGAGTTAGTCTGGAAGTAGAAAAGAGTAGTGGTTTAAATGTGAGCACACAGTAGAGCATTTTCGCGAGCATTTCCATGTAATGTGTGTGTGTGATGTGTGTGTGTCTTTGAGGAGACGTGGAAGATCGACCTTCACCCATCAGATAACTGGATTAGACATATTTTCTTATGATATTGCCTATTGAAAAGTTTTCGTAGCTATTTTTAATTGAATTAATTTTATTTCATCACCTTCACTCTTTTGATAACCGAATGAATTTCAACTCCAATTCTAAAACTTTATAGCTTGGCAATAATATTTCATGAACGATGTTTTGCAGGCAAGCCTATATGATTGGTTTTGTAATTAAAATATCTTACTTTTGATATCAATTTCGATTGTTTAACAGATCGGTGTAGTTACCTATATTGACTTACCTGTTCACATCTGCTTGCCAGGTAGCCATGAACAGAAATAAGTAGGCAAGCCTACCTAGGCATATTTTGTGTGTTAAAAACTATCAGTTGAGATGAAATTCATTCGGATAACCGAAAAGAGTGCAAGTGATGAAAGAAAATTGATTAAAATTAATTCAATTGAAAATTGCTATGAAAACTGTTTGATACACAAGTTATCATAAGCATGTGTGTTAATGAATTACATTAAATAAAAAAATATGTCTCATCCAGTTATCTGATGGGTGAAGGTCGATCTTCCACGTATCTATAACGGCTATAACGTTCTTGCGAATGTTCGACGCTGCGTTCGACGTAATGATCACGGCGAGTGAGTATTTACCTGTAACATTTATTTGTAACTTGCGTTCATTATTGACCTCACTCGACGTCTCCCGTGCTTGTAGCTTTGGTCGATAAAATATAACACCAAAACGCTCTTTAGTTTTTAAAATCAGCTTGTAACAAAACATCGAGCATCAAGTTCGAAGTGTGGTTCCAGTAAATTTAAAAACAGCGAATGCCCGATGTTCTGTTGCAAGTAAATGCTCTCGTCTATACTCATCAAAAATAACCTGTTTTTGAATTCGGAGCCTCGATTATTATGTTGGTTGTGATGACAACTCGTCACACTCACATCTCGTCGCTATCTCTTATCTAATAGGTCTCTTTTACTAACTAATACGTCACTTTGTACATGTAGTCAGTTTCCCAACTCGTCTCAAGCCGTAGTAACGTACAAAATTATCAAGTAAATATTTAATTTACATATTTTGTGCTTATTTTTACATAAGCGTCGGACAAGTTGGAAAGAGACAAAATACGGCTTGAGACGAGTTGAGAAAGTGACGTATTAGTGAAAGATACCTATTAGGGATGCGACGAGATAACTAGTGACGAGTTGTCATCACAACCATCATGTTACGCAATAACAATCCTAATGTCATGTGTGACAAAGTTCATCAGTGTCTACCTGGCACTCCCGTACACAGCCCAATTTTGCCCACAATTGCCAACACTCTTTTGTTGTTCTATTCCTCATGCTCCTGTGCTAGCTTCACCCATGATATAGCTACTCACGATGGTAACAATGTCGTCTGCTCTAGGCAACGTCTGCCAAGGACTAGAAGAAATGTGACATTCCACGTCTTTTGGTCTAATAGCTCAGCACAAAGTTTAGGATATGTATAAGCCTTTAAACATTAGCTTAGGCATTAAATCCGCCGTTGTATTTTTGCGTATGAAGTTTAAATAAATAATATAAGGGTAGCTCCAGTTACCTGTTGGTATCGATGGTCTTCTGCGAAGCCCTAGTGGTGCGCTGTGTGGGCTCGGGCTGCGAGGAATGAGCCGCCCGTAGGACTGGTTCGGCCTCTTCGTCTGATGAGAAGGCGTATGGATCCTCGGCAGCAGCACCATCCTGAGAAAAAGCACAATAAAACTCTTATATAACCCGGTTCACACTAGTGCCGTCTATAGTGTGCAAGCGAGAGAGAACATGATTAGCACCGCCGTTTTAGATTCGTTCACTGACCTCTACCATACACTGTACACTGGACTTCATATTAACGATGACAAAATGAAGACATTTGATTATCGCCATTTTGGCGCTGATAGCAACGTGAATTAACGTGAGAGTCGCATGGAACTAATATTAGAGATGGGACACAGCTTTCGGTGAAATACTTTTATGGGTTTTATCGATCGAGAGAATAATTTAATACGTAAGAGAATAAAAAAAACAGTTATTTTTATTATGATTAATTTGTAATAGAATAATTGCTGTAAAGGTTATTAAAAAATATTTTCAGTCAGATTGCAAGCTATAAACTAGTGGATAGCGTGCTAGTAAAGTTATAGCGCATTACTGTCAGATCAGTGAGATTTAAATATGGGGTTAGGCTAACAACTTATCCTAAAAACTATCACATTTGAGCAAGTATCTCCTCGCTCAAGTACACTAGTTGTACGCCCATCGGATTCGTGAAGGGAACATCATTTATATAATAATAATAATAAATGAGATGGATAATCATTTACAACGGACGTATTTCTCACTCTTATCGCTGAGATCTTGTCTTTGTAGTGTTAAGGTGCAAATAAGAGTGACATCGCATTCCAGCAAGGTGAAGACTTATATATTTATTTAAACTTCATGCACAAAGGTACAATGGCGGACTTAATGCCTTAGGCATTCTCTAACAGTCAACCAAGGGTGGTGAAGAGATAACATGGCAGGTGCATTGTTTAAATCTGATCTAAATATTATATGATACATACCTAAATAAATATATATATATTTTATAAAGTAATGAAAATAAGTTATCGAGATGACCCAACCCCCGCTGAAATCAGTTTTCAGCTCTGTTTCAGATGCAGATAATAAATTGTTTGACTTCAAAACATTTGTTAATAAAATTATAATTATCATGATATTATATTATTGTTCCAGAATTAATTCCAGGTTCAGGAACGTAGTGATTGGTACTAGAGAGAGGCCTGTGATCAGCAGTGGGCGAAGTCGGGCCGTGGATGATCATGATGATGATTCCAGAATATAGTATTACACATTGCTATTGAACATATTATAACTGATTATTAGGCATTCATATAATATTCATCACCAATACAAATAAAAGATATTTAGTTCCAACATACTACGAGAAGTCAATACAGTAGATGAGTGATACGCCTTGCCAAGTCTACTATTTTGATATTAGTGTAATTTAAAAATATCACTAATACTGATATATTAGTTACAATATTATAATATTTCCAGTCAAATATATTAGTATTACCTAATTTTATGAATATTGGTAGTATCCTATCTCTAAATGTGTCAATTTTAGTTCCTGATACGCTCGAGCGGGGCGCTTTGAATCAGCACAAAAATCAACTGTCATTTCATATAGTATGTTTAGTCCAGCGTACTTGTATAATAGAGGTCAGTGGATTCGTTTCTTTAAATGAACTGGGTAATAATATCTTCTGGAACACAGGCCTCCTCTCTGTGAGAGGGAATCTCTTATATAAATCTATCTATTTATTTGTGGGAGTGACAATTAACAATTTAGATTGTGAGGCTGATTTGTAATTTTTTTATTTTTTCCTTGTCCTGCTAAGATGTCAATTTTGAGAGAAATGTTTAGAGTAATGGGGGGTTTCCAGTCAATACTATGTAGACCATGGGTGACAACAAGCATTGATGCGGTAGCGCAAATTTGCCATGAATCAAGTACGCTATTTGCATTTAGGATCATAACCATCCATCTTGATCAGAGTCCACTTTTTACCGACTTTAAAAAAAGAAGGAGGTAATCAATGCGACACGTATAGTTCTCGCTAAATTTATTGGCCGCCTTAAAGTTGGCTACAATGGCTGCGCAGTAGAAAATCTCATACAAAAATAGCACCGTTTCGTGCCTTGCGCATCCGGTAAACCAACTTCAGGGCGGCCATTAAGTTTGGCGAGGGCTATATGTATGTTATATTGTTGGAACTGCTCAATATTCACATATGTTATTCTGTGCCAAATTTCATAAGTGTATGTTTGTTCACGCATTTCTCCGAAACTACTTATTGGATTGTGATATTGACGTTAAACTGAGTATCTCTCAACTTAGGGAATAGAGCAAGTTTCATCAAAATCGGTACATCAGTTTTCAAGATATAGAGCATACAACCGAACTCCTTAGCGACAAACAGCAGTCATTATGGGTATTTTGAATTGAAAAAATAAGTAGGAAAAAAAAGTTGTGAAAAAAGCGCAATTTATAGAAATTGCGCATTTTTAGTGATGTACTAAAACTAAAAACACAGAAATAAAAACTTCATCACAAAAAATAAATCGACTTCAATAACAAAACACTGACAAGTGCAAAATAACTTTCGTTTCGGCTGTCGGTGTCGAAAGAAATATAAAAACAAGAGATACCAAAGACACGGACTGCCGAAACGAACCTCTTTTTGCTAGGATACATATTAGCATAGTACAATAATATAATATTTACCGTTCTCCTAGACTTCTTAGCGCGTGGCGGTGCGGCTGGCTCCCCCTCGGCGGCTTCTTCGTCTGAGGACGCGCGCCGCTTGCGACGCTTCTCCTTTGTTAGCACCTGATAAATACACAGACCTGATTAATATTTTGATACAGAGGCGGCTCGTCCTAAAGAGCACTGGTGCAGTGCACTCCCACAAAAATTGCATATTCTATATTTCCATAATATCCTATACATACATTATTTCTACAATGCCTATACAATACACTCATAATAGCAGTTTACTAGAAACGTAGTAGAAACTAACTATTACCCACGCGCACATTTGGCGTTAAGTTGTATGTGCCTAACGTGTGGAGTGGAGCGCCAGCGATTGCGCTCCTATGAAACAAAATTCAGTACAATTTCTAGCACTGTATTCAATGAGTGCGAAAGAGAAACATCGACACGGTCCGACGCGTGAAACAGAAGATTTTGTATGGGATGTTAGCCTAATCTGGAGCGCCGCTCACGCGCACATCATCAGCCTATTAATGTTCCCACTGCTGGGACACAGGCCTCCTCTCTGTGAGAGGGAATGGGCCATAATCCACCACGCGGGCCCAGTGCGGGTTGGTGGATGTCACATGCCTTCGAATTTTTGGTTCTAGGACATGCCGGTTTCCTCACGATGTTTTCCTTCACCGTTTTTGAGAGCAGTGGTGATGAAATAATTTACACAAAGTAAAGCGCCTGCCTGGGTTCGAACCCACGACCTACAACTTGTAAGTCGCGGCCGATACCACTGGGCCACCACTGCTCACGCGCGCCGTTGCCAAATCGCGCAAGGCGGCGCGGGCGACTTATGCCTGTGCGCCGTTGTCACTCTTATAATGTAAACAAACACTCGGAGTCACTACTTTACGGTAGAATGTAGATTCTTCGCAGTTTTTCTTTTAATTATGTATTAAATATAGTTTTGCGCGATATTTGTGTTAAAAATGGAACAATACAGTGTGTCTTTTATAAAAAAAATATGAAAAGACTCTTGAAATGCGTCTCGAACTTAAAGCTAAGGGGCCACCACGTCCTGAATTTCTTTTATGATTTTTTATGGCCTGGTTGCTAGGGTCCTAAAATTGCTCTTACTCAAAATTTCGTAAAGCGCTCGATTCTGCGTATCGAAAATCTATTAGAGAGTTCAATGAACGCGTTGATGAAAATCGATATATTTTACGGCGTTTAATAGATTGTGTGGTATTTTGTGGTGCATTTCAAGTTGCTTTACGAGGTTAGGATGAATCTACGGAATTCCGGAATCTATAGAGGTTTGGAAGATTTCGTGTCAGAGACCGATTTGGCTATGAAACAGCATTTATACAGCAGGTCCGTTTTTAAAAGTACGTCTAAACCATTCAGAATGTCATTTTAGATGCATAATAGAAATACTGAACAGAACAGATCAGAATGAATTTTCGGTACAAAAAAAAAAAAATGGTAAGCTCTAGTTTTACATTTTTTTTTGTGAACTCCCATAATTAAGGCTGCGGTTCCACTGAGGCGGAGTGGAGCAGAGCGGAGAAGAGCTGTACCGCGATTCACTAATCACATGGCTTGAAATCCACATCTCTTCTCCACTCCGCTTCAAAGGAAACAGCATTGGCGGCTCCGCACAGCTCCACTCCGCCTCAGTGGAACCGCAGCCTAAATGTCACGAGCCGCCTCTGCTTTGATACACTAGTAAAATTTAAAAAACCTCAGGTTCGTTTTTATTTCATGCTACATAATTTATCTAGTACATAATAGATACGCTTCGATATATTGCGAAAACACCCCTATTCAAACAGTAAAATGTCCCATAACTTTTGAATGGCTGAACCGTTTTTATTCAAACATAGCTAAGAACTTTCGATAAAATCACCTTCCAACAAAAAAATACTAAATCAAAATCGGTTCATCCGTTTAGGAGCTATGATGCCACAGACAGACACACAGCAACACTCGTCAAACTTATAACACCCCTTTTTTTCCGTAGGGGGTTATAAATAATGTGATTGTTGTCATCTTATTATATGGAAAGCAATGATGCTATAGATGAAGGCATATGCTTAGCTAGAAGTAACTCATGCCTTTTTGCGTTACGACATGACAGCTATTTTCACATGCGCAATAGATATGCCCGAGGAACTATTAGTTAATCTGTGGATATGCTGAGCGCGCTTGAATAAGCCCGCCATTTTATTAATATCTTGCACAATGCATAGTAAAATGTTGTATGATACACGTACGTAAGGTGATTTCCGACTCGATCGGGAATCACCTACCTTCTGCAACTTGTATTATAAATAAATATTTTTTTCGTTCAGACAACGGTATTTTACTATGTAATTTAGGGTATGTATTGCTGACGCTCGGCTACTAAATTCAATGTATTGTGATGTAGACTTACCAGATTTTGATTCAATGACATTCGATATTGTACAGTAAAAAGTTCACACAAAAACTTTTTTTTTATATTCTGTAGGCTCGCGCTTGACCACTATCTCACCCGATGGTAAGCGATGATGTGATCGACGGTGAAACACACTTGCCTAGAAATAACCTATTCACTCTTGACTTAAAGACCCCCAGATTATAGCTGACGGGAAACACAGACTCCGGCAGGAAATTCCACTCCTTAGCTGTACACATAATAAAAATGTTCCCAAAACGTTTTGTGCGCCTGGTAGTCCGATGATAAAACGGGCTAGGTGGAATTAGATCATGCAATTTCCATCGCACACTTTTCCATGCAATATGGAACTGTAAAGATAGGTATACATTACTGTCTCGTAGCGCGATATGCAGTAATCAAAATCTGGTAAGTCTACGTCACAATACATCGAATTTAATAGCCGAGCGTCAGGAAGGGACATAGAGCAAAGCAATGTGAACCTGGCTTCATTTGGCCCCTAAATTATACAGTACAATTATACAATAATACCGCTGTTTAAACGAAAAAAATAGTTATTTATACTACAAGTGCGGAAGGTAGGCGATTTCCGATTGAGTCGGGAATCATCTTACGTACGTGTATCATACAATATTTTACTAAGCATTGTGCGAGGAAATAAAAAAATATATCTAAACCAAGCAAGATATTAATAAAATGGCGGGCTTATTCAGCATATCCACAGATTAACTAATAGTTCCTCGGGCATATCTACTGCGTATGTGCAAATAGCTGTCAATGCTGTCACGTTGTAACGCAAAAAGGCACGAGTAACATATACGTTCTTCCAAACATTTTTAATGAATATTTAAAATAAATTTATTGATCAAATCTAAATCAAGAGTAATTAAAAGCGCCTTTAATAAGGTATTAGTTATATTTTACTTTTCTATGAATGATAATCTGCACTTAACTAATTTCTAAAACTCTAAAACTTTTCTCAAATAATAAAAACACTATGCGTCTGGCTGACGACGGAGTGAAAAATTTAAAAAAATAAAGAAAAGTAAAAAGCACTAATGAAAAAAAGTGACACTTTCCGCACAGAAAATAACGTTTTCCAAGCAGCCATGCTTGGAAAACGTTATTTTCGAGGACTTGCATTGTAAAATAACATTGGCCATTCCCGACATAGTGCAACAAAGACTTTACCTTCTTGAAGTAGGCGAACTGCACGAGTTCGATGGCGGCGTGCGCGTCGTCGTGCGTGATCTTGAAGCTCAGGCGGCACTTGGCGTGTGCGGTGGCCAGGCGGATCAGCGTCTCCAGCGTACGCGCGGTCACTGGTTGTGTCTGCGGACAAGCGATAGCAATGTGATATAAATCTGCCTGCTGTGTTATCTCTTCACCACCCTTAATTCACTAGCCCAGCTTGTAGTGTGGTGCTGCCTTTATATCTCGGGCTTTGCCTTTGTATTTTTTTCTTTCCTTCTCCAAATGTCGTCGTGATTTCGTTCACGCAGAACTCACCCTAGTACCCTACTCCCCTAACAAAGTAAAAAAAAAATAGTTTATTTGCACTTTCAAGTAAAAACACAAAATGTTATAGTTTACAATAAAAAATAAGCCAAAGGTCAGTAGAGTTGTAAGTTGAAGTTGCAGCAAATACCCAAACTAAGATAACTTAATATCTTGTAACTATACGTATCAGCGCCCACCCTCGTTAACAAATTGTAACTGTTGATCAATAACAAATAAAATACGTTTTTTAATTACAGGAATATTTTCATAGATTAGTTTCATTACAAAGCAAAACTAGAATTAAAATTAACAAACAAAAAAGTCACCGTCCATCATGTCTTGGTTGCGGCGCAGCCTGGCGTACTTATCGGCGATGGCGTCCAAGGCCTCCTTCGTGAGCTGATCTATAGTTTGACCTGCGTGAAACTCACCCTAGCAACATCACTGTTCATCATGTCGGATGTCCCTATCTGTACGACCCGAACAGATGGGGGCTTTCGCAGCTGGAACTACGGGTCCGGCTGTTTGGATCAGGGTACGCGGGGTCAGGTAGGCCCTCCACCATCGCAAGCGCAAAGGTGGTACCTGACATTGAGGTTGGACTCGCGGTGGTCTATGTGGTGGTTGCAGAGGAGTGGCATGTTGTCTGCTCGGCTATGTGTGGGCCGAGCGTCATTCCTCGCGCGCAACAAGTGTCTGAAGTTACCGGCCCAAGGCAAAGGGCCACCTGGTGGTCAGACGCGGGGTTCGTGAGTAACCCTCAAGCAAGTGAGCTCCTGTGAGCGAGCTGCATCTCCGGCACTTTCCTGGATAGAAAGAAGAGGACTACCCGTTGGATTAGTTTTCCGGCAACCCAGCTGTAGGCATTGGGTAGATGCGATGATTTGTATTCGAGAGGTGAGCGTGCTTACAGCTCCGGGACCATTCTGGAGAAATGGGAGCCAGCTTCTCTGGCGTCCTTAACGGGGATTGAATCCGCTAGCACCAACTGCGCTGGTGCTGGTGCTTGCACTAGTGCTGGCGTGCTGGGGTGCGTGTGGTGAGCGGCTTTATTGCTCCGGTACCATTCTGGACAAATGGTAGTGAGTAATCACGGTGCAACTCACATTTTCTCTTGAGTACCAGGGGCGAGTGCTCTCGGAGGCGTGACCTACCGAAGATGGTCCCAGACACCTCGTAATTGGTTGCCTGGTATAGTGTGCCGCTTTCCATAACGTAAGGTTGGTGAAGGAGGCCACTATAGGAAAACTCAGTAGACAAATAGGGTACGTGTTCATCATGTCGGGTAGAGGACTACCCGTTGGATTAGTTTTCCGGCAACCCAACTGTAGGCATTGGGTAGATGATTGTATTCGAGAGGTGAGCGTGCTTACAGCTCCGGGACCATTCTGGAGAAATGGGAGCCAGCTTCTCTGGCGTCCTTAACGGGGATTGAATCTGCTAGTACCAACTGCGCTGGTGCCGGTGCTTGCACTAGTGCTGGCGTGCTGGGTGCGTGTGGTGAGCGGCTTTACAGCTCCGGTACCATTCTGGACAAATGGTAGTGAGTAATCATGATGCGACATCACATTTTCTCTTGAGTACCAGGGGCGAGTGCTCTCGGAGGCGTGACCTACCGAAGATGGTCCCAGACACCTCGTAAGGGGTTGCCTGGTATAGTGTGCCGCCTTATATAACGTAATGTTGGTGAAGGTGGCCACTATAGAAAATCTAAGTAGACTAATGGGGGTATGTCCATCATGTCCTGGTTGCGCAGCCTGGCGTACTCGTCGGCGATGGCGTCCGAGGCCTCCTGCATGAGCTGATCTATAGTTTGACCTGCGTGAAACTCACCCTAGCAACATCACTGTCCATCATGTCTTGTCCGAAGATGGTCCCAGACACCTCGTAAGGGGTTGCCTGGTATAGTGTGCCGCTTTCCATAACGTAAGGTTGGTGAAGGAGGCCACTATAGGAAAACTCAGTAGACAAATAGGGTACGTGTCCATCATGTCTTGGTTGCGCAGCCTGGCGTACTCGTCGGCGATGGCGTCCGAGGCCTCCTGCATGAGCTGATCTATAGTTTGACCTGCGTGAAACTCACCCTAGCAACATCACTGTCCATCATGTCTTGGTTGCGCAGCCTGGCGTACTCGTCGGCGATGGCGTCCGAGGCCTCCTGCATGAGCTGATCTATAGTTTGACCTGCGTGAAACTCACCCTAGCAACATCACTGTCCATCATGTCTTGGTTGCGCAGCCTGGCGTACTCGTCGGCGATGGCGTCCGAGGCCTCCTGCATGAGCTGATCTATAGTTTGACCTGCGTGAAACTCACCCTAGCAACATCACTGTCCATCATGTCTTGGTTGCGCAGCCTGGCGTACTCGTCGGCGATGGCGTCCGAGGCCTCCTGCATGAGCTGATCTATAGTTTGACCTGCGTGAAACTCACCCTAGCAACATCACTGTCCATCATGTCTTGGTTGCGCAGCCTGGCGTACTCGTCGGCGATGGCGTCCGAGGCCTCCTGCATGAGCTGATCTATAGTTTGACCTGCGTGAAACTCACCCTAGCAACATCACTGTCCATCATGTCTTGGTTGCGCAGCCTGGCGTACTCGTCGGCGATGGCGTCCGAGGCCTCCTGCATGAGCTGATCTATAGTTTGACCTGCGTGAAACTCACCCTAGCAACATCACTGTCCATCATGTCTTGGTTGCGCAGCCTGGCGTACTCGTCGGCGATGGCGTCCGAGGCCTCCTGCATGAGCTGATCTATAGTTTGACCTGCGTGAAACTCACCCTAGCAACATCACTGTCCATCATGTCTTGGTTGCGCAGCCTGGCGTACTCGTCGGCGATGGCGTCCGAGGCCTCCTGCATGAGCTGATCTATAGTTTGACCTGCGTGAAACTCACCCTAGCAACATCACTGTCCATCATGTCTTGGTTGCGCAGCCTGGCGTACTCGTCGGCGATGGCGTCCGAGGCTTCCTGGGTCAGCTTGGGCTTCATAAGGCGCGCGATGTGGATGAACTTGCGCATGAACTTCGTGTTCAGGTACTGTTCCTTCTTGCTGCGGGTGTTGCCGTGGAGTAGGGGATCGTATTTTTCGTATATTGAGGTGTTGGTTTCCTGGAATTGAAGAACAAATAAAATAAGCTGAGAGTATAGTAAATATCATATAAGTCACAAATAGAAAAAAAACACCATCATATAAGTCACAAATAGAAAAAAAATTGCGTACCTCAGCTTCATCGTTGTCAGGATTCTCTGTTGACAGCATCTCCACTGTAGACCCCATTGGTAATACTTCGCCATCTTGTTCTTTTGGACTCCTAGAAAACAATAAACTTTTAGTCAGTCAAAGAATAAAATCATTACACATTTCACACTAAAATTCGATAAAATGTTTGTAATAAGGTTCAAATTAATGTTGACGCTATATCAATTAGTCATATAACACATAACGTCACACCAGAATCCCATTAAGGAATGGGCAAAGGTAGTAACCTCACCAACCTAGACTATTCCTGTGCAATAGGAGCCAAAAATGACTACAATTCTATTTACCTGTATCGATGCATCCTGAGCACATGTTCAGAGATCATGTTGTCGTGGTCCGCGTCTGCGATGTCCAGCATCACGAACAGCAGGTCAAAACGTGACAGTAAGGAGTCTTGTAGGCCTATGTTCTCCATAGGCGTCTTGTATTGGTCGTACTGTGAGTAAAATAAAACAGAAACATTAGATATAAGGTACTAGGTATTGCCCGCAACTTCGTCTGCATAGCATTAGTAGTGAAAAAAATTGGAGTAATTTTCCACCCCTTTAAGGATGATTTCCGGGGTAAAAACTATCCTATGTTCCTCCCAGGGTAGTAAACTATCTCCATACCAAATTTCATCTAAATTGGTTTAGTGGTTTAAGTGTGAAAGAGCAACAGACAGAGTTACTTTCACATTCATTATATTAGTATGGATAATACCTACAATCAAGGATATATTATACACCGTGAAATTTAAATGGTTGTTTTCCCGCAGCGAAATGGTTTTTTCTATGTAATACAATCGTTTCGTAGTTATGTAAAATATTAGAAACAAAAACTGGCATATTTAACATTGTGAAAAACTTAACTCGAAAGCGATCACGAACCAATAGTAATACCTCCCGATATCTACGGCCGAACGACAGCGGGGCGTTGACCCGGGTGCTAAGTAGGTCAGGATCACTGTCAAAAGGATTAGGTTCGAAGGCGGCTCCGTTTGATAATGTTGCGCGCGGGCTAGTTTATGCCGTATTACTACACGCGAGAGCTTATTTTACTTTAAACATTTAATAAATCGGTATTTGCTTTGTCGGCTTAGCGGTGGTATTATTCCTTGCAAACTATTTTATGACGTATCACTACGTGCGAGAGTTTATTTTGGTTTGAACATTATCTTGTGCATCGCTTTTCTTTGCCGGTGGTGACGCGAGTAGTACCTAGTACCTACAAGTTACTATTGTAACTCACGTTTTCGAGTTGATGAATATTTTTTAAATTATTTTAAAACAAAAACATCGTTATTTTTTTACTTTAACTCTATGCTTCGAAAGTACTCCTTAAGGCAAGTCGTTCTGCCGCGGGAAAACAACCAATTAAATTTCACGGTGTATTACTTTATCTACTCTCATACCGTAATATTCCAATTATAAACTTCAAAACAAGTTTATATTGACATACTTTATAAACACAATACCGAAATTTAAAATAGAATCTTATTATAACATTTTTTTTCTAACAAAATAATCTTAGAAAAATAATGCTATAAAGCAATTGTTTTTCTATCACGATACAGGACAAATCCAAGAAGTTAATATCACCAAGGAGTTTCCATCAATTATTTTTTTGTAATAAATGGCGCGCCATTTTTACCTGACTCCGGGAAGGAAATGTTTTATAGTAACTTTTATAAAAAGATTTGATTCCAATTATATCTCTAGCAAGACGGTTCCTGCTATGACTCATGGCGAGCTGTACTCTGTGGCTGGAACTGCCTGACAGAGTCCTGATAGTGAGGATTCCTGTTGGTTTTGGCTGTTTTTTTATTCACAATATCTTAACCTATTTTTGCGACTATATGTTTATTAAACTCACTCGTCCATAGACCGGGTTGGCGGCTGCGAGCACACTGCAGCGCGCGTTGAGCGTGGCGTGCACGCCCGCCTTGGCGATGGTGACGCGGCCCTGCTCCATGACCTCGTGTATGTAAGGATTAGTATAAACTCACTCGTCCATAGACCGGGTTGGCGGCTGCGAGCACACTGCAGCGCGCGTTGAGCGTGGCGTGCACGCCCGCCTTGGCGATGGTGACGCGGCCCTGCTCCATGACCTCGTGTATGTAAGGATTAGTATAAACTCACTCGTCCATAGACCGGGTTGGCGGCTGCGAGCACACTGCAGCGCGCGTTGAGCGTGGCGTGCACGCCCGCCTTGGCGATGGTGACGCGGCCCTGCTCCATGACCTCGTGTATGTAAGGATTAGTATAAACTCACTCGTCCATAGACCGGGTTGGCGGCTGCGAGCACACTGCAGCGCGCGTTGAGCGTGGCGTGCACGCCCGCCTTGGCGATGGTGACGCGGCCCTGCTCCATGACCTCGTGGATGGCTGTGCGGTCGATGTCCGACATCTTGTCGAACTCGTCGATGCACACCACGCCGCGGTCCGCCAGCACCATGGCGCCGGCTTCCAGTCTGGAGGGACAAAGCATAAACTGAGCGAGAGCCATAACAAGAGTTAAGACTAAACTGGACCATTTTCTTTGAATAAACAGTAGTACTGCGGCCTCCCTCAGTATCAAAGCTTGCACATATTATCCTAGGGTTTAGTACGCATTGCGATTTTTGTCCGCGTACTGAATTTAACTAACACGCACTGCGGATAAAATTCCGCGAGATTTTTGTCTCCTACCTATTCATAGAGTTCAAAATATTCGCGCGAATTTCATCCGCGCCGCGGTGCGGTGGATTCTGTGGCAAAACACGGATTTCTTGCGGCATTATTTCCGCGCGATTTTTTTGCTGCAATGCGTGCAGCTTCACACAATTCCATAGGTGAATGTTGAAATTAGATTGAAATTTCGGCAGAATGGGCGGGAAAAAAAACGCGCTAAGCCTTATACTTCACAAGAAATCAGCAAGCCAATGATTGGCCCTGCCCCACATTACCACCAATAAATGTTTCCCCTTTTTAAGCAATGCTAATTTAAAAATGCTACACCCGCCAAATGGAAGTCTGACTTGCGCAGAGAGGGTTCCGTATAAATAGCTACATTTACCAAAATAAATAGGTAACGATACTAACGTTCATAAACAATGAAAGGCAACGGAAATTGGTGTAATGAAGGGTCAAAATTAACTTTGCTGTTCGAAAACTGTTGTCCCCATTCATCAATATACAATTTTTTTTATTTACCAAGTACATTTTATAAGTTGGTTGACTATTGTACAAATGTGTTACAAGTTTACGAATATACTATATTCGTAAACTTGTCCATATCTGTCGTGTCTAGCGGCCAAATAAATTCCATAGTAAACTCATATCTGTCGTGTAATTTAAAAATGGAACAATCTTTTTCTCCGAAGCATGGCCACCAAGGAGGTAACTTATCAAAGGTTTCAATTAAATTTCGAACTGGCTTGCAAATAGAACGCTGTTTATTGATAAAAAAAAGAAAAAAACACTAACGCGGGAACAATTATTGTTGTTCGTCATTGATTTTGACAAAATGAGTTCTAGGTACTACTTAGTTTAAATTTCCGCGCATATTTAAGAAAAGTACTATACAAGCCTTGGCCACAACTAGGCATTGATGGACTTACGTATGTGTGCCTCGGCCCACATTTACACGTTCGTCCATCAATGCCTCTTTTGCTGGCCGCTGCAGTAATGTACTATATGTGTACCGTAAACAAAAAAAATGTTTCATCTTTTTATTTTACCACATTGTCGGCGTGATTAATATGTATATCCATGAGAAATTATAGCTTTCTAGTTCTAAGAATCTCTGAGCTGATGAACGGACAGACGGACATAACGAAACTACAAGGGTTTGTTGTTGACTATGGAACCCTAAAAACAGATATCTACTACCTTGATAATTTTCTAAATTATACTATTTGCCACATTTTTAGAATTTACCTTCTATCTCCAGTCTCTGGGTCAGTAGTGACAGCAGCTGTGAGACCGACGCCGGAAGACCCTCGACCTGTCGTGGTTATGGCGCGCGGGGCAGTCTGTAGGACATAACGAAGTAGCTGGGACTTCGCTACTGATGGGTCGCCGATGAGAAGGATGTTGATGTCACTAAAAGAATGGGAGATGAATATACAAAAAAACAATTCGTTATACAAACAAAATAGTTGCATGAAATATTAACTGCCAATTAATTCACTTGATAAGATTGAAGGCGTATATATTCCCCAATGTTAACGCGGTACTGGCCATGCGCCCACTCGGTGTCATAATATCAATATTGAACCTGCTTTTGGACAGTTATTTTGCAAAATATTCTTTGATTTACATCAAGCTATTTCAGTTATAAAGAAATTTTAGCCATAAATTCTTTCTTATAAAAATATTTTTAAACATCCGAGTTGTTTTGGAGGAGTATCCAAAAGTAGAGAAAAAATATCATGTTGTTATTTATTTTTTTGAAGCAAAACAACATAAATATTTAAAAATATTTGTACACAGAAAATTTTATGGCTAGAATTTCTTCATAACTGAAATAGCATACGTATACATATAAGAATATTTTGCAAACAAATTAGAGTCCGGGATAGTTCACTATGTGAATGTGGCCTGGATGATGGTACGCTGGACCATATCTTCCTAAAATGCCAGCTGAATAATACCTCTTCTTTCGATGGAGTAATTTCTAATCTAAAAATACAAAATCCTGTAAATGTTCGTCACCTCCTCTCATTTTTCCCTAACCCCCAAATTATACGTGCTTTTATTAAATTTATCTCCTCTAACAATATTAAACTCTAACACTAGCATATATTTTATGTAATAGTACATGGTATAAATATATATATTCTATTATTCTTACTACGATTAACCCCAATTATTTGTGTTTGTTTCAGTCCCAAAAGGACCGCCACAAAAACTTCTAGATAATTAAAAATTTATTTGCAAATTCTATAATACACATGAGTCTCCACTACATGACATTGGCAGGAATTGTCTACGGCAAATTGCCATAAAAAAAAAAAAAAAAAAAAAAAAAACACTGTCCAAAAGGAGGTTCAATAATGATATTCTGGTTCCGAGCCGGCGCGCTGCCAGTACTGTGTGTGTTAACATTGGGGCATATATACTCCTTAAACTATAAAATACACAAAAGTAGCATTTGAGGCAAATTAATTAAACAAATGTTACTCACCCTCTGAGTCTCGTGCCATTAGGCAAGACCTTCTCCATACCGCCGAGCAGCAAGCAAAGTATAGCTTTCTTGATATAGTCATGTCCATGTATAGACGGTGCCAGTGACTTGCTGATCAGCTCGAACATATCGGTTGAGCCACGCTTGGCTAGCCTCTTACACAGCTTCACATCTTCAAGAGTTATGTTCATATTCATGTCTTTGTTGATTTGGGTTACATTGTTGGCTATTAGGATGGTCCTGGAAAGAATGATTTTATATTTATTAAGGTACTGCATGACTAAGTTTGGCGATATACTTTTGTGGCCTGTGGCCAATAATGATTAATATAGTAGTGGGACTCCCTTTTCCGCACTTAGACTCCCATTTGGTCCGTTGTGCGTGGGGGCACTGGCTAACATAGCCAGCCTCAATCCGTCCAAAAGCACAGAAGCTTCACAGGCTTCACGGAGTAACCTCACTGTTCCGATAATTAATGATATTAGCACCTTTTTAAAGCAAGGCGGTAATTGTGCTTTTTTGTAGTTGTCAGTGAAACAATGAAAATATTTTTGAAGTACAGCACAATAAGTCTTAATCTATTCATTGAAATTATTTGTTTTTAAATAAAATATAAAATAACTACTCACCTAAAAGTACCAGCAGTGAAGCTACCCTGCTTATTTGGCAAACACCTATAATTCCCCACAATCTGCACCCTGTCTCCAGGTTTACATTTGTCCACCAGGTCATCATCACAGATGATGTCTACACTCCTGGGCAGCTGACCTGCAGGGGCCCGCTCTGGCATCTCCTGTACTGTGAGGGTCTGGTGGTCTTTGTAGCGGGAGAGACCGTATTCTGTCTCTAGGGGATTACCTTCATCATCCTGAAAATGGGGGTGATGGAAAAATAATGATGAGAAGGGGTTTAAAAACAATAGATTTATTTAAACTAAAATTACTAAACTAAGATTAATTTAAAGACTCTAATATTTGGTGAACTAATTATCTATTCTTTCCTTCTAGTAAGTCATTTCTTAGAGTGTATTTTATAGAATAGATCTCAGGAAAAACCTATGTAGATACTCACCTTAGTAGGATACACAGCAGATGTAGGAAACGCTTCAAAAGATGTCAGGTCAGTATACTTTCTCTCCATGACTTTCTTTGTGGCTGGGCAGTAGTGTACACTACGGACTACTTTGGGCCGTACCAGGGATACCCTAGTGACTATGCCTTCCACACATATCAGGTTCCCTAAATATCTGTAATAAAGTAATTTGTTTATAGGTTTGACATGTTTTTTGGTTCTCATTGTTTATAAAAGAGTCTCTAACTACAGAAATAAAATCTTCCTTTACTAGGAAGCCATCATTTGTAATTTACCAGTCAATTTATGAAAATCTGTATACAAACACACCTTGACGTCAAACTTCTTGGTGTAACATGTTTGTTTCCAAAACTACCATTGAAAGCGACGAAGAACTCCTCCTGTTCCTTCGCGTACGTCGGGTCGATGGACGAGACATATTCTTTGAGGGCTTTTTGAAACGCTATCTGCTCCTCAAAAGCGTTGTCAAGCAGAGTACGAGCACGTTCCGGATTCTTACGCCGCAGATCATTTACACTAACAACTAATCGTTGCGACTTATCCGCTATCATCTGCTTAACTTTTTCCATATAGATCCCTTGGTCTTCCTGAAAGTTTACCAAGTAAAATGTTATTTACCGAAGGAAAACGGTGACCGGTACAAAGCACTTAGGTTAGTTCAAAAGTTACCTCATCATCAAGAAATTCCAAGTACTCTCTTTGTAAATCTCTTAAACGTTGATCGAAATCACCGTCTTCCATTTTATTTAGTACAATAATTTACAAATTATCGAATAAAATAAACTAAACAATGCACTAAGTTTCACACAACAATGGACAATTTGACAGTTGCTTGGCTTTTGGCGCCAAATATCACTAGAGTAGAGCTGACAATGAATGTGTTTCGTTTATTTTCCTGTTTAGTCGATTTTGATTGGTTTGGCTCTATCTTTTTAAGCTGCCAACACTTAGCGTTCCAGGCTGCGTTTACGGTTACTGACAATTTTTTTGGTTATTCGGCATTGCGGAAGGAGATTTTATTTACTTTCTCGTTTTCGCTAGATCTTTTATCTCATTCTCGCATCAGAAAAAAACAATAGTGAATCGAAAGGTGACGGAGACGTCGTACGTTGTTTTCTGAACCGAAAAATAACCTCTCAAAAATTAATAAACATTCGTTTCTAATTAGATTAGTGTACAGGTTTCATGGGATAAATTATTGGTCACCGAATAGATTTATTAGTATCATAATGTCTGAACCAAATTCGAGTTCTAACCATTCTACATCACCGCCGCCTCAAAACAACAAGGAGAAAGAGAAGGAAAAACAGAAAAACGAAGACCGGCCTAAGCTGAAGATCTTGGCTTTGCATGGCTACAGGCAGAATGGCGCGGTGTTCAGAGCCAAGATCGGTTCATTCCGCAAAGCTGTAGCAAAGTACGCGCAGCTGGTTTTTGTATCAGCTCCACACAAAGTTGTGAATGAAGACGGTGGCGGCGACGAAGGTAAATCATTTCTTTTTAGTTCTATTCATTTAGTATTTATTTAACACTACTGAAAGACACGTACATCAACCATCTAGCAGTATCTTGTACTTCCTACCAGTTGGTTGTATCAAATATTCTTCAAAACACTAAGTTTTAACATAATCTCTGATTTCTAGATTCCCGATCATGGTGGTTCAATGCCGAAGACAATACATTCAGTGGGAAGTGCCTCGGGGGGCCAGCTCTTGGATTTGAAGACACCCTAGAAGTGATCAAGAATGTAGTGGAGGAGCATGGTCCATTTGATGGGTTCATGGGCTTCTCACAGGGAGCCTGCCTTGTGGGGCTGTTAGCTGCAATGCAACAGAAAGGATGTCAGTTATCATTTGTGATCTTTCTTTTTTAATTGTATAAGTCAGTCAAAATACAAGAAACATACCTACTTGCTTTTGCATTTCTATTTCAAAAAAAATATTAAATTTTGCCTACTTTTTGGCTTCATCTCACAACTTCTAAATTAATTTATTAAAATAGTGTTGATTCACTTGTCACTATTATTCTTAAGAAGATAACAAAGCATTATATTTTATTTCAGATTTACCATATACTTTCAACTTTGCCATATTCACATCTGGGTTCCGATCAGGCAGCCTAGTCCACAAAGGATTCTATGATGAGGAGATTGCACTGCCATCCCTTCATGTCTATGGAGAAAGTGATTCCATTATACCCAAAGGTAAAATCATGCAATTATTATGAAACACATTACCATAAAAAAATCTTTCCAACTTAAGTTATTGTAAAAAATAAAAACTTACCATCTTTATTTAGTCTACTTAAGTTAAAATAACTTATCCAACCTCTTATACCAATTTAATTGGGAAAATTAAGTAAACATGAATGCCATTACAAATCCTTACCTTAATTTTTACCTTCTAATAATTTTGCAGAGATGAGTGAATCCCTCATCAACCTGTTCATAAAGCCAACAGTGGCTGAGCACACCGGTGGCCACTATGTTGCGTGCTCTGGCAACATCAAAGATGCTTACCAGGACTTCCTCAGTGACCGATATGAAGAAATCCTTAAAGCCAATGCAGACAAAGTGAAGCCTGAAAAGTCATAGCATAGGGCCCTGGGGCAGCACCCAGCGTTGGCCTTACCTAGGGCTAAACATAACTCATATTGGCGCTTGGATACCCTCTAATCGCCTGGACAGTAAAAAGCTGGCGAGTTTTAGTATTGCTTGAGTTTGGTATCTAGGGTGGCCGCTGGCACATTCAGTGTAATAAACATAATTTATGACCGATCCCGAAGTCTGTTTTGTAATCTTATGGAATATGTTTAAGTTATAGCCGTGACAATCTAAGAAGTCTGATTTAACAACTATAAATATACTTAATAATTATTATACTTGATGCTTACAAATGATACTCGTTGTTATAATGTATGGGTAACTGTAATTAATTAGGATTATGAATTTTATTTTTCATTTTCATAAGTACAAAGTTATGGCGGCATTTAAAATGAGATATGTCATCACACTACTTAGTTTGTCACGATTACAGGTCCATATGATAGCATTAGCATTAAAAGCGTTTTTCTGCACTTTTTGTGTATAATATAGTGATTAGCGATCAATTATTACCCTATTAAAAACTGATATGAAACTGTACTTTGTAATAGAACTTCAGTGATTATTCATTTATATAAAAAAACTAATGAATAGACAGTTACATCTCACGTTATTCTTGTAAATGCGACATTATTAATGAATGTATTACAAATAAATATAATTTATTTTTCTTCATAACTATGTGCGACCCACAGAATAGAAAAATAAACTGGTTTTGGCTGTTCTGTGGTAAGCAACTGGTATATTTGAAGTGTTCTTCTAGGCAGAAATATATATATGTATTAAATTCTAATGATTTTCTATGATCTATGTTTACCCATGATGTATGAACGTAAAAGAAGCAAAACGAGCGTGGCGTTCTATAGTTTCTGCCTACTCCCATGCGAATTGGGTGTGAGTTTATTTATGTTTGTATTAATTTTTGTTTGTGATGAAAATTCGTCACACTAGCTATTTCGTCGCTATCACTGTAGGTCACTTTCACTAATACGTCATTTTGTACAAGTATACCTAATTCTCGCCAAACTTCTTGGCCGCCCCATGCTGCACGACACGCTGCTGCCCATTCTCTGCAGACCACCAGTAGGTATAAACGGCGCCTTGTGAACTGTGCGTGGGCGCGGGGCAAGGATGCATCGCAGATTTGCACTATCGCCTCGCTGACCCACTTCGCGTCCTCTTCGACGTTGATGGGTCCGGATGTTGCTGACGCCCGGATCCAGGCCTGTATGATAGCGTCTTCCTCGAGAGCTTCCCTGCCAATGCGTTTAGGAAACCTAGATGGACCGTTTCTTTGCGGGACTGATTAATAATTTGATATGACTGGCTACGGATACCAGCGGTCTTTGTGGAGACAGCAAAACGCATCTATCGGTGGTCCGATAGATGCGTTCACCTGTAGCGTGTAATGTGTAATTAGCCTAGCTAGCCGATTAAAACTGAGCGCCGAGCTCCGGTATAAGCCCGCCAGGCCCGTCGGCCCGTCGTGATAGCCTAATCCACCAATACTTCACCTCTGGGATCGGTAACCGAGGATCTCCAGGCAACAGCTTTGGCATTGTAGTCCCCGCGTGAAAAGTATGGCACGAGGTTGATACCGGCCCACGACGGCTCCTAATTGAACAAGGAAACTCTCGTAGTCGGTGAGAAGTATGCCCCGATAGCGACTATGGTCTATGTCATCCACGAGGGTGAAAACCCAGTCCTCGGGTTGATAAGGGTCCCGCCGATGAAAGCCACTAGACCGTCAAGGTCTCCCGCCCAGTTGTCTCGAGGGGATGAAATATGGCGACCACCGCCACCTGAATCGACAACTTCGCTATGTTCTGGAGCAAAAGATCCTGAGGTCTGGTGCAGTGGTTAAAATTTGAAATCTAGTTTTATTGTACCTCGTATCGTACATGGATTGGGTAGTACCTATGCACTTTATAATTTTGTACCTAACTGTAGGGATTATTCGGTTTAGGACAGATTCTGGTTTGGGTAGATTCTTGTTACGGCAGATAATATGCGTCGGACGAGTTGGGCAAGAGACGGAATACGGCATGAGACGAGTAGGGAAACTACTTTTATAGTTCTCGCCAAACGTCTTGACCGCCCTGTAGTTTAGGTATAGTTCTCGCCAAACTTCTTAGCCACCCTGAAGTTGGCTAAAACAGCACCGATCTGTGCCTTGTGCAACATCAAGCCAACTTCAGGGTGGCCAAGAAGTTTGGCCAAAACTATATCAGTGAAAGAGACCTATTAGGAATAACGAGGAAATAGCTAGTGCGACGAATTGCATCACAACCGTATTTTGTGTCACGACTTAAAAAAAAGACGAGACGATCAATTCGACACGTATGTAGTAATATTGCTGGAATTGCCCAATATTCACATATTATTGTTACACTAATTGGGCTTCTAAAATTGTGTGCCAAATTTCATAAGTATAGGTATGTATGTTTGTCCACGCATTTCTCCGAAACTTACTATCAGGTGAGATAGTGGTCAAGCAAGAAAGATTTAAAAAAAAACTAAACGGATCGTGGCCATTATTTTTTATTGGTGTTATCTCAACTTAGAGAATAGTGCCAGTTTTTTCAAAAGCGGTTCAACAATTTTCAATATATGGAACATACAACCGAGCTCCTTAGCGACAAACAGCACGAATGTGTAAATTGAGATATTATGGGTATTTTGCAATTTTGTCAATCCTTTAGGTACCTTACTATAGGTTTTTTTTTTCACTTTTTAGTGATAGTTTACTAAACCTAAAAAGAGAGAAAGACTTATTCACAAAAAAATAAATAGAAGTTATTTATTTTTTTGGGGAAAAACACCAAAAACTGCAAAATATCTTTAGTTTCGGCAGTCAGTGAAGGAAAACGTTAAAAACGAAGTACCAAATACACCGGCTTCCGAAACTGAAGCTATTTTTCAATTTATAGTGTTTTTTAATTTTAAGTCGGAAATAATATTTTGCCTATCATCCTAATTTAGGCGATTTTAATTTGCTAATATGGCAATTTGGCAACACTGCTCATTAATGTCATAATGATAATCACATACTGGCACCTGGAACGCTGAACATTTTGAGGTTATGTTGTTGATAAGTAATGGAAGTAAATAAAAACTTTACCACATTTACAAAATAAAACGCAATGCAAGACGAGCACAAAATGTGGCGACGGTACTTGTTGTGGTTCGCTCAAGAACACATTGATTTCCGTCATGCAGTAAGTTTAATACTCGCATACATTTGACTACATCATTTCTTAAGATTTGTGTAATATAACCTTGTTATTTTTCAGGAAATGTATAGTATTATATCACTACTCAATATACCCGTCAAGTTTGTGGAAAAGCCCTGCGTTCAGAAGCCTTATTGGATAGTTGAATTACCTTCGGAAGATTGTGTTAGAAAAATAGCTTCTAGGTCTGTTTTGGTTAAAAACTGTATAGAACTGTGGTCTAGAGCGAGAACTGAGGCACAACTACACGACAATTTGAAAAAATCACTGAAGAATTCAACAGGTAGTTGGGTTTTAGGTGAAAATACGGATGGTATCAGCTATACCTGTTTGTGCCCTAAAGAACTGATTGAATCAAGTTTCTCTCCGCAAAAGTCTTTTAAACTGGATGTTGAGACATTCTGCAAACATTTTACCATGAAGGAAAAGGTTGAGAAGATTGAAGTAAGGAACATTTAGCATTAATTCTAGTTTTAAGAATAATTATGTCAATAACAGTTAATATTGAATTGAAATCCTGGGTGGATTTCAGTTCAATACTAGCGCATGTATGCCACTTTATTATCTCATCTCCTAATGAGGTGATAAAGAGCACAAAACACACAACACATAAATAGACAAAGCAGTTAATTAATTACCTTTCAGACATTTAATTAATATTATTACATTTAGTATGTGTTTTAATAATTGAATTATTCTTTCAGAAATTCACTTACTTTCCAATGGGGGGTCCAGTAAAACTCAAGAACCCTGATGTGACCCTCGCTTACCTAGAGTTCTATGGGGTAGACCCCAATGATGTGCCTGAGGAACCTTATGATGTCTTCTTTGGGAAATGGGTAAAAAAGTCCTATATTTATAATTATGCAGAAAAACAATGGTTCTGCATAGCATTTTAGCCTTTTTTTTACAGTGATCAATTGAGTATTACTCTATGTCTACCTCTTGTCTTGCATCAGCAGGTCCCTGATGAGGCGAAAACTATGTATATAACTGATGGATCAAATAGAATATTTTTTTTCCAGGCAACATTGCTTTTTTTATCAACCTATATTGTCCCATTTCTGGGCAATGGTTTCTCCCATAGCCTTTCTTCCTGGTTTTTTGCCTTCTATATCCCTTTTCTCAGGCAAACCCCCAAACACATCTAAAAGTTTATTTTTCTAAGGTAAGAACTGGCCTTTTCAGATAGTAGATGGGCAGCGCGATCTGATCCAGGTACACTCACTGAAGAAGCGGCAGTTCATTGGCAACACCAGCATGGACGCTCAGCTGGCCATCATCATGGCCAACCAGGCGCAGGTGAAGCTTGGAGACATGGTGCTCGATCCCTTCGTCGGTTCCGGTTCTTTGCTGGTTGCTGCAGCGCATTTTGGAGGTGAATATTGTCTTGATTTGTAGGAGCTTCCACAATTGAAAGGGCAAATGTGTTATTTTGGAATCTCCTTACTTTGAAATGCAAACCAAGTGCAGGTCTACTCAAATATAATTACGTTTGTGAAGATCACTTATCGCTGCACAGCGGTACTTCATCCCTCATCCCCAATGTCACATGAATTTGCTACTGCACAGCGACTCACTGGTTCTTCCAACCTGCAATTAGGTTTAATTCTAATGTACGTAACTATATTCTTATTTTATTTATTTATTTAACGATAGCTCGCATTTGACCACTACCTGGCCTGATGGTGAGCGATGATGTGGTCAATGCTGAAGCTTGCCTAGAAGTAACCTATTCACTTTTGACTTACAAGATAAATCATATCTCAATTTCTTAAACGTATTTAGTATTTATGTTCCCATTATTTTAATGACAATAGCTCCTGTTCTTAATACATAATACCAATTTTGGGATGGGTATGGGATCTACCTCCTAGCAGTCCATCCCTGGGCGACGGCACCACAGGTTTGCCTGTGGTACGGCTGAACGATCCCACTTAAACGAATCCTAGGCATGGAGTTGACATCCAGTCTTAACTTCGGCGCCTCCATTGAGCACAAAGCCCAAATTGCGGCCAAAAAACTGGGCATCCTAAATAAGGTGAAGCGATACTTTACGCCTGGACAGCTTCTAACCCTGTACAAAGCGCAAGTCCGATCCTGCATGGAGTATTGCAGCCACCTTTGGGATGGCTCAGCAAAGTATCAGCTTGCCGCGCTTGACTCGGTGGAACGCAGAGCTAAGAGGCTCATCGGCGACATTGAACTGGTGGATACCAAGCTTCACAGCTTGGCTCATCGCCGCAAGGTTGCCTGCTTGTCGGTCTTCTACAGACTATATTTCGGTGAGTGTGCTCAAGAACTCCACGACCTCATCCCACCAGCCCCCTTCTACCATCGGACATCTAGACGCACTGCAAGTTACCATCCTTACCTTGTTGCCATTCCACCAATTCGCACCAAGCGCTTCCAAACATCCTTCATAATGCGCACAGCGAATGAATGGAACTCACTACCTGCATCTGTGTTTCCGAACGCATTCAACCCGAATCTCTTCAAAGTTAGAGTAAACAGGCTCCTTCTGGGTAAGCTCACTCCATCGTCGACTCTGTCTCTGTCACCTATGACTTAGACTAGAGTCAAGAGCAAACCCATATCAAATAAAAAAAAAAAACTTAAGCGGTGGTAGGCTCCGCAAGGGGCCGCCTGGCTCGCGACCACCATCTCACCGGAGTCCGGCGCCAAACAGCTTGCTTTGTTCCGGCGGTGTGTGGGACTGACAGTGTCTTTGGGGGAGAAGGAGGATGTCAGTTGCGCTGTTCAGAACCGGTCTTGGTCTCTGGGCAAAACTTGCCGGGTAACTCATCTTGGAGGGTATCGGGATCCGAAGTACGGTGCCAGCCGTTGGCCGACCGCAGTCAGTAGGGGGCCCAAGTAGCACGCCAGCCACGTGCCAAAGACTGCCCCGCCAACTCGCGAAAAATCCCGGTATGCTCCACCGTGCCAGCTGGCGACTGGATGGGAGGACCCGGTGGCCATATCCGGGGGGGTTCGGGCGTTCCCGCAGTCTCCAAATGAGTTCCCCATAGATTGGGTTAGCTCCAGTGTTCCACTTGGTTCACTGAGCAGCGCCTCGACAGTTTAACTTCTTCCCCAGCAAACTCTATAAAAAAAAAAAAAAAAAAACCAAAGCAAAGAAGAATATGGTGAAACAACGGCTGCACTTCCTCCCACTAAAAGTGCACCTCACTAACATAATGGGGTTGCACTCTAATCTCGATCCGGTCCACCACCACCTTGAGACCGAGAAGCCGCACCTGTTTTTCCTAACGGAGACGAAGATAACAACTCCGTCGGACGTGGCGTACCTCAACTACCCGGGTTACTCTCTTGAACACAAGTTCAAGAAGCAAGCTGGGGTTTGTGTGTACGTCCGCGATGACATTTGTTGTCGTCGTCTCCGTTGCTTTGAGATATCGGGTTTTTCTGCCATATGGCTACTTGTGGACACTGGCGTGGAGAAGTCTCTCTACATCGGCGTCTACCGATCACACACCGGTGACCAGGAGACGACAGCGCTCTTTAACTGCCTCATGGAGTCGGCTGACATAGCCCAGCAACGGTAGCCAACAGCGAAGCTTAATTTTTTGGGGGACTTTAACGCCCATCATAAGGAGCGGTTGTACCCGTACCGGAAAACTGACCATGCCGGGTTAGAGGCGCGCAAGTTTTCTCTATCGCTAGATCTAACACAGCTGGTGAATGTGGCAACGCGGGTACCGGATGTTGACGGCCATACACCCAATTGCTTAGACCTTCTGCTGACAACTGATCCGGACAGTCATTCGGTATCGGTCTCAGCCCCGCTGGGATCGTCTGACCATTGTCTGTTGAAGTCGACACACTTGCTCTCCTCCAGATGAGAGTCCTAGAGGCACGAGGCGAGTATGGCGATACGAGTCAGCAGACTGGGACTAGATGCGGCACTTTTTTGCGTCTTATCCTTGGCCGCATTTGTGCTTCTCCTCGGGTGACCCCTCGAGCTGTGCGGACGCGGTTGCGGATGTGATTCGGCAGGGAATGGAGTATATAATTCCATTCTCCGACATTCCGGTCGGTCACAAATCCCGACCTTGGTATAATTCAGAATGTGCCCACAAAGTTAGAGCGCGTAGGGTTCGCGCGAGGAAAGGAGCTTTTAATTCTGCCACCAAGTTCTGCAAGCGGGTTTTGCGTCGGGCACGTTTTGACCATATTGGACTTACTGGCATCGCACCCTCCGGGTAGTAAACAGTTTTGGTCCCTGTCTAAAGCGGTTGAATCGAATTTCTTTCGTCCCACTTTACCTCCAACGCTGAAACCTGATGGGTCGCTGGCTTACTCTGCAAGTGAGAAAGCAAATTTATTTGCATCTCTGTTTGCTAGCAATTCACGTCTGGACGCTGGATCCAAGCAACCACCTACTGTACCTCATTGGGACTCTTCGATGCCGGAGATCGCTGTGCACACCAGAAGAGTATTGTGCAGTCTAGACGTGAATAAGGCCAGCGGGCCTGACGGCATTCCAGCGAGAGTACTGAGGCTGTGTGCGCCCGAACTTTCTCCTGTGTTGACACGCTTGTTCCGCCTCTCTCTTGTAAAAAAAACGGTGCCAAAGTCCTGGAAGCTTGCAAATGTGCAACCAGTGCCCAAAAAAGGCAACCGTGCAGACCCTGTCAATTACCGTCCTATCGCTATTACCTCCATTCTGTGCAAAGTTATGGAAAGGGTACTAAACAGTAAGTTACTGACCTACCTTGAAGACATTAATCTTCTTAGTGACCGTCAATATGGCTTTCGCCAGGGACGGCCTACTGGCGATTTTCTTGTGTATGTCACGCACTGCTGGGGCGAAGCCATCGAGAGACACGGCGAAGCACTTGCTGTATCGCTGGATATCTCGAAGGCCTTTGACAGGGTCTGGCACGCAAGTCTACTCAGTAAGCTTCCTGCGTATGGCATTCCCGCTGATTTTTGTAGCTGGATATCAGACTTCCTTTGCGAACGGTCGATCCGAGTAGTTATAGACGGCTGCTCCTCTGACGGTATGGATATTGATTCCGGGGTTCCTCAGGGGTCTGTTCTCTCTGCAACTCTTTTCCTGCTGCACATCAATGACCTACTTCAGCTTGGTATTGTTGGGTACGCAGATGACAGTACTGTTTCAGAGAGATACCTGTCCAGCGCAAGAACCAGCGTGGATGAAGTTCGTTCCTTGAGAGAGACTATGGTAGAGCGGACAGATTTGACCTTAAGACTTGTCTCCCAGTGGGGTGATGCCAATCTGGTCTCCTTTAACGCCACCAAAACACAGGCGTGTCTTTTTACCGCTAAAAGGAGTCTTTTCGATCAGGCGCCTACTTTCAACTTTCATTTCTATCAGCTTGCCGCGCTTGACTCGGTGGAACGCAGAGCCAAGAGGATCATCGGCGACATTGAACTGGTGAATACCAAGCTTAACAGCTTGGCTCATCGCCGCAAGGTTGCCTGCTTGTCGGTCTTCTACAGACTGTATTTCGGTGAGTGTGCTCAAGAACACCACGACCTCATCACACCAGCCCTCTTCTACCATCGGACATCTAGACGCACTGCAAGTTACCATCCTTACCTTGTTGCCATTCTACCAATTCGCACCAAGCACTTCCAAACATCCTTCATAATGCGCACAGCGAATGAATGGAACTCACTACCTGCGTCTGTGTTTCCGAACGCGAGAGATTCGGGTTAAATAACCCGAATCTCTACAAAGTCAGAGTAAACAGGCTTCTTCTGGGTAAGCTCACTCCATCGTCGACTCTGTCACCTATGAAATAGACTAGAGTCAAGAGCAAACCCATCACAAATAAAAAAAATAAAAAAACATAATTATCTGTCTATCCTGAACCAAAATGTCCTTTTTTCCAGCGTATGTGTGGGGCTCCGACATAGACTACCTGATGCTGCACGGGCGGACGCGGCCCACACGCGTCGGTCAAAAGGTAACAAAGTATGTATTACACTGGTTAAGGTGCTTCTTGAAGTTAAATCATTGAATGCTGCTATTTTTAAGTCACATTAGAAAAATAATCATTAAATAAAGAAAATTACATTAAAAAATAAAATTAGGGTTATGTTTAAAGCTGGCTGCTTAAATATGCTCCAAATATACTCCTTAGATGTGTTTCATCATTAGCCTAGTCTATTCCATATCATGTTGGGGTCGGATTTCAGTTAAACTGGATAGGATGGATTCTATGTTCTATGTTAGGGGGGTTTGGTTTCCGCACTTAGTCCTTCAAATGGACCTTTGTACGTGGGCCATGGCGGCCGTTGGGTGGTCACTCCAATCAGCCCACCTCCCTCCAGAAGTCAATTAGAGCACCTGGTTTCCTCAACATATCTATGTAAGATCTGGGTGACCCGAGGGTTCGTGTTCTTATCTGGGCTACACCTACGCATTCAAATAGAACGTGCGTAACGGTTTCCTCGGCCTCCATGCATACCCTGCACAGAGGACTGTCCGTGATGCCTATTGTGTGGAAGTGTTTGTTGAGTGAGCAGTGTCCCGTGATGGTCCCCGTCACCAGACGCAGGCCATTCCTGTCCAGTCGTAAAAGACGCCTGGTAAGCCTACTGTCCAAAGATGGCAGAGCTTCTTTGGACTGCCTGCAGCCCGGTGTCGAGGCCCACCAGTTCTCCGCCTGTGTTTGGGTGAATTCCTGTAGCCACGTTAGTTGAAGGGGATGGGAACAACAGGTTCGGGTCCATAGACCGCCGAGCTGGATCCACGTCTCGCAAGCTCGTCAGCCGCGTCGTTGCCCAGCGATCCGCTGTGTCCCTTTATCCATTGTAGTGTCACCGTGTTGCGACTAGATACTGTTATTCGTTCTAGTGCGTTGTGACATTCTAGTACTAGTTTTGATGTAATATATTTTTTCCGTAAGGATTGGAGGACTGATGCGCTGTCGGAGAGTATTCGTATGTGGGCGTCCGTAACCCTCCTGGCTTCTAGGGCATAGACCGCTTGTATAATGCCCACACACTCCGCCTGATAGACGGTGTTGAACCCTCCTAGCGGTCTGGATATATGTATGTTGAAATCGTGTGAGAAGACTCCAACTCCGGTACCGGAGTCTGTTTTCGATCCGTCGGTGTATACTCTCATCTCTTTCGGGCCTGAGTAGTCACATCGTTCTTCTGTGAGTATTATGTTGTAGTTCCTGTGAAAGTGGTGTGTTTTGGGGGCTTTGTCGCATGGTGATGCTAACATCGGTTTATGCTTGATTGCATCTTCCATTATGCGTCTGTGCTTAATTCTGGAGTCTTTATTTAGGGTACCTGATAGATGGAGTCTAAAAGTGGCCAGGGCTGCCTCTTCCCGCACAATAAGGTAGAGGTGGCAGTCCCAGCATTGCCTGTAGGGCTGCAGTGGATGTGGTTCTCATACTGCTAGTGATTGCAACGCAAGCAAACCGCTGCAGTTTTTCGAGATCTCTTTGGGCTGTGCTGAGGTCTGTCCTGGGCCACCAGACCAACGGAAATATGTGATGATTGGTCGGATGACTGTGGTGTATAGCCAGTGGGTGCCCATGGGACTAATCCCCCAGTTCCTGCCTAGCAGTCGTTTGCACTGCCACAGGGATATACTAGCTTTTGTGATGATATGATTCATGTGTTTTGCCCAATTCAATTGTTTGTCCAAATAGATGCCCAGGTACTTGGTTTCGGTTGAAAGGCTTAGGGTTGTTCCGAAGAAACGCGGTAGTTGCAGTGTCATCGGTTTCCTCTTTTTTGTGAAAAGAATAAGTTCAGTTTTTGTGGGGTTTACTGAGAGTTGGTGCTCGTTGCACCATTCCTCTACTATTCTCAGGGCTTGACGCATGAGATTCCATAGAGTGTTTTCGTGGGTCCCTTTTATAATTATTGTTATGTCATCCGCGTAGCCAACGGTGAAATAACCATTGTCGTTGAGTATTTTGATGAGGCTGTCAGCTACCAGGTTCCACAGAAGTGGCGAAAAGACGCCCCCCTGCGGACAGCCTTTCGCGACGATGGCCCTCGTAGTGTCGTTAACCGTGACTTGAACCGCTCTCAGTTTGAGCATATTGGTGATCCAGCCCCTTAGGGTCGGGTCTATGCCGTGTCTGTCGAGGGCCGTGTTGATGCTGTTGAACATGGTCTTATCGAAGGCGCCCTCGATGTCAATGAAGGCAGCCAATGCTGAGCATTTGTGGTCCACTGCGCATTCAATTTTAGAAACTACGTTATGCAACGCAGATTCTGTTGATTTGCCTGTGGAGTACGCATGCTGCTGTTTGTGCAGTGGTTTTTCCCGGAGAGGCCCATCACGGATGTGCCTATCACAGAGTCTTTCGAGGGTTTTCAGTAGAAAGGATGTGAGGCTTATAGGTCTATGTGCCTTGAGTTGTGTGTAATCAGTTTTTCCCGGTTTGGGTATGAAGATGACTTTGACCTCGCGCCATGCGAGAGGTACGTATCTATGTGCTATGCAGGCCCGATAGATCTCCAACAGCCATGGCGTTAGATAATCTACCCCCCACTGTAGTAGGGCTGGGAAGATGCCATCCAGCCCCGCCGACTTGTATGGCTGAAAAGTGCTTATAGCCCATTTTATCCGGTCTACTGTTACTATATTGTGGGCTCTTGACCAGTCTTGTTCCGCTGGGGTCCATTCGGGTTCAGCCTCCCACGTCCTGTCCTTCAGGACTTGACAGTCCGGGAAGTGAGTTTCGAGGAGGACCTTGCTGGTTTCATAGTCGGTTTGTGTGTATGAGTTGTCGGGTTTTTTCAGCGCGCCGAGGGTTCGGTCCTGGTCAGTTGATAGGATCTTCCGTACCCTTGCAGCCTCATTATTTGTTTCAATGTATTCACAAAATTTTCGCCATGCCATCCTTCTGGCGGTTCTAGTCTGTTTTTTGTATGCATATTGGGTCTCTTTGTATGAATCCCAGTCTTCCGGGAGTCTTGTGTTTTTTGCTCTGTTAAATTGCTCACGCATCGTGTCTCTGAGTTTACCAAGTTCAGCGTTCCACCAGGGGTTCCTCTCGTTCCTGCTTTGTGGCGCTCTTGATTTACAGCATGCGTGGTAAGCTTCTGTTAGGTATAGTTGGATAATGTTGTTACGGTGTGTTCTAATTGAGTTTGGTCCCTTATGGGTGCCAGTGCTAGATGTTCAGCTAATAGTGAGGCCAGAAGGCTTTTGAACCCGGGAACGTTGGTACGCCTCGGTGCGGGTTTTTTAGTGTTTGTAGTTAGTGTAAAGCGGATCCTTCTATGGTCTGAGCAAGAAGGCTCGTCCGATACGTGCCAATTTGTTATAAGGTTTGTCGCGTTTTCTGTGGCGAATGTTAAATCTATTATCGTTTGTCCACGGGCCGTGACCCAAGTGGGTTCTGTGCCGCGGTTAACAATGTTAAGATTAGTAGAGAATAAAAAGGTGGATAGTACCTCTCCTCTGGAGTTCGGTGTGACACTGCCCCAGATCGGGTGGTGGGCATTCGAGTCGGTGCCGATGATCAGGTCCAGACCGGTGCGCTCACAGTGCTGCACTAGGTCGGCTAGCTCCTTTGGCGAGCAATCTGTGTCCTCGCCTGACATGTATGCCGAGGCCAGTACGACGTGTGGATCGCTACCTTCAGTGTGGAGTCTGACAGCTGTCAGGTCTCTGGAACAGAATTGAGTCAGTGTCGTAAAGGGAATTTCATTGGGTATGTACACGCAGGTTCTTGGCTTGTCTGAGCCGCGTGTGTCGAGAATTATCTTACCTCCGATGTTACTGAGGCCACATATACTTTTTTTCCTGATCCACGGCTCTTGGATCAGTGCGATGGTTCGGGGCTTTACCTCCAGTGCCCTGCGTAAACTAGCCGTGGCAGTTAGGCTATGCTGGAGGTTGGTTTGGATGATGTTGAGGGGTGGGGATGGGGATGGAGATGTGGTGGAGTTAGTCGGAGGTGGATCCATCAGAAAGTCCTTCCGTCTCCACCTCTCTGTAATTGTCGTCGTGTCGTTCGCCCGGTGACGAGGCAAGGAGCTGCTCGTTCCAGCCAGGTGAAGCGGGCGGTAGGGTGTCGGCGTCCTCGGCCATTGCCATCCTCCTCGAGCTGGACAATGTCCGTGTCGCTTGTCAGAGTCGTCGTCGGTTCCGTCGTTTGTTCTGATGGTTTCTCATCCGTGCTGTCAGTCTGTGTGTCGGAGGGTCGGGTCGTGGGCCAGAAGCGCACGTATATCGACCCTAAGAGGTACGATATCCGTCGCTCCCGCCCCAGGACCTTTTCGGCTTCCTCCGGTGGCAGCCCCAGGGTCAGGTATGTCCCGTAGCGGTCGCCACCGACGGTTGTCGCCCTGTACAGTGACCACCTGTTGATGTCATACCAGGTATTCTGACGGATCTGAATACCGTGGAGCCTGCCCACATCACCTCTGTAGCGAGGGACGAAGAGCGAGGCTCGGACACGGGTGGGCACGTCGGTCTGTTTAAGTACCGTCAGTGTATGGTCGTTGTCGGGGAGTTTTATGTGGGGAACATTCTGGGTCAGCCAGGTCAGAGCATTCTCATCTTCGCACCATAACTGCACCGTGCCTTCCGCTACCCGTGGGTATCCTCGGAAGGCCGGGAGTGGTGTCGTCGAGTCCGTGTCCAACAGTCTGTCCTCTAGTGCGGTCTTTATGTGCTCGGCCTCTTGCCTAGTCAGTTCTCTGCCGGGGTGGGGAAGGCAGATTGCTACCGCCAGCCGCGCAGGAATATCCTTCGTGGCCCGCGCGTAGGTTCTCTGCCCCCCCCTGAGCGGAGTGGGTCTTCACCCGCTTGGCGTCCCCCTGAAGTGTAGTTGGCGAGGCTGTGTCGTCGGGGCGCACCCTCTTTAATGGCGCTGTCCCACTTGGTCCAGGTTGCAGGTTAGGGGGGCTTGGCACGGTCTTATTTGTTTTTCGTGCAGCTCCACCACGCTTGCTCCTGGTGTGTTTGGGTTTAGTTCCGTCGTGGGTTCTGTCTGTGTCTTGGGGTCGGTTTGCGGCCCTGGCAGGTTCTGTCGCGTGTAAAGGCTTTTCGCGTTGGGTTTCTCCTACGCGTACTTGCGGCTGGTCGCGTGGCCCCACGTCCGGCCGCTTTTCGCGCTGGGTTTCCCCTACGCGTACTTGCGGTTGGTCGCGTACCATCCCTTCAGCGTCCGATCGCGCTTCGCTCTGGCTGGTGCCGTCGCGGGTATTGCGCTTTCGGTCGCCTACTTTACTCTCGCGAGGGCGAGGATTTTTTCGCGCTTACTCAGCGGGCGTACTCCATCAACTACAACCTGGAGAGTTGTGGGACTGCCAGTTCCAGCATCTTTCCCCGTGTTCGTCTGTCCGTGCTGGTCTGGGTAGTTAGTGCTGTTCCGCACGACGCTCTGTTGCCAGGGGTTCGTGGGAGGCATGCACCGTGTAGCGGGTGTTGCAGTCGGGGTCGAGTCAATGGGCGCGTTGAACGCAGCCTGTGCTGTGGGCGCTAAGTCAGCAGCCGGCCGCGCCGAGAAGCGCGGCATTAATGTATTATCAATGCAGTTAGATGCTCCCCCCATATTACGCTGGGAGCTAACCGCCGAAGCGGTGTTGGATTCCCGGCTTGGCCGGGACCCACCTGGGTACCAATTTCCTCCTTCTGCATGTTCATGTTGAAGGGGGGTGGGCTTTTTTGGAATCCGAGGTTACCCTTCCTCGGGGACCGACGGGATTGAGGGGATAGGAGGGAAGGAGTTTAATGGATAGAGGTGTGGGTTTCTTGGGGGTCACCCTAGGCCTGGGAGTTGATCTAGGGATTTAAGGATCAACGGGATGTGTACGGATAGGGAAGGATGGCTAGTTTAGGTGATGGGAACATAGGATAGTGGGTGTATGGGTTACCCTAGGCCTGGGGTTTGGCTTTCAGGAACTTCTCTTGTCCGGGATCTTTTTAACAGATGCCCCGACCACAGGGTCGCCGACAGCGAATGTAGCCGCCATCAGTCGGTCCCGCAGTCGGGGTTGGGCTATCCGCAACCGAGCGGGTGGGCAACCCGCTCGGTTGCATGAGAAGAAGTGCCCGGCAGTCCGGGTCGCCCCACCACGGATGTACGTATATATTCGCGTTGGGTCGGTCTAGCCTCCCCCGAGTCTGGACCGGCCAATAGGATGGATTTCTACTGATTGTTTTAATGTGGAGTGACTTCTTAATTGACCTCCACGTCCTAGGACATCCACTGGAACTCCACATCCTAGGATGTGGAGCAGGGATGTTGAAGATATTTTCACATCGGATGCGGATCTTAAGATATTTTATAAGAAACTATATGGGCCTTATCAGAAAGCTTAAAATCACCCAAAGGGCAATGAAGAGGGCTATGCTCGGAGTCTCCTTGCGTGATCACGACAGAAATGAGGATATCCGCAGGAGAACGAAAGTTACCGACATAGCCCGAAGAATTGCCAAACTTAAGTGGCAGTGGGCAGGGCACATTGCTCGCAGAACGGATGGCCGGTGGGCCGAACGGTTCTAGAATGGCGACCGCGAACCGGAAGACGATACGTTGGAAGGCCTCCCACTAGGTGGACTGATGCCCTGGTTAAGGTTGCGGGAAGGCGCTGGATGCCAGACGCACGGGATCGGCCAAAATGATGATGAATGCATGATGAGTTCAGAAAATCAAAAATCCCGACAGCATAAGAAGCGAACTAAAAAGACGTAAACAAGAAGAAAATCATGCTGTGCAGTCAGAAGATACATCTGGTTTAGGTCAGCCAGCTCGCGAATATGTATCCTCCGACTGCACAGCACGATTTTCTTCTCGTTAACGTCTTTTTAGTTCGCTTCTTAATCTTTCTTGTAGCTGAGCTACATCTGCATCCGCATGAACATCCGCAATAATTATTGCCGATATGGATGTCGAAATCTATGCGGAAGCCCCACAATTGCGGATGCCAATATTCGCAACATCCCTGTTGTGGAGGCAGTCGGTCAGTACTAGGTAAGATAAAATATCAAGTTAATTATAGCTTTTCGTGATTCCAAACTGGTATGCGATCATGGATCAACTTACAAAATCATAAAAGAGATTAATTAAAACTTATTTTTCGGGCAATTTGATTTCTTGGTCTGATGTATCGCAATCATGATTATTTTACAGATACGTACCAAAGACGAGAGCATACGCGGCAACATGAAACAGTACGGAACTGAGTCGCGGTACCTAGATGTGGTCGTGAGCGACTTCTCACTGCATAACTGGAAGCCAGGCTTGAAGTTCGACGCAATTATTACTGATCGTAAGTATTTTTTTCTCCAAAGCACTGAACAAGCAAGAACTAAGTACTTAATCGTGTCATCGTTATCATTATCTCCCTATCTTTGTTACTTGGGGTCGGTGCAACGGCGTTTTCTTCTTTCATTCTCCCCTGTCAACCATAACGGTATCATATACTTCCTATTCTTTCATTCCTCACACAAACCAGATAAAAACGTCCTATGTATTATGCCAGCACATCCATCCAGACTGTTTGCGCCTTTCGCGTCCACTCAGCCGATTATTCGTTACTGCGTAGCGAACTTTTAGGGGCATTTTTGAAGCTAAAATTTTTATAAGGGCAAAACTTATTAACCCTTTTACTTGCAAATCACTGCTAACACCATCTATCGCTTGGGCTAGAAACGACCGCGTTCGATGTAGTTTTACGGTGAGGCCAAACGAACGTAATTTTATGAGTTGTTAATGGCGTTTTTTGAGTCGCGTTATTTACATTCTACTAGAATATTCCGCTCATTTTGCGTCGCCGTGAGGTACAAACAGGAATTTAATATGAAACCGAATGCAGCGTAAATTCTGCGACTCATTTTTGGTAGTCAGTTTAGTCAGACGAAAAACGTTAGTAATGGTTTCTGTGTATGGAATGATTCACTTGTATGCTAGTATTATATTATCTGTGCTTATGGGTTCGCGTCATCGACAATCGACATGTTAATGTGACGTTTGATCGAATAACTGTGTTTTCGTGTGCGGGCAACTCGCAGCTTCACCAATCTGTCAAGTTTTTTAGTAGTCCCCATGACTGCATAATATTATGTTTTTTATTGTTAATCGCCAATCTTTTAATTTTAAATACAGCTTTTTTTAAATATTTTTCAGCACCCTACGGTGTTCGAGAGCCCACAGAAAAGATCGGCATAGAGAAAGAGAACTACACACTATCGGAACATCACCTACCAAACCACGTGCCTTCTAAAGTGGAGTACGGACTGTCGCACATCTATAGTGATCTGCTCAACTTCGCGGCCACGTATCTTGAGATGGGACGGCGATTGGTCTGCTGGTTCCCACTAGTGAGGTAAGAGAAATTATAGTTTTGAATGGTCTGGTAACTGTCCGTAAACAACATAGATATAATAAACAAGGAGATATGCCCGGTAGACGAAAATATATCGGAAACCTGTGTCTCCAGTTTGCCCCTACCACACGGCAACTACTACACATGCAGTTCAGTGAAGGCAAAAGATACGCAGTCGCGCACACACCCGCATTTCTTAATCAGAACATACAACACAATCAATTATAAACCTTATCCCATCTAACACAGCGTGTATTTACCAAGTACCGTACAACTTACCCACACAAAAACATCTTCACAAGCACATCACTAACTCATCGCAAGAAGCAGCGTACTACGTGATGCATCCGCTTAATAAAGTATCGTTTTTTGATTTCTGCATTGCTTGCACAGTCACTTAACGACAAACTTAGGTAGTGGTTAAGGAGCAATGTATTTTTGCTAAAATAGTACAGTCGCTGTGATATTTGAAAACTAAAACCTGGCCTTGCCTATGACATGGTCACTTTGACCACGTCGCGCGGACACCGACACGCCTCCTTGTCACTTTTCCTGTTTTATATTTTTCTATGTTTGGTGGTAACAACTAAGCGCAAGCCAGCTTTGAATACTAGTTCAATAATTACTGTTTACTTTCAACTTGCATTATCTGCTGGGCAAAGGCTCCATGACTTTCATCCACTTCGTTTCAAGCACAGATTACCTCCCAATAGATACCGCATGCCTACTGTTTTGTTTGATTCCGAGTTCACCAAATTTGGCGGAAGGCACGGGTTGCGCGGGGAGTGACAAGTGCGCCGTGATTGGCTATTCAAGGTCACGGTACCTGTCGTAGTGACGGGATATGTTCATTAAATGTTGATAAAAATATCGATATTTTTCAAACAGAATGGTATTTTATGTAAAATTTCTTAGCCGGCGATTTTATAATCACTTTAATAAAGATAAAGAAAAACAACGATCGAGAAAAGATTTAGATTTTGGCTAAAAGTGATTTAATTTTATTGTAATCCTATGTAAACAGGGCCTCACTGCGCTCTTGATATGAGTAGAACACAATTACTTCAAAGTAAAAATAAACTAATTTGTTAATTTTTAAGTAATAAATTTTAACAAAATTATTTTATTCTCCTATATACCTAATTAAACATCGATCATCGATAATTTTCGATAAGCAAAAAACGAATTTTTCTCAACATTTTTACTTCTGTGGGAAAAGATAGCAATATAATAATTCCTTATGAGTGAAAGGGACTTTCACAAAAGACATCAATGAGCGCTACTGCAAAGTGTGCAATTTTGATTTGATAACCATTATAACTTGTCCTTTTTTAGTCTGGTCAGTATTTATTACTTTGCCTACTGGTGGAATGTTATCCCATCTTTTTTTGAACTTGAAGGGCTGGTTGATTTTCCACACCATTTTACTGCACAATTCGTCATTTTTTTTAAGACAAACCGTTGATAACTATTTTTTAAACATAATTAAAATTAGAAATCGCTTGCGTCCCTACAGCTCGTAATGTCTGGTCGCCTCTAAAGAGATCATACCGTGCACTGAGTTATATCAGTCTAAATAGGCTGATGTGGTGTGCGTAAGTTGCCTTCTATGCGGCATCTATTGGGAGATAATCTGTGGTTTCAGGTTTATTAGTTCTGTCTTCAATTGTACAGGCACTGCTTGTACTTTTCTGAAGACATGAGTAATGTCATAAAGGCTGTTTTACTGGGGTAAAGGTCTCTATAATATGATGTAATGATTCCTTTCGACTTCCTTTTTAGGGTTCCGTACCGAAGGGTTCAAACGGATCCCTATTGCTGTCACTTACTTGTCCGTCTGTCGGTCGCACATTTTGTTTCGAATATTTTTTTAACTTCCCATTAACGTATGAACTTGAAATTTGGTATATAATGTTTATTATTACGTATATTATACTAACAAATACCAATATATTAATAAATTGGTACGGAACCCTAAATGTGCGATACGCACTTGGCCGGTTTTTATTTAAATACTAGCTGACCCGGCAAACTTTGTTTTGCCATAAAAACACCAAACATTCATCTACTAAATATCCTACCTACCCTACCCTACCTACCCTACCCTACCCTACCCTACCTACCCTACCCTACCTACCCTACCCTACCTACCCTACCCTACCTACCCTACCCTTTGAGATTTAAACTATCCTATCTCTCAAGTTAGATCGAACTGCACATGGTGTGCGAATTTTATTATAATCGGTTAAGTGGTTTAGGAGTCCATTGAGGACAAACATTGTGACACGAGATTTATATATATTAAGACTAGCTAACTAGGCAAACTTTGTTTTGCCATAAAAAAACCAAACATTCATCTACCCTACCCTATCTATACTACCCTACCGTACCTATACTACCATACCCTACCTATACTACCCTACCCTACCTATACTACCATACCCCACCTACGTAGGGTAGTATAGATAGACCTACAAAATCAAATCAAATCAAATCAAAATTTCTTTATTCAATTAGGCCATTAAGCGGCACTTTCGAACGTCAAAAATAAAAATTAAATGTAATAATAATTGATTCTACCGTCCATTCGGAAATGTAGCTTGTTATGGAGAAGAACGGACAAGAAACTCCAAACTTACTCTTTTAAATAAACAAAAATGTGTTTTACAAGTATTTGGTTACAATAATCTTGTTGTCTACCTACTCTACCCTACCCCACCTATGTAGATAAGGAACCAATTTTTTTTTCTTTATTTTTTTTTCATATGAACCTTCTCCTAACAATAACAAACACAACAAAAAAAGAATAAGCGAAATCGGTCCAGCCGTTCACGCGTGATGCCCAAGGGAAATAGGGATTCATTTTTATATATATAGATAGGCGTAGCTGGCACGATAGAAGTACAAAAAATCGCAATATACAGACCCATATGTCACTTGCACTTGCAAAATAGCAATGGCACAAACTCACTTAAGACCGCCAGTTAACCCATACCAAAAACTATCTTCCTACTCTTCAAATCTTCCCCCTTTAAATGCCCTTGGTCTACCTCCAGGGAAGAGTACCAAGAAGATCAGCTGCCGTCCCACCCGTGCTTGAAGCTGGTGGGCAACTCGGAGCAGGTGATCTCGAAGCTGGCGGCGCGACGACTGCTCACGTACGAGAAGGTCACGGACGATGTGCCCAACATGCCCTTGGATCCTAATGCTGGAGTGCATAACTTTAGGTACGTATTTATGCATTTTTGGCGAACTACAAAAAAGAGATAAGTTGAGTATGTATGAATCGTAGCAGGTGGCGTTCTGTAGTTTCTGCCTACCCCCTGAAAGGCGTGAGTTTATGTATGTGAAAGTGTAGTCCTGTATAGCCGCAACTTTCTCTAAAGTAGAAACAGTTTTTTTTTTTTTTTTTTGTACCGGCTTTATATTATAACGTTTTAGAACCATGATTGTTTCAATGGGAATGTGATTAATCTGTACAGCACGGATAGCAACGTCTCCGTTACGCATCAGAACAATGTTGGATTTTAATACTTCATATTAAATACAGATCGAGATAGTGACCTTTCCAGTTGACATCGATAGAAAACCGACTTAAATACTTGACATAAAGTTCAAAGTGGCATAGCAATAATAGACTCTCATCGCATCCATTTAAAATAAGAATGCTTGTTTCCAGAGAGAAGTACTTCACAATGGGCGAGATGACGCGGCGGGAGAGGAAGGAGAAGCGCGCGGGGGAGGTGGCCGCCTACCTCGCCAGCAAGATGGCCGCCGCCGCCAGGACTGACGTCACGTGACACGAGCACGTTTTTGACCACAGATTATAAGCAGAGATACAAATATGTACCTTTATTAAACGTTAAGTTTTAATTGACGTCGTTTTTCATTGACCAGCTTAGAAAACAAGTAAAATTAAAAAAAAAACCCAACACATTTTATTTTATGGTTTTCATATTACATAATTTATCTAGTAAGTAGACACGCTTCGATCGATTATCGAACACGTAATTATGACACGATATCTTGAGTAAATAAAAACAGTAAAACCGATTTAAATAGTAAAACCCCATAACTTTTGAACGGCTAAACCGATTATCATCAAACTTAGCTAAGAACACTCTCGATAGGTCACCTTTCAAAACTTAATCAAAATCGGTTCATCCGTTTAGGAGATATGATGCCACACACAAACACAAATGCATAAACCTGACACACGTGAAACTTACACCCCTCTTTTTCCGCGTCGGGGGTAAAGCATTCCAATGTTTTTGTTTTAACAGTATATATAGGTGTTACAAAAATAAATGATATACTAAATTCAGTATTCAGAGCACGAACGACTATAAAGATGAACGCGCACCTGTCCGCGCCGCATTCGCCGCAGTCATCGCATTTTCTCAAGGCCCCCGCTATCCGCGCCGCAAGCATTGTATCCACTTCTGTACATCTTGAACTTTATTTTCATACGGATACGGATGATGTTTCCGGGCCGCCCGCATCGCCTGCCGAATCTGATGACATCATCTGCACGCGCTGGTTGAATCCGTATACCTACAGCATTTTGCTGAAATGCGGGTAGTGCGGCGCGGATAGGTGCGCGAGGCTGCATACGATTTCATATAAAGATTTATAAAATGCGATGACTGCGGCGCGTGCGGCTCCTGCGGCGCGGATAGGTGCGCGTTCACCTTAAAAGGACAGCAATGAGGAATTTGACTGTCCACGGTCACAGATAATATAATAATAGCATACAGTCCTCATCTCATACAAAGAAACCGGGCCAACGTAACTAGCGTTTTTGTCTGATTATCTGATCGCGTTCGGCTCCGTTCCACGGCGTAAAAGTAAAAGGTTTTACTCGGTTCGTGAATATTTTTATCTTTAAAGACACCATTGATGATTGACGATTGCCGATTAGTTTTATAGTATTTTTGCAAGCTTTTACAGTTTCATTGCACCAAAATAGGTTACAATACAAAAGTAAAATTTAAACAATCAAGTGGAATGTCAGAAATTTAAAAGCGCGCCATCTATTAGCATCAATTTTAAATGATCCGGTTAATTAATCTTTGAAATGTGGATTAACATTATGGAATATTGGGCAATATTCCATAATGTTGTGCTTAGGAGAGTAGATTAAACAAGAACATACAATATTTATGTTTAATTCCAGAAAATGTTACTTAAACATACAATTAAATATTAAATCGGTGCATATCGCGCCATTTAGTTAGATTTATTTGAACCAAATTTTCTTTCTTAGCGCTGGGACCCTATTGTGGTATCCTATTCATGAAACTAATGCTGCAAATTGTTTGAGAGACGAGTAGAGGCCATGATTAAAACAAGAAGCTGGTGGTAACATAATATAAATTTAATTTATTTAAATAATTCATACCCACAGGAACAGTCCAGTAAATAAAACCAGCTTAGTTTACACACAACCAAAAACATTCCATACACCATAAATGCACGCGTGCTTTCGATAAAATAATAATATATTCTTATATCCTAGTTCCTATAAGATTATACGTAATAATTATACTATATTTTTCCTGGTATATTCACTAAATACCTATACATTTTCGTTACCTACAATATAATGGAAACAAGACTTTTTATTTGGGCTTTGGAACATAATTTTTTGTGATCTTTTTTCGATAAATGCCGACGAATTACGCACGTCATATTCTGACCAAATTGACAGTTCCCCAGGTCCGATCCACTCATGTATGCTAAAATTTACCTAAAGCGCCCCCGAGACAGTCAAACGGTTTGATTCACATATATTTTTGGTTTAACTTATGTTTTTAATATCTTTTAAACTAGCTGTGTAAGCGATCAAAATGGGTAGAACCAAACCAAAATCTTCGTGTTTGAATCAAACCGTTTGACCGTCTAGGGGGCGCTTTTGGGCCTGTTTCAAAGATACTACCAAATATATTTTAAATTCGAATACAATTTTTATAAAATCATCTGGCATCTAGAAACAGGCCATAGACATAATGCAGTTGTATCCTGCCAGTGTTATTCAGTGATAGCTAAAGAAAGCATCATGGAGGTGAGGTCGGGTGTGGGCGGCAGAGACCTGGCGGCCCGCTGGCGGCGCGCGGCCGAGGACTGCGCCCACTGGCACAGCTTCCACACGTCCGCGCGCTTGGAGCTGTTGCCCGCTGACTTGTAGTGATTCAGCAGGTTGTTTGTTACCTGCAATAGAGATAAAATTAATGAGTAAAATCGATAATAAAAAAATGTGCTTAAAAGAACTATGCTTAACTTGTATGTGAGCATTAGTTACTTCTTAACCTATGTTCAAATGAAACTATGAGTGTGTAACTTACCAAGAACAATCCAAGCATAGCCCTCATATTTTCTGGGTTCAGCTTCAAGGCCTGACAGTAGTAAGTCTTGGCTAGCTCCATGTTCTCAACACCACCCTGAAATAAAATTATTATTAGGGTAAACTAGACATTCATACACCATAAAAATTGCCACGAAGACCAACTTGTGTCACACACGACACAGCAACATTGCTTCGTTGTTAGATTGAGCATCAATTGATGAGAAATATTACTTTGTGGCACTGAATACACCAAGGAGATTTGATCAGAGTACACAGGGGCATATCCAAGTTTAATCTAGTGAACTGTAATAGGTAAATTTCGTTCACCCCATCTTAGTGGTCTCAAATAGTGTCTATTTCTGTACCCTATGGCTCCGAGCTACCTTAAATGTACTCATACCATGGTGTAGCGGATGTCAGCCAGGCGCTGGTGCATGAGGTGGTTGTGTGGCTGGTGCAGGATCAGCTCCTCGGCGCAGAAGGCGGCGCGCGCGTACTCCTGCACCTGCAGGTACAGCGAGCACAGCTCCTGCCACGCTTCCACGTCTGACATGAACCTAGGGATAATAGAAAGGTTGGGATCATATCTTACATTTTACAGACAGAATGTGGCAACAATTCAACCTGTTTCTTTTTTATGCAGAGACACATTTCATATTTTGCTCGTTCTTCCGTGGCCTTGCCTTTTCCCTTTGCCTGGAGTCGGCTTGCCTAATCATGCAACGCAATTTAAATCATGTCGTCATCACGGTCATGTGCATCGTCTTCCGTAAGTACCACCATCAACCACCCACTCATGTTCTTTCGGATGATTTGCTGTTTTCCAAAAAATATTGTTGATTCCATTTGAAAAAGATAAGGGGTAGGAGGAAGCTATGAATGGTGGTAAGTGCTAGCAGTCAATCAATAACAAAAAAACCGGCCAACTGAGAGTCGGACTGGCGCACGAAGGGTTCCGTACCATTATCGCAAAAAATCGCGTTTGTTGTATTATTTTGTTTTTAGTATTTGTTGTTATAGCGGCAACAGAAATACATCATCTGTGAAAATTCCAACTGTCTAGCTATCACGGTTCATGAGATTCTGCCTGGTGACAGACAGACGGATCGCGGAGTCTTAGTAATACACGCGGGGTAGTGTCTTAGCCTGACACTGTCAATAATTACAGTGACCTTAAAATACAAGTAGACCATAAAAATCTTACTTCTTCAGATAATCCACAAGCTCCTTGATGGCCTCAGTGACCAGTCCCTGCGCCTTCAATATGGCGACGCGCCGCTTCCTGGCCGCAGCGTTGGTTTCGTCTGCTTTTATTATAGTGTCCAATACTTCTAGAGCTTCTTCATATCTAGAAAATAAAGTTGACATTTGTTATGTGAGTGATCCCAAGAGCAAATGGTAACCTTTTCAGAATCTCTCTCTTGTAAAAAGCTGCTGCAGAAGGGTGCATTGAATTTGAAGTATATACTTGGGGTCATTGAGAATTCAAATTATATTGTCTAAACTGCAAACTGTTCCACCCCAGACCCAGCAGTTGAGCTTGTAAACACTCAACATAGGACTGATGAGCTGCTAGCTTAGAATTGCTAGCAAAAGAATTTCGACTTTAAAACTCCTGAATTACTTCTCTTCCGCCTCCAGCAGAGCCGCCTTGTATCTCATGACCCGCATGCTGCCCGGGAACTCATTGGACAGCAGGTATATGCACATGGTGGCCACCCCATACGTGTGGCAGTCCAGGGCTGCGTAGATTACTTGCTCCAATACCAAATGCTCTGGAATATATCAATTTAATATTATATTTTGATTTGATTGTATGAATGTAGATATGGTTAGAAGGGAGGTGACTATTGAGATATCATAATAGGCATCCCTATAATGATATCTCAATAGTCACCTCCCTTCTAACTTTAACTGAAAATTAGTTTGTTGTTCATCAGGTAGATTAATACAAAATATTGGACATGCATTTTTTCTTTTGACAAAATCATAAAGTGACAATGATATAATGCATTGAAATATCATGTCACGTCACATTGTATAATAGTCACAACGGATCTTAGTGTCTCTGAAGTTGGTTCTGCCAACCATTGCACAAAAACAGTGAATGCAATGCATAGAGTAAGCGAGATAGGATGATGCACAATAATAAGCAAATGAAAGAGATAGTTATACAATTCTATCTTCATCTTCAACATTGGCTGCGCAGTAGGAAATCTCATACAAAAACTGCACCTTTTCGTGCCTCGCGCATCCGATAAACCAACTTCAGGGCGGCCATTAAGTTTGGCGAGGGCTATACACTTTATACTGACAAAGTGACATCACAAGCCCCCACTCCTGAACTTACGATGGGCTTTATCTTTGTCAATTCTTATTGATTTGGTGAAGCAAAAACATGTGTCCAATATTATTTGATAATCTCACTGACAGGAAACATCCCTGTTATAATAGAGATGTATGTATGAAGAAGATGACCAGCTGCATGAATATTCTAATTAGATTAGATCAGGGTGAACTTGTCATGTATTTCTAACACTGGGCCAAAATATTCACTTCTTTTCTTGTAAGAATTCCATCTTCAAATTATGTGATTTCTGAAGATGTGGAGCATGTTGTAGCTAAAAGCTCGTCAATTATGGTTTTATTTCTTAGTGACAAATAACTGGTACCCACTTTCATTGCCAAGTTTGGCCAAGTCATCACTGAGGACTGTTGTCCACAACTCCATGACATCTTCACTCCTTCTCTCATTGTTCTCTCGCCACTGGCGAAGTAAGTCCTTGGCTTCTGAAATTTAATTAATATTAGAATATAGTTAGGTTATACACTATATTGTCAGACAAAATAAGTAAATTGTTGTTATCAGGATATTTTTGAACACCATGTAGTCTGATTTCATGCTAACCGAATCTAGTCATTGTCGAGCTATTTAAAAACAATATTTCTATAAAAACAATGAGTAAAACACAACACAACACAAGATAATATAAATGATATTCCATAATAACTAACATACCGTTACAACTAAGTTCCTCAAAGTTGTAAGACATATTTGATGATACTGTTTATTACAAGAAATGTTAATACCGGGCTTTTAACTGTAATTTTAATTGAATTACATTAAATTTACCCAGTCACACAGGCCGTCGTAAAATTTAGAATTTAAAATTGTCAAAAAATTAATTGTCAAACGTCAAAGTCAAGTCAACGTTGACTGACGTTGACAAAAAAAAATATGTCAAAAGATCCTTCAATGAGGGAGGAAGTCAAACGCCACTCTATGCTCTGTGGTCGAATATCGATTTTGTTTTCAACATGCTCAATTCGCCGTTGCTTGGCATTTTATTTGTTGAAAGTGTTTGTTGTACTTTTCTATAATAATAATAATAATAATAATATGTTGTCCTTTTCGGGGACTGGAATCAGCCCTCGAGAATATATGTCACATGTCACGGAGCGCATCGACTTCCTGAAGCAGAAAGTTTGTGCATGGGCCAGCCGTATTCGGCGGTATAAGCGGCGGGTTGACCGCTACTCGCAGAATCGCATGTTCCAGAGTGATGAGAGGTGGGTATACAGAACTTGGGAGCGACCTGAACAAATTGTGACTGACGTGTGCCGCCCGGATGATGTCGCCACGAGTACATTCTGGCGAAGCATATGGTCGGTACCCGTCTGTCACACTGAGGGTGGCTGGATGCGTGATGTCGAGCGCGTGTGTGAAGCTATACCAGAAATGGAAAAAGTCATCATTAGTCCTTCGGATGTAGCCAAAGCAGTTCGTCCGCTACCGAACTGGAAGTCTCCGGGACCGGACGGACTGCATAACTTCTGGCTAAAATGGTATAGCAGCTCACACGCGTTTCTGGCATCTCAATTTCAGTCATGTTTAGAGTCTGGGTCGCTTCCGCAGTTTTTAACTACAGGCGTTACCCACCTGCTCCATAAGACAGGTAGTCCCGCGGAACCCATGAATTATAGACCAATTACTTGCTTATCAACGGTTTATAAACTTCTTACATCCATCCTGAGAGTAAAAATTGATAAACACATTGAAGGTAACTCAATAATGTCTACCTCTCAGAATGGATGTAGGAATGGGTCCCGCGGCACTAAGGAGCTACTCCTCATTGACATGGCCATAAGCCAGCAGGTTCGACGTTCCCGCAAGGATCTGTCGACATGCTGGATAGACTACAAGAAGGCCTACGACTCTGTGCCACATACATGGCTCATGAGGGTGCTGGAGTTGTACAAAATAGATGCAACTCTATGCACCTTCCTTGAGTCATGTATGGGGCAATGGAAGACAGTCCTTCGATATCCAGGATGTCGACCGATTCGGGGGGATGATGAGCCTGTATGGATTAAGCGGGGGATTTTTCAGGGCGACAGTTTGAGTCCACTTTGGTTCTGCTTGGCCCTGAATCCTCTAAGTACACTTTTGGAGGATTCAGGACTAGGCTATCGGTTAAGAAGAGGTGGTCAGGTCATATCTCACCTCCTTTACATGGATGATCTGAAACTCTTTACCCCCAATAAATTCCAACTGACGGAGCTACTGAAGGTAACTGAAACCTTCAGTAACTCCATCAGGATGGAATTTGGTGTGGACAAATGTGCAGTCATCCATGTAAAGCAAGGGGAGATTATGGAATCCGAGGGAATTCAACTCTCTGATTCCATACACCTTAGACACCTCTCCTCGACCGAAACATACAAGTATTTGGGTATGTCGGAAGCGTTGGGCATCAACAGTACTGACATGAAGCAACTGCTGAAGGAGCGTTTCTTTGGCCGCCTGAAAAAGGTATTAAATAGCCTTTTGTCGGGCGGAAATAAGGTGCGCGCCTTCAACAGTTGGGTCATGCCGGTTTTGATGTACTCTTTCGGCATACTCAAATGGACTCAGACCGAGCTCGACGCCCTCGATAGGAGGGTCCGGACACTGCTGACCGCAAACCGGATGCATCACCCACGATCATCGGTGATGAGACTGTACATCCCGCGGAAGTGTGGGGGTCGCGGCTTTTTAAACGCCAAGACTCTTCACGGCCGCGAGGTGTGCAGCCTCAGAGAATACTTTTTAAAAGCTGAAGTGGGTATGCACCGGGATGTGGTCGCAGTGGACAAGGGCCTCACCCCGTTGTCCATGGCTAAAGAGAACTGGCGCAAGCCTGTAATACTATCGACCGATCAACGCAAAGAGGTATGGCAAGGCAAGGAGCTACACGGGCGCTTCTATCGGGCTCTCCATGGGCCCGATGTAGATTTCCCAGCGTCCGTATCCTGGCTACGTTTCGGCGACCTTTTCGGGGAAACTGAGGGCTTTGTCTGTGCAATTATGGACGAAGTTATCCTGACGAATAACTACCGGAGACATATAATGAAGGACGGGACGGTTGACATATGTCGGGCATGCCACCGTCCGGGTGAATCCATCAGACATATTATCTCTGGTTGTTCTCGTTTGGCTAACGGCGAGTACTTGCACAGGCATAACCAAGTGGCCAGGATTATTCACCAGCAACTTGCATTGAAGTACAATCTAGTGGAATCGGAGGTACCGTATTACAAGTATGTGCCCGACCCAGTTCTCGAAAATGACCATGTCACGTTGTACTGGGATCGGTCTATCATCACTGATAGGACTATTGTTGCCAATAAGCCGGATATAGTGGTGATAGACCGATTAGCGCGCCGCACAATGATAATCGATGTCACCATTCCGCATGACGAGAACCTCGTGAAAGCTGAGAAAGAGAAACAAATCAAGTATCTCGACTTAGCACACGAGGTTGTCGACATGTGGAATGTGGACTCGGCGATCATTGTGCCGATTGTCGTTACGGCCAACGGCCTGATGGCCAAGAGCCTCGACGACCATCTGTCGAGGCTGTCATTGGGCGGTTGGATCAAGGGTCTGATACAGAAGGCAGTACTCCTCGATACGGCTCGCATTGTGAGGAGGTTCCTGTCTCTGGAGCCCTAACCACCGGTAGCTTGGACCCTGTTCCCGATACCGGTTGGCCTCTATTTTTTATATTTTTAAATGTTTTTAAGTTTTCTTTTTTTAAATATTTAAAAATGTATTAAATAAGAATATAAATCAATAAACGAAATAATAATAATAATAAATTTATTTGTTAGAATATTGTTGTTACATAGGTGTTACACAAAATACAATGTCCATAATATTCTGCTGTTTCCAGCGTACAAATATTTCAAAGAATTAAAATTAATAATAAACCATACAATGTCGGGAATTAGGAAAACGTTAACTACTATCAAATACAATATCAGGGGTTATCAATTATAATATAGCTGTGCTAAGATATAGAACAAGAACCAGTGAATCATTAATACTGTTACGAGCTAGGAATTATGCCTGACTGCGAATAATACATCTTTTACAGTCTAAGAGTAAATCGATATATTTCGAATAATTAATGGAACCACTCTAATGTCATTGACCTATTTGGCGCGTTCCAGCGACCAAATTGTTTCCGATTTTATGAAAAGAAGGTAATAATTATTTTCCTGTGTAAAATAATGTTGTTCTATTTACAACTTACTAAATTGAATACTTCTTTTATTGCATAATTATACATTTCACGATGTATTTACTTACTCATTGTAATAGAAGAAAAAAGACACAATGATTTTTGAACGGTTTCTCTATGGATTGACTATGAATCGATTCCGTTTCACGCATAGATGATTAGCGTTTTAACCTCAGTTTGCGAAAAACCTATAGAAATTCGATTATAGCACATCGCCACGAGCGCATATCGATGTTCTGGTTCGTGTATCGGAATATAAAAGTTTGTGTGTGAACGTGAACAAGACGTCTGCAATATGTCTGACTATTTGGAAATATTTTTAGATTTAGCTTAGTCGTAAATAATTAACGGATCTATTTAGAGTAATCGATGTCATGGACTATACATGACAAAAAATATAATAGGTGAGTGTTATTCGTGTGTTTCTGGTGCAAAATCGTTATCCAGCTCATTCTTCATTGTACATAATGCTCGACTTTTTTATGTCTCAATGGCCTTTATCTCGGGGTTTTGTTTTCTTTTGTCCTCTGTTTGCACGTTGAACAAGTTTGTAGAATGTGATGTTGTGGACTTATGTCGTATATTTATACAGAGTATTTTGTCTGACAGATCGATAAGGAGACGACGTGCAACGAAGATATGTATTGTTGTGGGTCGAGTGAGAGCCTTTACGTGTGAATAGTAGATATGCGCGTCACGGACATTGTGCGGCCTGGCTCTGTGGACTGAGTGCGCGTTCTGTGACGACATTGTATTGATACGACCGCGACGTCGCGGTGCGGGGCTGCGGCCGCTGCTTTTGTCAACGAGTGTACTCCCCGTGACGTCAACATGGACCAACTCGCGGTGCAGTGCCCCGTGTGCACACTGTTCCTGCACAATGGGATTACCCTGGAGTCCCACTTGGACACCCATCCCAAAGACCAGGTTATAAGAGCTTTGTGTAGTATAGCAAACAAGGGCTCTAATTATGCCAGCAGGACTTCCACACCTGCACATTCTGAGCGATCCTACAGGAGCAGGTCACGGACACCTGCCACTGATGACAGTACCAAGTGGACTGGATCACGTAGTAATGAACATGAACGCTACTGGCGTAGAACACCTAGCAGAGCCTCAAAAACACCGGTGTCAAATACATCTAGAAATGGTACACCTGATATTAGAATGCTTGATGTTAACTTTGAGAACCATGGCATTGCTGGTGGTGGTGCAGGACAAAATGTAAACAATCCATTTAATTTAAAAGCTGACAAGCTTCAGCAGACCTTCCAATGTCCTCCAGTTCCAGAGTTTGATCCACAGTTTGTTTACTATCCAGAGCAACCAGAGGACAGGGAGATCAAGTACTCCCGGAGTGCTGAGTACAATGCCATGGACAACAACACCAATATGTTTTCTTACAATGTGCCACCGATGGCAGGGCCAGGGATGAAATTGTTACCAGCTGCACCTAGAAAACCGAATGACCTTGTGAAAGTTCTACCTAAACCAAATAACATTCTCCTTAAGACCAATATGGGTGGTGTGCAATACATAGGACCGGGGGTCAAGCCCATGCATGTTATGGTGCCATCTGCACCTACGTTCATGCAGAAGAATGTACAAAATAACATGATCATGACAGGCAGTGTACCAACCCCACAGATGCACATTAGTACCAAAACAGCTTCCCCCTCTCTAGCTAGCAACCAACTGAACCAAATGACTTCTGGTGCATTCACTCCAGGAACAACTGTTGTTACCCAAAACTCCCAAATAATTTACAGAGAAATGGTGCACAACATAGATGGTAAGCCGTTTATAACTACCATGCCCACTGTCCTTGGTGACAATGTCTCCAATTTAGCTCAAGCTAGCTCCATGTATCAGAATGTTATGGTTGTTGATCAATTTGGAAATACTTCATGTATGTACACACCTCAACAAATGATGAATAAAGCATGTCCCACATCCATTTATAATGAGTCTGGTGGGCCTCTCATGCCTAGTGTACACGTTGATAAATCTGTACAAAATATGTCTGATCCAAAAACACTAATAATTGAGGTAGGTCCACTCATAACTCCTACCCATGATGATATTGAAGAGGGTCCAAGATCCAGATTGCCACAGCCAGTTACCAGCAGTGCAGTTGACAATACTGAGACAGTGGACCCAAAACATGAAATGCCAGGCAGTACTAAGGGATTAAAAATTCTGAGCAACATTAAGGTTGAAGTACCAGTGCAACATCACAAGAACATGGTAAACACTGTTATGGATCTGACCGGGCCTAATGACTCAGATTATCCTGTAGAGCGAGTAGAATCACCTGACAAGATTCTGCCTGATCTAGAAGATAACAACCAACTGTCATCTGATGACACTCAGCCATCATCAATGTCCAGTGGTGACAGCATGGTCTCCCATACATTTTCTGTGATAAAGAATGTAGGTAATCCAAGCAAAAGTTCTGACAATAAGTTGGACACAGACTTTTCAGACAGCTGTCCTGTGCCAGATTTAATATGCAATGAGAAGCCTTCCATATCACCATGTAGTGAGTTGTCAGAAAATGGCGACAACTCTACCGATCGTACCTCAATGTCTCCCAAACCTGAGAGTAATCAAGTTAGCCATAGTAACCTAGGACTTCCAGAAAAGAAAATTCAGCTTTCACAGAAGCCATACAGGCACAACACACTAAGACTGAACAATATTTATGTGAAGAAGCACAAGAAAGTTTTGCAGATAAAAAACGTCAAGGCATTTCCGGTGAGCACTGCAAAGGAAACTGAACAAAGGGACACCATTCCAACGTCATCTACTTGCAGATCGCCGGAAAATTTTACCATGAATAAAATGCACCACACTGATAAGACAGATTGTAAGGAGAAGACTAATCTTTTACAAACCATTTCTGTGGAGGAGATCAAGGAGAATGATGACAATAATGACTTTGATGCTGACACATCAGAACAATCTATGGACATAGAAGCACTAGAAGCTGCTGATTTGAATCAGTCTGAGTTTGCTTCCAACCTTGATTTGATACAGGTGAAGGAGGAAATAAACTCCAGCAATGAAGGAGGATTCAGCAACGAGCCGCTGACGACGGACCGCATGCTGACTCCACTAGAAACATTGCGACCCATTAATGTGATAAACTACGGTAATCTGTCTAGTGAGGATTTTAATGAGGAGTCCGACGACAGGGAGTTACTGGACCTGGAAGCAGCGTCTAAGAACAAACAGTTCGTCAGCATGATGAACGAGAATTATTTCGGCGACAATATTTACGCAGATTACTTTACCGCCGACCGCGTGGAGGCGTTCGACGCCGAGCGCGAGGCGGCGGGGTTCAAGGAGGGCGCTAAAGATGGTATGTACCTCTGGGGCGAACCCTCACAGAAGGACAGCGACTTTGTGCTGCCCAACTTTATACACGAGAGTTACAAAATAGCCGAAAGTAATGGGATAGATTATTCTGAGCTAGGTGCTAGAGAAACGCAGGTGGACGTAGAGGTGGACGGCTGTGGAGGTGACGAGCCGGACAGCAAGGCCGACGTGCTGAGCGAGGGTCGCAGCGAGGGCGACGCGCCCATGAACATCTGCGCCGACGAGCGCATGCCGCCGCGCGGGGAGCTCAGCGGCCAGGAGAGCAACGGGGACATGGAGTCGCCCTGGAGCGGGGTAAGCCACCAGCGCACGCTACTGAACATACAGCTTTCGTTAATTTCAAATCATGAAAGTCAATTTCAAAACACTCTTTGTCTTGTTCTTATTGTTTGTTCATAATTTTATTATTATTTCATCATGAAAAGTTTGAATTTATATTATTTCTAATAATTATTTCATTGATTTTAATTTATGTTATGAACCACCAACATCAAATCAAACATTTTCTTTCATGCATACATAATATGAATGAATGAATGAATTATTTCTGTAAGTTGTTTTTTTTTTACAAATCTTTTTCCATTTTATAAATGTAATTTATATTACCTAATACAGTAAGACGATAGAACAGACATTGGAGCGAAAACATCGTTTTGGCACTAAATAGGAATTAATTAACAAATAAACTTGATAATAGATATATTAAAAAATATATATGAATGTCTTTTATTTGTATTTAGGATTCATGTTTTATATTTTACGTTATGTTTCACTAGTAATGTGGGTGCGTGCACTGCTTGTTTTTTAGTTGTGTTGTGGTTTCCGCAGATGTACACAGAGGTGACGCCGGCGGAGCCCTACGACCTAATCGCCCGGGAGAGCTGGGTGTCCGACGGCTCGGAGGCGGACCCGAACGAGAAGCGGGAGCCCATGTTAGTAATGTCGCCCTCATTTTTTACAGTACCAACCGTAAATAAGGCATACCCAGTTTCAGTCAGAAAAATTCCAGAAGTTGTCAGCAAAACCAGACTATCACACAAGGCAGGAATGATTTCTTTCGAAACTGGATGTGCTATACGGCAATGTACGTGTTTATGTATAGTTGATAATGTAAATTGTTCTCCATTGAAGGTGTATTATCTTCATGTTTAGTTAATTTTGGATGATTGCACGACATTGATAGAACTGTAGTTAAATTGCTCAACATTGTTATCATTTGTCGTACGAAATATATGAAGTAAAAGGATAGTCGAAAGAATTCTTACACTTATTAGAATAGGTGGTTATTTTCATAATTTTAAGAATTCTGTCGACCATTTCAAGAGGAAATATGGGCAGTAAGCGCCGACTGAATTTCCTTAGTGAAAAGTCATAATTCGAGGTTGGGCTCTCGTCTGTTTCCTCCTCCGAAATTGGACCATTTTTAAAGATATTCCATAAACTTGTAGAGTAAGATATATATACTATGCCCCTGTTTTCCTTTTTTAATTTATATTTGTCAAATTTGTACTCTAAGCCTTTGTTGTCAGTGCAATTTTAAGCATTTTTTGAGGGTTCTAGTGCTTCTAAAGATGTATCATCAAAGTCAAAGTCAAATATATTTATTGAACTAGGCCAATAAGCGGCACTTTTGAACGACAAACAATAAATTAAAAAAAAAATTACAAGTAATAAAAATTGATTCTACCGTGCATTCGGTAAAGCAGCTTGTTATGGAGAAGAACGCACAAGAAACTTTTTAGTTCGCTTTTTAAGCAGTCGGGTGTTTTGATTTTTTGAATTTTTTATTTTTATTTTACACTTTTTAGTTAACATTTTATTCGAATAAGGTACATTTAAACATATAAGTGTTATATATTTCTGAAATTGCCTCTTAAAATCCTTTAATTTGATACCCCACACGATGGGATTTGATGAAAAAAATGGGACCCCACAATATGGCGCCCATAAGCCGCCATTTTACTATTTTTTAATTTTAATGTAGCCAGTGACACTCGCAGGGTTAAGACGAATCGATTGACGTAAGAATCATCAAAATCGGCCAGCGCGTTTGGTCTCTAGAACGCCACATAGGAACAAACATACATACATACTTACATACAAAGACATTACCCTCCTTCGGCAGTCGGGTAAAAAGGAACACATAGAGGCACAGTATATATCTTTCATTTTAAGTTTATGGATTATCTTTTAAATTGGTCCAATGTTGGAGGAGGAAATAGGTGAGAGCCAAACCTCGAACTACGACTTTTTCTAAGGAAATTCAGTCGGCGCTTACTGCCCATATTTCCTCAAGCGTGTTGACACAACCCTTTGAGCATAACTCTCTCGAGCGTAAACATCATCAACAATCATTAACATCACTTGTGAGTCTAGAGTCGCGGGTTGTATGAATGGAACTGCCATGAGTTGTTTATTGACTTTTATTTATCCTAAACATCTCTGGAGAAAGTTATGCTCATAATATCAGTAACATCTATCTAACCGTCAGCTGCCAGTACGTGCAGTTGATTAACTATGTTTCACGGAGCGGCTGCCTCTCTGATCTTCACAACAGTTACTGGTTAACAACCTTTGGCCCATCGACCACATAGCCCCTAGACGCCTAATGCTTGATCTAATACATCAAAACAATTCTGTCAACTAGCTGAGGTATGAGGCACGGTGTGCTGCGCTCTGATTGGTCCCTTACCAAGGTCATACGCAACATTAAGGGTGGGACAGGTTTAAATAAAACCAGGAAGGTATCGATTTTTATAAATAGTATTTGTATTTTTTTAAAATTAATATTACCTTTTTTATTATTAATTATACGGCGTTTTAACATTTTAGTAATAACATAAAATGCTAAAATTAAAAAAAAAACAAAATTCTAAAGGTAAACATACTTTATTTTCGGTTGTTGGTTCTTAAATATAGTAATATTAAATATTAGTAAAAAACGTAATCAAAAAATCGTTTCACAGTTAATAAACTATTCAATTTAATGTCTGTATTTGTAAGGTTTCTAGTTCTATCGATAACAGATTTGGTCATAGGATATGGTGCTTCACTAGTTTTGGTTACGAAATTATAGAGGACAAGAGATAGCGAAAAAAATACTTTAAAAAGAAAGACGCAAACATGCGGTGGGCGTGTTCACCTACAAATTGACCAGTATAATATGAACTCCGATAAATAATATTAGAAAATAAATCTAATTATGTTTATGTAACTATTAACTTTTCAATTTAATGTTAAGTTATTTTTTCGCAAACTCGATGTCTGGCTGTTGTTACCATAGCAACGTATTGTACAAGAGGCCATTATAAAATTTATTTCATCAATTTTTTATTGACTGACACGGAAGTGTTTATGGCTCACAGAAGTGGTCGCTACTAATTCGAAATTGTCGAGTGGCGATCAGTATTACCTGTATATGATCTTTTTAGTCATATGTGTTGACAGATATCGCTCGCCTATTATTAGGCGTCTAGTGGCTATGTGGTCGATGCTTTGGCTAGACAGATTTTGACAATCTCTCAGGCTTCTGACTACGCGTAATCTCTGCCATAATTATATCTACGAAGACAACCGGAACCGACAGCTAAACATGCTTTCCGAAGGACGGAAGAGGCACGATATGCAATGCATAGTCAACCATCTACGTTGACCTCAGCAAGCATAGCATAAATTGGTTGTGCGGCTGTTATAACTCGGCAACTCGTCCTACACATATGAACTATGATCATAGTAATAACATGTATACCATGTGCCTTGCAGCGAGGAGGAGCTGCCCCTGGCGCCGCCGCTGGCGCCGGTGTTCGGGCGCGCGCGCAGCCACTCGTGCGCGGCGTGCGGCGCCACGTGCGCGTCGCTCAAGGAGCTGCGCGCGCACAAGTCGCTGGTGCACGCGTTGCCCACGTGCTCCACCAAGACCTCCTACAGCAGGCTGGTCACTGCGCGCACTATCAAGAAGGAGGAGAAACCTGATACAAGTAGGTTTCATTTTGTCAATCAAACATTTTCATATCTATGGGTGCATTCACATATAGAGCCGGTTTCGACGCTTGTCGGCGCAGGCAGTTTTCATATTTGGAAGTAAAAACCAGCGCCTTTATTTAGCTTATGTTCGTGCTGGCAAACCGTCACTAGCTACCAGCTATACGTGAATGCACCCAATGTCATCTTCTGCCTACCCTTGCCATGTCGTTTGAATGAATTAGTTGCAAATGTATCCTTCTTTAATTCTCCCCTGTCAGTTGTTGCGTTATGATTCACTCGCTTCTCCATTCAAGTCATGCCTTATACATTCAATACTTCAACAGCCTCACATGAAAAGCATGATATAATCTATGTATGTACGTAAAACATTGCCAAATCCTGCCCTTGTCCTAATTCACTAACCAATCAGCGAAGACTTAATGATAATTCGAAACATGTAAAATACGAATTCAGATAATTAAAGTACCGATTAATTAGTATTCCGAAATAAACACGCCTTGTAAAACTGAATAGCAAGAAAAAAACACAATTGTCGTCAGAGAGAATTATAAATAATCATATATTCACATTTATATTTAATTTTGTATATTCATATTTACTAATTATAAATGCACCATTCTTGAGAAAAACAAATTATTGTGACTTAATAATAGAATAGAATATACTTTATTGTACACCATAAAAGTTACACATCTCTTATAGAAAAAAAAACTTAATACGGGTGGGTACTAAAGCGGTCTTATCGCTGACAGCAATATCTACCAGACAAACTTTGGATGGACTCTTAGCTTAAAACACTAAAGTTGCTTTAATCAGCGAAGTGCTTGATTTTTCATACCTAGTTCTGTGATCATCTCTCTGCTCGCTTTATGTTTTACCATTGAGTTCACATGTTGACATACTACCTTTATCCATTTCAGACAACCTACTACCACCAATAGACTCAAAAGACTCGATATCTTCGACAATCCTTCAAGTTTACGAGAGTATACAAGTTGAGGAGGCCAAGCCGAAGATCGAGGTAGACCGGCTGATCAAGCAGGAGGTAAAGCGCAGACGGAAGGACTACGTGTGCCCTACATGTAAGGTGGACCAGGGGAGTGACGCACAGTTCCACGCGCACCTCAAGATTCACCCGCTGGAGTGCCTCACCTGCGGGAAGTGCTTCTTCCGGAGAGCCAACCTGTCCCTGCATATAAAGACACATTTAGGAATTAAGAATTATAAGTAAGTGTTGTTATCATTCAATTTTGAAAATACCTAATAACTTTAAAATATCGTCGATAATTATCACAAGAGAATGCTTTACCATACTGAAATTTATGATAATATTTTTGCCATACTGAAATAATATTGTGCCTCAGAACTATTTTTTGTTTGTTCATGTTCTGTTACAGTTGGCAATAAATGTTTTCTTTCTTTCTTTCTTTACAGAGACAAAAAGGACCAAATGTCCCATTTCAGGCCATGGTCAGTCTGTGTTCCAATTTCATCTAAATTCTTCCAGTAGCTGTTGAGGTGTGGTTGATTGACTAATACCCAAAACTACAGACTTTTACATTTAAAATATTTCCAGGATGAATGGAAAAAGCTAGCTTACGACATCTGGGAACTGATTCCCAAAATAACTTAAGGAAAACTGTTTCAGGTCCATAGGATTCCCCTTGCCAAAATGTCTGCTAGGAAAATCCATCATTTAATAAAATACAGGATTATTTTTTGTGGTCAATGACCTCATGACATTGTCAGTAGTCGCTGATACGGCGATGACAGTTCGCTTAACCTTACAAATTATAGAATGCACTTTTTGTCCTGTGTTAAGTGTGCTTATGTCTTGAGAACCACTCAATGGCATTAATCTGATAATTGAATTGAACTTTGGGGAATCCTGTAATGACAGATGTGATTGATATAAAACAAATATAAATTTGAAATAAATAAAAAATATCTGACATCAGCACTCCTCTATTCTGAGGCACTTTGGGGAGGGCATGAGCAAGTAGGAACTTCTACTAGTTGTTCTCTGCACAACATGTTTTCAGACGCCTATTACCTTATTTGTCTTGAATTACAAAAAACTTTTTATTTACAAAATTTGGTATACTGTTGTTCGGAATTTGAAATAAATGAGTATTATTGTATTGTATGTAACCACATTCGGTCCATCTTCAGATGCGAGGTGTGCGAGAAGCGTTTCGTGACGCGCCAGAAGCTGTCGGAGCACCACAACGTGCACACGGGCCGCGCGCCCGTCAAGTGCACCGTGTGCGACGACACCTTCCGCCGCTACTCCAACATGGTGCAGCACAGGTAACACCATCATAATACCAGCCTGCAACTGTCCTTTCCGTTGTCTACCTGGAAGTGCCTGATCCGCCTCAGAACCCAAGCAGAAAGGTGTAACGCCAACTTCGCAAAATAGGGCTAGCTCGACAGAACAGCAGCAGGGTGTGTATGTGGTGCCGAGTCACAAACAAAGTCAAAGTCTAATAAATTTATTTCAACTAGGCCATTATTCGGCACTTTTGAACGTCGACAATAAAAAATTATTCTACCGTCCATTCGGAAAAGTAGCTTGTTATGGAGAACGCACAAAAAACTCCATTTAAAAAAATAAGTGTTTTACAATATTTATATAAGTACTAGCTGAACCTCGCGGTTTCACTCGCATCTTTGATTACTACTCCGCTCCTATTAGTCATAGCGTGATGTTTTATAGCCTATAACCTTCCTCAATAATCGGGCTATCGAATAGTGAAATAATTTTTAAAATCGGACCAGTAGATCCTGAGATTAGCGCGTTCAAACAAACAAACAAACAAACAAACTCTTCAGCTTTATAATATTAGTATAGATATACATTAATAAATTCATATATGTGAGGACGATGCACCCGGAATAGCACTACACGCTGTACTACGTAAAGGTATAAAGTATTAAAAACACTCACAAATGTACTTAGCAGTTATATAATAGGAACTAGAAAAATATTAATATCCGAAGCAGTTAGCTTATGACCAATCCCAACTGACGGCGCCCGTTCACGAACATGATGCATGAATCGGCACCACTGAGCTCCACCATCAGACATTTGAGAAAGTATGATACACTCAACTGCCAGGGCACACAAGTCAACGAACGACAGATAGGTACAATAAATGGTATATTTACAGTTGGGTACATAGTGCTCACACACGTGTTGTGCAGTTATAATATAATACTAAAAGAACTTCAGTTTATACAATAGAAATATATTCATACAGTCTTCAGCAGGTCCAACAATACTTCAAAACAATAATGTTCTGCATATCAATTGTTTTTGCGCCCTAGTGGTTGTGGAACAGGACTAGCATTGAGCCAAGCATTTTTATCAGTGATGTAATGCCCCAACTTATAATATGCCAGCCTGCATAGTGTGCGTTTTATACAAGTTTTAAATTTCGTCTCATTCAGTTCTAGAATGGGGGGAGGAATTTTATTATAACATTACACATTAATTATTATTCTTTTTTTTTTTGTTTACATAATTTTATTGGTACACCACCCCATGAAAGATCAGGCTACTTTAGCCAGTCTGAATCCTGGTTGAACTAATTGGTCCTTATTTCTGGTTACGTTTTATAATTTTTAATTATGTCTGTCGCCGTTTTTACTAGAAAGATGATTCTTTCTTACGTAAATGATGTGTTCATAAATATATTGACAAGGCACCGTCATGGTGTTAATGTTCTTAAACAGTTCCCTTAGGAATCGCTCCGGCCAAAGATAATATAATACTACAGTACAGATACCCAATCCCATACAAAGAAATGTCACCTCCATAAGTCGGGCTATTGGTCGGGCTATTTTTTCTTTCTCCATATTTTTAACAGGCGGCAGCACCAGTGACTCTTTAATAGCCCGAGACTGTGGTTTTCTAACGCCATCTAGTAGTTTGCCTATATACTAAATCATATGGCAATTTGAGCGAGGAATCGTATCATGTAGGTACTCAGAGACGTTATTTGCCAGTTGTCTTGTCCTTGAACGCTTACTTCGTATTCGTAATAATAACATTAGGTATGTTCGGTTCGGGACAGACTCCGCTCAGACCGCGGTAACTTCTTAAATCTAAGTGGTCGCATTGTGTAGCGAATTTCACAATATTCACGAATATTCCAAATCAATCAAAACTGTAGAATTCGTTGTAGAATTAAATGTAGGTAGTTAGCTTGCTTCCGCGGCAACGGAATGACACGAAGTAGGTACCTACTTCCATGTCATTTTATTATTCACTATAAGGGTTATCCTTTTTTACCCGGCTGCAAGGAAAGGGTTATGTTTTTCGCGCGTATCTTGTATGTAAGTATGTGTGTAATATTCTTTATTACCTCGTATCTTTCAAACCACATGACGGATTTTTATAATTAAGACATCGTTAGATAGGTCTTGGCCACCCACATATTCTTAGATAAGTGCCATTAAAAAAAATGGCGGATTTTGGGCTCCATATTGTAGAGGTTGCAATTTTTCATCTTCGTAACCCGTCGAGTGGGGTATCAAAATGAATGGCTTTTAGTGGTGATTACAAAAATACATACCATGTATATGTTTAAAACAATTTATAAAAAAAAAATACTTAAAAGTTGTAAATAAAAAAAGCTAATTTAAAAATCAAAAAGGAAGCGAACTCAAAAGCTGTACGAAACAAGTAGAAATCGTGCTGTGCCGTCGGAGGATCAGGCAGTTCGCGAATATGTATCCTCCGACTGCACAGCTAGTTATTTTCTTGTTTATAGCTTTTTAGTTCGCTTTTTAAGCAGTCGGGTGTTTGATTTTTAAATTAGCTTTTTTATTTTAGGTTGGTACTTAGATATATAAAGAACAAGATGTTTTTACAAAAATGATTACTTTTAATACTTTAGTTAGGTACGCAGTATGGCAGTACCTACCCTACCGCTCACCCCCGCTGTCATATGAAATTGCTAGCGCGTAGTGGCTCACGAAGTGTTTCGAGCCGTTATTAAGTTTGAATCAAACTGTACCTACTATGCGACACGTAAACTCGGACGGCAAGCGGCACACGCGTCGCTTTATCTCTTATTTTAGTACCTACCCGTGCGATTTGAGTAGGCCCTAGCGCGATACGAGTCCTGTTCCAGCGAAGTATCTAGTTAATTCGACGTGTAAACAAGCTTCACAAAAAAGTGATTTTAAATAATAGACCAAAACTTTAATATTTGAAATTACGCCTATAATAAATAATATGTTTTAAATTACGCCTATAATAAATAATAACTATCCTACAAAATGAATCTTACGATGGATATATAGTTTAGGACAAATTGTGAAACACGCCATCTATTACAAAGAACTCAAAACAAAACGAAAAGTCGATGGCTACTTTCAACTAATTTAACATACAAAGTCTTCACTTATCTTTTTTGTTCAAAAAACCTGATTAATGAGTGTAAATGGATAAATTAACATTAAAGAAGCAAGTTTTGATTTTTACTAAACTTATTTCAGCCTGAATCTGCTGTTAAACATTTTTAATTGATTGTTACTTTCACATTTGTTACCTATGCTGCCATCTATGATCTTTTTTTAATACTAATTATAATTTGTATGAGTTGATACCCCATGCTCCGGCGAAGATTGTATATCTCTCTGATGGCTCGTTTTTGCAGAATAAAAAAATTATTTTAATTTTATTTTATTCTTATTTTTATCTGTGATCCCCAGGAAAACCGTTTTATCCTTTTACTTTTTATTAACCTGCCGTAGTGCGTTATTTACGTCGTCAACCTGACAAGTACGTCTATGTATTAAAAAAAATATAGATGTGTCATCAGCAAATAACACCATGTTTAGTTTGTTTTCCAATAAACGGGGTAAATCGTTTATGTATATTAAACATAAGAAAGGACTTAAAATTGAGCCCTGGGGTACCCTCATTTTCACATTTAACCCTGACGAATTGACACCGTTTATTTGAACTAATGGCTGTCTATCAATTAAATAAGATTTTACCAAACTTAACGCTGATTGTCCTAGCCCGTAATGCTCAAGTTTCAGAAGCAATGTTTCATGATTAACGCAATCAAATGCCTTCGACAGGTCGCAGACGATACCTATGGCACCTTGTGCCTCTTCCCACGCATTAAACACGTGTTTTAGTACAGTGACACCAGCGTCAGTTGTACAACGTCCTTTGCTGAAACCATACATCATGCAAGATGTTATTCATATTAAAATGAATGAGCATTTGATTTAGCATTATCTTTTCAAATACCTTGCTGAAAACCGGCAACACGGATACTGGTCTATAATTATTATAAAAACCATGCTCCACCACCTGTCCTGTACTCTGTGCTTGCTCAATGCGGGTTGGTGATTTCAAACTTATATTAACTATAAATCCAGGTTTCCTCACGAGGTTTTCCTTCACCGACATCCTTAACTGTTTACTAATGTAATAATTATATGTTTATATTTTTGTATTTCTGTGGAAGTACAGAACCGGTTACGAAAATTCTTCCATGGATAGAAAACTCCACTTCTTCCTTCTCCGGTCCCATTATTTGGGGTCTGGTCTCCTCATATTCCTGCAACAGAAATCAATATCGCCTATTATGGCTTCTTTTTAGTCCGGAAATAGATCCCGTCCCATTTCTATAGGAATGACCACTGGAGCGAAGCCGCGAAAAAAGCTAGTTATTGCAAGAAATAGTACACTATTGCTGAGAAACATAAACTTTTTATCCTGGAAATATGCACGATTCCTGCGGTATAAAAAATGGGCGAGAATCCGAAATACAAAGATGGTTACCGATATTGACCAAGGAGTATGTAACACTCCGTTTATATTGACTCTATTTAGTGAGACTTCGAGTCCACGTGATCTACGAAAAACATGTGCCTTCTGCAATCAGATAGTCTGCCGATTTCTGAATTATGATGACTTAAATTTGTGTTATAAAAATATAGACTTTTTTTTATATTGCGTATGTTTTACTTTAGAGAACGTATAATTAAATATCGATTATACAATATTGAATCATGTTGAACATATCTGTATGTGTTAATCATAATCGCTTTCATCGCTTTTTGATGTTTAAATTTTCAGTAAGATGATTTGTAAAATTACTGTGTAAGGGAAAGCGTTTTTGGGGTCGCCTATTACTATGGACGGCTATTACGAATTTGGATGCATGATGCAAAACAAAAATGCATGATGGCGCCGACGTAAGTTGCCAAATTTTCGTCATGGGACGCACGCCTTCCTGTTCTGTTGTCACGTCTACTGTATCGTACTCGTCCTTAGGGACCGGCACCACCTGGCCAAGCGCGCCAAGGTGCGCGACTTCGTGTGCCAGTGCGGCGTGGTGTTCCACTCGCGCGCCAAGCTGCGCTGGCACCAGGAGACGCACGTCTTCCTGTTCTGTTGTCACGTCTACTATATCGTACTCGTCCTTAGGGACCGGCACCACCTGGCCAAGCGCGCCAAGGTGCGCGACTTCGTGTGCAAGTGCGGCGTGGTGTTCCACTCGCGCGCCAAGCTGCGCTGGCACCAGGAGACGCACGCCTTCCTGTTCTGTTGTCACGTCTACTATATCGTACTCGTCCTTAGGGACCGGCACCACCTGGCCAAGCGCGCCAAGGTGCGCGACTTCGTGTGCCAGTGCGGCGTGGTGTTCCACTCGCGCGCCAAGCTGCGCTGGCACCAGGAGACGCACGCCTTCCTGTTCTGTTGTCACGTCTACTATATCGTACTCGTCCTTAGGGACCGGCACCACCTGGCCAAGCGCGCCAAGGTGCGCGACTTCGTGTGCCAGTGCGGCGTGGTGTTCCACTCGCGCGCCAAGCTGCGCTGGCACCAGGAGACGCACGCCTTCCTGTTCTGTTGTCACGTCTACTATATCGTACTCGTCCTTAGGGACCGGCACCACCTGGCCAAGCGCGCCAAGGTGCGCGACTTCGTGTGCCAGTGCGGCGTGGTGTTCCACTCGCGCGCCAAGCTGCGCTGGCACCAGGAGACGCACGCCTTCCTGTTCTGTTGTCACGTCTACTATATCGTACTCGTCCTTAGGGACCGGCACCACCTGGCCAAGCGCGCCAAGGTGCGCGACTTCGTGTGCCAGTGCGGCGTGGTGTTCCACTCGCGCGCCAAGCTGCGCTGGCACCAGGAGACGCACGCCTTCCTGTTCTGTTGTCACGTCTACTATATCGTACTCGTCCTTAGGGACCGGCACCACCTGGCCAAGCGCGCCAAGGTGCGCGACTTCGTGTGCCAGTGCGGCGTGGTGTTCCACTCGCGCGCCAAGCTGCGCTGGCACCAGGAGACGCACGCCTTCCTGTTCTGTTGTCACGTCTACTATATCGTACTCGTCCTTAGGGACCGGCACCACCTGGCCAAGCGCGCCAAGGTGCGCGACTTCGTGTGCCAGTGCGGCGTGGTGTTCCACTCGCGCGCCAAGCTGCGCTGGCACCAGGAGACGCACGCCTTCCTGTTCTGTTGTCACGTCTACTATATCGTACTCGTCCTTAGGGACCGGCACCACCTGGCCAAGCGCGCCAAGGTGCGCGACTTCGTGTGCCAGTGCGGCGTGGTGTTCCACTCGCGCGCCAAGCTGCGCTGGCACCAGGAGACGCACGCCTTCCTGTTCTGTTGTCACGTCTACTATATCGTACTCGTCCTTAGGGACCGGCACCACCTGGCCAAGCGCGCCAAGGTGCGCGACTTCGTGTGCCAGTGCGGCGTGGTGTTCCACTCGCGCGCCAAGCTGCGCTGGCACCAGGAGACGCACGCAGAGCGGCCGCGCGCCTGCCTGTACTGCAGCGACAAGTTCGTGCACGCGGCGTCGCTCACGCGCCACGTGCGCCGCTCGCACAACGAGTACTTCCTGGCCGAGCGCCACAAGGGCAAGCAGGAGAACGTGCAGTGTCCCGTCTGCAAGCAGGTCAGTACAACTAAACACGCACACACTTAACTTCCTATTTCTTCTAATTACCTAATTTATAAAAGTCAAAATTTGTTGAAATTTCCGTGCTTCCGTGCTTTTTGTTAAATGTAATCGACTCTATTTTTACTCAATCTATTTTTGACTTTATCGGAAAGCAGATGCCGAAATGTAACTATGCGATCTCAATTTTTAACCACATTCCTAATTCCATAAAAGAGGAATCAGTAACAACTTCCAAAAAGAAACTAACTATACTTCTATTAAATAAATGTTACTATTCCGTGTCGGATTTTCTAGCTGATAATTTTTTGTTGTGTATCAATAGTTGATGATAAATTGCATCAATGTTTGTATGTTTGATGATAAATTGCATCAATGTTTGTATGTTTGATGATAAATTGCATCAATGTTTGTATGTTTGATGATAAATTGCATCAATGTTTGTATGTTTGATGATAAATTGCATCAATGTTTGCATGCCAAAATGGTAGAATGTACAAGGATTCTGAATATGATTGTAACCATCTTATTGTAAATACCTACTTTCTGAGCAAATAAATAATATTCTATTCAATTTTTTTTTCTTTGGCTCAAAACACTGATAAATGTAAATCCTCTAAAATTGAATTTTAACTAAATTACTGCCTTACAACACTTGCCAAACAACGCCATTGCTAGTTCATTTTAATAATTTCACAACTATTTACTTTTGGGTCTTACAACAAACTAGTAAGCCTGATGTGCAACATGCAGCAGTCACTGTAACAGTCTCCCTCGTGTTACAGGTGTACCTCCGCGCGAACCTACGCACGCACTTACAGACGCACAGCGGACAGCGGCCCTACATGTGCATCATCTGCAACAAGTCCTTCACCACCAAGTGGAACCTCAAGCTGCACCGCTGGACGCACGCGTCGCGCTCCGCCAAGCCCTACAAGTGCGGCCTGTGCAAGGGGGCCTTCATCCGCCAGTCGGAGTACGTGTCGCACATGAACGCGCACAAGTCCGTGCGGCCCTACACCTGCAACTACTGCGGCTGCCAGTTCATCCGCAAGTACAACTGCCAGCGCCACGTGCGCGAGCACGAGATGGCCAAGAAGTACGTGTGCAAGGTGGCGGAGTGCGGCAAGTCGTTCCACCGCTCCTACTATCTGTCGGAGCACATGAAGGTGCACAGCGGCGCGCGGCCCTTCGCCTGCAACATCTGCGGCAAGACGTCCAGCAACAAGTCCAACCACAACAAGCACGTGAAGATCCACCACGCACGCGAGCCCGTTGCCACAGAGGCGTAGAAGCCGCCTGCCCCGCCGCCACAGGTGGGGCCGCCAGCGCTGCAACTGTCCACTCTCGCGGTCCTCAACTCAAGGTTACATCCCAACTGAGTTGACGAAACACTTCTTAGTGTACATTACTTTCTTGATACTAAGATGATGTTGAACAAGTTCGCAGCGACGGGCGCTTTGTAAATATCTAGTTAAATTTGAATTTATTATAATTGTTGTAAATACAGGACCAAGCGTGTAAATTTTGGGGTGGAGTTGTGTGGTGAAGATCATTTCGAGGTCAACAGTATGGCGCACCACACGTTGTATGCGAGAACTTCATTCGTGTTTAATACAATATTTGTTCGTAGATTTGTTAATGTCGAAACAAGCTTTAATTGCGGAACATTACGAAATGGTAAAAAGTGCGTGAAAATGCGACGAGTTTGTTTTTGTGCCTTATAGATTGACCGATGGAATCTTATAGCAATTCTCACTAATTGGGAAAAAAATGGTTTTTTGGTTTAAATGACTGCTTTTAACAGTAACACAGACACCTAGAGATATATCATTTACCTTGTAATGTGTTGTATGTCGTAGCTTTCTCCCTGTGTGACGCAGGGCCCTGGTTGTGAAATACATTTAGTGCGCTGTATATGATCTGTGGTGCGTCATAATCAAATATAAAATAGTCAAATTAATAAAGGGCATTTCGGTATAGGTACCCCGCTACACTTAATATTATTTTCTACTTATAATAATTTCTCTATGCTTCCATTTTATAAGCTCAGCCTGAGTTCGTGGCTCGCTGCATTTGTTCAAGACAACATATCATTTTTGTAAAGTTTTATTAACAACGATTTTATGCGACATTTTGTGTATCAAATATGATATCATAGTGAAATAGCAAAGCCAAATAGATTCCTGTTATATTTTTTTAGTAAGGAACTTAGGAATATGATGTTGAGATGACTTGACGATGCAGCGCGTAGCCACGCCCAGGTGCGGGCTGTAACGTGTAACTTTAAAGTTTAGTCAAATTGACATCCCCAGGGACTTACTTATAACTCATTGTAAAAGTATTTTTAACACTTACGTTATTTAGATTACTTTATGTAAATATCACTTTAATTACATTTAATTTATTATTATTACACTTTTGTATTGTTACTATGTATTATTCCGATCTTTTCGTGAGGTGGGTGATACAATGTGTGCTCTAAGCACTGTTCGTGGTTTATAATACCTGATAGAGATATCAAAAGAGAACACTGTCTCTTTCTCTTACTCGAGCTGCGGTTGCTATACATCACGTACTGGCATTAATTGCGTGTTTTGAGGATAGTTATGTTTCTTAGGTAGAAAAATGATAATTTTATTTAGTCCGTCAGTGAGATTATCAAATAATATTGGAGACGTATTTTTTGCTTTAACAAATTAAAAAAAATTGACAAAAGTTAAAGCGTGATATAATACTCACAGTGGATCTTTGTGTCTCTGAAGTTGGTTTTGACACTTAACGCGCAAGAAACAGTTTAACTGCATAGAGTAAGCGAGATAGGATGATGCGACAAACGTAAGCGAGCGAATGAGACAATTATACAATGATAACTTCACTTTCAATATTGACACAAAAATAGCTACTGCGCAGGCTCTTGCAGCCAATTCAGAGACACAAAGATCCGTTGTGAGTATTATACGCTTTAACTTTTGCTTTTGGGTGCTTGTGACGTCACTAAGGCACTATAAAGTGTACTAGCGGCGTGACGTCACACGATTATATCGTCGTCACTTTATGTTTACGTGTCAAAAGAAAAATACGTGTCCAATATTTTTTATTAAACTACCCTATTTCTCAGAAAATAATGGTTTCGTTGATGATCAAATTTGCGACAGCATCTGATTGAAGACAGTCAGTTTTTAGAAGCACATGTTACAAAAATTTTGCGTTTTCTTACGCGTTCGCCACATTTTATTGGTAAACTTTAATGGTCTTTTCGTTTCACAAATTTTATTTCTTTATTGTTTTTTTTTGCCTAAAATATTTAGACGAATAGTGCAATCGCATTTGTTGTTAACTCATTGTTATCATTTGCGCTGCTTGTGTATAATCATTGTTGCCAAAGATTTAAAGCAATAATGTGATTAATATCAATTATAATTATTTATTTTTATCAAAAGAGACTTCTTTGAAGATAATGATTAAACATGGGCAGTGCGCATTACGATGGAAAAGTCGAAATTAATGAGGTCAAGACCTCTGATAGTGGAGTCTTTGTAATGTTATATAACAATTGGTTTGCAAATGTTCTGTAGGTATATTTCTCTATATGTTGATACAAATTCTGTTATGAATCACACCAGCTGTGTTCATATAAGGCTCTGAGCGATAATGAAGGGTGAGGTTCGACGGCTTAATTTCGAAACGCTTTTTAAGGTACTTATCAATTCTTATCGTATTTCGATAATTTTTATATTTGAATGTTTATTTAATGACATGTTACGGGAATTAACCGACTAGTTGCGTTGTATCGAAGCTCAGTGAAAGGAGAACAGTCAGCGGTGAATGACACTGGTATGGCCACCATCAGAGATTTTAATTTTGATAACACAAAAATATTGTCGCTAATTAGTTGCAATTTTTCGCCAAGTCACAGATTTTGTCGGTTCTTAGTTTAGAAGAGAGCTAACAATTTTTTTCTTGGCAATTTTCAATGTCTATACATTGAAAATTGAACTCATTCTGCGAATAATTCGCGACTAACTTTGGGAGAAAACAGATCTTCGCTAAAAATATGTGGAGATATGTTCCTCAGATCGACAACCTATCAACTCTTATCTTTTGAACCAGTGACCGACAAATTCTGATATTTGGCGACAAATTTCGATTAATTAGCGACAATTTTTTTTGTGTCATCTAATTAAAAATCCTTGATGGTGGCCATGCCAGTGTCAGTCACACGAGTCAGCGTAGTCGATAGAACAAACGCTGCACAAATAAGTATGATTGTCTCTCTCTCAAAATTGCGTACTTACTCACAAATTTATAAATTTACATTATTGTAATATTGTGCGTTTGTTCTACATGTGTGGGTCCACGTGCTTGAAGCACTGACATAGTCACGTTTGTTAAGGACATCTGTCTTGGTCACTTCATATTCAATGGTGCAAGACGAAGATATCTTGGGAAGACTTACAAAATATTTGATAAGTTATAAAGGGTGCGTCGATTTAAGTCGTCGAGTCTAACAGAGCTCTGAGTTAAAACCGATGTATGGTATATATTTTACACATAAACAATGATCTCGTATTTTATAAACACAATGTAAAACAAATTGATGTTTTTTTTTTGTTTTTGTTGTTTTTCAATCGTTTATTTAGCGCAAGTTGACGGCTCGCAATCAGCGGAAGAAGGAGAGAGAAAATTCTATAGCTTTAATTAAAAACTCAGGTTTCCTGCAGACGAAAATGAGTAAATGCAATAGTAAAACTGCCATACGATTATTATCTATATAGTAAAAAAAATATTTTAATTATGGGGAATTTTCCCCATAGTCGATAAATGATACTTACAGAGTTTTTGTTATAAAGCTGCTGACTTGCGCTAACTCTACATGCAAGGTATTCGACTTTTTTGCATTAAGAACTACGTGATATTTAAGTAAACATCCTTTTTTTTCAATCAAAATTAAATAAAATATTTTGATTGACAAATAAATATTTACACCAAAATAATTGAAACCCTGACTTCTGAGCTTCTGAACTATCATTACAGTTAGCCCAATCAGATAGTGTAGAAAATAATTACAAATAATAATTCAGTGCAATCAATATAACTACATAAATACAATTCAACTGGATCTATCAACTACCGGGTTTTGAGTACCTACCGGTAAACAGTTTGTTAAAAGTAACCTTCATTCTTATTAGAATAGGGTCAATTTCAACCCTACTTATGTCCCAGAATCATATTTGGATGTACCTACAGCTTTAAGCCCCATTTTTTTAAATCGTAATATCCATATCACTGTTGTTAGTACTGAATTGTGGTTCTTAACTCCTTAAAAATAAGATTGAATTTCGCATTTCAGTGAACCTTGTAAATAGTGCAAGAGGGTCGCATACCCGGTATAGTATGAGTAAAACGACGTAAATAGCTGTAATCTTGCTCGTAACTCAGTTTATAGAAGAAATTGGTTATTTATTTTATTTGAATAAGTTAGTTTACTTGTACATAACGTTAGGTAATTTTGTAATTGATCGTATGTGGGTGGTACACCAAATTCAGTTCGGCGGGGTTACTGGACTGAACAGTTTGTGTCTGCAATAAATTATATTAAGAACTTAATATACTGAGTCTTTTTTATTTGAACCTGTGGATTATTCATTTATCCTATCCTGTTCCTAAGTTTAGTGGTCGTCTTCCAGACTGTTTTGATGCAGCCCAGTACAAGTGTTTTACAAGGAGCGACACAACCCACCCCCGAAGCGTCGTTCGTACACCATGTGTTCGGAAGGTATTGTTACAAGCTTTTATTTAACTTGCAATGTATGTATGTATGGGTCAAATCTTGTAACTGAATTTTAAAGCAGTTATCCTCCAACGACTAAGATGATATTTTGCATACTCGTATAGTTTGGATGACAATGCATGGTTAGCTAATTGACGTCATTCTAAATGCAATATGGCGGACGGCCCAAGATGGCGGACTAGTTATTTGGTGTGCACTGCTATGTTATGGGTATCAAATGAAAGGGTTTGCTGAGAAGAATACGAACAAAGATTTTTGAATGAATATTTTTGTCTATTGTTTCTGTAGTTACGACGTTCAATGGGTAACACATCTCTAAGTAGTCTGTGGGTAACACGTTACTCTTGACAAGACAGGTGTCTGATTTTCTGAGTGCTGACTCGTAGTCACACCAGATTATCACACCAGTGTGACAAACAGGATTTTTTTTCTCGTTTGTCACACCACTGATTTTTCCACACCATTTATTTCTAACTAGTGCTGTCATACTAAAGGGTTTTTCAACCTTGCCGACTCGTAGTCACACCAGATTATCACACAGTATGACAAACAGGATTTTTTTTCAATAAGGGAATAAATGAAAGAAATGAAACTGTGTAAGGTATTAACAAAATTCTTTTTTTATTTGAAAGGCACACTTGTGCCATTAAGTGTGGATCATGATATGACATCGTTCAAATGCCCGCCTCGGCTGTTTACAGTGACACGGATCCGAGTGGTCCAATTTTCAATGAGTCTTCTGCATAGATCCGGCTGAATTTGAGCAATGGCCTGTGTCTGTTCACCTTTAGGGCATCGGTCGATTGTGGTTTGTTTGCATAGACCTGCGACTTCAAAAAACCCTACAAGAAAAGGTCTAGCGGTGTCAAATCGCATGACCTTTGTGGCCAATTCACATCACCCCTGCGAGAGAAAACCATACGCTCAAATCGCTCATGCAGATTTTTTATCATTTGAACGTGCTTTCAAACGTGTAACTTGCCATGGTGATTCGGCATAAGTAACTGAATATTAAATTTTTAACAGTACTATTCAATCAATACGAAATTGATATCGAAAAAAAAAGAAGGGTTGACCATTTCTTTGAAACATTGCGTTAAAAACGGCATAAAAAACTAAAATCATCATCATCAGCAGATCGACTTTATTAGAATATACAGATACTGCACTAGCAATTATCGTATACATGGTGTGGAAAAATCAGTGGTGTGACAAACGAGAAAAAAAATCCTGTTTGTCACACTGGTGTGACTACGAGTCAGCAACGGATTTTCTGCTAGAATATGGTCCGTAACCCCACAACAGCAAATCTACGAATGTCTATTGACTTTACAAATCCATCTATCCGATTGAAGTTTTCCCGCTACTACTACAAGAATCTATCTGTAACAAATATTATTGTTGTACCTACAGCCGTTTGTTTGACAAGAGCGATAAGTGGAAGTTTATTGACATAACGTTGATTTATTGTCTCGTTATCAATATCAATGGATCTGTTTCCTTTTCCTGCGTCTTTACACGATGCAAGCGATATCGAATTCTAAACAATAAACTTATGTCGGAGCTTGTTAGCCTGACAATTGCTGGTCGTCATCAGAATATTTATAGTAAAGGCTTGTGTCTACTGGTACTTGGTAGTGTGTACAGCTGAGGAATCTAGGTGAATATTTTTTTAGAATCATCGGATTCGGGCTAAAGCAGTCTACTGCTGCCGGGCGAGCACGGCCCCTGTGATAGGCTTGAGTCACGAATTTTATCACGGTTTTTGCTCCCAATCAGTGATAAAAAATTGTGACTAAGGCCGGTCACAGTAGGCCGTGCTCGCCCGCCAGGACATAAGCCTCTCCAATTGCAAGCCATTTATCTTAATTCTTGGCAACTGTCAGTCATCTAGCTGTTATACATAGCTACAATAATAATAAAAAATGCCCCTTTTTTCTAAAATCAGAGGTACCTACTATAAAAAATATATCAAAAACTTTAAAATTTACAAAATGTGCCTAATTTCAGTGTACCTGACTTAATTGTATGTACCATAATCAGCTTTTAACATTGCTTCCACTGGGACACCTTCTGAGAGGCACTGGTTCGTAATCGACCACACGGGCCTAGTGCGGGTTGGTGGGGCAATATCAAAATAACGTTCATATTTCAATTCTTGAAGAAAATTTCCTTCGGATGGTCTTAAGGTATTTCTACGATTTAATATAAGAATTTGCTAAGGATAAATATATCTACATTGCTTATCTTAAATCCTCTGCAATGCTTTCCACCGTGCGCTGGTCCTAGTACATACATTTGCCATCTTCTGGAAACTCAATTCATAGATTTTCACAACGTTATCAACAATTCTGTAGAGGTCGTCTCTGATATTATTGTATCGGATCACTGCTGCTGCTGTATAAATATAAACATACATATTATAGTTATTTTCCATGAACAGTTTTATATTTAGCTTGTCATGCAACAATAGCGGAGGCTTGCGTCAATGAGCTTTACGTAACGGCGCGCTTGCGAGCGGGGAGCGGAAAGAATCGAAGAGATCCTAAATTATTGCAGATTTTTTTTCTCATTGTAAAGGCTGGAGCAGATCCAAACTTTGGAAAAGATCTTATTGCTGACGTGAAGAGACCATTTGAGTACCGTCACGAGTTTAAAAAGAGCTTCTTTTGCGTGTGGTAATCCTCTTAGATGTCCTCCATCTTGGAGTGGGCTCTGTCAACCTTTTACTGACTTTCGGTGTTCTTCACCTACTTCTACTTTTGGTCAAGGTTTCCTCCAGACAGATATAAACTCAAAGGACTTCAAATAAGCAAGCTATGATGCAGCCGCATTTTATCTGGAACCGCAACCCCGTTATGTTATGGTGCGGTCACCGACGAAGCTGTATACTGGCCTAGACTTTCTACGCCCATCAAAAATAAACATAACAAAATGTTATGTTGTTTTGTTATTATAGTAATAACATCTACTATTATAATATCTGAGTATAGTAAAATTACTAGCTAACATTCATATTATTACCTATATCAATTTGAGTTTTTCATTTGACTAAAAAGTTGCAATCCTTACCGTATGTCTAAAGGTTTTTATAATATGTTTCACAAAGTCAATTTTATTGATCCCCATCATTGGCCCTATTTATTGATGCCTTAAAATTAGGCAATTCACATCTGGAGTGAGGCCATCGAGAAATACGGGGCAGCGCTAGCCGTCTCCCTCGACATCTCGAAGGCTTACGACAGGGTCTGGCACGAAAGCCTCATTGGTAAGCTTTCTTCCTTCGGTCTCCCTAGTGGTATGTGTGATTGGATTGCGGACTTCCTGAGGGATCGATCCATCCGAGTGCCTCATCATCGCCGGAGTCCCTCAGGGGTCAGTGCTCTCGGCCAAGATTATTGATTGATATATTGATTATTGGCAACGATGCACTGGTTGGGTCAAAGCCCCTGAGCCTTAAAATCGTCGAGTTGCCAGCCTGTCGGTTTTTTATCGGTTGCATTTCGGGGAGTTTGCGACGGAACTGGACAATTTGATTCCACCTAGCCCTTCCATCATCGGTCTACAAGACGTACAGCCATGTGCCATCGGTACATGGTGGACATCCCACCAATACGCACAAAGCGTTATGCTAATACTTTCATTGTGCGGAGAACTAAGGAGAGGAATTCCCTGCAGGAGTATTTGTTCCCTGATAGCTATAATCTTGGGGTCTTTCAGTCAAGAATGAATAGGTTACTTCATCGCGACATCATCAATATTAAAACAATTTTCTCTACGGTGAACATATTTGACCCCACCCTGCTTTTGTTTACAAAATAAACAAATATTTCTTCTATTCCATTCCTGCTTAACCCAATAACTGGTCACAACTACTCGTACACTACCCACACTATCATCACGCACGCCCGCCCCGCTCACAGTGGGGCCACGACCTTATTAACGCAATTAAAATAATCGAATATTATAAAAATGACAATTTATTGCCGCAATAAAACAAATCATATCGCCTATCGGGTAACTGACCTCTGAATAAGAACAAACGTTTTAAAAGTAACGTCAATATAAGCAGATAACCTTTACATACGAGTTTGCGTTTCAATTATCTTAATTTAGCCGTATTTTTTTTAATTATCGGCTCGTAGTGAGTAAGACAAGTAATACTAATTCATTACTGTGATATCAATGAGCACGAGGTTGGGTTTTTAACGATTTATTACGCCTCATTTTAATGTTGTAGGCAGCTATTAAAAATATCAGAGAGATAGGTAGGTATCATTCAGTAATTCATGATTAGGTGTGCCTGTAGCTGTAAATATTTTTTATCTGATCACTGTTTATGCACAGAAAATTATTAAACACTAGCGGACGCCTTTCGGCTTCACCCGCGTAGTTCCCGTTGCCGTGGGAATACAGGGATAAAAAGTAGCTTAAGTCACCCGGGGATAGTGTTACTTAGATTTTTTGAAATCGGTCCAGAAGTTTTAAGTTTATTCGTTATACAACAAGTAAAATTTTAGAAACACCGATGCATTTTTATTTCATGCTACATAATTTATCTAGTATATAGTAGATACGCTTCAATCGACAATCTATTGAACACGTTATTATGACACGATAACACCCCGATTCAAACAGTAAAACGCCCATAACGTTTGAACGGCTGAACCGATTTTATTCAAACATAGCAAGAACACTCTCGACAAAATCACCTACCAAACAGAAAAAAAAAACTAAATCAAAATCGGTTCATCCGTTTAGGAGTTAAGATGTCACAGACAGACACACAGATACACGGCAAACTTATAACACCCCTCTTTTTCCGTCGGGGGTTAAAAAATACAAATATTTCCTCTTTATTAAATAATTCTACAAAATATATACAGATGGATCGAAGGACAAAATAGGTTATGGAGCAGCGTTTTTCGACCCACAAACCAATCTTTCAGTACAATTAAAGGTAAATTCAAAATGCAATATAATGTATTTAGAATTAGTCGCAATAGAGGAAGCATTATCTTACGTTGACTCATTTGAAAGCGGTAATTATGTAATTTTGAGTGATTCGAAAAGCGCCCTTCAACATTTAATTCGGTGTACGACAAACTTTAGAGGCATTCCGATTGCGTACAATGTTATTAAATCTTTATGTAAACTTATCTCTAAGAAAAAGAATATTGTACTACAGTGGATACCGGCTCATGTTGCCTTGGAAGGCAATGAAATAGTTGATCGATTGGCAAAAGATGCTTGTGATGATGGCTTACTCAGTCCATACCTTCCCGTGCACAGTGAGTTAAAGTAGAATGCAGTAAAATGTGGCATGAACACTTCGACCAAAGGTCACTGAGCAAGGGAATCTGATATCGAACGATCCAACCAACACTTTCGCGTTGTCCATGGTTCGACCAGGCAAACATGAGTCGAGCAGAACTCGTAATGACTCTTCTGCTTCGATCGGGACACATACCAATGAACAGTTTTGCCTATCTTATGGGTAAAGTTGCTTCACCAAATTGCCCGGAGTGATGTATAGTGGCAGACACTTACCATATACTGATGGAATGCGTCCGGAACGAGACCGAAAGAATTTCAATTCTACCTAAGTCACTAGATGTAGGAAGATGCAACAGTGTTCTTGCGTCACCTTTGTCAAGGGAGGCAAGAGCTTTGTATAGGTTAGCCAAAGCAGGCTTTAGAACATAGGGATTGGTCAATTAATTTAAAATCTTAGTTATTATTTATTTTTATTAACTATGTATACCTACGAGGCTGGCATAATCGCTTCGCGATTGAAGCCTTTTTTTCAAATAAAGATAAAAAAAAAAAAAAATAGTATAGATGACATGTGAGGATCACCATACTTTTTAACCGACTTCAAAAAAAGGAGATGATTCGCAATTGGTCGGAATCCTTTTTTTTATATATCATCCAAAAAAAAAATGTCCACAAAGTGTGTTCTGCCCCGCTAGTCAAACCTAGGCTTATCGTTATTGTCACCACTTTTGTCAGACCTTGTTTTTTTTTTCCAGTAATTGGTTTCAGTAATTTGTACGTATTAACTCAGCAGCACTGTGGTATAACCATAGACTACTATTATATACTAGAGAACAATCGCACACCGTGCATTGAAAAAAAGTGCAGCATTAAAATTCGTAGACCTTCGCAGGCATATAAACCCCACGGGCTACGGCAACGGCTACGGCGTAGCAGCCTGCTACGTCCCTGGTCGCACCTGCTACGAGTATTTTGTTCAAGTCCTAAAGTAACTTTTGATACGCTCAGGTGGCCGGGTAGCTTGTGTTGAGAATCCTGCTGCCATTGCTAATGGCAAAAATACGAATTTAAACTGAGAAACTGTACGTACTTTAACAGAGTAGGTGGTGTCAGTAACAAAAGTCACAGATTCAGATTTCAGAACTTAAATTTTTCATTTTTGTAGAAGTTGCTCACTAGTCGTAAAGCCTATTAATTCAAATTCAAATAGCCTTTATTTACAAGAATAACACAAATTTTAGGTTGATATTTTTGAGCGTATCAGACATCGGTTTGTTTGTTCTTGTCACCAGCACAGGCCTTCCACATTACACTATCTTGTGCTTTTTATTCTCCACGTCCTCCACCTGCATTCTTCTTGTTATTACGTATGGCTGCCAAACCTGGCCTCTAGCTTATGAGAACAAACATGCCAACATGAAGAGAAAAGATAAAGTAAAATGTGGGCAAAGTGGGCCAAAGACGTAACTGAATGGTACCCGAGAGAGGGGATGAGGAAAAGGAGAAGACCAGTACGTAAGCAACCACGCGACGTCATATCGTGTTTATGTGTAAGAGCCCTAACTTAACCAGTCAATAGTTATATATGTTAACCAATGCTGCAATGGCTTCAAATTACAGTAAAATGCGTTTACTCATAAATTGTTGGGATCAAAAATGGGCAAATAGGTTGAAGAGTAGAAACATTAATTTGACCATTTGCTAGAATAAAAATTGATGAATTAACGCGATTTACCGAAATTTGATACCGCTGGTTAGCACGTTTAACCATTGTTTTAGTTACCTACGAATTGAAAAACTGAGCCAAAGTAATGGTTTATAAATATTCAATAATTTCTTCTAAGTAGACAGAATTAAGTTGTTTTAAAACTATTACGCTTAGCTGACCAGTTCCCATTCATAAAACTGTCTAATCTAAAGTTTGAACCAATTCTAATCTTTTTATATCACTGGCTTTCCATGGACCTACAGTAGGTACTTTCATGAAGTGAGTAAGTACGTAGGTAACTTGCGTAATTGTATATAAGCAATAACAGAGCGGCGATAAACCGCTGCGCTTATAACACATAACAAAAACATTACGTTCACGTTAACGCATATTGTCTGAGAAATTTCCCAAATTGCCTTATCTGACGGCAAAGCGGCATTGTACCTACGCACTGCGCTATCTCCACATAAGGGAACATCGCAGAAGGCTGATGAAGAAATCTAACATAGACTTGATGATGCACTGGTTTGTCAGCCTTGTTATCAGTGTTGGTAAGTATCTATCTAATTAGCTCATCTCGGGATGAGTTATTCGCATAGGAAGTCTTACCAACTTCGTAATGCCGCAATCAACGTAGTAGGAATTTGAAAGGCTGCTAATACCAGTAAACAGTTTAACTTTCCGAAAGATTATTACTCTCGGTTAGGGAGAGAAAAGCCGTGCAGTTTTATGGTGTCGCTCATTTGGTTCCTCATCAACCATCTCTCAGAAGTCTGACTGTAACTACCATACCGATTACAAATACCATGAAAATAATTTATAGCCAAAGTAAATCTCATGACGATTCCAATAAGCCCAAACACGACTGGGATCCATTGTTTTATTTCGTAGTTCCAGTGCCTACGTTCCGGCTTCATCATCAGATCAGTTCGATGTTACCATTTTCATCAGTACCATTTATTTATAAGTATTTGATTCATCATAGTCAGTTCAGTCATAGCATTAAGGAGTTCCAGTAGCCATCTGTGGTCTTCTTCATTAGTTCCATTTCACCATGAAACTTTCTGAGTGCATTGTTGATAAAAAATACCTAAATCGCTATATTGCTTATAATATTTGAGGAGTCCCCTCGATTTCTCTGGGATGCCATCACCAGATCCTGGTTTCCATAAATTTATTTAAATGAATTTTGATATGTAAAATTAGTTGAAGGTGGATTTAAATGTAATTTTATTTAGTTTAATAAAAAGTTTTTTTTTTTTAATTTATATAACACCCTTGGAGTACCTCATTTCCATCAACAAAAATAATCATCAAAATTGGTTCATAAACGACGAAGATATTCGCGAAGAAACATTAAAAAAAAAAAACTGTCAAAACCTCCTCCTTTTTTGAAGTGAAGAAAAAATAGACATTGTGGTTGTCAAGTTTAATTGGTTATCCATTCATTGTTTCTCGTTTATCAGCAGGTCAAAGCAAGATCTACGCTCACTGATCCCTTAATCTCTCACACTAATTCGCATGTGTCAGCTTATCATGCTTTGTAACAAGTTGATCTACTAGCGTTGGTTTGTTATCATGCGATGACGTCAAGCAATTGTCAGCGCAGAGCTGTTTATAAAAAGCGTTGCATGGGTCAGCGAGACACACCCTTACACGCGGCGCGTGTTTACATGACACAGTGTTATTGTTGCTGATAGGGCTGATAACGTCTTGATAAGCGATTGTGGACTAGAGCTGAGTATTACCTAATCTAATACTTAGCAATTTGTATGAGTTGCTGTGGCAGTCTAAAGTAGCCCGCGTGTATTTCAACGTGAATGGGGAGTTTCTGTGGCAGAATACCACGTGAATAGTGTTAGGTGATTCATGTAAAAGATACAGGTGTTCAAAGTACCTACCATATCGAAGATATCTTAATAGATGATCTTTGTAGATGTTTCTTTGATTTGGCAAGTTAATCATACAATATAATTGAAGACTATCCGCTGCTAACTTCGCTAAGACAAGGCCCATTCCGCAAAGAATAAACCGATTTTTCTAGTATCACGTCCTGCAGTTTTTGTTTGTTTGCATAGTGCTAGTGTTGACCGTCTTTATGACTAACAGAAATAGAGGACCTGAGTCGTGACTAGAAACGTCGGTAGTCCTGTTCAACAGATGCTGCACGTCTGCTTTATGCACAAAGCGATGTACTATATACCTACACGGTTTATTTTGTTAGCTAACGGGTGAATATTATTATTCTCTGAGCCTCGCGGAAAGCACGAGTCCCGGCCTTCCCACGTGGTTCTAGGTATTTGGAAATCGTCACGCACGGGTGCCTAACAAGAAGCCCCGAAAGACTGACATGGTATCGTTTTATATACCTTGAGACTGCCGATCTGATGTCGAAATGCTGGTATTCAACAGTATCCAGTTAAATCCTAAGTAGAACCACTATATAGAAAGACGAAAGACTCGGTCTTAGTTGATGAAAGACTAGTCTAAAGATGACAAAGATATTTTATTTCAACTAGGCCACCGGCACGGCACTTTTGAACGATACATTAAATATTTACAAGGAATAAAAATTGATTCTACCGTGCATTCGGAGAGTAGCATGTTATGGAGAAGAACGCACAAGAAACTCCATAGATACTTAATCTTTTTTTAAAAAAAAGTTTTTTTTACAATATTTAGGTACATAAATTCATATATGTGAGGACAATGCAACCAGAATCACTACAAACTATACTACACAAGTACAGGCATAAAGTATTAAAAGTACTCGCACATGTACTGTGCAGTTATATAATAGGTACTAGAAAAACATTAACATCCGAAGCAGTTAAGTGATGACCAATCCCAACTGACGGCGCCCGTTCACGAACATGACGCATGAATCGGCACCATCCAACTCAACCATCATGAAGGGAACCGAATGATCCAACACACACGCCACCATCAGAGAAACATTTGAGAGAGCATGACACACTCAACTGCCAGGGCACACACAAGTCAACGAACGACACATAGGTACAGGAAATGGTAGATTTACGGTAGGTTACCTAGTACTAACACACGCGCTGTGCAGTTATATAATACTAAAATAAATTGATTTTATAGAATATAAATATATTAATACAGTCTTCAGCAGGTCCAACAATACTTCAAAACAATAATGTTCTGCATATCACTTGTTTTTGCGCCCTAGTGGTTGTGGAGCAGGACTAGCATTGAGCCAAGTATTTTTATGAGTGATGTACCCCCAACTTATAATATGGCTGCCTGCATAGTGTGCGTTTTAAATAAGTTTTAAATTTCGTCTCATTCAGTTCTAGAATGTGGGGAGGAATTTTATTGTAACATTTAGTACAGTACCCCATGAAAGATGAGGCTACTTTAGCCATCTGAAACCTGGTTGAACTGAAACGTCCCTATTTCTAGAAATGAAATTATGTCTGGCTCCGTTTTTACTAAAAATATGTAAATTCTTTCTCACGTACATGTGTTCATAAATATATTCACAAGGAACAGTCATGATGATATGTCCTTAAACAGTTCCCTTAGAGATTCGCGCCGGCGAAGATTGTATATCGCTCTGATTGTTCCTTTTTGCAGAATAAAAATTGACTCAATTTCTGCAGCCCTTCCCCATAGTAAGATATGAAAGTAACTAAAATAGACCAGCCTCGCGGTATCTACATCAATAAACTGACGAATTTTTCTAACAGCATACCTACGCTGCCGAACTTGCCCGCCCTTTTTTTTTTTGGGTTTGGAAATCATCCAATGACTTCTCCCGCTCTGGGTGAAGCGGGAGGGCGTGTCAGACTTTAACTGACTAAAACCCACCCGAGTTCCTTCAGTTGCTTGTGCCAGGGCCGCGGTAACTCTCTTTCAAATTTATCCGCGACCCAGACAGGCATCGGCCCTAGCGGGCCCCGTCAGTTTTTGCTGACATCTCTTTGAGGCGCGCGTGGAACACTACGCGCCGTCGACTCGGGCCTGGTCCTTATCAGACGGCGAGCTACCCATTACTCGCCGTCCGCAGACCCGCGCCTACGGTGGCCGGGAATCGGCTTGCGACTCCCGACGCCTAGGGCGTCTCCTGCGGTGGCTAGGGGCGTGAGGGCGTCTCCGATGCGTCTGCCTCCTCCTTTGCGAGCATTACTGCTTCGCAGAAGGAGGTGACAGCTTCCCATGCCCTCTCGCTCCGTACCATGGCCTGAAGCAGGGCCGGACGCGAGAGGTCGCCACCGCTGATCGCCTCCACGAGGTCACGGCGGTGCTCCGCCCAAGCAGGGCAGACCTCCACCGTATGCTCCACCGTGTCCTCCGGGCGATCCATACAATGGTGACACCCGGGCGTTTCCTCCCGCCTTATCCTGAACAGGAACCTCCCGAAACAGCTTTTCATTCTTTTAGGTACCGAGGATTCTTGATCTTCGTAGGGTAGCAACTGGATGATCGCTGAGAATAGAGATAGAGCCTTTGTAATAGCAGCAGATCAAAACAAATGATTGGAGATGCCTATGTGATATGTCCAGCAGTTAGTTTTATCCTTTTCAACCTCAAGAATAATGCCACAAATAGAGAAAACACATCGCAACGGATTCACGAGGCGATGTGCATCGCTGAGAAGGGTCGGTGTCACGGTCTTATAGTTATTACAAAAATCGAACGATGTGCGATAACCTATCTCTCACTTGTTCATTACTTTTCAGTGCCTTATGCTGATAACACGAGCCTTACGACCAATGACTTTATGTTGAACTGGCTCAGGCGAGAAGGTTCTAGAATGTTAGCAGGTTATTGTTACAAAGTAAAGCAGTTAGATAGTTGTAGCGTGTTGCTATGGACGATCAGCCGCTAAAGTGAAAAACACTTGCAGTTCTTGCAATTGAAGGGCCTTAATGTAGGAGAGCCCTTACACCATCGAATTGATGTATCTATTTAGATCTATAAAATAAAGCAAGCCTAAAATGTGGAGCAACAAGCACATTGAAGTAGGTGCCTAGGCCCGTACTGAAATTTTCAGAGCCGTTCCATCCGTACCGTTCCCATTAGCACAGATAATTTATTACTAGCATACAGATGCCTCTTCCCATACAAAGAAACCGTGCCGACGTAACTAGCGATTTTCATATGAATTAACTGATTATTTTTCTAAGAACATCGATGGCGTTCGGTTCCGTTCCATGGATATAGATGGTGTTAGAAAGGGATTTTCTCGGTTCGTGAACACGTTTTTTTAATACAGCGATGATTTGTTTTATAGTATTTTTTTGCACGTTTTTACAGTTTCATTGTACCAAAATGTGTTACAAAACTAAAACATCAAGTGGGTTTAAATTTCTGAGGTATCTCAGAAATTTAAAAACGCGCCATCTATTGGAATCATTTTTAAATGATCCATTCAAATAATCTTTGAAATGTGAATTAAGGGCCCAATATTTCTTAATTTTGTGCTTAGGAGAATTAATTACACAAAAAAATACATTTTGTATGATCTTGTCTAGAAAATCTTAATATTTCACAAAACTCAATAACAAATCTAAGCTTATCACGCCATCTAGTGCAATTTATTTGAACCAAATTTTCTTTTTTCGCGTTGGGTGCCCGTGATACCATTAGTAACATACTTTGGGCAATAACGAGTTTCCAATATTTAAATGATTTAAGTAAGTACTAGTTTATTTATCACAACTGTAAGAGGTTTTACCGTACAATTATATATATTATCAGTGCGCAGCAAGCAGTTAGATGCGTAGGCATCTACTGAAAAAAAAATGATTTCATAATATTAATGTTTTGTATCGAATGAATGTCGTGTGTTCATTAGAGGTCATTAACATTGAGTAGGTAGGTACTATGTTGCTACAGACGTCATAGGGAAAAATCTGTTATATTGTAATTTTATTACACCAGCTAAAACCAGTTTTAAGCAGATTACAGATTCGACGCCTATCAAGAATAATTTTAGGAAAAAATATTTTATTTAATAATTTTAATTAACGTGGTTAAAACCCACATGGGAATTTTGCGATGGGCGGAAAGTTTGCAAAAAAATTGAAAAACAAAAATATTTTTGTTAAAATACTATTCATAAAACGTAATATGTAACAAATATTTTTGTGGAGGGTTTCCTTATCAATGATGAAGCTTTGTATGTAAACGTAACTGTTGTATTCTTCCACGCTGACCAGCAAGAGGCAAATCTCAAGGTTTTTATTAAATAAATAACAAATAAGTATCTTCTAAGTAATACAATATACTAGAAAATAAACGAAAATTACCCCACTTTGAGTTTTTTTTTATATGAACACAGTGTTTATGTTATTTAATTAACTATAATTACATACATATACACTTAAATCAAACCTACAAACTAACTAAACCTAAAAATAAACTAGACTGAAATAAGGCGTCGAAAATCTCCTCCACACACGGTGTCCACTATTATTGTACTCAAAAGACTGGCAGCATTGCCACATTGTATAGCTCGTGGCAATGCTTATCCCCTGACCAAGTTAAAAGTCTTTATTGTGTCAACAATATACTTAGATACTTACACGATACTTATGGTCCTACGAACCTAATTCTTTAGAAACAATTTGTTCCTTTTCAATCAAATGAAGGGGTACCAACTGTATTTTTCTCGGCACCAACCTTGATTTTCTCATTAGCAGCTCGTAGTCTGGATTTGTGCCCTATTATATATATATATATATATTACATGCTACTTAAACATAACTGGCGAAATGTTGATGCACTATTGGTGTACCTCATAGATATATGTAATAAATTGTATATTTCTATGGTGCACCTCTAAAGCCCTCTACGGAATAACAGGCTCAAGGAATAATGTTATGATGACTCCTTTAAAAGGCCATTAGAAAGGGGATGAAAGTTTGTATAGAAAGTTCGAGATATTTTCCAATTCGAAATTCCAGCGGGCATACAGCTTGTCGTGAATAAATGTTTACTTCCATTTCCCTTTCAATCAAAAGGGGTACATCTCTATAGCATCTATTATTACATTATATACCACTAAGATAATAAGTGCCAGTCGATAGACCGCAGACAGGTCGAGGTGTGAGATATTCGGTCACTGTGTTACGTCAGTGTCTAGACTCATTATTCACATTATTTCAATATAATTGTATCAATCACGTACTCCTTATCTCCTTAAATTGAGGTTATTATTAATTAAAGGTGATTGGCCATACACAGGGCCATTATGAGGTATCATGTCTGCGATTTCAATATTATCCAAAAATAGGATTTATATTTTGTGTTTTTTTCCATCCGTGTCCTTTACAACAATAGATCAGGTTCCTTTACTTGGACATTTGTATGCACCTTATTGCATTGTAATAAGGGTTCATATCAAGAACAGAAACATCGTTATATCTCGTGAACCCCGCAAAATAATTAAAAAATGTTTTCTAATTATGAATATAACGTGTTTTGTCTACAATATATAACCAAATTCATCAAGATACAACCATTTTTTCAAAGGGGCCCAAGTTCCCATACAAAATGGGCATTCTCCTTTAGCTGTATCGAATGTAACAAAAATTATGAAAGTTATTGTTTGACAATTTATACAATGACTTTCACGCGAACATGCGCAAGCAAAGCTATTCCATACCAGGGTACTTGTGTTCACAAAAACACAGAATTCCAATATTGAATTTGTCATATCAGCATTTCGATGAGGCTCTGTCACAAAAGTCAGTCGCAGACATGAACACATAGGTTTTGCCCCTACCAAAAATCGCTTGAGGAGACTAAGGAAATTTTCAGTTCATAAATTTTGATTAGTTTTCTGAAACCAACGTACTTTTCCTGTGCAAAGGTTAAAAAAGCCGAAACCAAAAGGTAGGTTTGCACCCAGATTATGTTCCATTAGGGTTTTCTCCTATAGAATTCCTATAGAAAGAGGTCTAACATACCTATGCAGTTTTCTGCACAAGTCGACAGTGTTATCATTTTAGATGCAATCGCGGGCGACGCGAATTCTAAAATGTTAGCATCCCATCTTGAAGAGATTAACTTTTATTTTTAGTCATACAGAAATAATGGTCTTATGCAGAAAAGGTGGAGAACCAAGAGAATTTAGGGTGCAAGAGAGCGAGCGAAGCAAGATCGAAATTTATTTATTTATTTTTCGAACATCAAAGAAATAAAAATGGGCAAATGGAACCCTACACATGTTTAACAATTTGACCCGTTTTATGTACCTATGTTTATTTTATAAAAAACGCCAATTATTTCATGTAAGTTTTAATCGCAAATGATTTTGGTGGGATTTCACTTCTTTTTGTAAGTTGCTTATGACATTATTTTTTTATTTTGTTAATTTTTCTTTCGTTTTTTGGCGTGTGTTTACAAAAAATCCTGAAATATGTATTTTATTATTTATAACAAAGAGTCCCTATATCAATTATCAGACCTCTAGCACCAACATTTGCGGCAGTCTCACACAATCTTCCATTCCCAAGTTTAAGGAGTTGGGGGGTAAAAGTTCTAAGATTTGTTGTTTTTTTTTGTTTCTGTAATAATTCTAGCTTACATACCAAATTTCAGCTTTCTAGGACTTCAGGAAGTAGCCTAAGGAATTTTATTATCATCAGTGAGTGAGTGAGTCAGTGACAAAATCGTTTTTTTTAGATATAAATAAAATCTAATGCTTATGGGTTACGCAATTGAAACTTTATATGTACTATTGAAATGATAGCCCGAGAATTTTGTTTATCTGGTATCAAGTTATAAGGATTCAAAAAAACAACGAAGCGCTTCGCTTGACTCGTCTTGGCAGAGGCATTACCGTGCCCCCAGATACCACGCAAGTGGACCTGGAAGAGAATGCTCTGAAAACAGTAAATTAGTGTTTTCACAACTGTTTAATGCAAAGAAGGTAGGTGTATGTATATTTTGGTTAGGTATTTATAAAAACACCCGGAACTTCTTATCTACCTAATTCTGCATCAAAATAACGACATGTCGAAACTTGTAAATCGTCAAACTATTCGTTTATCAATAATTACTTGCGATAAATACGTCGTTACAGTCGTTATAATGCGATAACATTTTCGTAAAGCCTCCACTGGCCACTGCCAAGGCTCGTGATATTCATTTGTTTGATACTGAACCTTACGTGATGTCAATAAGTCACAACGAACATTCTTTAATTACTGAAAAAAAAACACGGTATTAATGCCTGCATCGATGATAATGTTATAAAACGGCGTTCTCTTTTGTCAGATATTGTATCTATTACAATGTATCGTACGATTCTTAAGAATGTTGTTAGATTACCTATCATTGTGTCGTCATACAAAGAAATATAATATAGTATGATGGAAATATCATAAGCACCTAGATAAAGATACAAGTAAAATTCCTCTTTATTATACAAGTAAAATTATAAAAAAAAATCCGCGCAAAAAATTTCGTTCATGCTTTTTAATGTAGTTCAAAAATCATGAAATGAAAATGTGTGGGGTTTTCTTAATTATAATATATCTAGTAATCTAACTAATAATGTATCTAGTAGTAGACACGCTTCGATCGACAATCTATAGAACACATAATTATGACACGATAACTTGCGTAAATACCCCGATTGAAACAGTAAAACGCCCATAGATTTTGAATAGCTGAACTGATTTTCATCAAACATATCTAAGAATACTCTCGATAAAGTTACCTAAAGCAAAATCGGTGCATCTGTTTAGGAGCTATGATGCCAAGACAGACACAAAAACACACAGATACACAGCAACACACGACAAACTTATAACACCCCTCTTTTTTCCTTCGAGGGATAAAAATAAGCTCTGTGCCCGATGGAGTTTCTCATCGGCAAAATTGACAAACTTCCAAACAAACTTTATTCTTCTAGACCCAGTGGTGTAGGCATTCAAATGAAGCAAACAACTTAATAAATCCTGAAATCTTATGACTGTATGAGGAGTAGGTAACCATACCCTAGCAAAAAAAAAAAAATCTTCGACAGAGACAACCACACGAGAGCGGATTTCTTGACGTGAAGGAGCTTTGAGAATTGAGATCTCCTATAGCGTTTTATCTAGATGGGATACCAAAGTATAAATTGTTTCTATTCTATAGAATTTATATTGAACACAAGTAATCAGTGTCAAGTTGTAGGTTGTGGGTTCGAACTCAGGCAGGCGGTTTACTTTGTGTTAATTATTTCATCACCACTGCTCTCTAAAACGGTGAAGGAAACCGGCATGTCCTAGAAACAAAAATTCGAAGACATGTGACATCCCACCAACCTGCACTGGGCCCGCGTGGTGGATTACGGCCCATTCCCTCTAACAGAGAGTCCCAGCAGTGGGAACATTAAAAAAGGCTGATGCTGATGATGACAAGAAATTGGATTGTAACTGGCGACTAAGACAATTCCGCTAAGTGCTTGCAATTCACAAAGCCCGGCTTAAAAAAGGTAAATTTTGCCTGAACTTTCAACTTTTCTTATCGGATTAATTTCGTTACTAGATTTTTTTGGGGAGATTCAGTGCCTCGGCGCTTTCTTGTTGATACTTTTGACTTTATTCGGGCTTTTGGGAGTTGCACTGTTTGGCATGGTGTGGTGGGCTTAGCTCTATACGAATCAGCTTAAAGCCTAGTGAGTAAGTGTGATGGATGGCAGATTAACGGATAGCGTGACATCTCATACGTAGGTTAGTATCAGTAGAGTCCATCTTACATTTTATTCGATTATGTTAAATCTCTTGATGGATCGATCCACCTGCTATTCTAATCGACCTATGATCATGGTGCCATGCTCATTACCGTTGTTATCTCTAATTATAAACTCTACCATGTTCGGGCCTCATGGGTTATAATTACTATACTCATGATTGATTGGATTATTTCCATGAAACATTTGATGATGACATAATTATATTGTTGTGTCGTATAACACTTTTAGATTTGTTAAACAAAATATTTCTTATTCAATTAAACGTTATATATAATAGGCACTTATGAATTGTCAAAGTAAATATGAATCTAGTTGCACATTCGCAAGCGTCAGTAGTAGGTCTCTATATATGGAGAAGAACGTGAAAGAAACTCTACGGACATTCTTCTTCATCAGTTTTAAGTTTGCCCTAGTCGACGGCACGAACTATTTTGTGCGCAGGTTCAAAATGCATGCTATCTCATCCGACAACACGTGCGAATAAGAGAGATGCTTTGATGAGCAGTAAGAAGCTAGTTCGCGTACGAATTAGCACTTTTGCAAGTTTGTAGCGAAATGGATGACGATGTAGGACGAAAACGAGCGTGCGAAATTTTATAAACAGACCTTTGGGAGTCTAGATATCATGAAAAACTACTAAATGAATATTTACGACATAAAATTATTTGCATTGTTGAACTACTAATCTATCTCTGTATGGTGGCAATTTTGCAATTTTCCTTCTTCTTATGGTATTTATTTCCTCCCAAAGATGCGTTAAAATTAGTGTTTAATTATGGCGCCCGTTCACGAGCATGACACATGGATTGGCACCACTCAGCTCAACCATCATGAAGGGAACCGAATGATCCAACACATGTGCCACCATCAGAGAGACATTAGAGAGAGCATGACACACTCAACTGCCAGGGCACACTGAATTCAACGAAAGACACATAGGTACAGTAAATGGTAGATTTACAGTTGTTACATAGTACTAACGCATGTGCTGTGGAGTTATATAATCTTGTAAAATAGAGCGACAAGTCTAAAATGTTCTGAGAAATACCCAGCTCGTAAATAAATAAGTAGGTATTCTCTTATTCAAAAAAACGGAGTTCTAAGTAAATTCTTATAAAGTATATAAGAATTTACAAGGTAGATATATTTACCTAGATTAACTGAAAAGCTTTTAACACTGAAAACGCGAAGAGAAAATCATCAGTTCTTTGTTGATTTTGTCGAGGTCTTCCCTTCGTATCGTGTTCCTCAATACTGAGAGTGGTGATGCCCGCGACGGGGCATCAAATTTTCTGATATGATGATCCTCCATCTGTGTCTGTCAGTCTGTCTGTCATTGAGCATCGTTTAATGTTCAACGTTGAAATCAGAGAGAGACTCGATAACTCACTCAGAGTTATCTAGTCATAACACATTTGTTCATAATGATTGACCCCTTACAAGGTTTTCAGTAATTTCAATTATACCTTGTATCTCCACCTTCAAGATGACAAATCGAGAGATATCCTTCATATTATTGTAGGTAGATTACCGGATTAGCTATGAATAAGAGCCGATAATCTAGTTCAGGTGGCTTGTCTTAAACACAGGTGTTCAGCGTTAAGTCACAGCACCCACCTGTGTTTAATTCTAGTTAATCATAGCTAAGACAATTGAATGTCAACGATAAATATTAATAAAAAGGAAAGTGGTTCCTTCTTACCTAATTGTTAACCCTCGGCATACAAGGTGAAAAATCTCCTCATCCATACAACGTGGGGTTAAATTAGCCCCACAAAACATTGTCTGTACTTTGTGCGTGTATTAAGCGAAACAAGTTTGAATGCGTTTTTACGTTGCTAAGATAACGAATAAAACACAAAAATGTAAGTATCAAATTAAACATTCATTATAAAACAAAATACTTGTAATTAAGTAAACTTGCTGTAAAATCAACATATTGTCGTCACAATAAAATCAACAAAAATATTTCTTAACAGGAACTCAATTATTTTACTTTTTGATTTAAGTTTCAAAAACAAATCAATTACCTGGCTGTTTGCGCAATTTTATTCGTTATCTAAACCTAGTGTATATTCAGTATAATTTTGGTATATCAAATTCGCAACTTTCTTACATATCGCGACACTACAGTTGAAACAACCGTTCAATGTATTTCTATGTTTGTTTCTTGGACAGAAGGAACATCTCTGAGACCTATTTGGATGCTTTTGTGGTGGTCCTGGATTTTTTCATGCAACATGAAAAATGCCTTTCACTCTCCGAACAGGTTCTTTCCTTAAAAGTAGGTATTTGGCACGCCGCGTCGCGGCACAAATTAGTTTGTCAATAACAAAAAGAAATACTTGCTTTCTTTTGCTTGTATCTAATGTTTTAACCAAGGTTTCACAAGAAAACATCAATTTGATGATAGAGCGAGCGAAATTAGCTCTTGGGCTAAACCCTTATCAATAATTTTTTTTTTTTTTTTTTTCTTTGCTTGCAATCTGTTTCGCTTTTTGCGAACATTCAGCACAAGGTTAGGAATATAAAATTTTTCTTGGAGGGCAGTCAGTCCAGTGGCTTGTGCCCTTTATTTATAATTTATTCCCTACAAATCTCTAGGGGACTTTCTTTTTAGTCTTCTGAATGTTGCATCATTATTCATTAAATGCGTAGCTAGTGCGTTTGGATGATTATCCAGTCTGTTCCTGTACGATTTCATTGAGTGTTTCATTTCTTCCTGAATTGTCCTGATTTCAAAGTCGTGGTGTAATTGTTGGTTAGTTATGAACCAAGGAGCATTAGAAATTATCCTCAGCATTTTAGACTGGAATCTCTGGAGTATTTCTAGATTTGAGTTGGAGGCCGTGCCCCAGAGTTGAACTCCGTAAGTCCAGATTGGCTTCAGAATGCTTTTGTATAATAGCAGTTTGTTTCCCATCGACAGCTGAGCTTTTTTGCCAAGCATCCAGTACATTTTCCTTAGTTGGAGCCCCAGTGCTTTTCGTTTTGTGAATATGTGCTTTTTCCAGATAAGACGACGGTCCAAATAAAGTCCAAGGTATCTGGCCTCATTTGCTTGGGGTATCCACACTCTGTTGAGCGACACGGGGGGACATGTTTCACGTCGCATCGTAAAGGTCACCTGTACCGACTTAGCTTCGTTTGCCTTTATCCGCCAGGTCGTTAGCCATTCCGTGATGTTGTCTAGGGAGCGTTGGAGCATGTTACTTGCTTGTGCCGGTTCGTCATGGATAGTTAAGGCTGCTGTGTCATCAGCAAAAGTGCCTATCACAACGCCATTTGTCATGGGCAGGTCTGAGGTGAAAGAGTTGAACAGGTGTATCAAAAACTGAATTGCTATTTCAGGTATTTCTCTGAGTATTTTTACAGTAATTAAGTCATATCCTGGGGCTTTATTTTCATTTAAAGTTCTTATTATTTCTATGACCTCATGTTTCGTGATTCTTTCAAGTGGTAGGTCGAGTTGGTAAGGTTCATTGAGGGAGTTAATAAGTTCTTCGCTGTTGGTTTTCGATGCATTCTGGGCAGGGTTTGGCACGAAGACTTCAGCTAGATGAGAAGCAAAGGCTTCACCTTTCTCTGCGTCACTTTTTGCCCACGCACCATCCTTCCTGCGTATCGGCGGGAGAGGCAATGGGACTTTTAAGTTTTTTGGTTGCTTTCCAAAGGGAATAGTCACTAGCAGCCTTAGCATCTAAATTACGCAGATGGTCCTGTATATTTTCATTTCTTTCAGTGTGCAGGAGTTTTTTAAGTTTAGAAGTTAGGTAGTTCAGCCGTGCTTTATCCCTGGGAAATCTAGTGGTTTGCCACAATTTACGAGCCAGTCTTTTTTCGGCTACTAGTTCACGAATGGGCTTCGAGCAATCTGGTTCCGTGAATTTCTTGGCAGGAGGTGTGCTATCCCAGGCAGCATTTTGGATGCACTCGTTAAAATGTTCAACCGCTACCACAATGTCCTCTTCGGTTTTAAGGGGCAGGTTTGTGTTAATAGTAGACTCTACTATGGAACGGAATAAGTCCCAGTTGGTCCTACGTCCATGTAACCTTGCTGTAGGTTTAACATGTACGAATTCTTGAGAGACCTCTAGTAGAACGACACTATGGTCCGATGAGAGGTCTTGGAGGGAAGTGCATTTGAAATAATTGATTGGAATCCCCTTAATGACACTGAAGTCAACCAAATCTGGGATTTTTTTTGGGTCAGTCGGCCAGTAAGTTGGTTCCCCGCTGGATATTGTATCTAGATGTAGATAATTTATAGCTGCTTGTAATTGGCGTCCTTTGGGGGTGGTTAAGCGTGAGCCCCATTGAGTAATTTTTGAATTATAATCTCCCCCCGCTATAAACCTGATACCAAGCGTTTTAAAGAAATTTACGTAGTCTTCTTTTTTGATTGCATGTTTTGGAGGGGAATACAGTGCAGTGACAGTCAAGTGTCCCCGCCAATCCTCAACATCAACACTTGTGGCTTGTATCTCAGGAGTCTTAAATGCCTCCACCTCGTGATGTTTAATATTATTCTTAATAAGAATTGCGGATCCTCCGTGGGCCGTACCATCCGGATGCATCGTTTGGTAGAATTTGTAGTTCCGGATATCGAGGTGATTTTTTTTCGTAAAATGTGTTTCTGATACCAGTAGGATATCAATTTTGTTGGTTCTTAAAAATGTCTCTACCTCTAGGACATGGTGTGAGAGCCCATTGGCGTTCCATATGGCTATTTTTAATGAATAGAATTTGTCAGTTTTGACATGATTTCCATTAGGAGATTTGTTATTGAGGTTAATAGCATAAATTCAGCATCAGCAGTGTCATAGTGTTCAGGATATCTTTCATATCATTGTTGTTTGTTTGGAGATTTGGTAATACGTTTGGGCTTTCCTTGCTTGCAGGTGCGTGTGAAGGTTTATAGGCTTGCTTATAAGAGGGGTAGTCTTGTCGCGTAGTAGTGTCTACCTTGATTAGTTGATGTTTGATTTTCGTTATCTGTTGGTGTTTTGGTGGTTGAGTAGGTTAGTACGTTCAGCCAGAGAATGTCGGAATTTGAAAAGGAGTTGAAGACCCCATGCACTACAACAATCACCACCTCAGTATTGGCAGCGGATTTTGCAACTTTCCGGGCTTTTATTCTTCAGGCGCTCAATACACTACAGTTGCAGGTTGCTATGTTGGCGCAGAGCCAGGATAATATGGAGATGCGTGGGCGGCGTAAAATCCTGCTGTTGCACGGAGTGTCCGAGCAGCCTGACGAGGAGACTGCACAGATGGTGGCTCAAGTTTTGAAGCAGCATCTACACATTGACTTGGCCACAACTGGCATAAAGAGGTGTCACAGGATGGGGCGCAGGACAACCCACAAACCCCGGGCTATCCTCATTAAGCTGCATGATGTGGATCTCCGTGATAAGATCTGGTTCGGAAAGACCAAGCTGAAGGGGTCCGGCATCACTATATCGGAGTTTCTCACTAAAGCTAGGCACAATGTCTTCATGGCGGCACGGGATAAATTTGGTGTGACCCAATGCTGGACCTCGGCAGGAACTGTGTTCGTCCTCGATTCGAAGGGATCTCGGCATCGAATCACTTCCGCTGCCGATCTCAATAAGATCGCGCAGCAGTCGGAGCTGATGGCCGCCCAGCCGGAACAGGTCTCTGGACAGCCGGAGCCGGGCGTTGTTCAACCGGTCGCAGCGGGAAGGATAGCCGCAACAAAAACCAAGCGCACTGTAGCCAGAAGATGAAGTTCTTCGTTGTTTAATCTTTTTTTAGTAGTCCAGGTATTTATAGTGTATTGTGTTCAGTAGTTATTTCTATAATTAGCTATGTTTTTCAATAATATCGCAGCTATTCTTAATTAATTTCTTGTGGAGGTATAGGTTTGTTATTTTTGTTTATCTTTCTTGTTATCTGTCACTGTCATTTTCTGACTTTGACACTTCATGTTGCGTTGACAAAAGGCAACCTTAGACGCATAATTTCGTTCTGTTATACGGTCCTATTTTTTAACCCCCGACGGAAAAAGAGGGGTGTTATAAGTTTGAGGTGTGTTGCTGTGTATCTGTGTATCTGTGTATCTGTGTATCTGTGTATCTGTGTATCTGTGTATCTGTGTGTCTGTGTATCTGTGTATCTGTGTATCTGTGTGTCTGTCTGTGGCATCATAGCGCCTCAACGGATGAACCGATTTTGATTTAGATTTTTTTGTTGGAAAGGTGATTGTGTCGAGAGTGTTCTTAGCTATGTTTAAAAAAAAACGGTTCAGCCGTTCAAAAGTTATGGGCGTTTTACTGTTTGAATCGGGATGTTTTCGCAAGATAAATATGTCGGGGGTTTTTTAAATTTTTAAATTTTACTTGTATTTATTTTTACCTATGTTATATATTTTTTTTTTAAATTGTTTTTTATGCCTGGACTGCAAAATCGGATTTGATTTTTGTGTTTTGTTTATACTTAATTATTTTAACTCTGTTAAGTAACACTGGCGGGTGGACCGGACATTTTGAACCGCGTAGACTTTACTGTTTTATAAGTTTTTATAGGTATATTTTAATAAGTATTTATTTTTTATATTTATGCTCAGCCCTGAATGTAGCAGTGATGCTGATTCTTCTAATTCATTGGATAGTGTTCCTTCTTTATCCGATACCCTTGGTTCACTGTTTGCCGATGTCTCCAGGAACTTTAATGTAGTCCACATAAATGCCCAGAGTATTCCGGCCCACTTCCCCGATATGCTGGCAAGCTTTGACTGTAAGAATATCCATGCAATTCTTGTTTCAGAATCATGGTTAAAACCTTGTCTTCCCTCTTCCTCTTACTCTCTTCCCGGCTTTCAACTTATCAGGAATGATCGCGTGGTCGGTGGTGGTGGCGGCGTGGCCATTTATCTTCGTAATTATATTCCTTTTTCTATAGTTAACATGTCCACGCAGCCGCCTCCGCCGAACGCTGGTGAACATCTTTTCATGGAAGTTGAATTGCATCATTCAAAGATTCTCCTTGGTGTTTACTACTGCCCTTCTCTTCGGATTAATTTCTTCTCTTCTTTCGAACGTATTTTGGAAGATTTAATCCCCTCTTACAGTCATTGTATCATAATGGGCGACTTTAATACGTGTCTTCTTAAACAAGACTCCCGCTCTTCTTCTTTTCGTCATATTATTGAATCTGTCAATCTCTCTTTTCTCGATCTTGGTGCCACTCACCATTTTCCTAACTCTGTTCCCTCACTTCTCGATCTTATTATTGTCTCGTCTTTTGATCACGTCGCTAAACATGGTCAATGTTCTGCTGACGCCTTTTCCTACCATGACTTAATTTACACATCATACAAAATTCGACCACCTAAGCATAAGTTCAAAACTCTTCTGCTCCGCAATTTTGATGGTATGGACATTGATCGACTTCGAGAGGATGCCAGTAATATTGACTGGACGGCACTAGTGACTTCCTCATCCGTCGACGAACAAGTTGAAGTCTTGACTTCTACCTTAGTGCATCTATACGACACACATGCTCCTATTCGAGCCGTGAGAGTTAGGCATCTTCCAGCGCCCTGGCTTACCGACGAAATTAAACTTTTACTAACTAAAAAGGCAGCTGCGAAGTTTAAGTTTAAAATTCGGCCTAATGACGTCAACAGGGAAAAATACGTCTCAATTAGAAATCACTGCAGTAAGGTGTGTAGAATCGCAAACCGCCAATATATCCATAGTTCCGTTCAGAACGGTGATCCAGCCAAGGTCTGGAAGTTTCTCAAATCATTAGGTATCGGAAAAAAGTCTCACAATACGATTCCTAAAGACTTGGATATCAATTTACTTAATAGTCATTTTTCTACTTCGCCTGTATTGGATAGGGCCACTAAAGCTACTACGCTAAGTAATCTTTCAAACATTCCGGTACCTGATTTTTCTCCTTTTTTCATAAGTCAATTCACCGCTTGTGATGTTAAAAAGAGTATTGTATCGATTTTGTCCAACGCTGTTGGTAGTGACTGTGTTAGCCGTAAAATGATCATCCCCATACTTGATGACATTCTTCCTGTTATCCTTCACATCCTCAACTTCTCTGTTTCCAGTGGTGTCTTTCCTCAAGCCTGGAAAGATGCCCATGTTATTCCTCTACCCAAAAAATCTCATCCTGCATCTTTCTCTGACTATCGTCCCATTTCTATTCTTCCTTTCCTATCCAAAGTCCTTGAAAAACTTGTCCACCATCAACTCAGCTCGTTCCTTTCCAAACACAAGCTGCTAAATTCTTTCCAATCTGGTTTTCGTCCGGGACACAGCACTACCTCAGCACTTGTGCATATTACGGACGACATAAGGTCAGGCATGGAAATGGGAAAGTTAACTGTACTTGTTCTACTTGACTTCAGCAATGCCTTCAATACGGTTGACTTCGACATTTTGCTGGGCGTCCTATGCTCTTTTGGCATATCTCCTTCGGTAATTGACTGGTTTCATAGTTACCTGTTTGGCCGCCGGCAGCGTATTTGCATTGAGGAATCTTTCTCTTCTTGGTGTCACACCTCTGCCGGTGTGCCGCAGGGTGGCGTTTTATCTCCTCTACTTTTCGCAATCTTTATTAATGCTATCACTCAACGGCTATCTTCTTTCTACCACCTTTATGCTGATGATCTCCAAATTTATACTCAAGCCCCTCTCGGCGAGTTATCAGACGCTATTGAGGCTATTAATACGGACCTGGCTCGAATTGGTGACTGGAGCACTGAGTTTGGGCTGAAGATCAATCCGACGAAAACTCAAGTGGCTGTTGTGGGAAGTTCCCGAACGGTCTCTAGGATTGATTGGGCGACACTTCCCCAGGTTTCTTTCAACAACACCATTGTTCCTATAGCTGAAACTGTGAAGGACCTGGGGATTTACATCGACAGCACCCTTTCCTGGACTAAACAACTGCAAGAGGTCAGTCGTAAACTGTTTGCTTCTGCGGGTTCCCTGAGACGCCTTCGTAACTTTCTTCCCATCACCACTAAAATTGCGTTAGCACAATCTCTTCTTCTCCCTATCCTGGACTATGCTGATGCCAGCTATCTCGATCTCACCCAAGACCAATTGGACAAGCTTGAGCGACTTCAAAATCTCTGTATCAGGTTCATATTTGGCTTGCGCAAGTATGTCCATGTTTCTGAATTTCGAACCAAGCTCAAATGGCTTCCTATTCGCCTTCGCCGGAATGCCCACATCCTTTCATTACTATATAATGTGCTCTTTAATTCTTCTAGTCCTTTATATCTTAAAGAACGCTTTCAGTTCCTCTGTGACACACATTCTCGGTCCTTGAGATCATCGGAAAACCTAAAATTAAGCATTCGTATGCATTCCACATCCTTCTTCGACAAATCTTTTACGGTTCAAGCAGCTCGTTTGTGGAATGCATTACCTATTGAGGTAAGGCGTGCGCAAACATTACCTTCATTTAAAAAAATGGTGAAGGAGCATTTCCTTTCTCTGTAACTATTCTTCTCCTTTTTCTGTTCTATATTTGATATTTATTAGTATATTATTTTATTTGTATGTATGTATTTTATGTTATAACTAAGTAATATTATTTAGTATAGTTTTTGTACACTGACAGCCCTATGTCTATCTTCTCTCGTTCAGTCCATCCAAAGGTTGTCTGTAAGAGATTGCCCTGTGCGATAAGACCGCCCATTGTACACTTATCTTTATAAATGTTTTGTCCTGTAATTATTTCAGTGGTGTACAATAAAGTATATAATAAATAAATAAATAATAAATAGGATATTTGATTTTCTGGAGCACCTTATATATTGAGCAACCTTTATAGTTTGCAGGATGGTTGCCATCGCAAAGAACACATTTAACTGTATCCGATCTTTCTTTACGTTCGCAATTTATCGATGCATGGTCACCAGCGCATTTTATACATTTGGGCTTCCTAAAGCAGTATTTTCTTGTGTGCCCATATTGCTGGCAATTGCCACATTGTGGAATCTCTCGTTTAGGTCTTGGAGGTTCGAAGATGACTCTACAGTGCAAGAGACTTTTGATGTCATAGATACGTTTATTGTTGTTGTTGGATTCTATATCTATAAAGTATATTGGTAACGGTTTCTTAGTACTTCTTTGCTTGACGTTCCAGATATTAGTGACTTTATGTCCAAGGTTTTCTAGTTCAGCTTTTATATCTTCTATATCAGTGGAAGGGTGTAGATTTTTGAGAACCACCTTGAAACAGCGATCGTGTTTAGGCTTGTAGGTATAAAATTCAGTATTTTTTTCTTGCAGACTTTTAACTATTTTAGTATATAGTTCTGAGGACTTGGGTTGTATTCTCACTTGATCATTAGGGAGAACTTTCACTTCATAGTTATCTGCGGCTACCTCGTCCAGCATTTTCAGTAATGGCTGGATATTACTGACCCGGTCTATGTATAAGGGTGGAGCCCTGGCAGGTTTTTCAGCAATTTCAGCGATTCGTGTGTCTTGCATATCATTATCCAGCTCGGAAAAACTATTTGAGGTTGGTGTAGGTTGGCTCAGCCAGTAGGTATCGAGTTTCTTTAATTTTTGTGTTTTGTTTGTTTCAGGACTTTCACGTTGCCTTTTTCTTTCAGCTACTTTTGTCCATTTGGAACTATCGGCTGAAGGGATGCTTTTATCCGAATCTCCATCATCGAGGTTGTTCAGAGACTGCGTTTTAGTTGCATTAAAAAATGATTTATGAAAAATTTGTTGAGTTAATATTTTATTTTGGGGTTTTTCATGTTGAGATTGATCATGCATAATTATTGATATAAAAGATTCTTTGTCGAATGAAGCTTATGCCACACAGCGTACATGTGAACTAAGGTTGCAAGAGCGAACCAAACGAGCTCGAAAATTGTAGCACCCAGCCTCGGATAGACTAAAGTTTCTTTTGACAGACAAGAAGACACACAACTCACTTAACTATTCTTCTTCAAACAGACTTCTTGTTGAAGAAGAAGAAGAATTTGTTTGAAGAAAATACGGCTGGTAGTTAGGGGCAGTTTTCATCGCCCCTCGCAGTCTGCCTCTTGACGTAGCATGGCCTTTGCCACGGTACCCATGTAGAATTAATCCTAGATAACGGAGAGCTATGTTGAAACGTTAACTAATTTAATATCTTACTATAATGAATAAACAGCTATTTATAAAAATAAACGTTCTTTGTAGTAAACAACTCCATTTGGATGAATGGGCACCTATAGCACGCGCTTATCGACCTCGGAGACTTGATCCGAAGTTCCGTACAATTATTTATTTATTTATATATTACATCAGCACACGCCCCCGGCGGCGGACACAAGACGTGCGATATACTGATAGCGCACAGATTAACATAAAAAAAACCTTCCGTCACGTGTTTATTTGCGTTCGTCTGTGGCCGACACGTCTCAACGGTACACCCGCTGATGAAATCGAACCAAAAATAGACCCATGCTTAGTTAACTTGCTCCGTCGTGTCGTAAGCTTATCTTTATTTAGTTTATGTGTATTTTTGGCGAGTTTGATGATAATTACTTGATATTCTACTGCGTGAATGTGAGGTGTACGAGGCAAGCCGCGTGGTCGTCGCGCGATGTGTCGTAAACATAACAATATCGAATGATAAGTAGAGAAATGCCCAAAACATTGCAGATGATTTATAAACAAGCTTCAGATAGGTAGGTATTTTATAGCCGTATAAACATTATAAAACATTGGCAAGAGTTAGGTAGATAACCCTACAATATATAGGTGACTATATGAATTCCCCTGCCTTTCTCACAAATTCGTGCTTGGATTCACCAAAGATCGCCAAATTCGCCAAAGATCCCTGCCGGCGTCCTTGTTTACTGATAGCTACAACCTAGGGGTCTTCAGTCAAGAGTGAATAGGTTACTTCTAGGCAAGCGTGTTCCACCTTCGACCATATCATCACTTAACATCAGGTGAGATAGTGGTCAAACGAGAGGCTATAAAGAAAATAAAATAAAATAAAAAGTCGTGTGGCACTCGGGGACTGCCGCGGTAAAGCTATTGCATAGTATTTATTCTAGATCCGGTCCTGGAAAATGCGTCTGAATGTCGAATTGTATAGAGTTGCAAAACCACTTTTTTTTTTTTTTTTTAAATATTAATTATGTTTTTCTTTTCACAATTTTTTCTTTTTTCCAAACCCCCATTTATTTCCGATCAATAAAATTCTAAAAAACAAAACAAAAATATAAAGTGACCCTTATTTACATTGAAATAAGGTCGCATTTCTTTGATAAGCATAAGTGCCCCTTATTCTCATTAGCATAAGGTCCACATTGATCACCATTGTCACAGAAACAGCTCAGAGAGACCGATAAAAGGAAAAAGAAGCTATGCAATAGCTTAAAAGATTGACCGAACTTCATAACAACAAATGGTCACGGGCAAAATACTGTAGACAGTCAAAATTGGTTTTACCCAATGCCGCAATTACCCAAAATCTTTTCAGCCTGAGCAGAAATAACCTAAGAATAATAATAGGAACAATTAAGGGCCATAACCTCGTTTTTAACCTTTTAATATAGCCCGCTTTGCAGAGGCTGCCTTTACGCCGTGGAAACAGCCGCCCACGTCATCCTGGAATGCGAGGCCGTGGCTTCTTAAACGTGAAGAAATCGTCGGAACAGTGAGGTCGCTCCGTGAAGCCTGTGAAGTTCCCAGGAAGCTTCTGTGCTTTAGGGTGGAGTTAGGCTGGCTTTGTTAGCCAGAAACCCCACGCACAAAGGATCGAATGAAAGCCTAAGTGCGGAAAAAGGAGTCCCCATCATCATCATAGGTGACTATATAACTGTTTCATATCTGCATGTTGCAGGTTTCTCGATCAGTGGGTGGGTACAGAAACCTACCCTCATCCAGCTGGTAGCAGCTGGATGGGGGCGCTACCGGCCATCCCACACACTTACCGTCTTGCTAAATTGTATCATCACAAGAGGGAAGTATTATAGGACAATTGAATGTACATATTTCGTGGTTAAATAATAACTGCCGGGTTCAGCAACGCTTGCTGAGGTCGATCATCTATCTACACTATAATATATATTATAACTGCACTGATATCACACTTCACACTAATATTATAAAGGCGAAAGTTTGTGAGTGTGTGTATTTGTATGTTTTTTACGTCTTCATGACAGAACGGCTGGACGGATCTGGATGAAATTTGGCACAGAGATAGATTATAGTTAGAAGTTGTACATAGAATTTTATCCCGGGAATATGTTCCCTCGAGATAATTTTCGACTTTCACGTGGGCGAAGTCGCTGGCAGATGCTAGTATAATATTATAAACATGAAAAATATGTTTGTAAATTTGTTTGTAATGGGTAAACTCAAAAACTACTTAACTGATTTTGATAATTATTTCACCAGTAGAAAGCTGCATTATTCCTGAGTGACACAGGCTATTTTTATTTATCCTGAAAACGGGTCCTGTAGGGTGCGCTACTGGAGCGAAGCCGCGAGTAAAAGCTAGTTCATTGAACGATACGATACACCCCCGTACCACGGCAAGCTTGTTAAGGCGGTGGTTTTTACTGTCATTTGTAGATGTCTATCTTTACGGATAGTCGAAAGCCTGAAATGTAACACCAGTCTTGCCAAGGGGTATCGAGTTACCCAGTTACTGGGTCTGGAGATTAGAAAGACAGTCCTCCATGAAAATCTGGTATCCAGTTGCTTCCTGCTAGACTGGTAGCCTACCTCAATATAGTTGGAAAATACGAGACAGATTGATTTAGTGTTACGTCATTGAAAATAGATTAAAAGTAGTACCTATTCTATTTCATTCAATAGATCTAACGATAAGGTCAAGCTTTTATCTACAATACACCTATTTATCTTTATCACGTTGTGATTAGGAATGACTAACAACTTAAGTAGTATCTACCTGTAATAAGTAACTTTACCTAAACCTATCTTTACCAGAATAACAGAACAAAGTCATATTTAATTAATAACGTGAGTAATTATTGTGTTCCAACTTGATTAACTATCTATCGTACGTGGTCTAGCAATCAAATGAACTTTAGACAAGATATCATAAGAACATTAGAACAGTCATGGCTGCCTTTATCGGTGTAGCAATTTTTCTTCTTTTCAACACCTCTGTTTACCGTCATCTCTCTCATGTCATTTCGCCGAGCTTGAGACTATCGTCACAACGCCGTTCTGGGGGGTGACCATAATCTCTTAGAGTAAGATAATTTTGAGTGTGCCTATGTAACGTAGGGTCGGTTTGGGACGAAATCCGACCCCAACACCGTACACAAAACTTATCCACCGCAGTCCCTACAGCCTCACAGATCATGATGCGAGGCGCCTTGCACTCAAGAAGGGTATGATCCTACAGGCGCGAAATTAAAGGCCCTCCAATTTTTTTTCCCCAAACAGCAGAGTATTGGATACCTCCGGAATCACAAAAAACTTTATCACCCGCAAGACATGGTTCACCGTCACTACCGTCATGGTTCACATATACCCAATTTACGCACAGTCAAAATAACCTTACTCTAAGAGCTTATGGTGACCATCCTGGTGCGACAGACCTTGTAGGTACATTTCCCTCAGGAGTCTGGTATAGCTTGTGAGTACGCAGTAGCCCGCTTGCGCACCAAATAATTTTCACTTCACGTACTGTACATACCTATAACACTTTGGCACAACTTTTACAGTCGGCTGTCTGTCTGACATGAACTCTCCTTGGGAATGTTATTTTTGGTGGTTTATGTACTTTTATTTTTTTATTACATATTCTTAATCATAATGTGCACTGTACAAGGTTTAGTGCAATCTACAGAAAAATGGTAACAAAAAATATAGGTGCTTGCATATTGTTCAGTCCTATATAAATGTGAAAGATTGTATATGTCAGACAGACGTGTATCGAGTATCAGCTCTATTCGTTTTCTTCTGAAACCCCGAAAACCACGAAAATGACATCCATTACAAAATATCCAGGCACTATCTTGGATTTTTAGCCCATATTCGTTATTTGCAATCCCAAAAATCATGACACCCATGACGAAAAATTCAAATCTTCTGACATGGCACGTCCACATACATGTTTTGGTCGTAGTTTTAAACTAATGCTCAGAAAAGTTTTTTTTTAAAGAGTCACACATTGTTACCAAGTTAAACACCTATCTTCACAGTTTTCTAGAATACAATTTTATACAAAGTGTCGATAACCTTTAGGTATGAAAGCTGATCACCAGGCCACCACGGAGTGGAAAAATTATTTTAATTGACACCACGTGCTCTCGTGACATTTTTCAAGCTCACTCAACTAACCGCGACATTGCATCATATGACAAACATTGAAAATCTTTATCAGATTTCGTCATGAACACCGGTTTTTTTAAAACTAATTTTAACTGCGTAGTAAAAAACTGGCAGTTTTTACATTATCATTTCCTCTTAGATTAACGGCTGGCTTCTGAATCACCGGCATTATTACTTTGATAATATCATAATCTGGGGATAAAGATTATTTAAATATAGACTGACTGATAGATATCTGATGCTTATATTTTGATTGGTTGCATAAGAAGTTCGTTACTCCACTTTTTAAAAGGACTCTTTTTTACTTAAAGTGTACTTTTAGTTGCAATAATTGCAATCGACCACGTTTGCTGCACTTTTTTTTTGTGAGAATTCATCCAATGACTGCTGTGGGTGAAGCGGGAGGGCGTGTCACACTTTTACTGACCAAAACCCACCCGTGTTCATTCAGCTCACAGATTACTGATATGTAGCTAGCTAATTCAGTTGCTTGAGTCAATGCCGCGGTATAGCAGGCACAGCGGAAGTTGACTGCAAGACCCTGCGCAGTTGATATTTTGTGTCAATATTGAAGTAGAAGATAGCATTGTATAACTGCCTCTTTCACTCGAAAACGTTTGTCGCATCGTTCTATCTCTCTTACTCTATGCAGTATACTCGATGACAAACTGTTTCTTGCATAGTGGTTCGCAGAGCTAACTTCAGAGACACAAATATCCGCTGTGACTTCTGTAACTCTCACTCAAATTTATCCGCGACCCACGTTTACTGGTACAATAAGGTCGCATTAAATGCACCGCGCCGCGACCCCACACCGTTCCACGTGGACGTTGTCGTGACGTAGTGATGTGGACAAGGACAAGAAGACGATGATTGTGGTACTTGGTTGTGGAGGTCAGATAAGCAGTCACTCCAACCAAAATACTGGTATTCAGCTTTATCTGGTTAGCCTGGAAGCCAACTGGGATAAGGTTAAGCAGATGATGATACAAACGATTAATTTACACTACTGACCTTCGACCCTCGTCGAAACACTACAAAATTGATATACTTAATAAAATAAAATAAACTAATTGTATCGAAAGCTATTAGGTATTATATTTTATCGTACATTGTCATTATCACTGCGGAAACTCCCAAAATATGATATGCGCATGGGAATTGGGAGCTAAAGATTGCCGTTAGTTTGGTTCCCTTGAAGTGTAAGGAAAATCACCGGAAGATCACATTTCCCATTTAGGCGCTAGTCTATCTGTCTCATGATTGACAATAGTATTGCGGATTTCCTGTATTTTTTGAGGAAGGTCTCAATCTGTCAAAAACATCTCTAATTTAGAGATAAACTTGTTAATGTGTAGGGACATTTTACCAAGTTATAAAAACACTTTTTGCAAAAAAATACTACCGACTTCCAAATACAAAACTACAAAGTGAAAAATAACTTTATTGTTTTAAGTCGGTGTCTTTCGTAGGTACCAATTTTTTTGCGTTATGGACACCGACTTAAAAAAATAAAGTTATTTTTCACTTTGTAGTTTTGTATTTGGAAGTCGGTAGTATTTTTTTGCAAAAAGTGTTTTTATTTTTCACAGTTGTACCTACGTAATAGGCAAGTTAGTAAGGCAACTATAACGCCAGAATAGAATTCATGAAACTTGAACATAAACGGTGAAATAAGATATCTGCGTACCCCGTAAGAGCGTACTGGCGTGATGTTATGTTCATGGTATAAACAGACATGCGATTGCAACAATCCCGAGAGATTTGCCGTTATTTATTGAAGAGTTCTGTTGTATATCTCCGAAGTTCTTCAACAGATCTTCACCAAATTAAAATGGGACCAATTTCGGAACATACTCTTTCAAACAAAAAAAGATTTTTTTAAATCGGTCCACAATTGACGAAGATATCGGTGAACAAACACAAAAAAAAAACAAACATAATGTCGAACATAGAACCTCCTCCTTTTTGGGTTTAAGTCGATTAAAAAGGGGGTTAGAGGAGGGGGATTAAAGGGTGGGAGTGAATAGGTTACTTCTAGACAAGCGCGCTACACCGTCGACCATATCATCGCTTACCATCAGGTGAGATAGTGGACAAGCGCGAGCCACCTACAATAAAAAATAAGTTTATGACTTTGATTACAATCAAAGTTTTCTTTTTTCATAATTGTGAATTTTGAGTTAAGAACATCTCAAACCCCATTTCAATGCCAATGTTAGACGGTTTTCAGCATAGATTTTGATTTTTTTTTGCTAATGGTTTTCAGGCAGTAGAATTTGACAAATATTCAAATGGTTAATTCTGAAATCGGGGGTACGACTTCAAATAAAATGTTTTTAAGTACGAGAATTGGCCTTCTGATTTACGAAAATAAAATATTTTATTCCTGAAAAACTATCTTCAAAGATCTGTTACCATCCGGAAAACGGATCATAAACTGAGACCGTGATAGTCTCTAGTTTATTTTGATGCCGCACCGTTGTTAACCTAGATAGATAAACGGATACAGGGGTCTAAACGTTCTCGTTATTTACCTACTGTAAAATGAACCAAGGTTTTCAAATCTCATTGACCCAATTAGCCCGGCGAGGTACTTGGGTAGGTACGAGAGGTCGCATGGAAACACACATGCGAACAGACACGCTGGTCTCGTGATGGCTCCATGAACTTTCCTTGTTTACAGTTCCTATTAATAAATAATTAATTAGGTCTCATTATGATAATCGTAACTGAGATAGGTGCAGATGCACTTGATGTCCACAAATCTCGATGAGCGAATAACCGACCGGTGCACCCGGTGCAATTAGATACACTACCAACCTTTTGATGTCCGGCTTTTCTAAATCATAGTCACAGCTGCATGGCACTATTAAGTATTCTTTAGCTTAAACTGACGTGGTAAAAGAGAAACAATTGATTCGGTTTAGATACCTATATTGTCTTAAGAAAAGGCACCATAAAGCCATGAGCTGAAATATAATTTATTATATTACAAAAATGAAAATATTACATTGGTCACAGACATAAATCTAAATAGATAACGCAAGTCCCTCCATCTGTATGAAAACCAAGCGTGCCACTTTTTCACACACAATAATTTAAAAACAAATTTACTTACCGATGAAAGAAAACATTTCCAAAACCCCGGCCAACTTTTTTTATACATTCTTTACAGCTCATGGCATAAAAAGGCATTTTTCTAGATTTCGGTGGATTGCCGGTGCCGATAATGCTAAATAAAAAGCTCAGATTACGATAATTGATCGTAACATTACTCCGTTTTTTGGCACGCGAAGTACATACAATCGCGCCTTCTAGTTAGATTTATGTCTGTGACATTGATATACTGTAGCGCTGTAACACGCTCAGCCCCATGTGTATCGTTTGCGATATACACTGTCTAAATACTTGTGTATCTTTTTTGATACACGAGCACCATTCCGGTCTGAGCGCCGTGTATCGTTAACGCGCAAACTTTCCATACGTTTTGTATATAAAAATTTTGCCCTGGCCCAGGGAATTTTCCTTAGAAATTATAACGGAAAGTGTATGTAAGGTAAAAACCTGCCAAGTGAGAGTCGGCCTCGCGCACGAAGGGTTCCATACCATTATCGCAATAAACGGTAAAAAAACACGTTTAATGTACGGTTCCCATACAATAAACGTGATTTTTTGGCACTTAAATATTTATTTTATTCTGTTTTTAGTATTTGTTGTTATAGCGGCAACAGAAATACTTCATCTGTGAAAATTTCAACTGTGTAGCTACCACGGTTCATGAGATACAGCCTGGTGACAGACAGACGAACCGCAGAATCTTAGTAATAGGGTCCCGTTTTTACCCTTTGGGTACGGAACCCTAAAAAAGAAATAATTATTAGTACTGCGGTTTTATTACTTTGAATGAAAAGTTATATAATGTTTTATCAAAGTAAGGTAACATATTCATTAGTGAGTATTATTGAAGCAAAATTAGTAAACAAGTGGTATTTTCCTGTAGTATTTTGGTAAACTATTTTCCTAGACCAGTGTATCGAAAAAGATACACGCTGGGGGAAAGCGTTGGGAAAGATGAGGAGTGGGGAAAAATCGGTTCTCTATAACTTCTTGATATCTTGATATATTTTATTTTTTAATTATTATTTGCTCCCGTTTGACCACTATCTCACCTGATGGTAAGTGATGATGTGGTCGAAGGTGAAGCACGCTTGCCTAGAAATAACCTATTCACTGTTGACTTAAAGACACCGAGATTGTAGCTATCAGGAAACACAGACTCCGGCAGGGACTTTCTAATTTATAATCTTCAGAATAGATGTGCTGAACTTTGGGGTTTTACCATCGACGGTTTTCTTGTCACGCAACAGAGACGTGTACCTAGACGGAACACGAATCTCCGCGAAATTATCATTTGGAGGCGATCCGTTCATGAAACTATAATAATCTGAACTCTGGACCTCATTATAAGTTTCGTTAATGAGCCTGAAAACTAGTAAAAAACTGGTTTCATCCGGATCATACCACACCTACCACATGATAATCATTTTATAGAATACATTTTAAATCTTACCTAATTTTTTTTTCAGATTGTCGTGCCAAAGATAGCCGAACGAATTTGCTACCGTATCGTGTCTACTTACCCAATTATATTTATATGTTGCAATTATTTTGTCATGCATATTTTTCAATAAAAAAGTGGGATTTTAATTAACAATTATCTACGAAAACAAACGGAAAATTTTGTCTTCAGTTTTTTGTAACGTTTATAAAAATATGGCACGGGTCAAACATGACGCGAGCCAGTTAGTTTTTTTTTAAATCAAATTTAAATGAGCTGCTACAGATAAGGTATCGTAAAGTAATAAGAAAATGGCGACGCCCTACTTTGACGGGAACAAGACTGAATTAATGAATGAATGAATGGTGGCATCTCAATGATATTCATTTCATTGTGGCATCTCGTGTTTGCTTTGTTTCGTTTAACGTTAACTGAGAATTGAGATCACTATTACCTACTAGTTTTTTAAAGATTAGGTATATTTTCTAATTTATTTTAGAAACGTATGACGTGTCTATTTCATATAGTAGGTAAGTACTTTTTTGTTTTATTTAAATTGATAAGTTACAGTTGAAAAACCTCTATGAAATATGTTGGTACCGATGCCTAATATAACTATTAATAACCTTTAAGTTAAAACATCTACAAATATGTTATCAGTGGTGAAGTGATGCAATCTCAGTAACATATTAAAGCAACACGCAACCAGGTTGGTATTTCTGGATTTCGGAAATAGAAAAAATTTGGTACCTATCGATAACTCACTAATTTCCTGTTTCATCATGTAACGGATTTGGTGGGGTAATACGTTCGTAACTAGTTCAATTTAACTAACCAATTTTCCTTATAAGGTAAAAACCAAAACCCAATTACAAAAATCATACGATTTCAATAGGCAATTTGATAATCATGATCCGAACAATTGTCTAGAGGAATTTGTACCTATCAAAAGGTAATTTTCATTATTATTTATAGGCTTGCGTTTGACAACTATCACTAATATAAACATAATAATATAAACATTTTGACAAAAAATAAACCGACTTCAAAAGGAAAACAATAAAAAGTGCAAAATAACTTTCGTTTTGGAAGTCGATGTCTTTGAAGACCTCTTCTTACCCGAAAAAAATGGCGTATTTTGTGCGCCATTTTGAGGGGAATTTTTTTTTCTTTCTAACCCGTCTTGTGGGGAATCAAAATAAAGGGTTTTAAGAGGTGATTTCAAAAATATATAACACTTATAATATAAAAAAATTACTAAAAAGTTGTAAATAAAAAAAGTTAATTGAAAATTTCAAAAAACTCGACTGCTTAAAAAGCGAACTAAAAAGACGTAAACAAGAAGAAAATCATGCTGTGCAGTCTGAGGATACATCTGGTTTTGGTCAGCCAGTTGCGAATATATATCCTCCGACTGCACAGCATGATTTTCTTCTTGTTTACGTCTTTTTAGTTCGCTTTTTAAGCAGTCGGGTTTTTTTTATTATCATTTTTCGACACCGACTTCTGAAACGAAAGTTATTTTGCACATTTTAGTGTTTTGCTTTTAAAGTTAGTTTTTTTATGAAAATGTTTTTAATTCTCTCTTTTTAGTTTTAGTACCTACACCAAATGAGCAAGTTCTATAGTAAGGTACCTAAAGGATTGACAAAATACCCACAATAACACAATTTACACATTCGTACTGTTTGTCGCTAAGGAGTTCGGTAGTATGCTCCATATCTTGAAAACTGATGGACCGATTTTGATGAAACTTGCACTATTCCCTAAGTTGAGAGATACTCAATCCAACACAAGAAGAATAATCATCGAAATGCGTGGACAAACATACATACAAACAAACATAGGTACATACAGTTATGAAATTTTGCACACGTGTTTAGAAAGCCCACATGGAGTAACATAATTATATTGTGCAGTTTCAACAATATTACAAACATACGTGTCGAATTGATTACCTCCGTTTTTTTTGAAGTCGGTAAATAAAGAAAAATACCTTTCGTATCGAGTGAAGTAAACCGAAGGAAAGACAACGTAAACAACACAACTTAATCTATCTCCTGATACCTAAGTATCAGAGATAAAATCGAGAAAGAAATTGAGGTAGGTTGTACCACTATAATTAACTCTGTGTACATTACAGCTTAATTAACTGGATCGATATCAGTATCTTGTGTTTATGTGCGACAGATTTAGGTACCTATCTTTGTTATGTAATGTTATGACGTTTTGTCATCAATAATCAGTTGGAGAAAGGGGTAAATAAGACGTAGGGAAATAACTACTGATATATTTTTTATTGCTGACGTCTCAAACCACGTCTGTGCGAGTGTATCTACTATAGACATACACACTTCTGCCTATTCCTTGGGAAATTCAGGCTTGATGTTATGTCTATAAACACATTTTTGAACTTTTTTGCCGACAAGGCATAAAATATTCCAAAGTTTTAAAAAGTTGATCCATTTCTCTATGCATGAATAACACTTATTTGAAACCGCGGTTATATTGTGAAATTATTATGTTTAAGAGGGAATGCGGTCGCGAAAATCAGACTGAATTTCTTAAGTAATAAAAAGTAATATTTTTAGGTCTCACTCTCACCTATTTCCTCCTCCGATATTGGACCAATTTAAAAGATATACCATATAAACTGAAAAATAAAGATATATACTAAGCCCCTATGTTTTCTTTTTTTTATTTATAATTCTCAAATTTGTACAATAGGCCTTTGTAGCCAAACCTCGAATTATGACTTTTTACTTAGAAAATTTAGTCGGATGTCTGCGACCGCATTTTCAATATTTGAAGCACCTCCAGTCATCCATGCAAAAAAAAGCTTCAGTTTCAATCTAAAAGAAACGAGGTCTAGGCAAGTTCTGGCACGCTTTACCTAGTTCTGATAATTTTACTACAATGCCTATCGAGTGACATTGAGGCGCAGTCATCGAACCTCGCGCTATCGCCTGTTTCGTTTGGGCGGGTTATCATCATCCACGCGCCAGATAACCCGCGCCGGGTATATATAACCCGCGCATCTCCACTCGATCATTAGTACACAAGCAAGCGTCCTACGATAAACACCAAACAGCCACATCCACTGTGCTTTTGGAAATTATATACAAGCTTTTACGAGTACATTTTTGAGTGAGAAATAAATAACCGAATCGAATCAAGATGCGTTTCCTGCACTTCATTGTCGTGATCCTGAGCGTGCTGCTGCTGGCGTCGGTGGCGGAGGCTCGGCCGCACCGCAATCACAAACAGAAGAGGGCGTCGTTCTGCATGCTGAAACTGTGCAGCTACGTGCCCATCCCGCACAAAGTGCAGCGCCTGCGCTAGAGGCACCGCCCGGCCGCCTGAGCTACTGCCCGGCCGCCTGAGCTACTGCCCGGCCGCCTAAGCTACCGCCCGGCCGCCTGAGCTACCGCCCGCCGCGCGCCACCCACAGGCGACTCGCCGATCACTGACTGATCACACAGCTTCCCGCCAAGAAGAACCATGGACAATCAGCAACTGGAATCGTCCATGGCGTAAAACTGTCTACGTTGAAAGTGTGAAGAAGAAGGTTAATCCAAGTGAAGAAGCAGTGCGTCGTGAAATCTAGACGCGACCTCACGGGTATTCTATTAATTTACAAGAAATTAATAGTTTACAGTTAATATTATCCGAGACAATCCGCCTCGATCTATTGGCCTATATTAGGCTGCCGCCTAACAGAAGTATTCTGTACTTAATAATGGAAATTAAGTATTTTTAAATTAGGCTTAGGGCTTGAAGTCAAATTAGTGTTAGTAAACAATCAGTACTTTGTAGAATGTTCCTGATATCGTAAACTAATTATGTAACCTAGTATTGTTTTGGTTATTGTTCACTAAATTAAATATTTATTGTTTAGTTTAAGATAATGATTTCGTAGGTAATAAAAAATAAACTGGTTTCTTATAAAATATGTTTCTTTATTGTATCATGTCCTCACCCTCATTAAAATAATCATAAAGTTTATATGTGATAAACTCTATACAATGTTGCTGAAAAAAATCTGCCCAAACTGATGCGTATACTGGCTGATAGACACACGTCATTGACCTATCTATTACATCACACTGAATAATCTACAAACAATCTAAAGATTAAGAAAGAGTTCTAAATGTAGAACAATACCTACTCCTCAGATGATTACAGACTACCTTTACAACTTATCAACAAAAGTCAAAAGGCACGAATTAATTTAGACAAATGTAGGCAACTGATAATAAAACTTGACACTCTAACAAATAGGTAACAATTCGGCCATTGATGTCGACCATGCCGATGTTATCGTGTTTAAAGCGTGCCGTTTTTAATTAAAGGGGAAAATGATTAATTAGGTAGGTACCTACTCATTTAAGATTTTTTATTGGCCATTGACAACTAACTTCATTTAAAGCCATCAACTAGCGCCATAAGTTAGTAAGCTAGCATGGCTGGATTAATTTTCATGACTGGAACACAGGTATGAAAAATTACATTAATTAGCTCAGCTCAACGGCAAAGATAATTGTTTTTTTACAGAGTGCATAATCCCCGATTTCTAAAATATTTGAAATTGCGAAGAGCTTTTGCCAAACTCTACTTTAGCCTGAAAACCTGGCAAAATTTGACTCTATAGTAGGGGTAACTCCAAATCCTTAAATCCTCATCCTGAAAGAAAATGACACCCACTTAAGTTGGGCCGTAGGTATGGCTAAGCAATCTCCTTGTTCTAGCATGGAATATAACGGAAAGGCTTACATTCATAGACGCACGTAGATCAACGAAGAAGACGTAACTATCTTCATAATAATGCGTACGTGGTCAGCCACGCAAGCCAATAGCTCAACATGATCTGCATACGTCAGTGTGACGTTCAACGAACACTTATCTCCTATAATAACGACTATTCAACCATGACTACAATACTATCTACTTACAATAAACTCGTGCATCCCTTTTTAATCAACTTTACAAAAAGGAGGAGGTTCTATGTTCGACTTTGTTTTTTTTTTATGTCGGTATGTTCGATATTTCCGTTAATGGTGGATCGATTTTGAAAATTATTTTTTGTTTGAAAAAGTCTGTTCCGTAATTGATTCCATTTTAATTTGGTGAAGATCTGATGAAGAACATCGGAGATATACAACAGAACTCTTCAATAAATAACGGCATAGCTCTCGGGATTGCTGCAATGGCATGCCTGTTTATTGTTTATACCATTTCATAAAATAATATCACGCCAGTACACTCTAAAGGGGTACGCAGATCTCTCATTTCACCGGTTATGTTCAAGTTTCATGTTATTCGGGTAATCTATTTTGGCGTTATAGGTATTTACTAAACAACTTGCCTATTAGGTAGGTACAACTAAAAAGGGAAAAAGAAACTTTTTTGAAAAAATAACTACCGACTTTCAAATAAAAACTACAAAGTGTAAAATAACTTTACTTTTGGAAGTCGGTGTCCATATCGCAAAAAAATGGTACCTACGAAAGACACTGACTTCCAAAAGTAAAGTTATTTTTCACTTTGTAGTTTTTATTTGGAAGTCGGTAGTATTTTTTTGCAAAAAAATGGTACCTACGAAAGACACCGACTTCCAAAAGTAAAGTTATTTTTCACTTGGTAGTTTTTTATTTGGAAGTCGGTAGTTTTTTTTTGCAAAAAAAGTTTTTTTGCTAAGAAAGCGTCAATGATTTATGTAATGTTATGTTTATTATAAGCAACTCAAAATATTATTGATATATCTTCGATGGACTGACTCTTGACTTTTTATTTCATAATAAAAGAAGGTCACATAGGACAAAGGCTTAGGCTTCATGGTACAAAAACTTACTGTCCATCGCTGAACCTCGAAAACTTGGAGAGCTTTTCGATTTTGGTGGCGCTTAAATCGACGAGGATTTTGAAGGACTTGTAGAGACTAGTTGTAAAAGGGTCTACATATTTATAACTACAGGTTAATCAATTTACTGTTTATAACTTAAAGGTTTTTTTCGCAATAAATAATTTTATATACTTTGGTTTCGTTATATTCGAATTATAAAATTGACAGCGGTTGCATTATGATACCCATAACGAAATCGGGTTGCATTATGCGAATCGTCATCATCATCAATTCTAAAACACAAGCAAAGACATTCTGAACATACAGCCAGGTCCATATAATATTACTTCGAAATCGAGACAATGTACCTAAATGATGTTTTTAAAAATAGAACAAGTTTAGAACAAAAGTATCGTATACTATTTGGCTGTTGCGGCTACAAGATCTTAGCCTTATACCTAGTGAAGACTAAATAAAAAAAATAAAAATAAAAGTGGACGCGGGAAAAATCTTCTGAGTGAAATTTTATGCCAAATTTTATTAAAAATGTCATCAACATCAAGTGATATTGAAAATACTCCGCCAGATATAACAAATAGAGCATTTGCGGCTACAAATAATATACTACCAGAAAAATCAAGACATGTATATGAGAAATGTTATGAAGATTTCGTGATATGGCGGGAACGTAACAATATTTGTCTATATCTGTGTTTTATTCCTTCCTTCGTAGATAAAATCTTGTATGCAACTGTACGTTATTGGTCTTTTAATAACTCGTGCCCACCTATTTCGGTACGCGCTACGCTTGTACCGAAAAATGGCACTCGTATTAAAAGACCGTCCATAACGTAACAGTTGCATAAATAGCTATATTAGTACCTAACATTCAACCATAGATACGCAAAATACGCGCTTAGTCGTGGAGTTGCGGAAACAGCTTGTCCAAACTAACTAGTAACATTCAAACTCAATTTAGCTTGACACATTATCAACATCATCATCAGCCTATTAATGTTCCCACTGCTGGGACACAGGTCTCCTCACTGTGAGAGGGAATGGGCCGAAATCCACCACGCGGGCCCAGTGCGGTTTGGTGGATGTCACATGCCTTCGATTTTTTGGTTCTAGGACATGCCGGTTTCCTCACGATGTTTTCCTTCACCGTTTTTAGAGCAGTGATGATGAAATACAATTTACACAAAGTAAAGCGCCTGCCTGGGTTCGAACCCACGATCTACAAATTGTAAGTCGCGGTCAATACCGCTGGGCCATCACTGCTCTTTATTTTACTTTCTTTTTAACCACCGACGGGAAAAGACACGTCAAATTTATAACACCCCTTATAAGTTTGACGTGTGTTGCTTTGTATCTGTGTGCCTGTCTGTGGCATCATAGCTCCTAAACGGACGAACTGAATTTGATTTTTTTTTTTGTTTACAAGGTGACTTTGTCGAGAGTGTTCTTAGCTAAGTTTGATTGAAATCGGTTCTACCGCTCAAAAGCAATTCGCATTTTACTCTTTCAATCTGGGTTTTTTCGCAAGATATCAAGCCATAATTACGTAATTTCGATAGATGACTCAATTGAAACGTGTCTACAACTAGGTATATATTTATTATATATAGTTTAAAAAAACATGAAATAAAATAAGAATTAAAATTAAAAAAATAAGCCTTGTACTGGCGTCGGAGAACCACTAAGGAAATTTTTAATTATTATTATTTTGTTCAGATATGTCTAATGCTAGTTGGAATCAGGACCGTGGCCGAAAAGAGGACAAAAAAGACCAGCATCCTAATTGCGTAAGTGAATTCGGCAAGTCAAAGGATTTGACCCCATGAAAGCATATGACAAAATCTCTTTAAATAATTAGGTATTGTCAAAAAATACTGGACGCTATCATTGGTGAAGATACTCTTTTCGAAAGAGCCCTACATTTTTTTTTTAATGTGGTCAAACCAGGTCAAACCCTTAGCATTGCCGAATTCAATTACGCGATTAGGCTGCGGATGATAGCTCGATAACATAAAAGCTAAGCGAACAAAATTGGCGAATACCTTCCCGGTATGTACTAATTTTGTTCGCAGAGCACATATGTCGACAAGTATTAAAAATAGTTTTAGGGAAAATATTATCCTTTTTTAGTCTAGTTATCCATCGAAGTGAACCCACGGGCTAAACCTAGTTTAATTATAATGGTCATCTATCCATCCATTTACAAATGAACTAGAAACTAACCTATCGCAGCATCGCTTGACCAGTTGCAAGAACGCACAGAATAGTGCGATATTGTGACAAAAACAATAGATCTTCAAATCAAGCAATAATGCATTCTATCCCTTTAGAACAAGAGTTAAGAGTAGTATCAATTAACGGTAGTTGGTATGATTGTCATAAGGCGACCTTGCTGACCTGCGGTTCTTTGCAGAGTCGTTAAGATAGGCAACGTGGGTGGGACACGAGATAAATAGATAGTGGAAATGTGTTATAAATTATAAAACAATGTTTTTTTTATAGATATCTTGAAGAAGAAAAGAGTTTATCTGTAACCTTTTAAATAGAGTAAGCTATATGAGCCAGAGAGCAGTGGTGGCCCAGTGGTAACGGCCCCGACTTACATATCGTAGGTCATGGGTTCGAACTCAGGCAGGCGCATTACTTTGTGTAAATTATTTCATCACCACTGCTCTAAAAACGGTGAAGGAAAACATCGTGAGGAAACCGGCATGTCCTAGAACCAACAATTCAAAGACATGTGACATCCACTAACACGCACTGACGCACCCGCGTGGTGGATTATAGCCCATTCCCTCTTTCACAGAGAGGGCATCTGTCCCAGCAGTGAGAACATTAAAAGGCTGGTGATGATGATGATGATATGAGTGAGTTGGCAGATGTATGAGCGGTACGAGACACCAATACCACAGGCCATAGGTATTCCTGCATTAGGTTCCATTGTCCGTAACTCTATAACTATCACGCCAAGATGAAGATTGGATTGGAAGGTGACTCCAAACTAGGGACACGGCAGATGACGGGCTATCGAAGTTTACTGCAGTTTTACCTAGGGTCAGTAACCTAGGGTCGTTGCATGTGTGAGAGTTACGCTTCCGCGCTTCTTTAGAATATTCTGTACAGTTATTTAGATGGAATATATTGTGTTAGGCCTGCTAGCGCCACCCTGAGTTATCTTACTAAGTCCGAGTAAGTAGCTAACACAAGCCCATTTTAGTATGACCAGTGGCGGCGCCAGATCTAAATTTGATGTGGGTAGGGTACATTTCGCGAGGCCCTCTTTCGACGTAAGAAAACGGATTATTCGAATAAAAATAAATGGATAAATAGACTTTAAGTAAAATTTATAGCTAAAGTTTCTTTAATAAAAAAAACTCTGCTTAATTATACATTGGTGCTCAATGCGGCACAGAGACGCAGGAGCAAGCAAAGCGAGTTCGTAAAATTTTAGCACCCGCCAATGGCTAGGTGTTTGTGTTTGTTTTTTGTGTGTGCCCGCTTTCATTCATACTGTCTTAAGTTTAATATTATTTATTGTACATCAAGACAATACATTTAAACAAATTGATAGCATACACATATTTTTCATTATTTTCTTTTTACTTGTGAAAACGCTTAGGAATATAGAGTATAATTCAAGAACTAGCAATTATACAGTACTAGGGGTAAGTTTTGTCGTCTCTCTCTTGCATAAAATATAAAGCACCAAAAGGATTCAGGTAACAAGCTACTTTCCGAATGCACGGTAGAATCAATTTTTATTCCTTGTAAATTTTAATGTAACTAACGTTCAAAAGTGCCGCTTTGTGGCCTAGTTGAAATAAAATATCTTTGTCTTTTGTCTTTGCAGCGAGTGAAGTGTGCTCGAATATTTTAGCAACCCACCTCGGATAGGATAAGATTTGAATAATTTTATTGAATCAGTATGGAATATTTTAAATCCGAAAGCCACTCGTCTGTGTCTGTCTACCTTTTCACTCTTAAACCGCTGAATCGTTGGTATGGAGATAGTTTGAAACCTAGCGAAGGCCATAGGATATTTTTTATCCCGGCAATCATCATAAGGTGGTGACAGTTTGAATCTATACTAATATTATAAAGCTGAAGAGTTTGTTTGTTTGTTTGAACGTGCTAATCTCAGGAACTACTGGTTGGAATTGAAAAAATATTTTTGTGTTGGATAGTACATTTATTTATCGATAATATAGGCTACATAACATTACGCTACGACCAATAAGAGCGGCGCATATATGAAAAATAAACCCTTTTTGAGAGCTTCCGTTGCGTGCGCTGCGTAAATGGTTTAAGTTACGCAACAATCATGTATGTAGGGTTGGTAGGGAAGGATAAGTAGGGTAGATGGGTTGGTAGGTAGCCAGTTGACGGGAGCGAAGGCGCGTGGGACAGTTAGTGGTGGATAAAACCACCATTCAAACTTCCACTTTTTCAAATATATTCCAAAATCCTAAAATATAATGGTATTTGAAGTAATTATGCTAAGCAGATGAAGTCGCGGGCTAAAGCTAGTAATATATAAATTATTACGAGGCGCGAGACCCCTCTGACTGCTAGGCCGTAGGCGGTGGCCCACGTTGCCTACGCCTAGCGCCGCCTCTGAGTATGACATATTTTAATTTAATCTCGTGTTAGCAACTAACTCTGAGATAAGATTTTGACCGCGCTTGAGCCTTAGAGTGCTGTGTGGAAAACGGTTTTCATGGTGTGGGGCAATGGACAATTATATGATACGAAGGAATGCGGAAAAAAAGGTGTTATCCTCAACCGATTACGATGAAATTTTGCATACACGTTTAGTTTAGATGACTATGCATGGCTAGTTAGGTGACGTCATTCTAAATCCAATATGGCGGACGGCCTAAAATGGTGGACTAGTACTTTTTTTTGCACTGCCATGAAATGGGTATCAAATGAAAAGGTTTGCTGAGAAAAATACGAAAAAGAAACTTGGTTAGAAAAAAAAAAATATTCAATATTATTTACAATATTCTGTGGTTTTGTTGACACTTTTTGGTGGTACTCATTATGTTTCTTTGGAAAGAATAAGGTGAAGGGTAAGCTCTAAAGGATAACCCTTAGGGTAAAATATAAGTTTAGCTCTAGTAAAAGTAACCGAAATAAACTTAATTAGTCACAGACAATCCTAATGACCTGATCACTTGTGGATTGATCTATTCTCTTAACAGATGTTGTGGACGCCCTATCTAGGCGCACTTCAGTGAGGTCAGCGGATCAGAATCAATCTTATGATAAGCCGCTTTGTTTAATTTTAATCGTAAGATGGAAACACGTAGAAAGTTATCAATAGAACATAATGTTGTGCATACTCAGTTAGCCTTGGTTTCAGTGCGGGTGTACTGGGAGAGTGCGGGTGTACTGGGAGAGTGCTGTGTACTCGCGGGGACTGTACGCGCAAGTAGAGCGTCCAGGGGTCGACAACATACATCTTGTTATACTTATCTTATGTATTTACTAGCACTTCGCCCGCGACTTCGTTTATCCTTTAAATGACTCTCCTAACTGCAGTTAGTGACGGCGACCAAAATAAGCTAATATTAAATCAATAATAAAAAAACATTTTGCAAAAAAATACTACCGACTTCCAAATACAAAACTACAAAGTGAAAAATAACTTAATTTTTTGAAGTCGGTGTCTTTCGTAGGTACCATTTTTTTTGCGTTATGGACACCGACTTCAAAAAATTAAGTTATTTTTCACTTTGTAGTTTTGTATTTGGAAGTCGGTAGTATTTTTTTGCAAAAAGTTTTTTATTTTTCACTTTTTAGTTGTACGTACCTAATAGGCAAGTTAGTAAGGGAACTATTTCGCCAGAATAGATTTCATGAAACTTGAACATAACCGGTGAAATGAGAGATCTGCTTACCCCTTATGAGCGAACTGCCGTGATGTTATGTTATGAAATGTTATAAACAACAAACAGACATGCGATTGCAGCAATCCCGAGAGATTTGCCGTTATTTATTGAAGTGTTCTGTTGTATATCTCCGAAGTTCTTCATCAGATCTTCACCAAATTAAAATGGGACCAATTTCGGAACATAGAATTTTCAAAATCGGTCCACAATTGACGGAGTAATCGGTGAACATACACAAAAAAAAAAACAAACATGAAGTCGAACATAGAACCTCTTCCTTTTTGGGAAGTCGGTTAAAAATGGGGTATCGTTGATATACATTGGGTTAGGACGATTCGTTACTTGACTTAAATAATAATTAATTTTAGGCAAAGTAAAATTCTCTCCTAAAAACTTAATAACCCCATTTTGCCCCGTTGAGGGTCGAGTTTTGAACGACCTAAATAATGATGTTATTCATTAATTTCTTCTCTTTTTTATTTTTCGTTTATGTTAGTAAGATTACGCAGTGAGATTCCTCAAAAAATCTTTCACAACACACACATCATCATTATATTAATGTTCCCACTGCTGGGACACAGGCTTCCTCTCTGTGAGAGGAAAAAACCGTAGCACCCCTTAACCCTATCTGGAGGGTAGTTTTAAGTAAATTTCGATTATTTTTAGATTATTCAATCAAACAAATTGTAACCCTTTTCACCCCCTTAAAGGTTGAATTTCCGAAAATACTGCTTAGTGCTCCCCTAGAACCCTACGTCAAAAACGAAAACCTGTCCATTAAGATCCTTAGTTTCGAAAAACTTTTAATGACAACCTTTATTGTTTACATAGGTTGGTACCTACTTATATCAAGATTCATGTTTAAAAACCCAAGAAATATGATTCTTCAAAAAATCTATGATACCCCCTACATTGTCTTTCGGGGGAAGATTCGAAAAACTAATAATGACAACCTTTATTGTTTATTTAGGTTGTTATTTATGTCAAGTTTCAAGTTTAATAACCCAAGAAACAAGTAAAGATCTATCCACACATATCAGGGCCGTGACCGGGACGTGACAGAGTCGGGCCCAATCATTGAAGCTTCGTCACTGGCCTGTGCACGGCCCGTGAACGTGAAAGTGTTAAAGTTTGTTTCTTCAAACATATTTTAGCATCCCCCAAATCGTGTTTTGGGAGTAGATTCGAAAAACTAATTATAAAAACCCTTATTGTTTACTGTTTTTGGTATCTATATCAACTTTCAAATGTATTAACCCTAGACAAGATTCTTCAAAAACACTTTAATACCCCATAAATTATCTTTTGGAGGTAGTTTCAAAAAACTAATAGTGACACGTACCTTTATTGTTTATTTAGGTTGGTATTTATGTCAAGTTTCAAGTTTATTAACTGAAGTAAAAGGATTCTTTAAAACAACTTTAACGCCCCTATATCGTCTTTTGGGAGCAGTTTAAAAAAAAATACAATCTTTATTATTCATTTAGGATAGTATTTGTGCCAAGTTTTAAGTTTATTGACCCAAGAAATCAGATTCTTTCATACATACTTCAACACCCCCTAAATCATCATTTGGGGTCATTGGGGGTAGTTTCGAAAAACTAATAATAATAATGACAACTTTTATCATTTATTTAGATTACTATTTGTACCAAATATTAAGAATATTGGCCGAAGATTATATTTTTATAACAAACTTTCAACCCCCTTTTTACCCCATTAGGGGCAGAATTTCCAAAAATACTTTCTTATTGCTCACTTAAGTCACTTGAGGAACCTCCCTGCCAAATTTCATGCTTCTAGACTTAGCAGTTTAGGCTGTGCGTTGATCGATCAGTCAGTCAGTTTCTTCTTTTATATAATTATATAGATTAAATTAGGTTGGTTTCGAGATTGAGTATTTGGAGTTAAGGAAGGATCAAACACCTTTTTTTTTGTTCCGGTGTGGAAAATGGACTCCTGAGTCTGTTAGACTCCTACTGACTAAAAACCACCTTGATGTTCCATCTCACCTACGCCGCACCGGGGGTCGCCGGAAGGTACGGCCTCGACCTCAAGTCAGAGGGGGAGTGAGGAGTTTGACTAGTGGAGGGGGGGTGTGAGGTGTTTAGGAATTTAGGAGGCTCCGCCACCTTGGGTCCTGATGTTTGGGGGGGCGACAAACATCCCCGAGTCCGTCGCTTCTGGACCCATGTAGAGGCGCTGGAAGAGGCCATTGTCCGCCCTCCGTCGACGACGGTGCGTCTGCTGCGGGCAGGGTAAGTAGCGAGGTCTTTTCACAGCATACTTCAGCGAGACGACTGTTTTGTCCCAGAACTTCTCGCTGCCGACCATCGACTCTACTACAGCTGGCAGCGACAGGTCACTACTCCTGAGCTGAAGGTACGCACGCAAGGTTAGCACCCACTAGCAAAAGACACAATTGCGTGGAAAACGGATAGAGAAAGGCTCTTGGACTGCAGTGGAACTAAATAGACTATACAGAGTGTAACGTAAATGGTGTGGTGCCTTCGGCCCATGGAAATTAACAGCTATCTTCAAAGAAACCTAAAAAAAAAGTTAGTTTTTTTTTTACATAATCTCTTGATGAAATTTGTTCATTTCCATGAGCAGAAGCAGTTATTAACGTTACACCCTATATATATATACAAGCGTAGGCACCTACGTTTTCTATTACAAATAGATACTTACATTAAAATTCAAATGCTGACAAGCCCTGATCATGTGAGGGTTGACAGCACGCACTCAAAAGGTCGTGGACGTCCGTTGTGTGTCATACGTTATGCAGTCGCTATTGGCTCGCTCGGCAAATACCTACGCGGGGTGTGCTAGTAGCTAGGGAGTAAGTACGTGGGTACGGTACACGTGCACTCGGGTTTTGTTTGGTATAAGAACGCACGTTGCGTTCTGGAAACTTGAATGATGCGTTGATTATAAAACGATTAGTCAGTAATATTCATAAATTATGACTTTCTAGTGATGTTTAGACTTGTTTCTGATCTACTAACTAGCAGATATAGATTTACAAGGACATTTTGGCGCGTGGTCAAAATCGCAACGAAAACCGCCGTATTGTTTTTTCGAACATAGACAATTTCGTAAATGTTTACCAACAGCACCACAAAATGTCCATAAATGAGTCTATAAAGCCATGTACCTACTTTTAGCTATCTAATTAGGTTGGCTAATAGATCTGCTTCAAAAAACTCGTAATCTATACTTCAAGGTAAAGTTTGTGAGGTTGTAGGGGTTAATCTAATCAACTGATTTTGATGAAATTTGGCGTGGAGATTGTTTGAGACCCTGGAATGGACAGAAGGTGTTATCTTGGGATGATAAAACACTTTTTAAGCGGGCGAAATAGCGGGCAGAATCTAGTCAATATGTATACTAATGTTATAAAGAGGCAAGATTTGTATTTTTGTATGTAACGAATAAACATAAAAACTACTGGACCGACTTCAAAAATTCTTTCACCGTTGGGAAGCTACACTATCCCCGGGTAACATAAGCTACTTTTTACCCGAATGTCGAAGGAGGGTAATGTGTTTATCAGTCTATGTATGTATGTTTGTTCCTATGTGGCGTTCTAGAGAACAAACGCGTTGGCCGATTTTGATGATTATTACGTCAATCGATTCGTCTTAACCCTGCGAGTGTCACTGGCTACATTAAAATTGGAAAAGAAAAATGCCGGATTTTGGGCGCCATTTGGTGGGGAAAAAAAAATGTCCTTCCAAACCAATCGTGTCATCAAAAAAGGGTTTTAAGAGGTGATTTCAAAAATATATGACACTTATATGTTTAAATGTACCTAATTCTAAAAAAAATAACTAAAATATTTAATATTTTATATAATAATAATAATATTTAATATAATATTTTAATATAATATAATATTTTATATAATATTTTAATATAATATAATATTTTATATAATATTTTAATATAATATAATATTTTAATATAATATTTTAAATTAACTTTTTATTATCCCTGTATTCCCACGGGAACGGAAACTACGCGGGTGAAACGGCGAGGCGTCTGGTAGTTAAAAATAAAACGCCAGATATATCTACATGCTTTACTATAAATCTGAATGTCATACTTATTTTACGATCACAGTATACAAATACACAATGAAAAAAATACTTATCAACCCTTATCAACCGATGCAGATTAAAATGTTTACAAAAACAGGCACTGAGATATATTGTAAATACAATATATTTACAAAACTATGGCTATTGACAGCACTTTCATAATCAAAACAAATTTTGTTTAAGTTTATACATAGGTTTATATAGAACTACAGTTTAAATAATTTATCAATTGAAGCTAACTGGCGACGACGGGGCTGGTGGGTACTCAGAAATAAAAAGCTTATTAAATCTATACGATTTTCAAATTGAAAGAGAATTTCATCACTATAGATGGAAACGAAATTAAGTCTGGATAAAACCTAAGATCTCCGACATAGCTCTTAGGCTGTATTCACACCACACCATTTTGATTGGCTGGCGGCGTTTGGCAAATTTCTCGCCATGGTAAGTGATTATAATCATTATAATCATACCTCTTAAATACCCGCTAAATCAGATACCAATCAGCTTCGCAGTGTCCAAATAACTTTCGTTCGCAACGTTTTAAAAAAACTTCACATTTTTTTTTTGTGTTTGTATTGCTAGTTTTTACCTGTAGTCTTTTTTAAAATTAAGTATGAAAATTATATTTTTGAAAGCCAGAAAAGCACTCAAAGATTCGGAATATACATTGTCTTCGTTTTATTAAAATTCCTATTCTTTACTTGATCAAATTACTTGCAAATAAATTTGGTGTTAAGAAAAACAACTATAAGCTGACTAAAGGTCCCATCTAATTTAATTTTATCGATGATAAACTGCTGGTTAAAAACACCACTGAAAAAACTTTCGTGTGACAGACGAAAAGACCTGCCAGTACAGTCGAGACATTTATACCTTCGTCAGTCTTTAATTTCTTTCATAGTTTCATTTATTAAGTCAGGAGTTCGGGACAGGCTTTCGAAGCTATCAGTGAGCAGACTACTCCAAATCTGTTGAAAACAAACTCAATATAACATAAACCTTCCTCCAATGTCTCATAGGCTTTAAACCATTTTTTTAAATAGAGTTTTAGTAAAAGCTCAAGATGACGAACCTATTTTGACCATGACTGACAACTCCACGACGGGTCACCTCTATCATGTGACGTCACCTGCTGGTAGGCGGGCCACACAGCAGCAGATGGTCGTACTTCTTCATCTGTCTGGACGCGAGGTCCACGTCCACGTCTGTCAGGTAGTACGCCTCGAAGTTTGAGAGTGGACGCAGCATCGAGTAAAGACGTTCGGCGTACTTTCTACGAAGAAAAGTGTTTGTGAAGAGGAATGTGGGTGTAGATACTTACAACTGTAACCTACCCATTGTAAGTATAAAATATCTCAGGTAGTCTTGTCAACCATTTCGATACAATAGTCCAATAGCCAGAAGAATATGCCCTACGATAATTCAAAAGTTTTTTATTTTTGCTGGGTGGATACCTTACATGAATTCATTGCTATGTACAAAAATACTAACAGTTTAGAGTTATGCAATAGGTATGACGTAGGTATTGCCTATTATTTCGTGTTATAGCAATAATATAAAATTAAAATAATTTGCTGTTTCTTTGTTAGTACTATCTAAACTTTATGTAAGTGAAAATGCTAACAGATAGGTACTGTGGCATAATGAAAAACTTAAAATGGCTCGTAACTCTTTCAATAAAAGATTCAAGTTTTCAAATTATTTCCTATATGCATAGAAGGATAATAGTTATACCTTACAACAAAAGTTCTAACAACTAAGTATTATGCTGCGCAGGAAATTGTATTTTTACTTTGCGATATGCGAAATATTGAATTCAACTTTATAATTTTGCGCCTACATATTCGAAATAATAAACTCTGCCACCATACAAAAGTTTAAATACTTACGTGCTAAGCCTTTAGTTTAACAAATAAAATACAATTTAGGTACGATCAGTATTAAATTATTTGAACTATAGAATTAACGGACTCAAGTAGAACAGTTGACAATCGACATCTGAGGTTTTGAGCTACGCCCACTGTCATCGATAGCTATGGGCCACACATAAATTGCAGCGAAAAGTATATGAGAATTAAATATACAAGACCGACCACAGAGGTCCACATCATAAACGGACTCTGCCGAATACTTCCGATGATTTTTAGAAAAACATTACCGCGCAAATTCTTATTTCAAACAGGCGTCTAGTATCTGACAGACCGTTAACTGTTATTTTACCTATGAATGCAACCTTAGTGCTATGAAAATAAAGATCACTAAAATAGGTAATCTGGCATGTGTTAAACAAGCCTTCGCCGTACGAATTGAATATAAATATTAAAATTATGTCTGGTATTTTAGGACTGCACCATATAAGAACGCAGTAGGTGACATTTTTTAAAATGGTTTTATACTCTGATAATCATATTTTTTTATGAGATTTACTAACCTGCGATGGACTGTGTGATTTTAACCTGGGGAATTTAAAATTTGAATGGAGTTTTGGCGCTTTAATTAATTAATTATATCATTATTCACAATAGGAAATTTGATTCAAATTGTAAAAAAAACCTTAAATACCAAATATGCGGCACTTAATAGGTAGGTATTGAATTGTCTTGTTTAGAGATATGTAAAATATTCAATAGAGATATAACACTATTAATATAATTTGTGTTATTTATTACGTACAGTTCTTCCCGAAGCCTTGTTTAGTACTCGCTTAATTATTATTTTTTCGTTTAGTTACCTAACACAAGATTTGTCATAGGCTAATTCAAATCATATTTTTTTCGCTACCGTAAACGTAGGTTACTTTGTCCCAAAATAGGGTATCTTTTTACGTTTCTCTTGATTTCTTGGCCTCTAATGGACACATGGATATTGCACAGCCTTAGATCGTTTGACAAAGATATAAGTAACTAATTAAAGTAAAAAATATATTTCATTTAATACTGAAAACAATTTTTTTTTTTTTTTAATTTTGGGCCAAAGTTGTACTTTGGAGGTGGTTTCATTGACCCACACCGTTTATAGGAGCTTAAACATAGTAAATTTCATTTAGGGCTAATTTAGGCTGCAGGGAATAAGAGCAGAGGATTTAAAGTACCATAATACATGAAATTCGGTTTATTTTTCAAAGAAAATTATTCATAATATCAAGGTTTTTTGTAAATCTCAGTAAAAAAATATTTTTTTACTAAAAAATTAAACATAATCAACACTTTGCTTTGCAAACTACTTATTTGTAGGGACTTATATTATTATGAGTTTAGCCTTAGTATAAAGTTTTTATAAAATATTTAAAAAAAAACAACAAAAATCTTATTTTTCTTATCAAAATTAACATCAATTCAGTCTGTTTTATGAGAATCATCAGTTACATTTTAGGTAACGGTTTCAATATTGTATCTGTCTAATAATCTAATCTACCTAATATAACTAATCTAATAGGAACTTAGGAACTTTTATCCAGCTCTGACACGACGAAACACCCTTTCTTTATAAATTTAGGAATCCCAATCTTCTTAATCACGTCTTTCCACCTATAAAACTGCTCATCTTTTATGGCAGGCCATCGCCAAAATTCTTTACTTTTCTTCATACAAGAAACCATTGCTCCTTCTTCAGTTTCGGATATGATTAGACCAGGATATTTAACAGAATTCCATAAAACAATAACGTGATCACCAATCGAATAATCATTGGGTGTTGGAAGATAGACCAAAGATGAGTTCGTCGAAGGTTCATTTCCGTTATCACATACCTGAGCATCAGGCGTGGAAAGCTTTAGTAGTGGTGAGTCAGCAACGGCTTTCTCTGCCTTATGGCAGTTCTGAGCATGACCTGTATCCTCGTATCCAGCATCTAGACTCTGAAGGTCTGGCGTCGGAAGTTTCAGTACTGGTGAGTCACCGATAGCATTGTCTTCTTTATCATAGCTCTGAGGATCGGGCGTCGGAAGCTCCAGTACTGGTGAGATACAGATAGTTTTGTCTTCTCTATCACAGCTCTGAGGATCGGGCGTCGGAAGCTTCACTACTGGTGAGTCACAGATAACTTTGTTTTCCTTATCCAGTTCTGACACGACGAAACACCCTTTCTTTATAAATTTGGGAATCCCAATCTTCTCTATCAAGTCTTCCCACCTATAAAGCTGCTCGTCTTTTATGGCAGGCCATCGCCAAAATTCTTTACATTTCTTCATACAAGAAACCATTGCTCCTTCTTCAGTTTCGGATATGATTAGACCAGGATATTTAACAGAATTCCATAAAACAATAACGTGATCACCAATCGAATAATCATTGGGTGTTGGAAGATAGACCAAAGATGAGTTCGTCGAAGGTTCATTTCTGTAATCACATACCTGAGCATCAGGCGTGGAAAGCTTTAGTAGTGGTGAGTCAGCAACGGCTTTCTCTGCCTTATGGCAGTTCTGAGCATGACCTATTTCCTCGTATCCAGCATCTAGACTCTGAAGATCTGGCGTCGGAAGCCTCAGTACTGGTGAGTCACCGAAAGCATTGTCTTCTTTATCATAGCTCTGAAGATCTGGCGTCGGAAGCCACAGTACTGGTGAGTCACCGATAGCATTGTCTTCTCTATCACTGCTCTGAGGATTGGGCGTTGCTAATGGCATGTCATCTTCAGAGTCCTCCGGTACTTCACAGGCCATGATAAGATCTTCTGTAGATGAAGCAAGGCTAATAATATCAGCATCACTGCAATCTGTTGAAGAATTTTCAAATAATACGGGCTTTTTCTTTAAGACTTTCTTTGTAGTTTTTGGTTGAAGCATTTTCCGGGATTTAGACTGACAGCCAGAAGGTCCAGCATCTAAAACGTCTTTTGCACAAATAGAACGACCTGCAGGCACATCTATTTTTTTCTTTTTAATCGTTTTAGTTGCGGTTGCTATGTCAGAATTACGTGCCTGGTCCAGTTTTTGAAGGAAGACGTCTCCAATCAATTCAATGTTAACAATTCTGTCTTGCTTTGGCAACCTCTTTAGAGGTTCTTCCACATTTGGTGGATAGATTCCTGATCTTCTAAAACCAGAAATCAAATTGGTGGAAGTGTCTGTTAATTTATTGAGAGCCTTCTTCAACAGACTTGGAAACAGTTCTTTTGGCGTTGAAGGGAGTTTTCTACCTTGCTGGCTTTCTTTCCACGCCATCAACTCTTCTCGCCATTTAATTTTTAAAGGCCGAAAATATGCTACATCCAACGGCTGTAAGATGTGAGTAGCATTGGGAAGCAAGCAGATAAAGCTAATGTTATGTTTCTCGCATTCTAACAAAACATTTTTGCTGATGTGCGACGATAAGTTGTCTCCAATGACAACTTTTCGACCTTCTTGTTTTTTTAGTATTGGCAACAAATGGCGGATAAACCAGTCCTCAAAGGTTACAGAATCCATCCAGCCGCTCTTGGTTCGATTATAACGAGCACCATCGGGCCCATTTTCTGTCCACGTAGTCCATAAATGCTCTGACTTATATATAATATAAGGAGGGACTGCGGTTCCAGCAGCATTTCCGCAGAACATGACAGAATAACTGACTTTGGTAGAGTTTAAAACACGTTCTGGGTACTTAGATCCACGCCTGCATATAACTTTTTATCTTCCTGGGTCATCTGTCAGATTTGTTTCATCATAGTTGTAAATATTTTGAGGTGGAACTGAGTCTACTTCCGTACTCACATTTTCGATGAATTCTTTGATATTATTTTCTGAAACTTGAGCTCTGATTCTTTTTATATTATTTGCAAAACGCTTTGACAAACTCTTGTGTCTTCTGAGAAAAGCTTTTATCCACTCTCTTCCCGGAACATTATTTTTGAATTGTCTTACTTCTCTTCCTTGTGATGATAAATAATCTTTAACAATAAACTGGAGATCAACGTCAGTCAAAGGGAACCCAAACTCTGATAAAGCAGTTATATGGGCCACAAATGAATTCTCTTCATCTTCAGAAAACACTGTTGGGTGACCAGGCTTGTTGCCATCTATTTTTTTTAATTTGAGTTTTAACGTGCTGCGAGGAATGCCATATAGGTCAGCAGCAGCTCTTTGTGTTAGTGATTTGGATCGTATCCTAGCCAAACATTCTACGAGTTGCTCCTTGGAATAATCCACGTATCTGCGATTTCCTACTTTTCTTTTGTAGTGTCTTGGCATGTTGATTGCTTCACCATATCAATATATCTATATTTTAGAATCTGAAAAGGAAAAGAAACTTATTTTAAAACGATAATCAAGAAATTATATGAAATTCTATAACTGTAGGTTACTTTGGCCCATGGGCTAAAGATACCTACACTTGCGGGTCAAAGTACCCTGCACTTTTATATCTGTAATTTTAATACCAAAAAGTTCGTAAAACTGGACAATATCTGGCATTACGCATCTCCTTTACATGTCTGATACGACCAACTACAAAGAGACAGCCAGACTTACCTTAAAATTTTGTTACGATACAAAGTTTGCACACACAAAATTCTTGCACTTTGCAGGTCACAACTTGTCAACACTACTGACCGTTAAAAACGAACGAATTAGCGACCATAAACTGTTTACCGACACGCCTATATCGCCATCTATGAATTTTAGTACAAACTACGTCGGTATCTGTCACTCCAAAATAAAGGCGGGAAATCAAAATCTTTTCTTGATTTGGGCCATAGTAGCCCCTAAGGGTTAAAGTAACCTACGTTTACGGTATCTTGGAATATAATAGTTTGAGGCATTTACTAGGTTTTGATGTAAAGCAGCCGTGTGGTAAGGTCAGGTGGTGCCGATTTTTCTGTCTAATAGAGTTCAAATAGACAAGGCGCAGAAAACACGATTATGTAAAATGTATCTACCTTTAAAATAAAAAATGGTCTTAGTGTTGGTAAGCGTACCACAAGGGAACGGCTGAAACGATTTGTTGTTTTTTTACACGACTGCAAGTGTTAAGTTTTGCGCACGTATCTGTATGTATGTATGTAATACCACTAAATAGAAAGTTTACAGATGGACGATAAATATATCGTTTCATCTAAACATAACCGTGCACCTTTTGTCGGCGTTTTATAAGTGCCCATGTAGGCCTATGTGAAATAAAAAGTTTGATTTTGTTTTTTTTTTATTTCATACATCATAATATCATGCTTACAGTGTTAGACTTAGTAGATAACACTGCCTTTATTGTATTTGTTCTTATGACCAGCGATGCAGTAAATTTAGTTATGTTACAGTTGCACTGGTTATAAGATGTGTATACTTCTATAGTCACATCTGTTTGGTAAAGGGATTTGCTTGGACTTTTCCCTAATATGTTGGGGTTGGCTTCCACTGCTTTCAGTCGAACCAGATTCATCTGAATACCAGTGTTTTATATAAAGTGACTGCCTACCCTGCCAAACTAGATTATAAGGTAATCCTACTGGATAATACTGTACCCTTTTGGTAGGGTGGCCGTAGACTTTCAGGTTTCTGACGCCCCGTAACGTCTGTCAAAGATTCACGATACGGAGAATTTTATTATTTTTGTCATCTTAACACACTTTCAGCACGGCAGGTACGATCATTCCGTGTTCTGTGAATATTTCCATGTTATTCTTTTAATAGGAACGAAGAAGGTAGAAATCGTATTCGACCTCAACATAAAAAAATCAAATTGATATAAAATTAGATTTATCAACGAGGTTTAATTACTACAGGAACAGTGTAGTGATTTGTGAGAAGTGACAGTAATTAAATGTTTTCGCGCCTCATTCAATACGTTCGTTCGGAGTGGAGTGTCACCGCGCCGCGCCGCTCGAATAATCGTACTTACCTTACACCGCACCCCGCAATACCCAAACTAAAGGCATAGCACGTAAATGTTTAAAGTTTTGTATGGGGGTTGAGTTTATTATTACAAATACGTAAACGCAAAATTATAAACTTAAATTCAATATTTCGCGTATCGCAAAGAAAAAATACAATTACCTGTGCAGCATGATACTTAGTTATTAGAACTTTTGTTGAAAGGAATAACTACTCCCTTTATGCATATAGGAAATAATTTGAAAACTTAAATATTTTATTGAAACAGTTACGAGCCATTTTCAGTTTTCCATTGTTCCACAGTAACCATCTGTCAGCATTTGCACTAATATAAAGTTTAGATAGTACTAATAAAGAAACACTAAATTATTTAAACTTGAATATAATATTATTGTTAAGACACGAAATAAAAGGAAATACCTACGTCATACCTATTGCATAACTCTAAACTGTTAGCATTTTAATACATAGCAATGAATTCAAATACGTTATCCACCCAGCGAAAATAAAAAAACTTTAGAATTATCAAAGGTTATGTGAAAAATAATTGTATCCCTACTGGACTACAAACCAAGCTTGTCAGTGAGGTTTACCGACGGACCACCTCCCGTGAATGATTATATTCATTGGACAGTTGAAACATGCACTCAGCGCTGAATTGCTTGTTAGCTGTTAGCCGGACTTTCCGTGGACAGCCTTGACAAATTCAAGCCTTCACGTGAGGGCAAATAAAACTAAGCTCAAAGGGCACTCCCTGTAGGGAACCTGGCTTAGGTGGCGCTGGTGGAAGGTCCGCAAGGATGGAATTTTAGCTGATTAGGGCAGTCCTCCGCTTAGTATACCTGGTGTCAGTGCTCTTGTCGTCGAGCAGCGCGGCGAGCGAGCGCAGCGCGTGGCGGCGCGCGCAGGCAGCTGTGGGGGGCCGCGCTCGTAGCAGCTCGCGGCCGCCGCCCCCCAGCGCGCAGCACACCACCAGCAGACGGGCCGCCGCGCAACGCACGAGCGGGCTCTTGTGACTGCCAGAATATAAATCTTAAGAACAAGACTAAATAGAAGAAAAAAAACTCGTGACATACAAACATACGACTAATATCTACTACAGTGGCCGAAAAATATAAATTTAAACCCATGCATAATATAAATTTTACCGATAAGCTGGATTATGGAACAAAATAAATTGAAACGGCAAGGTATAATCTGCATAATTATAAAAGAGATATGGGCTACGAGACTACGCGCTACGAGCTACTGCTACGAGCTACGGGCTACGAAAGTCTACGAGAACGAGAAGTAGCTTTCTTTTCTGTAACGTTTTTGTATACCTTTATCTGAAAAAGCTGAAGATCTACAAGCTACGGCTTACGACCTACAAGCTGCTATCTAGACGCTACACGCTAAGCTTCATGGTACGAGCTACACGCAACGTGCTACTCGCTACGAGTGTCTACGAACGTCGAACTAAATTTTTTGTCACATTTATCAATTTCAACTTTTTTAATTTTGTTTGTAGAGCCACGGGCTGCAGCTGGTTACCGGCTACATGCTGTGACAGTATAACTTTTTTTCTTTACATATTAGTGTACTTTTCTCTGCTGTTCTTCTGGTCAACTCACCAAGAGCCATGAATACACAAGGCAGTGACGGAGTGACTCAGGTCCACACTGCAGACGATGTCATCTAGCGCCACGTTGGCCGCGCGTCTGACCGGGCGACTGAAGCTGCCTGTCTTGATCAGAAGGATTGTTACCGCTTCGTAGAAGTCCTAAGAAACACCGGTATTGTAAGATATAATTTAGAAAGATTGCAAAAGAAAGAGGAGCTGGGATGATTTTTAAGATTACTTTTTTATGATTTAACATTTCACTAAAGCAGTTCACTATTGGACAGGCCTCTCCACATGACAAACTTTTTTTTTTGTAAACTTTCGGAAACCTTGAAAAGATGCCTGCCTTTTAGGATTTTTACCTCATTAAAACCACCCCCACTAAGATCACCAGCACCCAGCACGTAGAGGGGGCCCCGTGACCTTTCAACAGACCACCCCGAAACACCCACTGTGCAACGCCTGTTAGGGCACATCCCTGGGGAGACTGAAAGCGCCTCCCCTGAGCCTCGCTGTGCACGGTAGCACGTGTTCACTTAATTTGCCACTTCATATGCTACCCTGCGAAGATCGACGCTTCACTTAGCCTGAGGGCTTATGTTAGCCAATTGGCGGTTTCCAATCAAGAACATCACTTCCTCACTATCGGTTCTTCGGCTAATATGGCTGGTTCATTGCCACTACAAGAGCTAACGTTATCATAAGTTATATCGACCGGTTTATATATAAAATAGAATATACTTTATTGTACACCAAAACTAAAGTTACACATCTCTTTTACAATAATACTATATATATATATCATAGATTAAAAGCTACACCTACCGGTTTTTTTGTGTAGTTGGTATTTTTGAGTATCATAGCGAGAGTGTTACACGCAGCGCGGGCCACTTGTGTTCTTGGAGACTCCACGTGTGCTGTCACCTATATAGAAGAGCAAATGGTTTAATTCTACAAGAAAGAAATCTCCTCATATCTAAGGCAGAGGCCTCATTAGTGCGGTGCTTTGCATCGTCGCAACGGAGCAACGCATTGTATGCCACACCTGCGTTGCGCGAAGCACAATGTCGTCACGCAGGACAGCGGCAAAAACATTGTCCGTCGTCGCACCGGAGCTCCGACAGCGCTGCACATCACCCTCCCTCCGTTTCATATCTCGTTCTTCGATTCGTTGAAATGTCGCGTGCAAAGACGCAACACATAATGTGGCATGCCAATAAAAAAATATGTAAAACGACGAAGCATTGACGCTGCGACGATGCAACGCACTAATGAGGCCTTAGACCAATTAGGCATGCCATTAAAATATATGTAAAATGACGCAGTGTTGACGCTGAGAAGACGCAACGCAACACACTAATGAAGCCTCACGCTAACGGAATCGAAAACGCACTCTGCATACTACACCGATTTAAGTATAAAACAGTACACGCCAGATTTATGATTTTCTGAATAATACCATGTCCAGTCAGCGCCTTTGTTTCGCAGCAGTAACACCGATTTTCGTGGTACAAGTTTTAACACTGACTTGCGGTGGACAGTCTTTATGAAAAAGTATTAAGAATGTGAGAAGTTTTGTTTACTTGTCGTATTAGGTCTGCAATCCTATGTTCTGCCATGACGCCCCAAAACTTGTTCACAACTCGAGGGAGTTCATCTAACACATCTGCTATTTCAAACCTGTGGACGAATGACACTTAAGGAAGAGATCGACTAACCTGCATAGCTTGTCTGAACACGAAATGTAAAATATCAATGAAGTGTACAGTCATAGATCTGCTCTCATATATATATTAGAGACGACCGGAGACAGATGAGGTGCAGGACTGACGGCTTTAGTTGTTATTTCGTAGTCACGGAGAATCATATACCACATTAAAAACCACTGCCACTTTGAAATTCTTAATGGGAAAACCCTAGTAACACTTTCCATCCAGGACCTCAAGCAGCCGCGCTTTTAACCACAAGACTAGCGGGAAAATGTGACTTATTTGCGTAGTAGTTGTTTGTCACTTACCAAGAATGCGAGCGCAGTCTCTTGAGCAACTCGACACAGAGCAGGTCGCAGCCTCGCTCCGTGGCATCAGTCACTCTGTCCGGAGACACCGAGTCGGGGGAACCACACCTGCTTCCTGTTACGCTGCTACAGTAACACAACATAGCTCTTCTTAAAATTCTGCTCTCTCTCATTCTATCTATAGTATACAATGTATGAATGACCATGACTAGGTATCATTTTAGGAGCAAAGTTTTGTTTTCGCATGTTACGCAAAAATAAATTATAGTGATTTTTGAGAGCCAATTGCGATGCAAAATAATAGCCATGAATCATAATTTTGTGATCAAAGGGTTGAAGTGGAAGGGAATTTTGGCAAAGGTTACATACAGTTCGTGTAGTCCGAACCCCATTTAAAATTAAAACTACCAGTCAATACAGCATGTATCGTATATATCGTTTGTATCGCAATATTTTTAGGCTACGATAGAGGGATTGTCAACTGCCGAAGCTCTGGAGACAGTGACACTTGTGCTATGGTATCTTTTACAAAATATATCAAAAACTTCTAAGGTACTTACTTCATATATCTATATTGGGTCCAAGATTTTCTTGGCTTATGACTCAACTTCAGTTCTTTGATTCTGCCCTTGATGCTGATGGAGTTAGGTGACTTCAACGGTGTCTCTGACTTGTTCATGTTGGAGTCGAGGTAGTCGGTCCGGCTGGAGTTGCTGGTGAAGCAGCCCTCCGCGTGGATGGGTGGCAGCTGCACAGTCGCGTGCGAAGCTCTCTCAGGCTCTGGGCAGTAAGTTATCAGGGTACTTTGATATTGACGTTTGCGAAAGTGTTTTGCTAATATGTACATACGATTATAATAATTAATTTTCGACATAGTCGGCTGATTTTTTACTGGCCATAATTTCGGAGATCCGCTGGATTCGAGACGCACGGGACCGATCAATGTGACGACGCCTGGGGGAGGCTTATATCCAGCATTGGACGTCTTTCGGCTGATATGATGATGATGATAGTCGGCTGTTATTTTTTAAGTACTAAGTAGCCAACTTTATACTTACCACTTCTTCCACTGATCAGTGCACTTTCACCCGCTGCTAGATTCTTTCCTCCCATCTCCCACCTATCTAAATTCCTCTCCTTCCGCTCTTCATAAACGCACGGCAGGTTACCAGACTTGCTGCCCAATTTATTGGAACTTAAAGTAAACAGAAAATTTAGGTTCTCTGGACAACTGTTACCCTGTATTGGAGGCAGTTTAAAGATCTCAGATTCATTGCAACTGTCTGCTTTTGGGAACAACTTTACTTTTATTCCAGCATTATTCGTAAACAATACATCTTTATCAGCCTCTTCATTTTGAGTAGTAACGTTACCAGCAGTTACGTCGCCTGTGCTCTCTTTTCTTACGATTGACTCTTCAGTCAAAGGAGTTAAGAATCCGAAACGTTTTCTTTCATGATCAGAAGACGAGTGGATGCGGAAGTCTATGCTTTCAGATAACTTCGTGTAAAGTTCGGCTACGTCTTCATCGACAGACGTGGGCGTGTGGGTGCCATCACTTTTGTTTAAGTTCTGCTTGGGCTCCATGAGTGAATCTTCTTCTATATCGGTGAGGTCAGCCGAACGATCGCAGTCGCTAGTGTTGTCATACTCATTTTGATCGTCACACAATAATAAATTGTCTTTAGAGTCGGTATTTCCTACGCTTGTGTTTTTGGGGTTAGTGGTGGTTGAACTGTTTTCACTGTAACAGTCAGATTTTTCATTTTCTGTGTCAGATACTACGAATTTTGAAGAAGCGTCATCGAGAGAATTAGGAAATATTCGATGGCAAGAGATGTCATGGGAGTTTTCTTTACAATCGCCGATCATTTTATTTTTAGTAAAGTTTTGGGTGGATCCTGATACTTCTATTCTATACTCCACAGTTTTGTTTTCTGTTATTGATAGGAAGGAAGTTTGCGTCTCTAATGTGCTGCTATCGACTGGTCTCCTGACCGCTCCGTCTATTTCAGCTAGCTCTATGATAGTTTTGCTTGTCTGGGTGAAAATTTCTTGCGCAAGTATGGAGCATTTATTGATTCCGGTGGAGGAAGCTCTGCTGATTTTCCTTGCAACTTCACACTGTGCATCTCGGTTGATTAGGACTGGTTTGGCAGGTTTGTCGTTCCTGCTAACGATGCTGACGCCGCTGCCTCGCTGAGCAGAGGCCTCGCTGTCTTCGCTGTCACACTCTAAGACGTACGTGTCCATTCCCGAGGAGTAGTGTTTCTCGGAGCTGCTGTCCGTGAAGTCCATTGAGTAGACATTCGAGATTGTCATACTTTTTTGCGAATCTGTGAGCTTTACCTCGCCGACAACGTCTTCTATTTCGTCATCCTGAAAAGAAATCGGTAAATATATCGGTAGTCCGTTCTGTGTATAGTCTAAACATTCCTTAACAGGCTTCGGGATTTACTTAAAGTTTATATTAGTGAACACTGTCGGTACTGGTGCTTTAAGTTTACGTCAGTATAATCATATGTACCTATGTTTATGCTTAATAATATCGCAGCAAGAGGATAAGTTTTTTTAATATTCCAATTTCGATCATCGCAGCTACGCTAACTATGATAGATGTGAAAATTACGGTACCTTCCTATTGCTACTATTCCTACATGATGACTTCACTAAGGAAACATGAATCTCAACGTAATAAAAATACTTGAATGACTTACCATTATTTGATCAATTTAGAACAAAAACAATATAAACTATAACATCCGCCACTAATGTAACCACATGAACGAGTACTCTTAAATATTTACAAATATTTCAGTGCAATTCTGACAGGCCATGACAACTTTGAACTGAGAAACTGTCACTTCATGTTTTGTTTTATTTTCGAAAACTATGGTTTTCATTAGCTTGATGACGCGTCATGCAATAATTTAATCAGAACCACTGGCAAACATAATCATCATAGTGTCTTCTATGTAGGTACCGACTGCTGGAACACAGGCCTCTCTGTGGCAGGGAAATGGGTAGTAATCCACGTTGCCTGCCCAGTGTTAATTAATAGTTGTCGTGTGTGCAACCAAACCTACCTACAACTTGCCAGTTTTACTTCACCCATTTGAGAGTGGTGTTGATGAGATAATTTCGGTAGGTGCTTACACAAAGCGCCTGCTTGGTTTCCACATAAATCTAGAGTCGGGGTCTTTACCACAGAGCCACTACACACTGCTTGATGAAAGGCAAGAAGTGGAATGGACTCTCTCCTGTGGTCTTGCCACGGAACTACGACATGAACAGCTTCATCCTGGTGGTTAACGACCTACCAGAAGTAGTCCAAGACGCTCACTGTTTGTTGTTTGCCGACGACCTCAAATTGTCCCTCACAGTGGAAAGGAGCGAAGACTGTGACAAGCTACAAAGGGATATTGACAGGGTAGTGAGCTGGAGCAGAGACAATCTGTTGCAGTTCAATATTTCGAAATGTGTGACAATAACTTTTTCTCGTGCACACAATCCCATCGTGCATGGCTATCATATTGATGGCTTGCCTATGACACGGGTCACGGAAGTCAAGGACTTGGGGGTAAGCTTTAACACCAGCTTGACATTTCGTGACCACGTTATGCGTTGCTGCAAGAGAGCATATAGAAATTTAGGCTTTATGCTTCGTACGGTCCGAGGGTTCACGAATTTGAAAGCCATTATAGCTTTATATAATGCATTGGTTAGGAGCCAGCTAGAATGTAACGCAGTCATCTGGTCTCCACATGAAGCTAAATATAGTCTCATGCTGGAGAAGGTACAGAACAAATTTATTAGATATTTGTATATGAGGTATTACGGTGTTTACCCATTTTATCCCTTAATGTATCCTACTTTATTTATTTTAGGTATGGTAGGATACAATGAGTTGAGGGTTAGGAGGGAACTGACACTCACCTCATATATTTTCAAAATATTGAGAGGGAAGGTGCATAATGCAACGGTTTTAGGACAGGTGTGTCTGTATGTTCCGGACAGGTACGTCTGGCGACGGCGGCGGCCGAGCTTGCTAGTTGAGCCGCGCAGTCGAACCAACCTTTTAAGAGAGGCGCCGCTGACGCGTGCACTCCGCACGCTCAACCTTGTGGCTATTGAGACGGACCTATTCTGCTGTGCTCTGGGTGAATTCACAAGGAGTGCATTGTTTAAAATTAGTTATAGATAAAATTTGTTATGTAAACAAGTTAACATAAAATTAGTTTAGATATCTACTGTTATGTATTAGATTAGGTTTACTGTAGTTAAGCGCATTTATTGTATTGGGTGTAATCCTGTAAAGATGTATGTGATAAGGTTGAAATAAATAAATAAATAAAATAAATCATCAAAATTTTAAGCCCTCTTTTAAAAGTGTGGGTAAAGCGCGCTCGTGGTGCCCCGTTATTGCACATGTCTGTAGGTGGCGGTCAGGTGTGTCTGCTTTTTTGCCGCGCCTTGACGCGTTCGGTCTTCATACAAATGAACGCGACAATCGCCTTGTATTAGAACGTCGCCTATGGCAAGACAAATAGCACGAACATGTTTGATCCATTGCTTACAAACGGACATGGTAAATATTAGGTACTCGGGTGTTAAAAAGACACATCGAACTGTAGGAGGCTGTTACACACACAAGGTAAAAACGGAGGCGACTTTCTTTAAGGTAGATCGTCCACGACGAGTTTTTGCGTCGATTGAACCGCGTTTCGTTAAGAGGAAATATGGGCAGAGAGCGCCGACTGAATTTCCTTAGTAAAAAATCATAATTCGAGGTTTTGCTCTCGTCTATTTCCGCCTCCAATATTGGACCAATTTAAAAGATATTCCATAAACTGGTAGAGTAAGATGTTTACTATGTGCCTAAGTTTTCCTTTTAACTAAAGAAATACAGTCGGCGCTCTCTACCTCCGTTTCCTCTGAAGACGCCGCTGTGTCGCTACTTTTTTCACAAGAGAAGCGATAGGTACAAACGCATAGTATGATATTAGCACCACTAGAAGGAGCTACCATTTTGGGTGACATCAAGTAAAGAGAGGGCGCGGCTGTGAATACTGCTTCGCTATGGTAGCGATGCAGAATCTTAGATACGAGAGGGCGAAGGTATAAGATCAGCAACAGCATCGCGATCTTTACTGGTGCCTGGCTGGAGGCTATATAGCTTTGTCTCGTGTTAGTAGTCGCAGCGGAAAAATTTCGAATATCTTAATTTCAGTTTAGCAGATAGTGTATGACGTCGTGTAATTGTGTATGGTAACTACAAATTTGTGTATCCAACCATTGGGGAGCTAATCAACAAAAACTGTTGCCGCTGGAACTACGTCATCCCAGCGGAACTTTTTTTTTTCCTATGCACGTAGAAAAAAAAAAACTTCCAATAATTAGTGTGTAACGAGAGGTAAATGTGTATGCTTGAATGAAATTTGTGTGACATAAAACTGCGGCAATAATCAAGTTTCCGCTGCGCTGACGTTTGGCAATTTGATGAAAATCATATATAACGGCTTAGTGCAGAGTTGATTTTTTTTACGCACGTTACTTTGTATTTGTGTGTAATGATTGTTAAAACAAAATTTGAAAAAAACATACCGTTCAGAAGATATACACGTAAAAGTAAAATAAGGTTATTAGGTCCAAGTACTTAAAATAGGAACACTAGAGCATAACTTATAACTTTTATTTGTATCTTTTAAGGGACTACAATGCCTTGCCAAGTTTCATTTATGTGGTCTTAGTATTTAATGAGCAATGGCATAATTTACTACGGCTTGAGTACTATATATTGTATGACATCCGATTGCAGGACTTTTTAATGGAAAAGCAAAATATAACTTATTCCGATGATTAGTGTATTAATGCAACTATTCACATCTAAAATTTCAGCTCAATACACTAAATAATTAAAGAGTTATAATAAAAATACCAGAACAACCGCAATACATGGATAAACCGACCAAGTTTGAATGGCTACAAAAAAGCGGTCGTGCAGTATAAACAGCTAACGTTCCAAAATGTCCAGTATAGCTCGTTATTGTGTTTAATAGTTTCGTACAGGTGCGTACACAATAGTTTAGCAGAAAATAAAACAACTGCATTAACTTTGTATTCTTAAAAGTATTTATTAGTTAATGTTAATTAAAATACTTAAAAAAAAACAATATTATTAACAAAGTAATAATAACAGAGATAGGTCCGCAGGGCAGCTTTGTGGTGAGCTGCTGGGCAGTGGCGGCCCCAAGGACCAGATCTCCTGGGAGAAGTCTTGTCAGTTGACCCTCATCTCTAGCTTTCATTTATTGGTCGGTCGGAAAGAACACTGACGGGGAACAGAGCTCCCATCTCTCGTTTGCCTTAATTGGTTGGCTTGAGTGAAGATTCACAAGAGCAAAACTGCTCGGAAGAAGTATAATCTTACTGGATGATGCTGGTAGGGATCTTTATCGTATTTTCGGGATTGGACTGATAGCCTTGGTATATCTCTCCACTCCTCAAGCACCTCCAGATATGTTTGCCCCCATGGCGCTACGTCACTCAAGTACTAAAAAGACCTTCGTCCATTAATTGAGTTTGCAAGTCACCCCCTGCCTTTTTATAGCCGTGTAATTCAACAGTGGTCAGTCAGGGGCTAATAGTCATTCTATAGTTTTAGGCAATCGATCCACTAAACCTGCCAAACCCATAGCCCAATATCTTTGTATCCATATTAACAATAGTCCTGCACCGGGGATTGTCCTTGGGTGCTCTTATGTAGTGCATCTACGAATAATCATCGGTTGCTGTCACATATCATGATACATAGTTAACAGGGCCATGGCTAGTTAGTTTCGGCCCCTGGCACGCATTTCAAAGGTCCGGGACTCCAGTGTCCCGAGATTGTTAAAAACATTGATATACAGAATCAATTTTTTTTATTAAATATAAATAAAAAATATATTACCTACTGTAGCCTATATAGGTTGTAAATCTTAAATTTTACTATGTAAATTTTAGGGAGTTACGAAAATACCTACCTATTTTAAATTATTCCATAGTATACTGTTAACTTTTTAAATTCGACATTTGAAATGATTACTGGTGTAAGTTTTTTTTTTCTAATTATTACTAGCATAATATTAAGGACATAATAATTACCTACAGTAATAACTTTTTGTAATATAGGTACTGGCAAATAAATGCATTTGTTACAGATGCAAATAGCTTTGTAAGTTTAAGAAAAAAAACTTTGTTACTTAAAAATGCTACCGACTCACTAATAAAAACACTAGAAAATTGAAAAATAACTTCAATTTCGGCAGTCGGTGTTTCTGTTTTGTTTCTTCGTTTTTTGACACCGACTTCCGAAATTGAAGTTATTTTTCACTTTGTACTGTTTTTATTTCAAAGCCAATTGTATTTTTATGGTAAATAATTTAATGAGCAAGTTCTATAGTAAGGTACTCACAATGCCCAAAGTTATGCCGGAATAGATTACCCGAATAAATGACGATGAAATCAACAAATGCAGCAATCCTGAGAGATTTGCTGTTGTTTATTTAAGTGTTCTGTTATATATCTCTGAAGTTCTTTATCAGATCTTCACCAAATTTAAATGGGACCAATTCGGGAACCTACTCTTTTAAACAAAAATAATCTTTAAAATCGGTCCACAATTGACTGAGAAATCAGTACATACTCGTACATATACTGCCAACCATAGAACCTCCTCCTTTTTGGAAAGTCGGTTAAAAAACAAGTGACCTACTATTTTTATCACGAAAATTATAATTTTATTTATTTATTCAGGTCCTCCAACGAAAGATGTACCCAAAAAACACAATGAATCGTCATTATGAAGTAATGACAAGTGCACTCCAATGCACTTACACAATTATAAAAAAATAGTATACGATTATTAGTTAATTGTTCAAGAATTGTGTGCACAGCTGTACCAGTCCAATAATGGTACAACACTGGAAATTTTAGAACGTTAGCTCTATTACTGTACGGCCGCTTTTTTGTAGCCATTCAAACTTGGTCGGTTTATCCATGTATTGCGGTTGTTCTGGTATTTTTATTATAACTCTTTAATTATTTAGTGTATTGAGCTGAAATTTTAGATGTGAATAGTTGCATTAATACACTAATCATCGAAATAAGTTATATTTTGCTTTTCCATTAAAAAGTCCTACAATATAGTACTCAAGCCGTAGTAAATTATGCCATTGCTCTTTAATTACTAAGACCACATAAATCAAACTTGGCAAGGCATTGTAGTCCCTTAAAAGATACTAATAAAAGTTATAAGTTATGCTCTAGTGTTCCTATTTTAAGTACTTTGACCTAATAACCTTATTTTACTTTTACGTGTATATCTTCTGAACGGTATGTTTTTTTCTAATTCTGTTTTAACAATCATTACACACAAATACAAAGTAACGTGTGTAAAAAAAAACAACTCTGCACTAAGCCGTTATATATGATTTTCATCACATTGCCAAACGTCAGCGCAGCGGAAACTTGATTATTGCCGCAGTATTATGTCACACAAATTTCATTCAAGCATACACATTTACCTCTCGTTACACACTAATTATTGAATGTTTTTTTTTTCTACGTACATAGGAAAAAAAAACGTTCCGCTGGGATGACGTAGTTCCAGCGGAAACAGTTTTTATTGATTAGCTCCCCAATGGTTGGTTACACAAATTTGTAGTTACCATACACAATTACACGACGTCATACACTATTTGCTAAATTGAAATTAAGATATTCGACATTTTTCCGCTGCGACTACGAACACCTTTGTCTCCACAGGGAAGCCCAGTTAAGCAGAAGACTGATATGGGGCGTTAAAACTGCGGGTGGGCTGTGATACTCATATATTCAACAATACATGACTGCGTGGTAATCTCTTTAAAAGTACATATAAAAATCACTATATGTTTCACAGGCGATTACACTATATGATGTGTCGACGTGGTTGACACACCAGTCTTCAATTTAAAAACCTGACACATGCATTTGATTGTAAATAAGAATAAACATAATACATTCTGTATAGCCAGAACTTAATGAGTTTTGCTAACTAAAACCTCATTCCAACAAAGACAGCCACTTGGTTGAACTGCGAGACGCCCAGCAGAAAAAAAAAGTTATCTTTACTGTACCGAATCGCTGCAAAAAGTCGCCTAGCGCGATTTCCCTAAAACTGGAAGTGCCTACTCTTTCATTTGCAATGGTAGGTAAAGGAGGAAGATAAAGGATGGTGAAGTAAAAATAAAACAAAATTTACATTAAAATATGCCAAAGTATTTAATCCACGTGTAGTAGTCTCCATGAGTAGCATAGACAGTACAATATCACAACGACAGATACCCATGTTAGATAAACTCGTAGTTTGAAGAATATGGAACTGGAGGCACAATCTACAGTGCTGCTATACAAAATCTTTAGCGCGCCAAAATCGGAAACAATGCCGCCATCTTTTTACAAGTTTTATATTAACTTGAAGCAAAAGTAGTAAGTATTTAAGGATTGTAGCAGGTGGTGATTTGTAGTTTCTGTCTATCCCCATAGGAAAAAGGCGTCAGTTTTTGTATGTAACTTGCTATTTTAAACAGTTTCCACAGATAATTTCACAGTTGTTTCATAATAGTGGCCTCCGGCAATGTCATTCACGCGGCAAACAACCAAGATGGCGGATTTAGTTCCGATTATACCGCGCCATATTAAGATCTTTGTACAACTCAATAATATGCACTTAGATATAGATGACATGGAGCAATAGTGTTTTCGTCAAGACATAATCTGCAAAATTGTAAGATGGAAGGTAGGCCGAGCCAGTATGCAATGATGATCGATTTTGAAAACAAATCAATATTTGCAGTCTCAAAAGTTCTTTCAAAAGAGGACGAAAACATTATTTCTCATAGATATGTTTTCGTAGCGCGAGTACACGATATTTCAAATGTTCTTTTTGTTGTTTGGTTTGATTTCTCAGAAAGACAAAAACATTTTCGGGAAGTTTTCAAATAAAATCAAGTCTGAAAATCTAAAAATATAAAATGTTCTTCCCCGTCTTTATCCCAGGACCAAGATATCGACAACTTTTATGAAAACTCTCACAAACTATCCGTTACTTTATCGTGACTCGCTACGGAGATACTATCTTGAAGTAAGTCGTCCTGTATTGTGCTGATAAAAAACTGCCGTTATGAAAAAGACCGTAACTGCATAACCAATAAAATAGAGTCAAGGGCTATAGGAACAATTCATTTGGCTTTTTATTTCGAAAGACTTAAGAGATTTCGAAGTTTGTGGGTTCATAATGAAACTGGTTCTAACTGAATGAATCTGCAATGCAATCTTTATAAAACTACTAGCTGACCCGGCAAACTTTGTTTTGCCATAAAAACACCAAACATTCATCTACTAAATATCCTACCTACCCTACCCTACCTACCCTACCCTACCTACCCTACCCTACCCTATACTATCTCTCAAGTTGGATCGAACTGCACATGGTGTGCGAATTTTATTATAATCGGTTAAGTGGTTTAGGAGTCCATTGAAGACAAACATTGTGACACGAGATTTATATATATTAAGATTTTATCATTGAGTGCGTACGTCGATGAACCTTAAAAACAATTGACAAGCACGAATTATGCAGATACGTCATTCTCAAACAGCCAAGTAGTTCATTCGTTAAAATTGTACCTTATTGTCAAGTACATAAGGATGATATTAGAACATACAGATAGTACAACTAGATACTTAGAATATATGGATTTAATACTTGAAGAACACGGGAACCGCTTGCTCACACATCAACGTTCCATAAAATATGATATAATGGGTATAAAACATGATATTATAGTACACTTACACAATCAACGTTTGCATGTGTGCGTGCAGTTCTTATTTTGATCTATATAAGCATCTCCATGTTATTCGCCCGTAATTCCTCGTAGATGTATATGTTACAGTCATAGCTCTTAATCGGTCAAAAGTACTTTTAATTGGAAAAATCAGGAAAAAGTAATTTTGACTAAACAAGTTGGTCAAAAGTAGTTTTGTCTATAAATCTGTAGTTGATAGTGATTTTAACTGACAATATGTGACAGTATGTAGTATAATATGTTTTATTTTGTATTATTTTACAAATATCTGTCGATTCTCCAAATTCAGTTTCAAAAAACTTTATAATACGAGTTTCTTTGTAATTTATGTCAACCACCTTAAATTTTTAAGAGTCTTGACTGATAAAACTAGTCAAAACTACTTTTAACGAAATTGGTCAGTCATAACTACTTTTAACCAGCTCCATTGGGCAAAACTAGTTTTGATTATAATTTCAGTCAAAAGTACTTTTGACTGTAAGCTCTCGACAATATGATTGCTAGTTAAAAGTACTTTTGACTGGTTATGAGTTTTGACTGCAACAGATACAAATATACAAGCCCCATGTAATAGGGTTGCCCTGCTGCCATCTACCGGGCACAAATCATACACGTCCAGTGTTGCTGAGAATTGCCTTAAGGAAAAATTTAATAACACCCCCAACCTATACTCCCATTTGAAATAACATTAGAATTTTTTACAACCCTTTTTTACAGTCCGTTCAACCGATTTTGAGTTCTATCCCGTCAATATAAGGATAGCATAAAAAGCATAAACCTGTTACCAAAACGAACTGTTTACTACAGCTGCCATTTGTCATATCACCAACGCAATAGATGTCAAAATCGGTTAAATGGGCTGTAAAATGTCTAATGTTATCTCTCATGGAGTATACGTATGAACTCCAGCTGCATAATTTCGTAAGTGAATTCGGCAAGGCAAAGGGTTTGACAGCCATCAATCGACCAATCACATAGACGGTAATCCACTTTGCGTCTTTCATCTCGCATGTGATTGGTCGATTGATGGCGGTCAAACCCTTTGCCTTGTCGAATTCACTTATGCAATTACGCTGCAGGATACGCGCTTCGGCCACTATAACTTCGAGGTAGTCTTGTTTGGAAAGTTTAATTTGTAAATAAATAAAATAAGTACTTCAGGCAAATTCATATTAAAAAAAAGCGTTTTGTTCAAAATTTTATATATAATGAGAAAAACCCCACCAACACATGCAAACACACAAACAGGTATATAATAATGTATCTACATAGAACATCCTATAAGTCTGATATAAACACCACTCCCGCACAACATTTACACGGTAAATACCCTTTATATCCAAATACACCACATTTACTTATTATTTATTAAAACACAGCACTTAATACAATTTCTAAAAGAAAAAAAAAACAAATTAAAATTTAATAAATTAAAAAGTGATAATATTTAAAAATAAAATTGGAGTAACCTATACATAATTTTCTAATATCAATAATAGTTAAAACTTTCGCTAGAGCGAATACCTAAGTGATTATCGCTCTAACCCTCAGTTTCCCACCTTAAAATTATCGCAGAATTAATGTGACAAATTGTCAAGCACGCGTTATCTGCTGTGATTGGTTGAATGAATTTTCAACAGCCAATCATAGAAGATAACGCGTGCTTGACAATTTGTCACATTAATTCTACGATAATTTTAAGGTGGGAAACTGAGGGTAAGGTGTCTAAAAAGTGTCTATATAGATCACGATTTCGCACTCAAAAAACTGCAGCGAGAATGTCCCAAAATGTATCTTGTATATGTTATCATTCAAATGTATAGTAGTCTGGGGCCTACTTTCACCACAAATCACGAAATGCGTTTAAAGTTAATCATATACATCACATTATTTTAAAGATAAAAATCAGTTTCAAACAAAAATTGCAGATATGAGTCCTCTGAAAAGGGTAGGCAATCTGTGGTACCACTGATGGCGAGAATTCACAATCAGATGGGCCTCCAGCTTGTTTGCTTGTGGCTTAACAAATTGTCTCCGATATCTTCAAACAATCAACAAAAATAGATAGAACGATGATTTAAATTCGTTTAGCGCCAAACGATTTCTGGTATCAGTGGGCCAAGTATTCATATTCACTATAATTTCATTTAAAATTTGCGGTTGACTTTAGATCGGTCGCAAAATCGTGAGATACACAGAAGACGTTATTTTATAATTAGGCTCATACATAATCCATCAATATTCCAGTAACGTAAAAATAATAATTTAGTTTAATAAAGTGATTTTGACAATTTCCAACACTTAGATCTTTCCCTGCTTACCTTGATTTGGAGTGTGAAACTATAGTGCTGGCTTCTATACAAAATTTACCTTATTTCGTCACAATACTTCATCTGTTCAAGATTTAAAAAACACCCTGATCTGATACGAGTAGTTACTTTTTTGCCAAAAAACGTGTAGACCATTTTGTACAGAAGCCATTATACCTAGACGTTATCTATCGTAAATTTAATAGATTTGATATTCTAAATTTAATAAAACCCCTGAATAACCCACTATGATTTTGTAAAAGACCATTCACCAATAAAAATAATATCATTAACAATAGCCATAGCACCTGTAGCCAAGTTTACAATCTACAATCGATAACGCTAGTAGAACGAATCAATGTATGGGAATGACACATCTGAACGTTCAGTCACGTGGTCAGACCATGCAAATAGAAGGCGTTAACGATTGTAGAAAGAGATTACATACGACGTTTGTAATTTGGCTAAAGGGGCAGATGTTCCGTGGAGCACCTTATACGAGAAAAACATTCTACAGAGAATTTTAGCACAATTATTTAATTTTAGTCCGTACTTTTAACATCTGCCTAGCCTTTATCCCAATTATTGTTGGGGTCGGCTTTCAGTCTAACCGGATTCAGCTGAGTACCAGTGTTTTACATGGAGCGACTGCCTATCTAACCTCCGCAACCCAGTAAACTGGGTAACACGGTACCCCTTGGCTAGACTGGTGTCAGATCTTCAGGCTTCTGACAACTCGTAACGACTGTCAAAGATCTTCAAATGACAGCCGGGACCAACGGCTTAACGTGCTTTCCGAGGCACGGAGGAAACTCGGTATGTTGAAATGGTCACCCATCCACGGACCGACCTCGTCAAGCGTTGCTTAACCTTGAAAATCGACCCGTGCGGCTGTTATTATTTAGCCACGAGCTCCTCTTAGTCCGTACTTTTAACGCTTAGCAATATTAGAGGAGCAGTGGTAACGGCAGTGACTTACAAGTTGTAGGTCGTCTGATCGAACCCAGGCAGGCACTTTGTGTAAATTATTTCAACACCACTGCTCTCAAAACGGTGAAGGAAACCGGCATGTCCTAGAACCAAACATTCGAAGAAATGTGCCATCCACCAACCCGCACTGGGCCCGCGTGGTGGATTACCGTCTATTCCCTCTCACAGAGACGAAGCCTGTGTCCCAGCAGTGGGAACATTCAAAGGCTGATGATGATGATATATTAGACACTGAGATACAAACCAACATTGTGTCAGGGGGACCATAGAGTCAAGTGGGAACCTTAAGCAAAACTGAGCGAGCGAATGGAACCTCGTAAATAAAGAATAAACAAAATAATTTTAACAAAGTGCAGCAAATTTTCGTGGGCTTTCCATATATTGGGCATTTTCATTCAATTTTATGATACCAAAAGGTCAAAAACATTATTTATTTATTTGACACCAATAAGTACAACATCTTACAGTTTTCCCAAGATGATGTTATACCACATAATAAATAATGTTATACACTATATACGAGTAGATACATAAAATATTACAAAAAAAATAAAATAACAAAAATCAAGAAACCATTCATATATGTAACAACAACTACGTACTATGTTTCAACATGCAAATGAGTATTTCAAACATATGAGGGCAGGTTCGCGAAATATTTTAATTAAAAAGGAAAATATTAAATACAGCGCACTTTTTTTGGACCTCCCTTTTTTCAAATTAGTAATAGGCTTGCGCTTGACCACTATCTCACCTGATGGTAAGCAATGATGTGGTCGACGATGAAGCACGCTTGCCTAGAAGAATCCTATTCACTCTTGACTTAAAGACTCCCAGGTTGTAGCTATCGGGAAATACAGACTCCGGCAGGGAATTCCACTCTTTTGCTGTGCGCATAATAAAAGTATTCCCTAATTGGGCAAATCTCAAAAACAGTCACCTTACCATAGACGGGATGGACGTAGTTTTTTTCCTCTTTAATGCAGTGTGCCATCTAGCGGGAGAAATTGGCAGTAAGTTGCCCTATTAACAATGTTCTTTTAAGGTCATCTCTCTCAATCAGTTTCCTAGAACACTATTAAATGGTACACAAGATAGGTATACTTCTAAGTATAGGTCCCGACAGTGAACTATTTAGATAATACAAACAAATAAGAACAATAAGAGATCACTGGAAAAACTTGCTCAAACTGGTCCCCTGATATCGTTTTAGTTTATCAACAAAATTAATTGTGTTAAAATTATCAGTAGAATGACTAACGCACAAAATAATGACCGAACGCGTGAACAGTAAAATTATCATTTCAAACGGTTCTCGAACTGGCGACTATTCTGTGCTTCTGATATGTAAAACTCTTCAATATATACCAACATTAAACAAATATTTGTTACCATTAAATATCCAATTTCAATAACAAAACGACCAAAATCTTTTTTTTGTAACTAACAGTCTACATGAAATGCTTTTAAAACTATAAACTAATGAGTTTCGAAATAAGGCATTTGAAAATAAGGCTTTGTTTCACGATATTTCGATAAAATCGCGTCTGTTAGAGCCTCGTATCCAATAGGCAACATTTGACACTAAACATGTCAAAGTCAACTTTCTTTGTTTCAATTTAGGCAATTAAGCGGCACATTTGTACGTCAAAAATTAAGCGGCACTTTTGAACGTCAAAAATTAAGCGGCACTTTTGAACGTCAAATATTAAGCGGCACTTTTAAACGTCAAAACGTCATGTTCGGCGACGTTGCCATTTGGCACGAAACACGACGCGATCAGACAACTTTACTCAACAAAAGTTCCTAGTTGATTTTCATCATGATGAGCAACAAGATGTTCCTTACGTCGCGCGTCAAATGTTGCCTAGTGGACACGAATGCTGCCTTACAAGTTGCATCTTATAAAGTCCTGGTCCTGAAGAATACATTTATTTAGAAATAGAAACGTAAGCCTTACTAACTATTTACACGATACAACATTTAACCATGATTAAAACTTATTTCACAAATAAACACTTTTAATAAATATGGTTATATAAATTATTATAAATATAAAATCTTTTAAGGGTATATTTTAAAAGAAACTAACATAGTTTATTTCGCATAATATTGTAATAAGTTAGATTTGTAAATAAAATAAATGTCTGCGAATAAAATGCGAAATAATCCGTATAGTTGATTATTCTATTTCTGTAATACCAAATATCTGGATATCTACACAGGTGCAGGTGAATAAAAGTACGAATACTTACATTCAAAAGTACTTTAAAATAATCCAGTTCTACACCTCCTGTGCTACTAAATTTTACAGATTATGTAAAATCAAATTGTATTTCGCATTGAGGCTCACCTGCACCTAAGGCCCTATTAAACTTACCTAACAGTAAAATAACCTGTATTACACTAATATCTGAGATAAGTCTACACATCAAACCATTTACTTACAACTAACACAATTCTGTTAACAGCAAAAATTGTTTCGATTTCATTTACAGATTTTTTTCACAATGTCATCGACAGCTTGCGGAATTTTCTAGAACTAAGCGTCTAGCGTTCTATTTTACGAAATTTGAATTTTAAAATGTATTGTTTTTTTTTTAATTTTTGTTGTTAACAGTGTTGCCTGTGACAAAATACATTAATAAATAAGTTATGATATATTTTTATAATTTAATATAGAATAAACATTTAAAATTCTATTGGAAGTTCTTGATAGATATATTTTGAATACTATTTGTATATACAGTCTACACTATGTTACACTTAGATATAAGTTCATAGTTACATATATTTAGTACTCAATGTTATAGACATATAAAATCTAGTCATAGAAGATATACTGGGGCACATACAGAGGTAATATCTAAAATGTTTCTTGTTCTTAAATAAACACACATGATTAATCTTTTAGCAAAAAGTTACATGAATAAAAGTTTATACAGCAAATATTTTGGGCTGGCAATACTGTGAGTATTTTTGATCTTGTAACATTTTTATATCAGCATTTGTAATCTGTTTCATACAGTTTCATCAGCCAAAACCTTTTTTTTACAGTACCGATAGGGGTACACGAATATACGTAAATGACCTTAAATTGGGTGAGGGCTATCGTATCAAATGATTTGACCCACAACCGATATATTGTGTTATTGAGCGGTCAACGACCCACGTGTCTTTGATTTGATTACATTTTTTTGATACAGACTTCTGAATAATTTGGTCGCGTGATATTATTTTATACCAAAGGCGCACTGAGCAGACAGCTTTGACGTCACAACGTGATAACGCGTTCTTCGCGAGAATCTTAAGTCGGTTTAATACTGTTAGAAATCGGTGTGCTTATATAAGAATAAGCAAAAATTATGTGCGAGACTAATATCGACGCAAATCGTATCGAATTGCTGTCTAAAATCAGACACATTCTTTTTGATACGGTTTAATATATTTTATTTGTAACAATTTGCATCGATACTCCATACCAGTAATAGCAGTATGTTTCTGCACAACATTACCTAAATGTTATCGATAAAACATTTAAACAATAACGACACCTCTATGCAGTAGTGTAGTGCTCACATTAGAATAATGATAACAATATCACCGATACATTTTTATAATCATTCAGAGAGATTTGATCCTTTTTGATATTTATAACAATCAGAGCCCAGGATGTAATAAAATAGATGTAAATATTACTGATATAAAACGACCCAGTGATTCTGCAGCCGACTTTAAAATAAAGTTAAAAGAGTCTACTTATGTATGTACATAAAATAAATAAATGTTTTTTTAAATAGGTTTTCATTATTTTATGTTGACGCATCAAACGCGCGATTACTCACACTTGTGCTCCGGTACACGCGCGTTTGCTCGCGAACGTTTAAGCGTGTTTTCCAACATTAGACGTGTCAGCCTCATGATGACAGTGTCACATAAAACGTTAAGCAGTTAGGGCGGTTATGCACTACACGTCCGTATCCGTGATTTGAGTTCCGAGTTAAAAATGTTCTGAATTATGGCAGATTTTGACGGATATATAGAGTTCGGATGTAGTGCGTCAGCTTCCCTACAAGAAGTACTGCGGCTACTTCGGAACAGAAATTTCACGAACACGGATCGGATGTAGTCCGTAACCACCCTTAAAAGCCATTTCTACGATCTAGAGAATCGCGGCGATTATCACACCATGCTAGGTAGATATTTGATATTCTATTATATTTGATAGCACGGCGAGATTATCGCTTGATTCTCTCTTATTGAAAGTGAGGCCTTACAAACAGTAGTTATGTAATTAAATATAAAACACCGCGCGAGCGGAGATGCACGCCAAACTGACCACTACAACTCGCGAACCTAAAAACGTGCGAATGCTCGCTGACCACGTAGAAAGACACAAGACAATTGTCGCGCAAAAAACTGCACGATTGTAGATGACCTAAACATACAGTTTAGTTGCACTAAAAACACTTTATAAACACGTACAGAGTGAGTAAGACAGTCAGTTTATGAACACAGGTGTGTGTTGTGTGCGCCGCAAGCGCTACAATTACTGACTCCATACTACGGAGATATAACACTTAGTACAGTTTTGTCACAAAAACACAGAAACAGTCCTGTAGCTACTGTGAGGGAGATTTAAGACTTAGTACAGTTTAGTCGCACAAGAACACTGCCGTAAGACTAGAGTATTTAGTGACACGGCCATACTGATCGTATGTGCGTGCACGGTGTGCGACACGGCGCTCCCGCCCGCTACTCGTTGGTGAGGTAGAGGCGGCGCCGCGAGCGCGCACATCAGCGCGGCGAGCGCGGCGGCGTCACGGCCTCGCCCGCCAGGCGCATGTGCAGCGCGTGCACGCGGACTATCTCGCTCACTATTGATGACTCGATGTCTACGCCTGCACAGCACACAACATATTATAACAACAATTGTCATCTTACGTGTTAAAGGGTAAAGGCAGGGAAGGAATCTATGAAACAAGCTTTAGAGGCGTGAGTCATGATCGTGGCATAAAAATGCCTTAATTTTTTTCTCAAAATATGTCACCGCTTTGTACGGCAGAAGCCAGGGATAACAGTGCCTGAAGTGATCACTTGCTATCTCTCTCTTGCTCACTCTAGTCGTGGCGTTGCTGTGTGGATAGTCCAGCAACGCCACGGCTTGGGCGGCTTCCTTGGGCAAGGTATCCATATTTATTAGGGAAAAATCTCTTTGGTAGAATGTCACAAAACTTAGTTAAAAATCACTATTAAAAAACGACATATTTGCAAAAAAAAAATGAAAAAAATTGGACCAGCCAGCTATTTATTGATGTATTTTTTTTAATAATATCAGTCCACTTTTTATTTAAATGGTACTTGTAGTAATGTTTAGATTTTTTTGACGAGAAGTGTACTATGACGTGTCATCATGATTTCTTTGTAAAAGCAGCAAAAGGGATAATGTTCTTTCTCTTTTACAGCTGCGTCTCTCTACTCTGTCTCACCTATGTAGTATGATTGCTGTTGGTTGGAGTACATAAAACTTACCCGCATGCACCTCTTCCCTGGTGAGCACGATCTCCTGCGAGATGTCGGGCGACACCAGGATCACGCGGTGGTGGCGCGTCTGCAGCAGGTTCGCTACCACCATCTGACAGGTGTGAAGAATTCAAATTATAGAAGGTACAAGCTTATATGAGATCTATCTTGTCAAAAATAGGTAATATTTTTAACAAACATATGAAGAGAAGCATAGAGCCAGAAATAACATTCTTTTATTCATTGTGAGAGGCAATCTTGTTTTGAAAAACCTGTCCTATCACGTTTCATCAAAACACTATGGTTTTACCAAAGGACAACTGACGGTGGTGTCACCTTATTAAAACACATTTTTATTGCGTGAGAAGAGACACGAGTTGCCATAGGTATCTTCTGCGACCTGTCGAAGGCGTTTGATTGCGTTAATGATGACACATTACTTCTGAAACTTGAGCATTACGGGCTAGGCCAATCAGCGTTAAGTTCAGTAAAATCTTATATGAATGGTATACAGCAATTAGTTCAAATAAACGGTGTAAATTCGTCGAGGTTAAACTTGAAAATGGGGTACCACAGGGCTCAATTATAGGTCCTTTCTTATTTTAAGTGTACATAAACGATTTACCCCATTTATTGAAAAACAAACTAAACTATTTGCTGATGACACTTCTTTAAAACCTTAACTGCCAGATGACTGACAAACCCGGTCCCGTTTTACCCTTTGGATACGGAACCCTTACAAGGAGTTATATATTACACACCTCAGGAGTCTTACTAAGCCCTAAAAGAAATTTGACATTTGCATGTGTCAATTTTGTCTCTGAGATTAAAAAACAGCCTAAGTATTTTTATGTTCATAAAGACTTTTGACACTTCTTAGTCAAGCAAAAGAAAATATTGGGTGTACTCTTACCCTACACTCCTTAGCTAAACGTACCTTATGCTTATATTTCTCAAGCGCGGCCCTCGCCTTAGGAATGAGTAGGTTCTCATCGGTCTCCAGCTTGAAGGACACGACGTAGGCCTCCGGGACCCACAGGCTCACCAGCGGCGCCAGCATCTTGGGGACCAGCTGGAGCTGGATGATGGGCGCTCCGCAGGCCGACTGCAGCTTGTGGGTAGGCTGGAGAGAACACATGGATGTATTATGAATGGAGTCAAGAGAAACTCTTAGCCAAGTAATAAACGCCACACGGTTCGATCTTCAAGGTTAAGCTATAGCGACATCTATGATACCACATACGAACTAAATCACACTAATATTATAAAGGCAAACATTTATGTTATAAGTGTGTGTTTTTGTATGTTTGTTACTTCTTCACGCTCAAACGGCTGGACGGATCTGGATGAACTTTGGCACAGAGATAGATTATAGTCTGCAATGGGATAATTTTCGACATTCACGCGGGTGAAGCCGCTGGCAGAAGCTAGTAGCTTATAAATCAGAATAACACATAGGCATAAATATATTGGGTGAAGTACTAATACAACACGGACGGAGCCGCGGTCGCCAGCTAGTACGAACTAAATATCCTACAAGCACACTTTGCTTAAACGAATTCCGAAACGAAAGTTATTTTTGTACATTTTAGTGTTTTTCTTTAGAAGTCGGTTTTTTAATCAATGATGAGTCCGGCTAAATCTAACATTAAGCGATATATTAGTCTACAGTGGAACGAGTAAAGCAGAGTGTTCCATCGTTGGCAGAGTTCATAATGAGCGGTAGGACTTCAAAAATAATAATGAACATCGGAAGTACATGTAAAGGAATCTCGCTATGTATCTAAATCAAAATGATGCATACCGCCGACTAAAAATAGATAGGTTTCTCTTAGATAGCTTAGACTTTGGACTATATCTCCATATAAGATAAATGCTCGTGATAAGAGCAGGCTTAAGAACGCGATGTCGCCGAAGAAGCCTACCCAAGCCACTTTATGTAAAAGCAGGCAACGATTATGATACCTTACTCTAACTACTCCTTGTTAGCCTGTATCACCAGAGACCACCACCGGAAAATCGTCAAGGTATCTGGAGGTGGATCGTCTAGGTATCAGAAGGTGGACCGTCGAGGTATCAGAAGGTGGATCGTCGAGGTATCAGAAGGTGGATCGTCGAGGTTTCAGAAGGTGGATCGTCGAGGTATCAGAAGGTGGATCGTCGAGGTATCGGGAGTCAAGGCAGTCTACACTGCCCTGGTGTAGACTGCCTTGACTATGACCACTTCACCTGTACTGTTACACTCGTTGTTAATAGTGGATCAGGCATGTTATCACTCCAAGTAACTTACCACACGATCCTTAGGTATGTAGAAGTCGGACACGGCAGCGGCGAGGTACAGCATGGCCCTCGCGCCCAGGTTGGCGAGACACTCGCACGCCGCCCGCAGCAGCCAGAAGTACTCGGACACCGACGTGAAGGACACGTGGAGGATGGCGCCGGCCGCGTGCGCCGCCTTGTAGCGGAGTAGTACGGGAGCTAACACGTCCACGCTGTCGGGTTTCACTACAGAAGTACCGAAAGAGTACAGTTTAAGAAGGAGAAAGTATTTATGCCGGCCGAATTGACGCACAAATGTAAAATTATTAATCTTACGGTACTAAACGTGCAAACAAGTTAAATTTAAAAAGCTCCCGACACATTGTTATTTCATGGTGCAAAATTTATCTAGTAGTAGAAACGCTACGATCGACAATGACAGATCGACGAAAACACCCCGTTTCAAACAGTAAAACGGCCCTTAACTTTTGAAAGGCTGAACCGATTTTCATCAAACATAGCTAAGAACACTCTCACGAAATCAAAATCGGTTCATCCGTTTAGGAGCTATGATGTCACAGACAGATATACAAATACACGGGTACACACGTGAAACTTATGACACCCCTCTTTTTCCAACGGGGGTTTAAAAGAAACGAATAGCTATAAAACAGCCCACACATGGCTGGAACCGTGATCACATCATCGACACTAACAGACAGAATCAACTAGCACTTTAGTTGAAGGTTTTGCAGGACTTTGTCCCCCTATATTCCGTTCCTTATCCCGTGAGAATTTCTGCCTTATTCCATGGCTACAGCATACAAAGATTTTTCTTTTTCATCTTACTCACTTCCCTTGGATCTAGGAAGTTGATAAGTCATTCAGTGTGTGAGTGATTCAGAATTTTGATCTGCTGAAGTTGGACATGATGCTCGCGGCAGATAGGTTTTGGAATTGGTGGAAAATATAGTCTTCCAACTGATTCGCTGTCTAAAATTGCGTGGTTACCTAAAAGAAGTAATGTCTTGTCCATATAAAGGCGATTGGAGTTTAAGGAAATCCACCACTGCCATCACCTGTATGATTTCAAGCTCATGCTAAGGAAAGCACCCCTAGTTGACTGGTAGAGAATGCCTAAGGGATTAACTCCACATTTGTACCTTCATGTCCCATGAATTTTTAATAAATAAATAAAACAACTCACCGGAAATCGAAGTGTTAGGTCCTCGATCCTGGATCTCAAGCATATCCAGGAGCTTCTGTCCAGTGAAGTGCCTGGTAAAGGGCTCCAGCGACTTCTGGCGGTGCATGAAGATGACGGCGTAGCCCTGCTCCAGGAAATACTCGGCAGAAGAGGAGCCTCGCGTACCCGCGCTGAAGTTGTCCACGAAGCGCACCGTGTTGTGCTCTAGGGGAACTGTCGTGCCACCCGACTGGAAAGGGAAGTGGAGAATGCTTTAGAAAACCTCTATGACAGACGACAAAAAGCGATTTTAAAGAGATTCCGTGTTCCATTTAAGGTTGGAACCGTAAAACATTTATTGGCCGTATTGATTGCCCGGAAATTGTAGTCTTAGTCCGTAGACCGTGTGAAGAGCATCAAACGATTGATTCATAGCTGAATTAAACTGACGTAGTACGAGAATCCGTGCGAAGTGGTAAAAAAAGTTCATTAGAAAATGGCGGAACAGGTAGAAAAAATAACATCATAACCATTTTAGGGGAAAGATTTAACACAAATCATTTTATGAAGACCCATCGCCATTCGCCCCCGAAATAAACTGTTAGATAGCGAAATAATTTATGAATGAATCCGTGCACAAAGGTAATAATAGCGTGCAACACAGCGCCACTTTCCGCTTGTTACCGCTTCACGTCTCTCGGGACACCTCTACACTACGTCTACACACGCAACGAAGTCGCTACACCTGAACTACAAATAAGATGTCCCATGGGACTGGCGGGTAAAACGCTCAAGCTTTGATACACGCGATACATTTTGCCGTAACCTTGTCGGCAAATAAATGATTTCTTTCTTTCTTTAACTACTAAGTATTTATTGTTTAGTTCGCCGACTCACTGCGTTGGTCCGTTATTTTGGGGATCCGCTAAGGAATGGCTTCTAGGGATTGTTAGGTCGTCGAAGGAGTTGGCGATCCAGTAGTCTCTTTCTGGAAAACGGCGTTGGTTAATTTATTTTTTATATGGTGTCCATGATGGAATGTCGTGATTACCTGGTGGCTATCCACAGCTATCTATGACCGGGCAAGTACCAATGTGACTTTTTCAAATTCATATGTAAGTTTGTCATGGACATCGCTGACAACGGTGAAGGAAAAATTCGTGAGGAAACTATGGTCAATATAAGTTTGACATCGCCACACACAAACCCGTCTTAAGAAATCGGGGTGTTCAATGCTTGTGCCTTCTGTGTATGAGAAGAGGCCTTTGCCTTCCAGTTAAACAGTTACAAGCTGGTATATTATGGGCTCGGTTTATCGACATAAATAAACTTTTACAGAACACAGTAGGTACCTCTCATGAAAGAAAGTATCAAGACTGGATGCATGGAACATAATTTGTTAAAAAGCCGGAAATTACGGCGTATATATTCCCCAATGTTAACGCAGTACTGGCTGTGCGCCCGCTCGGAGCCAGAATATCAATATTAAATACTGTCCAAAAGGAGGTTTTGGACAGTTTTATTTGCAAAATATTCTTATATTTATATAATATGCTGTTTCAGTTATGAAGAAATTCTAGCCATCAAATTTCCTGTGTACAAATATTTTTAAACATTTAGGTCCTTTTGGAAGAGTATCTAAAAGTAGCGAAAAATATCATGTTGTTAATATTTTTTTAAAGCAAAACTATTTGTTATACGAAAAAACCATGTTTCACAAATAATTTACATGAAATAATAATAAATTTATATGTTTTTCAAACCTTTTGACCTAGCCGTTACTAAGGAGTATGCTTTAGAAAGTTACCGTTTTACGGCACTAAAGCGGTTGTAGGCCCTTAAGAGTTGCAAACTGTCTTTTTATATTTTGTTCTAAAGAAATATCAGTTTCGGCAAGGTTTCGGCTCATCAAATGCTAGCTCATTACTAAAGTACCCAGTCTAGACCTCGGGCCTTGAGTCCGTGACATATTTCCAACATTTCGCGAGCGATGCCCCTGTGTTTAACGGCGGCATCTAGCGCCGACGTCGTTAGGTATAGGTCAAAGCTGATATTCAACATATATATTTTTTTATGTATTACCGACCACGCATATTTTTTTATAGCGGTCCGATTTCAAAAAATATTTATTTATTGGAAAGGGTAAGAAAAAAAATTCTTTTACTTCAAAGTTGGTCCCATTTAAATTTCAAAAATAATATCCATCCCTACAGGTAGAAAAACAGGATTTATTGATAATTTGCCCACTGAATTTTCAATTGTAAATCGATTATGTTGAAATTAAAAAAAAACAAAATGTGAAAACAAAAATACTTTTTAACAAAAAAATTGCGCCAAATAAATTATCAACCTAGCTACAATCATTCTACGCTTTAGGTAATAAATTTGCATGTTGATTGTTTGGCGCCAACACAAAATAGTTTTCTTTATTTTTTGCTTTCCGGTTCGTTATTCAATCGGTTTTTTGTTAAAATTGTATTTTATTTATGACGTGGTCCACTCTTGACCTCGATGTCGCGTGATTTTAACACCGAAATTGTAACACAACTCTTTTACAATAATGCTAATTCTATGGGCACAATGGCGGTCTTATCGCAGGCAGCGATGTCTTCTAGATAACCTTTGGAGGTACTGATGGGAAATAATGGGTGAATGGACTCTACTATAGAACGCGCATAATCAGAAAATGCCAATAAGGCCAGGATTAACATAATTCATGTCATTTAAATCGTTATTGAAGGCATACGTCATCAAAAAAAAACGTAAACTGGAAAAAAAATGTATCTTTAATAAAAAGGTAAATAAAAAAAAATAATCTTTAAGTTGCTTTTATATTTTGTTGACTGTACCTGAATGATTAAACTTATAATACCAGCCTGGCGGGCGAGCACGGCCTACTGTGATATCATTCATAGTTTACTTGAGTCACACATTTTGATCACAGCTTGAGGGCAAAAACCGTGATAAAATGCCGGACTCAAGCCTGTCACAGTAGGTCGTGCTCGCCCGGCTGTTACTGTCCCGCTGCAGGGCAAAGGCCCCTTCTCATACAGAGAAGGCACGACCACTAATCATCACGCTTGCTCAAGACGAGTCGGCGACAGTTAAACTTAGGCAATGTTTAACTTCACAATGTATGTGAAATTCAGCTACTAATAAATACTCTTCAAAATATTGTTCAGAATTATGCACTATAAATTGTACAAACTGCTGATACCGAAAAGTTGTATTAACATTTATTATGATTAACCTAATTTTGCGAGATTACAACCATTACGCTAAGTGCTAACATTGGTGAAACACTAACAACATTGCCAAACAGCTGATCTATACATTCTAGCGAGTTATGCGAGCTTAAATGTATGGATCAGCAGATTTTATTTTGTTGAATTTGTAAAAGTCGTAGAAAAAAAAAGTTGTTGTTTATGATGTAAATAATACAGCCATGCAAGGTTGTTAGTGTTTTACCAATAACCCTGTATCTTAGGTAGAAATGTGGCACATGAGCGGTGGATTTAAATTCGGTATCTCGCAATTTATAGCATAGCATAAACGATCTGTAATGTTCCCACTGTTGGGACACAGACATCCTCTCTGTAAGAGGGAGTGGGCCCTTATCCACCACGCTGGCCTAGTACGGGTTGGTGGATGTCACATGTCTTCGACATTTTGGTTCTAGACATTGACACTATTGGAGGTATAGTTCTCGACAAACTTCTTGGCCGCAAGGCACGGATCGGTGCTTTTTTTGTATGAGATTTCTACTGCGCAGCCATTATCAGGGCGGCAAAGAAGTTTGCCGAGAACTAAAGCAATCAAAAAAGTAAGACTCAAGATGCCGCTGAATGGAATAAAAGCGAAGTTTTGCAAAGAAACCGTATACAGCACAATGAACTATATGTTAATTGTGTAACGTTAAAACTAAATATGAGCCAAAAAAGAGGTAGAGTGTCTTGCGCGGTATCCTCGCACTTTCTCGAGAATTTCCGTAGCTACTGGCTACTATTTAATTTGTACGTTACACAATTGATATAAAGTTCATTATGCTATGTAAAAATTTCGTTGCAAAAATGCGCTTCCCCATTCCGCGGCAATGTAAATTAACCCTTAAGGCGCTACCCCGAGCAAAACGCCGCGCTTGCCGTATTTCGTGCAGTTTTTAGGAGCTATCTACTCGGTATTTAAATTGAAATATCAACTAATAAAAATACATTAAATTACTACATATGATTGATTCCAAAATTCTAGATTTCTTTTTTTTTTAAGTGTAGTGTATGTTTCACTAATCTCCTTCCAACAAAATCATAAAAATGAGAAATAATGATTGATAGCATGCATCTCCTCGTAAAGTGTACAATTTTTTTGTACTAACACTAATGGATAGACAATTTGATAACGAACATTTTGTAAGTTTTATTTTTTTCAAAAGACCAATATTCGATTTATAAAGATTTTATTCTAATTATAGCGTATTCACTACTGTAATTCATGCGCCACCAGTGCCGCTAGGCCAATAGGAATGCTCATATCTCATGCTGATTTTTTGGTCAGGGTACGGATTTAATCTACCTACGAGTACCTCTGTACTTATCTATTACTAACAAGCTACGTCGTTTTATATCATTTTAGTGCAGTATTTTGATGAGATGTAATATTTGGATAATGATAGGTAGGTTTATCACATGACTTTTAAATATTACGGTTGCCTCTTTCATAGATTTTATTAGAGCAAGTATTCAACCTTTTTAGGGTTCCGTACTGCAAAAGGTAAAAAAAGGAACCCATATAAGATCACTCTCTTGTCCGTCTCTCCGTGTGTCACTGCCGATTTTCTCAGGAACGGGTGGACTTAGCAAGATGAAATTTATACCAGATACTAAGGTCTATATTCGCTATTAGGTGTATGAAAATCAAGATCCTGAGTCAACACGATAAAAAAGATATGTGCAAATTTACTTAAATTTTCAACTTTTTTAATTTTTCGGTATTTTCCCTTTAATACTCAATACTTTATTGCATTCCATATGCAACATGCTTACATTTACTTGTGCTGTAAGACCTTGCTTTTAACCACCAATAAAAATGATAACAATTTTATTATGGCGCTATAATGGGTAGGTACGGCACCCTCGGTGCACGAGTTCGACTCGCACTTGACCGGTTTATTTATTTTATGCATATTTTACATGCAACTAACCTTTTTCTTCCTGTACAAGTATTATACGTAACTCAAATCATTTATTTTGTACTCAACTATTCAGAGTCACCTTTGAATTGTCCAACAGTCGGTCAGTTAGTCAGAAAGTTGACATTATTTGTATGTTCCAAAGAAGATCTCTATACAGAAGAAAGTGTATGTGTATACTCAATGGATAAGCACACTTTTAAATCGAGTTTCTTTTGTACACATTTAGGTAAAACAGTGGAGTACTCACCGTAACCAGAACAATTTTATTCCCATACTGGTCATGCCGCTCACAGAACTCCTTCAGCAATGACCGGTTGTCTTCAAAGTCTGGGGGTGGAAGATGGACCGCAAAGAATTCCTCCCAGGTACTACTCGCCATCTTGGAGAATTTGTGTGCGTTATTTGAAGCTGTGGAAATAGACGTGATATAGCTACATTAAATTATAATAATATGTAGGTATTTTAAATAAGAACTTCTTTTTGTATGAAATAATAAATCTTGAATTATTAATATTTCACAATGTTTTACATATAAAGAAAATATAGAAATAGAGTTCATTAGCTGTTAACATGTTTTTTTTTTTATAGAATAATATTCAGCATTTCAAGCTATGATTGCTTCAATTAATTTTGAGATTAGTTGTATTGTATTTGCAGCAATACCTTTTTATCTAAGACTAGGTCACAGATAATATAATACTACTTGGTATACTGTTATTCGAGTAAGATAGTTCAAGAATAACTCTCTTACAATTAAATATACGGTCTTGATCAACAAATTGACAACACAATTCACTTTACAGATCACACTGGACAAAATACTGTAAAACAATTCCTACAAAACACTAAACACCCTCTAATATAATATTACGCTGCACACATACTCTACAAAGTATAAAATGCAACTGAACTCGTTAATATTGGCTTCGTAGAACCACTACTGCATGAGTAGCACATGTATTATGGTAACAGGATTACCTAAAATTAAAATGGATCAACGGTCACTTGATATGCTGATTTAGCTTAGCTCTTGTGGGATTTCATGTTAGACACACAATTGATTTTGTGTAACATTGTGTGTTAGTATGTAAATATTGCAGGTCATTTACATATGGGTGATAATATTATCATTATTTTAACATAATTTCGTATAATGCGGGTGGGTGTGCTTTAGGTGCACCGTGACCTAACCCATCGGGGAGGTTGTAATATTATATTGTGTTAATTTTGTAGGCAATAACTTTATTGTATGGATACATTAAAAGGAAGAGTAGTTCATGCAGATAAAACTCATTTCAATCATGTACAAAACCGCCTAAAATGCGTAATAATAAGTTGAATATAAATAATAAAAAAATATACAAATACAAACGGGAGCAGGAAAAGGGATCATTGTGCATCAAAAAATTCATCCACAGCAATGTCAAATATAACAATATATTTAATAATAATATAATATATAATTTATTTGATATAATTATTTATTAATAATTTAAATATAATTATTTATTAAGAGTTCATGCACAAATACAAAGGTGGACTTAATGCTTTAGGCATTTTCTACCAGTCGACCTTAGAGATAAAACATGGCAGGTGCAACTAAATGAAATAGCAAACAGAGAAAAAAGAAATATATAAAAAATATTTAACTACCAGCTCGATGTAAGAGATTTTTTTTTTATGTGAAATCAATGTTTAATGTTCTTTATATATTGCTTGATAAATATAATCTAATGTATATGAATTATATGCATAAGTATAGGTAGTAATACTATTAATTTTTTTATTTTTTTTATTAATTTGAATTAAAAATATAGCAAATCTTGTGACTTTTAATAAAGTGAATAAATTCCCATGATCTTATTGTAAAAGGCACTGTTAAATAGTCTTATTTATTCTAGACATCACTGATAAAAGTAAGTCTATAAATATCTGGCAATTCTAAAAAAGATAATAAAGCCTACCTACTGTGCAAAATTGAATACTGATTCATGTAGCATGATCTTATCATTCGATTTTTATCAAATCAATAAAAATCACACCACTTCACATCTGTTTTATTTGATTAGATCTAATAAGCAGCACCAATAAAAACATTCTAAATCATCACAAATTATTTTTATAGTTTTGTTTCTTAATTTCTGTAATAAGTTTGATTATTAGCTTACCTCTAATTATCACGATAATTTTTTCATAGAACTGAAAGTGCAAGTAGCTTCTCACAGTGAAGGAGATTTACTGATCACTAATGTGCCGCCGCCGAATACGACCGAATGTTTATACGGCCGACACCGTTAACCTCTAAGACATCTTATACTGATTAACGAGCGTTAACCAATATTTACTAGCTCGGTTTATAGAAAAATCAATGCGAAAGTCCACCTTGTCGCCTCGACGTTACAAGGACGTGTCTAATATCAAGTAATTGTCACCTTAACAAACAGCTGAGTGTCCTTGGACGTTGCTCTGCGGGTTACAGCCGCCGCCCGCGATCGATGTTTTTAATTTAGAGTAATAATCACTTTCAACTGATAGAAATCTTTATCACGACGACTTTTTGATAACCGAGTGTGACACGCACTGCGAGTGCGTTTACGAAAACAGCTGTCAATATGTCAGAAACGCCTTAGCATTTGGTGCGTTTAGCTATCTTCGTAAACTGTTTACTTTTTCTATAAGAGACTGGCCTAGGTTGAAAAAATTAATCACTCGGTCAATTTTTTTACAAAAAAGGTTTCTAATTGGTTTGCAATAGTGGTTTTAGTGCCGAGAAACTGTAATCTAGCAACCATTCTGATCTCAGACATTTAGTTTTCAAAAATATGAAAAAAAAAAAATATGTCTTGTTAAATAGCAAAAGGTACCTACATTTATCACGTACATTTTTTTTTATTTTTTTTTTTTTTTTTTTATTTCACATAGGCCTACATGGGCACTTATAAAACGTCGACAAAATGTGCACGGTTCGGGTTGGTCGTTTCCTATGGAGAAGAACCGGCAAGAAACTCCATGGTTACTCTTTTAAAAATGGTTTGGTTTTACAATATTTCCATGTTACAGCATTAGTACTTAGATATGGGGGGACAACGTAGGCCCGAATTATGACAATAAGTCGTAAGAAACTAAAAAAAAAGAAAAAGATTATATAAAAAAGTTAACAAATGTTAACTAGCATCTAGAAGGCCTACAATGTTCACACATTCACAAAACAATCGGTAAAAGAATCTATACAAAGGTAAAAAATTATAAAAATACCTTCAAAAAACACCTTCTTTGAACACTACCTACTTGTCTGATAGAAAATCCCTTTAGCAATTTGAAAGCTGTGCCACGTACCTACCTACCTACCTATTCTAATCAGAGCCGTCTTTAACCTATTGGAGGCCCTGGGCACATTAGGATAATGAGTCCCATGACCTTGACGGAGCACAATTTTGTTAGACTTGATAAAGAAAGTAGATAAGAAAACAGTGAATAAAAAGCACTTTTAATCACTGTTTTGGTGTTTGAATTTAGAACACAGGAACATACCACTATATTCGAACTCCATCTCAATGCTATATAACCTTCTTGTGCAAAAAATACTCGATACAGACTTCTTGTGCAGAGGCTATTCGAATTTCAAATTTCTTCTTCGTTTTTAATTTTGAGTTTGTTTTTAGGATTTTAATGATGATTTTGATTTTAGTCTAGGATATTTATTGAATACTTATTTGGATTGTAATTCTAATATTAATTGCAATGCTTTTTAATTAATTATAATTTTGTAACGTAATGGAGGTGGTCACTGGCCCCTGAAGTACAGGTGCTGTTACTTAAATCAAGGGTCGCACATTTTTTGAAAATTTTGAATGTTAAACCATTTATTTATTTATTTATTACTCGTAATATTCCTTGTGCTTTTCGCTTAAATGTTTCTTTTCTCGAAGTCATGGTATAAAATATAGTATGCAACTCTTGAATAAAACGGATTTATATCGAGGGCCATGAATCACTCGCGTCGCTCAGGATTGTAACAATTGAATCACTTGCTACGCTCGTGATTCAGTCATTAGAATCCTTTACTTTCTCGTGTTAAATCTATGGCCCTCGCTTTAAATCCGTACTTTTTTCACTAATTGCATACTACTATGCAAGCATTCTCAGGTGGTCGAGCACGGCCTACTGTGACAGGCTTGCTCACACATTTGTATCACAGTTTGGGAGCAAAAACCGTGATAAAATGCGTGACTCAAGCCTATCACAGAGGCCGTGCTCGCCCGGTTGGCTAGTGCTGAAAAATGTATGTTGATTGAAGAGGTACCCTTCTTTAAGGGAGATAGGCAAAATCGTAAATCACTTCTTCAAAGTCTATGTTTTTGAGCATATCACATTATATGGACATTAGCGTCAATCTGCTTATTTCTGTTCTTATTTAATTTTTTCAGTATAGATTTGGTTCCCGGTATAAAATATCGGTTGTCATTTGGTGATCTGTCAGGTACTAGGAGGCCCCTATCTATCGTGGGGCCCTGGGCACGTGTCCAGAGTGGGAAGGAAGGGCGTGATTCTTAACCGTTCTTGATTATCGAATGATGGAAAAATAGAGTGTCGAAAGTCTTAGAGAGGTCTAAGAATATATCAGAAATGCATTTTCATTTAGTGCATTCAGTTGTCTTTGTAACTTACTTTTTGATCGAGGGATTGGTCGATGCTGCTATAGTTATGTAAAATAAATAAATCAAAGTCAGTATGTTTATAAAAATAGTTTAATTTGTATTTTTATAAATTATACAGGACTGTGTTAGGTAGACACAAAATTATTATCTACGTAGTAATCGCCTTAAAAATTTAAATAATCCTAAGCTTATTAACTATTTGTAATATTTACATCTAAGAGATACATTACAAACAAAAGGTTTTGTGTAGCAAAGTTAGCAACTGATTTTTCTTCTTAGTTAATTTAAGAGGAAGAAGCCTTTGCCCTGCAGTGGGCCAGTTACAGGCTGGTATTCTTCTGAACATCTTCTTCTTCTTCGTCTTCGATTGCTGGTGGAGCTGCTTTTACTAGGCGACGGTCGTCGGGCAGGAACGATGCAACTATTGCCGATGCTGAAATATTATAAAAAGTTTAATAATTTCCTACATCCTTTTCTGCATGTTTATATAATATAAGTGGCCATAATGTTCCTACTGCTGGGACACAATCTTCCTATTTATGAGGGAGTGGGTACAGTGCAGGTTGTTAGATTTCACATGGCTTCTAGATTCTCGGACATGTCGGGTGTACCTACTAACGACGTTTTGCTGCTTCGTTTTGCAAGCAGCGATAGTGAAATAAATCAAACTAAGAAATGTGTCTGCTTGTTCTGAAAGTTAGATCAACCATCGTACACACATCTTTCATAGGGGTGTTAAATTCTATAACAAAATATCTTGTGATATATTAAAAATAAATTAAACAAAATTTAAATCGTTTTTTAAAAGCACACTCTGTAAACAAGCTTAATATCTACAAATTAGATGATTATATTCAAGATAAGAATGCTTGGAAACATGCTGGTCCTGCTCCATAGAGCAATCTTTAGTGTAGACAAAATCAAACTGTTGAATTAAGTAATTTACCTATGTTTGCAATATTTGTAACTATGTGAGAACCATGTTCCTATTCATCATAAGAATGAATTTACCTGTTAGTGCTTGTTATACTTTATACCTATATGTATTACAGTAGTGTTAGTCTGGGTGCATCGTCCTCACGAATATGAATTAATGTATGTATGTAAATGTTTTTTTAAAGAGTAATTGTGGAGTTTCTTTCCGTTCTTCTCCATAACAAGCTAATTATTATTACTTTTATATAAAAAAAATATACGTTCAAAAGTGTTGCTTAGTGGCATAGTTGAAATAAAGTTTTATTTGTGTTTTGTCTTAGATTCTGAAAGTTGGGTCTACTTTCAGAACACACTTTTTCTTTCTTTTCATGTCGCTAGCACGACAGTCATTCAAATTTGTTTGCTCCATAGGTTTGCCACTTTCGCGGCATCCTCTGTGGCACCGCAAATATCACTTTTATTACATGTTTCTGGGTCATACAGGGCGGATAAGGAGGTGGAGCTGAATCGGACTCAGCTCCACATGCTACCGCTGCTAACCAATAAATGAAAACGTTAATAAAGCAAAATTTTTATATTTACCTGCGAAGAGAGACGAGAAGAGGTAGAATCCAGCTTCGCAGCTGGTCGACAACATCAAGTTGAGGATTTGGATGGAGGCAAACGTGCCGATACGTCCGAACGTCATGGGGAGAGCTATTGCTAAAGCCCTGGAAAAAGGGGATAATACACAGTTATATATATATATATTATTTGATATGCTGACTTTTCTGTTATTGTTTCACTATCTGTTGCCGACGTCTTCGCTAGCGTTAATATAGATTTTATCAGTCAATTCTGGCTATCGATATATAGTGAGAAATATCCAATGTCGCAGTTTTCGTTTTCATCATAATCGATCCCGTGTCTCCTTTGAGTGTTTTTCGTTTTTCTTCATAGTGTCTGATTTGGGCATCCACGCCCACTTGTGCAACTCAGCCTTTATAGGTACCTACATTAAGCATTAACTTAATTGATGATGTATTGTGTGTTTACGTTCCATGACATAACGTGAATAATCTTAAGGTTGAAAGCTAACAAACTTACCTTTCAAATTATCTTTCATATTATATTACCTTTAAATGATATGCCACAATCCGTAGTTCATTGCATAATTTTTGTTTTTAAATTGTTTTGCCCAACGCGCGATGAAGTGATTCCAGTTTATTGCTGGTGATTGTACTCGTATTTCTGAATCTGTTTCTCAGGAAGAGGATGCAAAAATGAATGAATGGGCAAGACTCGAGAGAATAGATACATATTAATATAAGTAGGTATGTCAGTTTTAAGGCAAGTGCATTTTTTTAAGATCCCTTCGCTCGCTCTAGCATTGTCGACAAAGTATCTACTATTTTTGTATGATTGGTGAAACGAAAATCTTACCTATCCGAGGCGAAAGCAAAAATTTTCGAGCTCGCTTCGCTTGCTCTTAAATCCTCGAATATGTCTATGTCTGTATGAATGGGATGGATAGAGAAAGACAGATGGATGGATTGTGTGAGAAGTGACATGAAAAGGGAGTCAGTTACAGCGTGACGGTTAACAGGATGGATTGGAAGAATAAAACGTGTTGCTCCAACCCCAAGAAGCACGGGGCCAGGGCAGAAAGATGATGAGGGTCAAAAGAAAGTCCAACCTTAAATGCGTAGGGAACAGCGCCACGACGATGGCAGTGTACAAGCCAATGACGACGGTGCCCATGACGAGCACCACGAACAGCACGGCGCTGCCGATGGCGTTGGGCACCAGGTTCACGAGGATGCCGCTCACGCCGCACAGCGCCGTCACCACCAGCACCATGTTGCGGCGACCAGTCACACCCAGCAACTGGAGATACATACATTTGGTTTAGTATGTAGCATAAGTTTATACCCGAATGCCGAAGGAGGGTTCGTGCCCAAACGGCTTGACGGATTATCACATATGTGGTGTCCGTTGGATTCGTCTCAAATGTAGAAGTGATATAGGCTATATAGTTTTTAAATACGGCGCCCCCCACCTCCACAACAAAAGGGGTTATTCCTTTTTTTTTTGTCGGTAATATAACAATATAGGTATCAAATGAAAGCTACTAAATATAACATTCGAAATATATATATATCGTAACGACCAAACACATGCAAGATGAAAGACGCGATGTGGACTTCCTTCTATGTGATTGGTCGATTTTTCATACTCTTTGCCCTTTGCCTTGCCGAATTCATTACTCAATAAGGCTGCTGAACACCGGCAGCACATTTCTTCCTCTAGCTCGTTTGGCCTTGACTATACCAGTGGCAATTACTAGTAAGTGTCACTAGAACTGTGGGCAATATGGACACAGAAATCAAGTATCTTGCGGAGGCACACATTCGATAATTTCGGCCCATACCGCCGATTTGGCACGGAGTTTTTTTCGGCGGGATTTTTTCGGGTGAATTGCAGCGGCTGTTAATATTATTTGCAGATTGATTCCTAGTGGTTATTGTGATATAAAATTGGTGTAGTTTTGTGTCTCAACTGTCTACGCAAATGGACAATATGTGAAATCATTGACAGAAGTGATCTCGGTATAGGGGAGCGGAGAATTGTATTGTAGTATTGACTACCTCCGCAAAGCTTACTAGGAACGCTGACTCGATACAATTTGCTGCCAAATACTCCAAAAAACATTAGAATCTGTTACATCCGTATTCTAATGCATATTATAGAATTCAAGAAAGATATTATAAACTCTAACACTAGCATACATTTTAATCCTCAAAGGACCGCCACAAAAAGAATAAGATTTTAATTAAAATTAATTTGCTAATTCAATAATACACACGAGTCTTCACTACACGACATTGGTAGGAATTGCCTTCGAAAAACTGACATAAAAAAGAGATTGTCGTATGTTATTTTGTAAAGGAATCTAATATTAGGTAGGTGTACAAAGTCAAAAGGAATTATGTGCTTTGGTAACGAATACCAGTTAGAACTTACAATACTGACGACGATGTTGGCCACAGACTGCATGGCCGCCACACCCAGCACCATCAGCAAGGATGACTCGTTCAGGGCACATGGCACGGCATCGTCCTGAATAGGATTATGATGAATATTAAAGAATGTGACTGATTGTTAGTTGATTAAACCTTGGGCGCCGGTAGAGGGGTGCACTTGCACCCCCCGTATTTTAATAAACTAAAATATCGGAAGTAATGTGCTCAAATTTTTGAGCTGGCTTCGTTCGCTCTTGAATTCTCCTTCTCTATTTTTGTAACTTTTTGCATAAGTTGACACACAGTTATCTGTAAAAATAGGCAAAAAAACCCATCCTATTTGAGGCAGGGTTTGAGGATGATGCACCACCCAGACAACGGTTCTGCCGGCGTCTATGTGCAGTACGTCAGCTGTGCATCTGGTCAAGTGCTCTGAAAAAATACTAAAGGTCAACTACTTACATGCAGCTTACTTGCATACTTAGGCATGGTTGTAGGTAAATACTTGGAACCTACAACCATGCCTAGATAACAAGATACCTATTGATTTCTCGCCGAAAGGTGCTTTTGCATAAAACTGATCATTCGACTACCTTAAATAAACCGCCCATAGATGGACTGTTTGGAGCAGTCAGTGCCGAACTGCCGACAGCTTTAAGCAGTCGGGACTAAGTTCTACAAGCAGTCTGTGGAGGCTCTTAGACAGTATTTGAGTTACTAACACTAGGCGGTGCCTCCATGGTAATGATACCGCACATGGTGAGGTCTGAGTTTTCGCCAGTCTGCAGGTTGCGCACGAACTGGTCCGCGATGGTCGGCAGCCACACCAGGAAGGCTCCCACCCTGGAACACAATGGCGATGGTTCAACAAAGAACTTAAGCCCATCTTCTAGTTAAGAAAACATTATTCACAACTTCTACTTTTTGCCCGCGACTTCGTCTGCGTAGCATATTAGTAGGTCGAATAGCGTGTTATATTGTGCATTAATATTTTAGACCAGGTGTGGGGGCTGCCATACTTGAATAAATATTGGTTCAACATACAAAATTCCGGCGTCCCATCCCCTTAAGTATGATTTCCGGGGTAAAACTACCCTCTGTCCTTCGCAGGGTCTCAAACTATCTCCATACCAAACTACATCTAAATCGGTTCAGAGGTTTAAATATGAAAGGTAACGGACAGACAGTCAGAATTACTGTCGCATTTACAATATTAGCATGGGTAAGAAATTCGAATACCTAGGCAGAGACAAGGGTAAACACTACGCTTTGGTAACTCAGATTTTTATGGCAAATGCGTGTATATTGTGCGTGTGTATTTACACGGATTTGCCATCAAAATGAGAGTAACTAAACGTCAATCATACTAACTGTTGGAACACGAAGAGTGTTATCATGATGAGGGTGAACTTCAGCAGTGGGTGCTTGAACAGCGGCACTATCTGGTCTTTAGGAGATCCTCCCGCTGTGGCTTGTGCGTTAGCTTCTTGTAGCAGGCCTTTCACCTGAAAATAGTAAGCGCAATTTGTATATCCTTCTACAGCTTGCCCTTGTCCTATGTTACTTGGGGTCGGTGAAACAGGTTTTGTGCTTCCTTTCTCCCCTGTCGATCGTCACACTATCTTTGCCTCCATTTTTTAACCGACTTCCCAAAAAAAAAGAGATTATCAATGCGACTGTATATTTTTTTATGTGTGTTACCTCAAAACTTTTTATTAGGTGAAATGATTTTGATGTTTCTTTTTTTATTTGAAAGCTGGTGTCATGTGGTCTCATTTAAATATCATCAAGGTCTGATGAATAACTTCTGAGATATACATCAGAACTCCTCAATGAATGACGGCAAATCACTCGGGATAGCTGCAATCGCATGTCTGTTTATTGTTTACACCATTTCATAACATAACGTCATACTGGTACGCTTTAAAGGGGTACGCAGGTGTGAATAGTTCACCCTGGTATACTCTCATTGCACCGGTTTTGTTTAAGTTTCATGTTATTGGGTTAATCGCTATTCTTTCATCACTTAAAGCATTATAAGTACCTAATCTATAGAACTGATCCATTAAGTACCACAACTAAAAATTCGGTGTTCTTATTTTTGTTTCTTCGTTTTTTGACATTGAAGTTATTTTTCACTTTGCTGTGTATTTATTTGGAAGACCGTTATATTTTTTGTGAAAAATTTAAATCCCTATATTTTATTTGTAGACAATTTTATCGTATTTTTTACTATATCATAGGTTGTTCAATGTAGACTTAAATAAATAGTAATATATTTCAAAATATGTACCTTAAATCCACCTTTTTACTATTCACCAGGTTTTTCTTGTTGAGAGAAGAGTTAAATAATTAGGTAAAATAAAAATACCGTGATTATTAAGGATGGCTCTCAAAGGTCTTACCTGCAATTCCTCTTTAGACCTCAAATGATTAATCCTGTGAATGGTCCTCAATATATCCATGGCTCTGTCTTCATCTCCCTTCACGAAGACAAACTTGGGGCTCTCCTTCATGAAGAACAGCCAGATGGTGGTGATGATGCTGGGGAAGGAGTACACCACAAGCAGTGTGCGCCATGAGTTCCATTTGATGCCAAGAGCTTCGATGTCGTAGGAGAAGGTTAGGGGAATGATCGGTATCGCCAACACTGGAATTAAGAAAATAAACAGTCATTACCATTGACTATACTACGGATATTGCTGACTGCGCGTTTTTCTGATGGCACAATAGGCCTTCGGGACCATCCTCGCTGGTTCCGAGACACCGTGGACTCTGCTGCCGTTTACTGGGCTGCTGGAGGTGGACGGCTTCACTGCTCCCTACTGGGTAGTGGGCAGGGATTTATTGCAGTGGAATGGGGACCTCTGGCCGTAGTGGGCTGCTACGTGTCTCCCAACATTTCCCTCGCTGAATTCGAGGGATATCTGGACGGGTTGCGAACTGCCTTAGATACAAATGCTCACCCCGGCCGGTACTTCTCCTGGGTGACTTCAACGCTCACTCCAGAGCTTGGGGAATCACCAGGGACACGACGAGGGGACACGTGGTACAAGACTAGGCGGCATCGCTAGACCTCCGACTTTTAAATCGGGGGTCCGTCTCCAAATGCGTTAGGTGACAGGGGGAGTCGATTGTGGATCTCTCATAGGCGAGTCCTTCTGTTGCCCTCATGGTATCGGAATGGAGGGTAGCGGAGGCAATGGTCACGCTTTTTGAATATCGCCATATCATCTTTGATGTGACACTGCGCCCCTCCGATAGCCCGAGCCGTCCAGATTTTAACCCACCGGCACCACGTTAGGCCCTTAAGCGGCTCGATCGAGACATGCTCATTGCAGCCGCTAACGTCGTGGCGTGGCCGGCGGCGCTTCCATGCCCCGGGTCAGGTGCAGCCAGCGTCCGGGTGCGACTTACTGGTGATTGGCAGACATCGCGCAGCTGCGCGTTTTCTGTCTCCAATATCAACTGGCGTCGAGACCTAAGACCTACCCTGGCTTCTGTGCCGGGTGAGTTGATATGCACAGAAGCCAGACAAGAACTTTGGACGAGGAAATAGCTAGAACCTACAGAGCGTATCGAGAGGTGACCATGGCGCTCCAACACGCCATCTCGGATGCCAAGTCAAGATCCTGGAGGGAGTTTTTTGAGGGACTGGACAGGGATCCATAGGGGCGACCTTATAAGATGGTCATGGCCAAACTACATCCATGGTTTCCCCATTACAGAAACCATGGATCCAGGGCTGCTGGAATGAGTGGTAAACACGCTCTTTCCAGTAGCTAGGGCAAGGGCTAGGGTGCTCGTCACTCTTAACCCCTTCGGACTGGACTGATGACTTGGGGGTGACTGAAGGTGGGCTGAACCTTGCCGTTGGTCATCGTCAATGCTTTTAACTCCCTGCCTTGGGATGCAATAAGGGCGGCACATCACATCACGGAGTGCTCCCTTACCTACAGTGCATCATCGGGGCTTACCTACGCGACCGGCACATTCGCTATGTGGGTTCGGGTTGGTAGCGCAAATTGGAGGGAGAATACGTGTGGGATTCCGCAGGGGTCGGTTTTAGGTCCTCTCTTGTGGGATCTCGCATACGACGTAGTCCTGCGGGTTGAACTCCCCGTCGGCGTCAATATCTTTTGCTATGCAGATGACACCCTGGTGTTGGCCGGCGGGGATAACTTTGATGAGACCATCCAGCTTGCCGAGCTTGGGGTGGCAAAAGTCGTGGCATCGATCAGCGAGCTGGGTTTGGAGATAGCGCCTCAGAAAACTGAGGCGCTGTGGTTCTAAACTGCCGAGGAGAAGAGAGCCACCCAGCTCGTCAGCGACAGTTGGAGATGCGCAAGCCCAGGTGGGTCGATACATTAAGTATCTCGGCCTATCTTGGACGGTCGGTGAGGCTTCGAAGAGCACTTTGAGCGACTGGTCCCCCGCGTTAATAAGGCAGTGGGTATTTTTAACGTGAACTCGCCACGCTGCTGTCGGCTATCTTCGGGAGCGAGCGCGTGCGCACCGTGCGCGAGACATTCATTTCTTGTTCGGTAAACGCTCACAGGCAAACAGTCGTATGGCCGTAAAAAAATCATACTACTGTATATATCTACCTGCTGGCAAAGCTGGCAGAAACATATAGTTATGACAAGATTTTAACACTCTGGCGAATTAAGAATTACTTTTAAATTGGTAGAATGTGTGAATACTCGATTGTATAGCCAGTTTACGAGCCAGATTAAACGTGTTAAGTTAAATACCTACGTCTTAATACAACAATTGAAAGTTGTAGTAGAGGATTTTATTGTCACTGATAACTAAAACCTACGACTTTGGGAAGTTCATACCTATTTATAATCTGAAATTTTCAAACAGGTCAAAAAGTTTTTTTAATTTAGTAATTATGTTTGTAAAAGGTACTTAAAGTACAGAAGTGGTATTCTCTCAGGATCAGCGGTCCATGGGAGTTTCACGTACGAATTTGCCAAGCTATAGTACAAAACTAGTAGTTTCGTCGCTGGCACAGCGCTGCGCTCAAGGCTGAATCCTTAGAGAATAGGTAGCACTACTGATCGTCATCATCATATCAGCCGAAAGACTTCCACAGCTGGACGTAGGCTTTCCCCAAGTGTCGCCACATTGACCGGTCCCGTCTTGCATCCAACGGATCCCCGCAACTTTCAACATCGGTCATCGGTCCACCTGGTGGAAGGCCTTCCAACTCAACGTCTTCCGTTTCGCGGTCACCACTCCAGAACTTGTCTGCCCCATCGGCTTTCCGTTCTGCGAGCAATGTGCCCTGCCCACTGCCACTTAAGTTTGACAATTCTTCGGGCTATATCGGGAACCCTGGTTCTCTGCGGATCTCTATATTTCTGATTTAATCACGCAAGGACACTCCGAGCATGAACCTTTCCATTGCCCTTTGTTTGACTGTAAGCTTTCTGATGAGGCCCGTCCCGCCCGACCCCCCATTGTGAGCGACCACGTCTCGGAGCCATAAGTCATAATAACTGGCAACACATGTCTTGAGACACTGTGTAAGCACTACTGATCCGATTACAAAATTATTTCATTGATAGAAAGCTTCACTATCGCTAAAAAAAAGAGAGAGAGAGAGAGAGCTAAACAAGCAAACTAAGTTATTATAACCAACCCAAAATCGTACCAGTCAGCCCCTCCGTATGGTATGTCTACGACAATGTTTATAACACTATTTTGTTTATATCTTTACTAGTTTTTGCAAGCCGCGTGATAAGTGTTTCATCACCACAAGGGAAGATTATACCGGGATACAAATTTATATGAATACAAATAAAATAGCTTGTGTGCTATTCCAGACTATAATCTATCTCTGTGCCAAATGTCATCCAGATCCGTTCAGCCGTTCTGGCGTGATTGCTAAATCAACATACATCCATCCTAGTTACTATCAATGAAAAAAAAAAGTTGCTGATCACGGCACCACAACATATGTGACTTCCTAAATTACCCTTGCCTTTTTTTAGGGACAATCCCACCGCACTATTCCCAAACCACTGCAACTCCTGAAAGCCAGAATCAACAGTGTCGACCACCAGAAAAGCGCCGAGGCAATGAAGGTCGACGAAGTCTCGGCGAATGAATTTAACTGTCTTGAATCCTGCAACGAAATTAATCAGAAAAGAAAAATGGAGGAGTAAGACCAAATACAAATTTCCACTTCCCTCCATATCAAGCAGGAGACAGAACAAACAAGACCAATAGGCACAAAGGGTCGTTTACAACCGGGATAAGCCCAGTTGCCTAGCACCACGGATAAAAATTAGCATTAATATTAATGGGTCCTAACATTGTGAGCTGTTATATTTGATTCCAATAATAGGTATGGCAAAAACGGTTGAACGCACGGAAATTTGTTCTAGTTTCCACAAGGTCCGTATAGTTAACAGCTCCTGATACATCCTGTACATTATTCGACATAGTATTGCGTTCATTCTGCGTGCGAAGCGGAATCGCGAGGAAATCATCAAAGCCATTCCATAAAGGTGGACCAATAACCGAACCCTGAGGACATCCCATGGTGAGAGACTTCGACATGGAATGATGGCCGAGTTTGAGTTTCGCGGAACCATTTAAAAAGTAAGAGTAAAATAAATTGTATATATTTCTATAGCAGCCTCGAGTTTTCATTTTAAGTAATAACATTGGCCACCATGCGTTATCAAAAGCCCCAGAAATATCTAGAAAAATCTTAATTACATACTTATGTTCAGATGTATTAACTATTTTCCTAACAGTAACGGCCGCGTCTACGGTAGATTTGCCAACACTGAAACCGAATTGATTATTATGAAATTTTGGTCCGTCCGGTAGCAATTGTGGAACGATAAGACGCTCCAGGAGTTTGCCCAAAGATGGAAGAAATGTTATGGGCCGGTACGACTTCGGGTCGTCCGGGGGTTTGTCGCCACTTTTCGGGATGATTCGTATAAATCCGCGTCGCCAAATACGAGGAAATACGCCCTCCGCAATACAACGGTTGTAAACGGTTAAAATCGCATCACCGGCTGTTTTACACGCTTCTATAATCATCCGATTAGATATTTTATCTTCACCTGATGACTTGTTGAGTGGTAACCTCTTGACAACGTTAATAAATTCGTCAGTGGATGGAAGGTCTGACGCTGGTGATTCAGGTGGTATAGCTGCCCACGCTCTGATCTGTTGATGGTATTCGTTGTCATTAGCTAGTAAGTCATCAGGTATAAGAAAAGTCAATTGTTTCCTCGTACCGGTGGTGTGTTTATTATTTACTTTAATATTCTGAACAAACGCAAGGTGGTCTGATCGATTGGCTTTAAAATCTTGATATTATGGAGGCCACGGACCATCTTTATCTAATTTTTCTACTATTTTACGCAATAAATTACCCTTTGATTTTTCCACCGATGGTCTGTAGCGAGACCTGGCAACTCTAAACGTATTTAACGCAATGGAAAGAGGGTCACCGGTAACCTTACGTTTTTTAAGCTTGTTAAGATGTTTACGCGCTCGGCGATAATTTTTACGCTGTTCAGTTAGGTAGTCACACCACCAATCACATCTACGTATATTGGTCATAGATCCACGACCAATGGCAATGTCAGCACAGTAAGTGAAGGTGTCTGACATAATTTCAGCACTTTCTTCAGCTGAAAGCCCATCACGAGTGAAGTCTTTGGCGTGAGACCCAACAAGCGAGCTAAATAATTCCCAATTCGCACCCTTACCTTTATAGCAAAATTTACCAATGACATGTGATGTACCCTGAGTAATAACTGGAACAAATTCGTACACGATCAAACGATGATCACTGCAAGACGCGTCCGGTAGGACACGCCACCTATCCAAGCGTACGTCTGCACTAGAAAGTGTGACGTCAATACTAGATTCGCCCATTTGGCTGCAATAAGTTGGTATTATGAATAGTCAGATTCATTTCAGCAATGAAATCTTCAACAGCGCAGCGTCGTTCATAATCCGTAGACCGAACTTTGCCATACCAGAGTGATGATGACGCATTAACTTCAGCGCCAACGATAACTTTACAGCCCGTGAGCGACTGCAAGACGTGAATTACCCTTGGCTGATAACATTTTAGTTTTTTCTAAATAATACACATCTGGTGTTACGGATGGGTTCCCCCAAAATATCTGGGGGAAAAGTCACAGCTCCCGTGGATAGGCCAGAGGAATGAAGCCGCGTGAAAAAGCCTGTTTATTAAATTCCCTTACCTGCCATAATACCCTGGGAGAGCAGAAAGATGCTGGACACCAGCAGCACGACGAGATTCCTCTTCAACATCGGGACACTCTCACTCAGCAAGGACATCGACATCGAGTACAGTCCTGATGCGCTGGAAACATTATGAATTGTTAGAGTAATCCTCACGGAAGAATATCGGTCATTGTGGCCTGTATTAACGAAAAAATATCGGTCATTGTGGCCCATATTAACGAAAGAATATCGGTCAGTGTGGCCCATATTAACGAAAGAATATCGGTAATTATGGCACACATTAACGAAAGAATATCGGTCATTGTGGCCCACATTTACGAAAGATTATCAGTTATTGTGGCTTAACGAAAGAATATCGGGCATTGTGGCTTATATTAACGAAAGTATATCGGTCATTGTAGCCCATATTAACGAAAGAATATCGGTCATTGTGGCCCATATTAACGGAGATTAGATTATTAAATGAACAAATAGTCCACAGATCTCTGTTTGCGCTCCAATCTCCTGTGTAAGGTACTGCGGTCCGGCGCAAACAGAGATCTGTGCACTATTTGTTCATTTTCCTCTAATTTTCCAATAGGGTCACAATCTGACACGGCCGAGGAAATATCGCAGGCGCAAGAACAACGGCTTTACGTGCTTTCCAAGTGAGGTTGATATTTATAGACTTTGATAGACGTCGGCTTTGATTTGGTGAAGTAAGAACTGTGGATAGATGCCAACTGATCCATTCTGGCATCGGTCGACTGGTTTGTAGAACCTTAACATACGTGGAGCCATAAACATTCGTTCTTTGGATATATGCAGAAGAGGGTATAAAGCACGCAATCACCTTTGAAAAGGAATCAAATCAAATCAAAATGTTTATTTGCCAGAAAAAATACATTGTTTACAAGGGAAGATCTTAAAGCCCAAAGGTCACTGTATTCTGCCAGCAAGCAAGCGTGCAAATTATTTACAATAATAAATTAATTAATTTTCTATATAATAATTAAAACTGCATAACTCTAAATGAAATCAAACAATAACTCAATTAAAACCCTCAAAAATTGTCAAATTATAAAAATATAAAAATGAGAACTTAAAAAAAAAAAAATGTTAATAAGATGAATTGAAATGTCAAAAATAGTACATTATGGTACAAGTGTGTAAAGTTGGTGATTACCGCTGAGGCGCCATTGAGACCCGAGCCGTTAGATGAGGGTCTTAAGAGAGCCGAGGACGGTAATCATCAATACACACGTGTATCATACGACGTTTTTCAACACACTTGTGAAGAAAATAATACAAAAACATCATTTCCAACAGTGAAAACGAGTTGTGAAATTTTTTTCGCAATGGCAGGCAAAATTAATCAGTTTTCCTATGCGCGCGCATCTAACCATGGCCACAGATTACTAAATAGTTATTACCATGGCGATCGGCCATAGACTAAAAATAATGAGTTATTTTTTTTTGGCTTTTCGCGAATATCGTTTTAGCCACGTACAAAATGGGGAATTTCAAGTTTTCTTTATTACAGACAAAAACAAAAGTTATATTTAAGTGAAAGTTTTTTTTATTAAACACGTACAAGTTGAAATTATCTATTTAAATAAGAAGTTGCATGAAATGTGTTACATTTGTACTATTGAGCAAAGATATTTACAAGAAAAATGTGTTTAATCTATACTAATATTATAAAGCTGAAGAGTTTGTTTGTTTGTTTGTTTGAACGCGCTAATCTCAGAAACTACTGGTTGGAATTGAAAAATTCTTTTTGTGTTGGATAGTCCATTTATTGAGGAAGGTTATAGGCTATATAACATCACGCTACGACCAACAGGAGCAGAGCATAAATGAAAAATGTTGCAAAAACGGGCAAAATTATTCCTTTTTGAGAGCTTCCGTTGCGTGCGCTGCGTAAACGGTTTAATTACACAACAATCATGTATGTAGAGTAGGTAGGGTTGATGGGTAGGTAGGTAGCCAGTTGACGGGAGCGAAGCCGCGTGGGACAGCTAGTATGTGTATATTGATTTATAATAACTTACCAAGCGAATTAAAATCGTTGCAGGATAATGTGTTTAATACGAAATTGACGGAATGGTTACAAAATACTTGCTTCTATAGTGTTAGGGATTTTTTGGAACATAAAAATTAATTTCAAGAATATTGATATTATTGAATGAATTTAATAACAAAATTTTATTTCATTTTAGTTTAATTGCAAAAATTAGTTTTTAAAAGTACAAACATTTTAGTTATTGACATTTCTATATACTTTTTGAAATTTCAATTTATTTTATTGATGTTTTAATTTACTTTTCAACACACTTGCTCATAAAGTGGCTCTAATTTCACCGCAATTAGGCACATAATGACACCTGTTATCAAACTTTGACTTTTTCATTACTATTATTCACAAGTGAGATAAAGAGTTTATTTTTTTAATTTATTGGTTGAGTTGCTTTGTTCTTAAAAAAGTTTCGATACAAAAAAGATCGTGCTCAATAGTACAAATGTAACACATTTCATGCAACTTCGTATTTAAATAGATAATTTCAACTTGTACGTGTTTAATAAAAAAAACTTTCACTTAAATATAACTTTTGTTTTTGTCTGTAATAAAGAAAACCTGAAATTCCCCATTTTGTACGTGGCTAAAACGCTATTCGCAAAAAGCCAAAAAAAATAACTCATTATTTTTAGTCTATGGCCGATCGCCATGGTAATAACTATTTAGTAATCTGTGGCCATGGTTAGATGCGCGCGCATAGGAAAACTGATTAATTTTGCCCGCCATTCCGAAAAAAAATTCACAACTCGTTTTCACTGTTGGAAATGATTTTTTAGTATTATTTTCTTCACAAGTGTGTTGAAAAACGGCGTATGATACACGTGTGTATTGATGATTACCGTCCTCGGCTCTCTTAAGACCCTCACCTAACGGCTCGAGTCGCAATGGCGCCTCAGCGGTAATCACCAACATTACACACTTGTACCATAATGTACTATTATGTCCAGATGGTTGATATAATAGGTTGCGAAACTTAGCCCTTTTCTGTCTTGGTACATCTTCGCTATGTAGCTTAAAGTAATACATGTGTTTCTTTGTGAACATGCAGATGTCTCGTATATACATACGTGGCAGTGGAAGAATTCTAGATTTATTAAATAGAGGCTTACAGCTATCTAAGAACCAAGGCTTGTATATGACCCGGATGCAACGTTTCTGGAGCTTGAATAATCTGTCGACATCGGTCGAGTTACCCCACATGATTAGTCCATAACTTAGCACAGATGACACGTAACCATGGTAAGCCGAAAGAGCTGCTTCAACAGAAACGTTTTGTCGGAGCTTTTTTAAAGCAAAAACAAACCTATTAAGTTTCTGGCATGCATGTTCTACATGGCTTTTCCAATTTAAATGTGTGTCTATATTAATACCTAAAAATTTCATTTCATCCTCTTGCTGTACTTTTCACCTTTATACCTAATATCTAAAATTAATTGTTTCGTATTATATGAGTTAAATTCCATTAAATATGTCTTACTAACATTTATATTCTAGTCATTATTTACAACTAATTAAATCTGACAGTGTCTTTTCGGTAACTGAGTTGTAATAGTTTTTATCCTGACCGTTTATAATAACTGTCGTATCATCTGAAAAAAGGAAACATTTCTGAAAGGTGGCCTCCGGAAGATCATTAATATAAATCAAGAAAAGCAATTGATTTGATTGGAAAGATCCTCCAACCAGACGGGTGTTTTGTCTGATCTGGAAGACTGGCCAACCGTTGATGTCGGACTGTTCTATACGTTCAAATCGCGATAAAAATTCTGGTTGCTCGATGCAGGATTTGTGTGACGTCACGTCATTAGTTCGTTGGTTGCGGCATAGGTGCCGCTACACTACACTTCTATATAGGAAATATTAAACGCCCGCGGCTTCGCCCCGTGGCGCACCCCACAGGAACCATTTTCGGGATCAAAACATAGCAATGTCACTCCGGAATAACGAAGCTTTCCATAGGTGAAAGAATTTTTTAAATCGGTTAAGTAGTTTTAGAGTTTATCCATTATAAACAATCAATATTTTCTCTTTATAATATTATATTGTATATATTTATATAGATTAGTCACTAGAATCAACACAACAACAGAATTGGGTCGTAAATCCAGTACTCATATGAAAATACATGATCAAACCAAAATAATTAAAAGAATTAACTTACAAACAAGAAGCGAAGAACTGGAAGAGCATGAGCATGACCCAGTTGACAGAGATGCTGGCAATGAGGTTGAAGATGATGCCTCCTATGAGGGAGACCAACAGCATCTTGCGTCTGCCGCGAGTGTCCGCTAGGTAGCCCCACAGAATACCACCCAAAATTGATCCTGGAAATTTTTACATAGGTTACGTAAGTGCTTAGTAGCCTCCACTCTGTAATAGGGAATGGGCCGCAATCCACCACGCGGGCCCAGTGCGGGTTGGTGGATGTCACATGTCTTCGAATTATTGGTTCTAAGACATGCCGGTTTTCTAATGATGTTTTCCTTCGCCGTTTCGAGAACAGTGACGAGGATATAATTTACATAAGGTAAAGCGCCTGCCTGGGTTCGAAATAATAGTAATAATAAAGAAAAATATTGTATGTATCTGTGTTTCAGGGGTTAGACCTATAAGTATTGTTTGCATCTCTGGTCTTTTTTTTCTTCGTGTTGCTTGTACGAAATTATTTTTTTAAATCTATGTTTGCAATAGTTTTAATACCTCAGTAAGCCCAACGAAATAAAAAAAAACTTGGTTGCTGTACTTTAACATTGATAGTGTAATTTTTGTTTTCTTGTTTTAACAGTATCAATCTGTTTTCCTATTACAGCTTGTCCTTTGACAAAGGGCGAGAAGGCCTTTGTCAAAAGCCTTCCATTTTGTACTGTATTTTGCAGTTCGTGTCCCAGCGTTTAGTTTGTCTCCCTTTGTATCTTTTCTTTCTCTGAGCATGTGTCCTGTCCATCTCCATTTCAGGAGTTTGTAGACGGTATGTATGTTTTTAAATTTAGTTTCTTCTTTATGTTTTGTAATTTCACTTTGCCTTTTCTTTTAACTCCAATTACGCTTGTTTCAATTCCGTTTTGGCATACATAGATATTTTTAAGTTGTTGCTCAGTTATTGCCTATGTTTGTCGTCCATACGACAAGCATGCAAGGATACACGTGTCAAAGATTTTCCTTTTCAAACCGTAGCCAACAGTTGGAAATGGTTTTTTTGGTCTCTGAGCGAGCTCATGAAGGACAAAGACAGGCCTATCAAACAGCCCATCTAATTGGGCGTTAAAAGGAAAAATACACAACATCTGGCTAAGGCTATCTTTTTTACCATATTGATCGATTTCTGTAAAACAAAATTGTGATTATAGGTAATCCAACACGAACTTGGGGGCGTGCAATGTACCTAAATACACTTTATTTTATCGTTAATAATCATGATGATGGAGTAATTTTGCTCTGAAAGCCATTCCTGATTAAGTCAAGGATATAAAAGATATCGTGACAGAGATATTTTTAATCATTGCAAACTCAAAAATAATGATTAATTGCCTTGATTTAGGTAACTATGAAGGTACTTGTTTCCATAAAAATATATAAACACAGGATGTACCAATTAAAGTATGCTACATCTCAATACCAAACAGCTTGCTAGATAAAATATTCTGAATAGATTAGTAGATAAGTTTTACCTACTTTAAAAAAACCAAGAGGTGGTGAATGATAGGTTAAAATGATTATTCTAGTTTGTTGGGGCGAGTGTATCAGTTCAAGTACTTGGGGCACTAGGTCGCCGAAGGCCTTGATGACCAGGTAGATATTGAGAGGGAACGTAGGGCGCTGGCAGTCCGTTTTAAAATGTTGGCTCGCTGGTTTGCACGTATAGCAAGCCAGTAAAGATAACGCTTTTAATGCACTTTTTATACATTCGTCTAATTATATTCAGTGAACATAGAACTTTCAAACATACATGACGTGCGAGGCTGCTCGACTTTATGTCTATTAAATAATCGACTTTTTAATAAACTAAGCCATCAGCGAATCTTTTTTTAATTAATTCTACAATAGGTACGATTGTCATTATACGGATCCAAGCATCATTAATGGCTTTTTATCTTTGTACAATCGATGTTTAGGACCTATATCACGGGTTGTCCCTGCTAAACTTCTATAAACTTTTAACTTAAAGTTCGCGTTCGTCCAATCTATCGCAAAAAAATCGCTAGAAACGACGGGTTATTGGACGATTCGCACGAATTGAACTAACACGAAATGTGCGAATCGACATGTTTTTATAATATTATTTTTGCTGTACAACAGGTGAGGCGGAGGGCGATTTTTTGAGCCGCATTTATTTATTTATTCGAATAAGGCAAGCCAACAACCTATTCTCAGGTCAGATGTAGGAATGCACAGGACTCATAGATTAGGTCTACGATAAAGTTATTAAAAAAAAGTTATGAATTGAGTCAATAATAATATAATTCATTTATTTTCAGACACGTTCATCCATAATATTACATTCATAAGCATTACATAAAAAAATCCATTCGAAATTAAATTAAAATGTCATTCATTAGCATTAGACTATTAAATATACTGAAATCACTCACATTTTTTATATATGTTTGCATGCCAAAATGGTAGAATTGTACAAATAATCTTTAATATTAGTATTGTAAATACCTATATTCTGGACAAATAAATGAATACCTATTCTATTCTAGCAGTCCACTGCTGGATTTTTTTTCCGATTTTCTTCAACTGTCATCCACCTTATGAAGATCGTTGCTCCACCTAACCTGAGGGCTTCATTCCAGCCCACGATTAGCTCCGCAGGTATAGGCGTTCCGCTTGATATTTCTTTCAATAAACTTACCGACGACAGGTCCTGCAGCCAACAACCCCTGCTGGCTGCCCGTGGTCCCCAGCTCACAGGCACTGGTGGGCACTATGATGGTGCTGGCGTACACGATGCAGACGAAGGAGATGATCGTCACACCCGTCAGGCTCGTCATTATGTAGCTGTAGAGGCCGAAACCTGGAAGCAGTGAGAATGTTAGCGTATAAACAAAAAAAGCTATCTACGGCTAAAAAGAATGATTGAAAAATAATACATGGACGAGACAAACAGACAAGGATCAATGTGAATCACTAAATACATGCATGTTCTGTATGAGTAAGAATGTGATGAAAAATAAATAGTATATTATGAAAGAAGACATGTTGCAATCCCAAATAACGAACTTTTATACATTTAAGGTTCCCCTAGTCAACGGCACGAACTATTTTGTGCACGGGGTTAAAATGCATGCTGTCTCATCCGACAACACGTGCGAAAGAGATTGGAGCTACGATGAGAGATAAATTTGATGAGCAGTAAGAAGCTATAGTTCTCGTACGAATTAGCACTTTTGCAAATTTGTAGCGAAATGGATGATGATTTAGGACGAAAACGAGCGCGCGAAATTTTATGAACAGACCTTTGGGAGTCTAGATATCATGAAAAAACTACTAAATATATATTTTCAAAATAAAATTATTTGCATTGTTGAATTACTAATCGATCCCTGTATGGAGGCCGTTTTGCCATTTTCCTTCTTCTTATGGTATTTATTTCCGCCCAAAGATGCGTTAAAATTAGTGTTGAAATATGGAACATTCGACGCTCATAACTTTCAAATATTGCATTTTATTACTTTTCTTTTTCTCATCATTATCTAGCCCTGTGGAAAAACAGGGCTAGATAATGATGAGACAAATTGATATATTTTTTTATTTTGAACGTACGGTAAACAGTGTAGTAAAAAATGTTTTGTTCTGTAATTATTTATAGTGGTGTACAATAAAGTATATAATAAATAAATAAATAATCGCCAGACTACGTTTGTATGGAAGAATTATCGACTAGAGTAACCCGGCAACGTATTTGCATCGGAGAGAACTTATCTTCCTGGTGTAGTACTTCTGTCGGGGTACCGCAGGGTGGCGTATTGTCCCCTTTACTTTTCGCAGTTTTTATAAACTCAATATCCAATGAACTCATTTCTTCCTACCATCTTTATGCAGACGAGCTACAAATTTATTCGCGAGCTTCTCTTGGAATCTGTCTGAGGCTATCATTGCCATCAATCTGGATCTGGCTCGCATTTGCGATTGGAGCAAGCGGTACGGGCTTATGGTCAACCCTATCAAGACGCAGGTTATAGTAGTGGGCAGTTCGAAAATGGTTTCAAGGATCGACTGGACGTCTCTTCCCCAAGTTCTTTTTGACAATTCTGTTATTCCCTTCAGTGAGAAAGTTAAGAACTTGGGGATATTCATCGACAAGAACTTCTCTTGGACTGCCCAACTGCAGGATGTAAGCCGCAAGTTATTTGCATCTGCTGCAACTCTGAGGAGACTGCGGCATTTTCTTCCGACTGCCACCAAGATTGCGCTTGCACAATCTCTTCTTCTTCCCATCCTTGATTATGCTGATGCCAGCTATCTTGACCTTACTCAAGAACAACTCGATAGACTTGAGCGGCTTCAAAATGTTTGTATAAGGTTCATATTCGGTTTGCGCAAATATGACCATGTTTCCGATTTCCGTGTAAAGCTCAAGTGGTTGCCAATTCGCCTTCGCCGGAATTCTCATATTCTTTCTCTTCTGTATAATGTGCTCTTTACTCCTTCCACCCCTCTTTACCTCAAGGATCGTTTTAAGTTTATCTACGATTCCCACACGAAATCTCTTAGGTCATCGGATAACTTGCGACTTAAAATGCCAATGCATTCCACCAATTTCTTGGATAAATCTTTTACTGTCCAAGCTGCTCGTCTGTGGAATGCATTGCCCGACCCAATAAAACGCGCCCAGTCATTGCTTGTATTTAAAATACTCGTAAAAGACCATTACCTGTTACTGTGATTGTTGTTAGTCAACATTTCCTTTCATTGCCTTTATATTATTTTATTGCATATATATATATATATATATATATTGAGTTTGACTATGTATGTATTTATGTATAACATATGTATGTATTTTGTATCTATTATAATATTATTGTATATTTAAAGTAAGTATTCGTAATGTTATGTGTTACACCAATGTCGACCCCATTTCATGTCCAGGCTATCACTGTCCATTCCAGGTTGCCTGGAAGAGATCGCGGTAAGCGATAAGGCCGCCCATTGTATATATTTTAGTTTTAAGTTTCCTTTTCTATATTTTAACTTGGTGTACCTACAATAAAGCATATATAAGTAAATAAATAAAGCATGTCAATGTCAGCCCCATCGTAACCTAACCTAATTTTACATTTCAACTTGTAATCTAACATCTTTATCTTAACAAAAAGTTTTACTACCGACACATTGCCATGTCATAAACAATTCTAGCAGTATCACTTCCTGGATCAGCCAGGATTACAAACAACGTACCCTTGTCGAGTTTATTGATTTACGCAATCTTGAGAATCGCTCCCTACCCTTATGGTTCTTCACACATTCCACCAAAAGATGCTGGACATCATTAATAACTCCACATGGAACACATCACAATTTGGGGCATCTAGTTTTTTCATCAGATGACCAAATCTTTTGGTGGGATAGTGTCCATGACGAAGTCTTAGAGCCGCTATAATGTACGTTCTGCTCATTTTGGTGTCCACAAACCAAGGAATGCGAGAAGGCTGGTGTTGTATGACCTATTTACCAGATGCCTTTATCTCAAATAACTTGAAAGGGCAGAATAATGAGCATGATAATTATTGCTATGGTAAATATTCGAGTTCATAATTGCATTATTTTCAGGTGGAACGAGCACTAAACAGAATAATATATTACGTATTTAGAATACAAATGGGTCTCCAAAAAGATACTGGTGACTTGGTGAGTTTTGAGATAAATGGATGAAAATGTAAAAAACCGGCCAAGTGCGTGTCAGACTTCGCACATATAGGGTTCCGTACCAAATGTAGAATTCAATATTTTACATTATCACCAAATTTCATGTGCATGGGTCAATCCCACCGCACTATTCCCAAACCACTGCAACTCCTGAAAGCCAGAATCAACAGTGGCGACCACCAGAAAAGCGCCGAGGCAATGAAGCTCGACGAAGTCCCGGAGAATGAATTTAACTGTCTTGGATCCCGCAACGAAATTAATCAGAAAAGTATAATGGAGGAGTAAGAAAAAAAAAATCCACTTCCCTCCATATCAAGCAGGAGACAGAAAAAACAAGACCAATAGGCACAAAGGGTCGTTTACAACTGGGATAAGACCAGTTGCCTAGCACCACGGATAAAAATTAATATTAATGGGTCGTAACATTGTGAGCTGTGTTATATTTTATTCCAATAATAGGTATGGCAAAAACGCCTGAACGCACGGAAATGACGCATGGGTCAGTGGGAAGTTAAAAAATTCTTCGGAACAAAATTTTGTGACAGACGACGGGCAGACAGACGGACCCATGAGTAGCAGCAATAGAGCCCCGTTGTAAACCTTCGGCTACGGAACCCTGAAAATATGCCTAAATTAAACGTTAACTTTATAAGCCTAATGTTACACAGCATCGTCGTTGGCAGGCTTCAGCAGCTAGTTTTGGGGCACAGAGGGCAGGCAAAGCAAGTGGGAAATAGACGCAGTTATACATCTACACTCCGGCTAATGCTAAGGTGAGAGCGTTTACAGAAATATGGGACTATTGATCCGTTTTGACTCTTCTGGGAACATGTTTTTTCTTTATATTCTATAGGCTCGCGCTTGACCAATATCTCACTTGGTGGTAAGCGATGATGTGGCGGACGGTGAAACACGCTTGCCTAGAAATAACCTATTCACTCTTGACTTAAAGACCTCCAGATTGTAGCTGTCGGGAAACACAGACTCTGGCAGGGAATTCCACTCCTTAGCTGTACGCATAATAAAGGTGTTCCCAGAACGTTTTGTGCGTATGGGTGGGAAGTCCACCATGTATCGATCCGATGATGAAACGGGCTAGGTTGAATTAGATCGTGCGTGTTTCTTTATGCAAGCTCCCTTTGTGTAAGTATCACAAAGAAAAACTTAATGCAAGAATTTCATTGCACCATGTTTTGTAATAAGAAGATAAACTGCAAATCCATGTTGATAAGGTCCATTTTGCAATGAACCAGTTTCCCAGGAGCCTAGTGTAACCAAGGCTCTTAGGGCACGCTCACATCCAGAGCTATTAGCTTTTTTACTCTACTTTTAAGCTAGTGAACTATTATATTGTCATTTATGTCTAACCTTGTAGATTTAATTTGCAGTGCAGCTCTTCTTGAACTACAAAACTATTTATCAATATATCTCAATAGAAACTCTTACAAATGTAGAAAAGTTAAACATAAATGAAAATAAGAAGATTGAAAGTGGCGCATGTGACAGAATAGTTCAAAATGGAATCGTTTGTCTTGTTATGGGCATGTGATGAGGAGGAATGAAACGTATTTGACTAAAAGAGTGATGAATCAAATGAATGATGGATGGACTGTATGAGTTATGACACGAAAGAAAAGAGAGTGAATGATACCGTGATGGACGACAGAGGAAAATGGAGGAAGAAAACTGTGTTGCTCTGCTCTTCCAAAGTAGCAAGGGCAGGAATAAGATGATTAAAGATGAAACTAAATTAAAATACCTGCTTGGTCAATTGCTGCCTCGAATGGCAGCTTTTGAGAGAACTCATTGCTTTTATCCGCCATCTTAACTTTTCACTTATTAACGAGTTAAAAAAATTCAAATATTATTAATTATTAACTATTCACTATATTTATTATAATATATTACTACTTAATTATAATTTAATAAATAAATACGATATCTCAGACCTCCTCGCGTGTAAACGCAAGGAGAGTCATACTTAGATTAAAAACGAACGTAATTTTGATAGCAATACGAAGATAATCGCATTGTTCCGATACGATACTGCTAATTTGCGAATTATCTACAAAGATACATAATCTAATTATATAAGTAAGTGTTTCAGAGATGTTATGATGCCTTAATATCTGTGACGTCACAATTTTCATTAAAACATTTGTGAAGTATTGGAACCCTAAAAATGTCCTTAAATGTGTCCTTGAAAAAATTCAATAACCGGTTCTTATATTCCTTCGGTGAAAACAGTAGATGTTTTTTTCATATGAGGCTGCTGACTATACTGCACTGCAATGCTAGCGCGGGAGGGATAGTGGTGGCCTTAGCACAGAAAATCCAATTGATTACAAGTTCACGCATGGTACCTATATGCAACAACTTTACCCTTTTTCTGGGACATTCAAGTGAAAGGTAAATATTTTATATTGTGCAAATAATGTTTTTTTGTTTTCGTTATTTTTTCGACTGCGCATTTGGTGCAGTACCTTTTTTTTTTTTTTTTTTTTTTAGCTGAGCGATTTGTTGCTGCGCTTTGTGTCATGCTTTTGATTTCCTCACGAAACAAACAGGTATTGTTGGTCCAGGTGCCGTTTGTGTATGTGACTTCAAATGTTTAAAAAGAATTTCCCATTGGAACTATTTAGTCTTAGAGAGGAAATTGTCTACATGCCGATTGCTATTTGAAGACTCCACATAGAAAGCCTGAATTAATTCCAAGGCCGGGGCTAGCACGCACGTCGACGTTTCGATCGAACACCGATTTCTTGTTCAATTAATGTTTTTTTGCGTAATTCTTTTTGTGAACTGGGTGAAATTACTTGTAGATAACTAATTTAGTAAGGTGCAATACTTTTTTTTTACAATTAACGTGATGTGGGCTTGATTTTGTGGTACAACGTATTAGGTACTCAAGAAAATAGCCAATTTGTACCATGGGACCAACTATGATATACTAGCTTCTACCAGCGACTTCACTCGCGGGAAAAGTGTTTTCTTATCCCAAGGGAAAATTATACCGGGGTGAAAATTATCCTACGTGCTATTCCAGACTAAAATATATGTCTGTGCTCAATTTTATAATCATATTCTTTATTGTACAAATAAATATACATATACATGTCGGGTTTAGTCAATAGTACGGACGTCAAAACAAATCGCAAGCACGCCATCTGGCGGCAAAGCAAGAACAACTATGCATTGGCGCGCTTTTACTAAGCGCTTGCGCGGTGGGGACAGTGGAATAGAGCAGTTGAGTACTGATCGCCTCAGAGCTAAGAGGTCGTAGAATCAGTGTCGATCCGTAATATTAGTAAGCAAGATTGTAACTCTGAATATTTGAATAAACCCAGTGTATCGAATAATTTCTGTGATTTCATTTGCACGATTGTACCCACCGACCTGCCCACACACGATGTCTTAACCTAAGGGAATACATCCTGACTTCCCGATGGTTTGCATCTATCGGCCAGCCTTGATGCGACATACAAATACAGTAGGACAGCTTATGTACAATGGCGAAATTAACCCATAATTGGGGTTTCATACCGCAAACCTCAGTGTCTTTCATCTTTCATCCAGATATGTTAAGATTTTCGGGCGTGATTGAGTAACAAACATACATCCATCCAAAATTTCGCATTAAAACTATTAGAAGCTGTTGTCCGCGACTTTGTCTGCGTAGCATTAGTACTTCGAATAGCCAATTTTTTTATATCGCGCAATAATTTTGTAGATTTTCCATAAAAACTTCCACCTCCGTGGGATAAAAACTATCCTATGTCCTTCTCAGGGTCTCAAACTATCTCCTCACCTCCCACCAAATTTCATCTAAATCAGTTCAGCGGTTAAAGCGTGACAAAGAAACAGAAATACAGACAGAGAGACCTTCGCATTTATAATATTCGTAAGATATAGGATGGGATATATAGGATAGGAAGGAGTTAAGGAAGATATGGAGGAATCGCAGTATAACGAAAGCCACTAAGATCAGGCTCGTCCGTGCGCTTGTTTTCCCCATATTTCTGTACGCAGCTGAGACATGGACACTACGAGAACTGGAACGGAAAAAGATAGACGCTCTAGAAATGTGGTGTTGGAGAAGAATGCTTGGCATTTCTTGGACAGAATTCCGCACTAACGTCTCCATACTCCAAGAACTCGGCATCAAGCAGCGTCTATCAGCAATAGTACAGTCTCGCATACTGAAATTCTTTGGTCATGTCTCAAGGCGGAATAACGACTCTATTGAGCGCCTGGTGGTGCAGGGCAGAGTGAACGGTAACAGGCCACGCGGGAGGTCACCGATGAGGTGGACCGACCAAATTAAATCTGCGATAGGCGGTCCAGTAAATGAATGCGCTAAACTTTCATCTAACAGAGCCAAATGGAGGGGGATCGTGGGGCGAGTGACAAGAACACCAGCGATCGGACAAAATTCATCGTGACCACGACCGCTCTGTCAAGAGCGAAACGAATAAGAAGAAGAAGAATATAGGATAGGATAGGAAATTCCGAATTAGGATTAGTATATAAGGAAGTATTAAGAAAAAAATCTGTTCTACCTTCCCTACGCGACCAAATTAGCCTGTCTGCCAGTCAGTTTGTTTGTCACAGCTGCTTATTTCAGGAATTCCCTGTCCCCAATCCTATGACATTTTTGGTCCTTCGAGCCATGTACATATTTTTCATGAATTGTAGCTTGATGCACCGATGCCTTGTAGTTCAAGTCGCTCCCAAAATGGTCATATACCAGAAAATATGGGAGGTATCATTTGCGCCTTATTTGTGACATTATCGTATCTGTTGATAAAAAATATTTGCTATCAGTACAAACTTATCTGCTATTAAATAATAATTTAATCTTATCCATTAATGGTCAATGTTCAGTTCAAAAGCGTGCTAAAGGTAGTTATTTTATTATTGGATCGTTTTCTCTAAATTTGTCCTTTGGACCAAAAAGTTTGGCTACTGGTTACTGTATACACCCATAATACTTAGGTATATTTATTTTGCATATTTGTTATTTCCATACATTAATCCAATTAATGAATTAACCGAGAAGCCTTGCCGAGCACTGCTGGAAACGGCATTGTCAAAATTTTCCATACAAGTCAAACAGTGACAACGTTGGCTCATAAACATTGACGGACTTTGACAATTCTGACTATCCCCCAATTTTGAACTACGAATTTGAAGTTGAGTATTTATGAAACTGTACTTTTCTGATAACCTGTCAAACTTTGGCATTTGAGTAGAGTCTGAGACGTTCTTAGCTCCAAACTCCAAAGGTTACTATATAAGTTATAAAATAAAGCCTATTCATTATAAGTTAGATAATCTAAATTATCTAAATACCTAAAGCTTTTTTAAAAATAAGACATAATCTATCAAACAAAACAGGTAGGGTCAGCTTACATTGCTAAGAGAATCGAATAAACCGCGGAAAAAAAAGATGACCTAAGTTTGGTTGTATCTAATTCTGAAATAAGAACAACCATAACCGATTCTAGAAAAAAGGGAAAACTATCAGGCAAGTTCATGTTTAAGCAGATTGTTGGACATAATTTTTTTTCTGTAGTACCGTGTACCACACATTACCGTTCTCACGACAAAAGTAATTTTATTTAATAGATATCCTAGATAAAAGCCTATGTAATCAATAAAGATATAGATCGTTGACGTGTTGTGATTTTGAACATAATTATGTTTATTTTTAAGCTGCTTTCTGAAATCTGTAGCATAATGAAGATAGAGTAATTAATACCTAATAGAGAGATAAATATTATAACACAAAAAATCAAGTCTGGACATTACGCTTGCATGTTTTTTTGATTTAAATTTTTAGGAAAGTAATTAAAACAGTGTGTTTATTATTAAATATGTACATTTATTACCATATTATTATTAATACTTATATCTAAAGATGTTAACCTAATAGGGTAGTTTACAGAAAATTTTTGTTTTTCCTTCAGGTAGGTTGATAAAAAATATTGGACACGTGTTTTTCTTTTGACACTTAAACATAAAGTGACGATGATATAATGCGTTGAAATATCGTGTGACGTCACGCCGCTAGTACACTTTATACTGCCCTAGTGACTTCACAAACTTTGATGCGCTTTAACTTTGCCAATTTTTATTGATTTAGTAAAGCAAAAAATTCGTGTCCAATATTATTTGATAATCTCACTGACGGACTAAATAGAATTATCATTTTCCTATCCAGGAAATATCCTTATTATTAGTTAAATATAACGACTGTCTTAACACTACACAATGACCTTATCATTAAAATCTGTACTATTTAGGTACTTAATCAAACATACGAATAGAAAACAAAATAATAATTTTAATCTATATCTTTTCTGTACCAAAATATCATTCTATATTAATCTTTTACAAACATTGCGGGAAATAACTAGTTCCACAATAATAAAGATTAACATTAGGTAATTCCTTAATTATCTTTCACTGTACGATATTTTTTATGGCACTAAAGATAGCGCACAAGAAAATATTATTGCTTTGTACGACAGGTATATAAACTAAACAAATGTATACAATAAAATAATCAGTCAGTCAGTAGCATTAACATAACACACAGAGTAGAAAAAAGCTATTATATAACAAGGCGCCTTTTTCCAGTAGATATGTACGCTAAGCACAGGTTTCGGCTGTCAAAACCATAGGACCGGTTTTAAATTGAGAATTTCGGGTCAAGAATGTGTCAAAGTCTACTTTCGTGCCAAATTTGGACAGGTTGAAGTAAAGTTTGACAAATTCTCAACTTCAAATTCTAAGTTCAAAATCAGAATTGTAGGGATAGTCAGATTTGTCAAAGGCCGTCATTGTCAATGAGTCGGCGTTGTCACTCACTGACATGTTTGACTTTTATGAATTTTTTTGACAATGCCGTCTCTAGTACTGGCCCCCAAAAGTTTTATTCTTTAGGCTCGCGCTCGTTACTCTGTGACATAACACAAGGCTCGGACTCATTCATACATTATGTACAACTTAAGGTAGGTATGTTCAGTCTTAAGTAGATCCAGTCTGCTAGGTGAATCTTCAGTTCTTAGGGGCTTTGTCTTTAGGCAAGAACCATGCTACTGCTATTGCACCTGGAAAGAACCAAAATTTTCATTAGTCAATTATTAACAAGTTAATGACACTATCGCTTTAGCATGTCGATGACGCTGTCACAGCATGTCGATGGCGCTTTCACATTAGCATGTCGCTGACGCAATCCATATATTTAGCTTCTAACAAAAATCGCTCAACGCGGCTAAAGAAGTTTTCACTTTAATTAGAAACTTGTTTTTTTTTTAATTGTATTAAATTGGAATTGTGTTGTTTTCACATTTATCGAGAAGGCCTTGATTTCAGCGAATCATTCGAATGCGGAAATCGAAAATTATCGGATATTCGTAATTAATTGTTATCCAATGATTAAATATTCATACTTTAGGGTAGGTTCACAATGCTTTTTCTGTTTATTAAATCTTATTAAAAATATTTGCAATGTCAATCTGACTTGTATTTTTTGTTAAGTTGTTACTTAAGTCTAGTATTATTTTATCAGAGCCTAAGTAAAATCCCATCATTTAAGTATCTGTTCTAACATAACACCAAAGGACCAATTTTTTGCACTATGTAAATCCATTTTTACTGGGGCACACAAAGAGGAATCCTGTGGCTCAGCAGTGGGGCTAAAAGGCTAATTTTGAGTATCATTTATATCTATTTTAAAAGAATTATCTTTTGGAATATCATAGTCTATCTTATTTGTATATAGGTAGGTAATATGATATACATAGGTACTTAGTAAAATGATTATTTGAAAAACTTTTATGGGTGGTATCTATTATATTGTAGTAAAATATAGTTACATGGGGGATTTATTATTTTATCGACGATAAGTATAAGAAAATAAACATTATTAGGTGTAATCAATTATGTCACTTGTTTGTCGTTTTTATGGCTTCCTAATCTAAACATGGTTTATTTATTGGCATTTGTCAACTTGTCATATTGAAGGTTGCTAAAATTGGATGTAACATCAAGTCAGCAGAAAAAATATTACTAATAATACACACTTGGGTAGCATTTAGTGAAAGTACTAAAATGTATGAGATCGTGTTACTGAAATATCACGTGATTATTTCCAAACATTTTGGACTTCTTACAATCCTTATCTATACTAATATTATAAAGAGGTGAAGTTTGTGAGGTTGTAGGGGGTAATCTCTGGTTCTACTGAACTGATTTAGATGAAATTTGGCATGGAGATATTTTGAGACCCTGGGAAGGACATAGGATAGTTTGTATTCCCTTGAGATGACAAAACACTTAAAACGCGGGCGAAGCCACGGGCAGAAGCTAGTTTAATATAATTATGGCTATAGCCTTTGTTTAGTTTACAATCGACAATAATAATAAATTGTCGGAAAATGTCGACAAAACATCAATAACGCAAAACAGTCTGGACAACAATAGTTGGTCCTCTGGCGAAAAACTTGAGAAGGGCTAAATTAAATTTGAAATTATAAATCTTTTATTTCAGACAAAGTCCATAGGAAATAATAATAATGAAATAAAAAAATAAGTTGAAGGTAACTTACTTAGCAACAACAGAGACCAGCCATAGAAGGTGGACTCACAGCTGGTAGATATCAGAGCACCTATCGCGTTCACTCCCAGGAATGCGCTCATTCTTCCCAGCATCACTGACAGGCAGGAAACCATCCCTCTGTTAAAGAAACAACAGTTTATTTCATTGATTAAAGGAAAAGAAAAGTTAAGACGTGTTTAGGCTCCTCTTAAAGTCAAACGACGACCTGAGGTTCTAAGGTACTATTATAGTCGAAAAGTCAAAGTGTAATAAAAGGGACTATACAAAGTCCAAGTGACTTTTCGATAGACATACTTTTGGACTTTTTGACAAAAGTCATCAGTTAAAGAATGTAATTTTGTCAAAAGCCTCTGGTCTAGGTCGCAGGAATTCGCTAGAAGCCAGATCGGCGATGCTTTGACGTCTAAACTCCAGAATTTTGGCTATGATGCTGATAGTCAAAAATGTGAGGACTGGGACCATTTCATCGTATAATTCAGCGTTCGTGAATACATAAAATAACAGTTTGGATGACGTAAAGTGATATTGTAAAAGGTTTTCAGTCCCAATTTTGTCGCCAGTGTTTTCCCGATCCATTTCCCGAACACATCGCGCGCTGTAATTAATTGGTTTATTTATGGCGTATGTACGTTTAAGTGCCTGCAGAGTTACGAGAGCAACGATATTGTATTTAATGCGTTGCTCATACAATTTATTCATATTGTTATCTGCTTTAGGTATTAATTGGTTAGTACATTGCCATCTTTCCCTCTTATTAATAAATGTAACCGCCGATTTTTTTTTTATAAATTTTGGAATTGGGCTTTGGAGAAGGACATAGGTATTGTACTTTTTATCCCAACAGTACATTCCCTTTTTTAATTTTCGACCTTCTCGCGGGTTTCCATTAAGTTTTTAAGGTTCAATCTGGACATGACTGTACACATAAATTGTTCAATTTAAAGAATACAAGTAAAATTTAAAAAACCCCCATCACATTTTATTTCATGCTACATAATTTATCTAATACATAGTAGATACGCTTCGATCGGCAATCTATTGAACACGTAATTATGACACGATATCTTGCGAAAACACCTCGATTCAAACAGTAAAACGCCCATAACTTTTGAACGGCTGAACAAATTTTATTCAAACATAGCTAAGAACACTCTCGATAAAATCACCATTCACACAAAAAGAATCTAAATCAAAATCGGGTTATCCGTTTAGGCGCTATGATGCAACAGACAGACACACAGATACACAAACAAACTCAGTCAAACTTATAACACCCCTCTTTTTCCGGCGGGGGTTAAAAATAATAAGAGTCTTGCAAGTTTCTTATATAAAAGATAATATAAAACATTTTTATCACTGACCTCAAAGAAGTAGGATACAGCTCCACGAAATACACGCTCAAGATGCCCATGGACAGCGCACACATGAGGAAGAAGAAGAAGAAGATGCCACCAGCAATAGGCACGGCCACCACGTTCAGCAAGATGGCGGCGATGGCCGACATTGCCATGATGCAGATCATTGCCATGCGCTTGCGACTGCCGCAGGTCAGGGACAGCACCACGTTGGAACAGCTCGCCATGGCACCGTACGTCATCGCGGAGAACAGGGTCGTGTCTTGAATTGTGTCGTCACAGATTTCAACGATTTCCTGAAAAAGGAATTGAAACAGTTAGGGTCTGCGCAGAGATCACGGCAAACTGCCCGAGCATGCTCGAGTAAAATTGGCGGACGCAACGATTACTTCATTGACATTTAGAATCTAGTGAAGTGAAGCTCTGCAAAAAAAAACTTTAAATGCAAGCAAGATAGTCTTGCTATGACTAGAACCATCTATTACTTATTTTTCCCAACCTACGTTGTCCCACTGCTGGGTACAGGATTTCCCCACGGCCTTCCACTCTTTCCGGTGTTTCGCCTTTTTCCGACCAATCCCGAGCTGTCTCGAACGATGACTTACTAAATTTATAAGGACTTTGCTTTTGTCATTCTTGTGCGAAAGATTGAGTTTTCATTTTTGTGCTCTTTAAAAATATTAAAACACTTACTGTCATATTTCCGGTAGCAAAGCCAGCAACCGAGGGGTACTTGATGACGGCGCAGAGGTTCATGCCGTCACCACCACCAGCCTCCAACACGAAGAACAGGTTGTTCATGATGTACGGCAGCCAGAGGATGAAGCCACTGCCACTAGAATTGAAACAGTTGTCTATAATATATCACCATTGGTTTGCAAGGTAAAATAAGGAGAGGGAGCCTTAGAGGACTGTTATTGTCATAATGGGTAATCAAAATGTTTATGAGAGATTTTAGTCCACTCAAAGATTAGGATGTATTAGTGTATTAGTTTACCGGATGCGCGAGGCACGAAACGGTGCTGTTTTTGTATGAGATTTCCTACTGCGCAGCCATTGTAGCCAACTTCAGGGCGGCCAATAAGTTTGGCGAGAACCAAGCTATATCATAACTTTTGGGACCCATGATTGAATTAACAGCTATTATTGAATTAACAGAATGGCTTTGACATCCTATAATACTGGGCTGTTTACTGCCCCACTGCAAGGCAAAGAGCGTACATAGAAGTGGGATGAGCAGAATAAGTAACTCAGCTTGCTCAAGATGGGTGGGTTAGTGATTTCAGACTTATATATCAGCATATATCTCATTAAAAGCATGCTAATTAGAATATGGTCAATTAATTTGCCAGGAATACTTACGTCATGTAAATAACAGCAACCAGATAGAACAGCCTGAGGGTTTCCTTCAACAATGGTGCTCTGAAGAGAGGCACTGTCTGCTGCCAAACTGACTTCAGGAAAGAAACCTTAGTTTCGTTGGACTGGTTCTCATTGTCTGTTAGGAGTTTATGGACCTAGAATAACAGTAACTTAAAATTACTATCAGTTATCACACTCGTAAAAGGTTTTCAGGCTTTTTGTGTCTAAATTTGCGGACAAAAGGACCAAAATGTCAGTCAACATTGTTTAAAAACATTAAAACAATTTTGTTCGCATCAGTATTCTATAAAATAATGTTGACTTTGCATGCGTCGGGCGTTTGTTTGCTATGGGATAAGGTATCCTCGATGTCTTTCAATGAGAGTTCAATGTCTATCTTTTTAGTGACTTTAGCGAAGTTTACGATTTCGTACCTATCGTAAACTGTCGGTCTCAATTCAACATTTGAAAAAAAAAAACATTATAACATCAAAAAAATCTGTTTTCTACTTACAGGAAAACTGTCAGCATCTTTCCCAGTATTCGCAGCGTAGATGTTCTTCAGAACTTGCAGAGCTTCATCCAGCCTTCCATGGCTGACGAGGAACTTGGGGCTCTCGTAGAACAGCTGCAGCAGGCACGCGGTGATGGCACACGGCAGAGACATGACGAGGGCCAGCAGACGCCAGGGGCGGTATGTGATGCCCAGGAAGTCGATGTGGTAGGCAAACTGCATTGGGAGGATAGGGTAGGCGAACACTGGAAGAATATTTGTTTTACGTCAGTTTTATTTGATTTGTTTGGTACATTGTGATATATTATTATAATCGATATGGTTAGTCAGGAATCCCAAAAGTATTTACAAGGAATTTTGCATGTTACTCAGAAACTAGGTCATCTCTTGTCGCATCAATCACTCTATGTAAAATACTGATATTCACTGCATTCCAATTGGATTCAATTATTAGATTGTAAGCCGACCCCAACGTAGGAAACAGCAGATGATGATGTGGAGTATTGAGAATTTCAATATTTCAGGATTATCCAAGAAGATACATCAGCTTAAATGTTAATTGCTATAATTAAGGACATTTCAGCTTTCAGAAACTACAACATAATTTACAACGCTGGAGAGACAGTATACAAATGCAGCCAGTACACAAATGCAGAGATATTCGGGTGTATACCATGCTAATTCGAAAGTCAACATACCTGCCACAGTAGCCTGCGAGCACATAAGCGCGCACGTGCAGAGCAACATAGCACGACCACGCGCGCGCTCAGAACAGCTCTCTCCCAGCAACGTGTAAGCGCCGGAGTTGCTAGCTGAAGTGCTGTGGGGCAGGGCAAATAACCAGTGTTATGAGTGGTTATGAGTACTGAGATAGAAAAAAGAGTAAACCAATCGGGCTATCTCAATATTATTTGCATTTTCAAAGCTTGAAAGGCAGGCTTTTGGCGTGCAGTGCAAAACAAAAAAAAACTTTTTATAATAAATACAACCGACTTCCAAATAAAAACACTACAAAGTGAAAAATAATTTCAATTTCGGCAGTCGGTGTTCCTGTTTTCGTTTCTTCGTTTTTTGACACCGTTTTTTAAAAAAAATAACACTTTTTAGTTGTGGCACTTAATGGACCAGTTCTATAGTCCCTGATGCCCATAGTGATGCCAGAATAGATTAACTCAGTAACATGAAACTTAAACCAAACCGGTGAAATGAGAGTATACCAGGGTGAACTGATCACACCTGCGTACCCCTTTAGAGCGTACCAGTGTGATGTTGTGTTATGAAATGGTGTAAACAATAAACAGACAGGCGATTGCAGCTATCCCGAGTGATTTGCCATCATTTATTGAAGAATTCTGATGTATATGTGCGAAGTTCTTCATCAGATCTTGATGAAATTTAAATGGGACTACATGTCAAGCACCAGCTTTCAAATAAAAAAAAAGAGTCATCAAAATCGGTTCATCTGGTAAAAAGTTCTGAGGTAACACTTCCTCCTTTTTAGGAAGTCGGTTAAAATGCTACTTTTAGTGTGTGTGCATCGTTGCACTTTGCAGCGATATTTAAAATTTAAAGGTACGTAGGTACTAACTGCGGGTACGCCCGCTTGAGTAAGGCACGTACTATGGGATAAAATATTCATATGACCTAATCCATAATATTATGGTCTCCCCGTATGACGACTTTCATCCAAATTCGTTCAGTCGTTAAGGCGTGTTTGACATAGAGAGACCAAACATACAGCCTTTCTCATTCATAATATTACTAGGATAATCGCAGAATCGCATGCATGGAATCGGACGAATATTGCATAAACTACAAATTTACATCAGCGCTTTGAACATTCAGCTCTGTTTCGGTAGGTCAGTTTTTATTTGCTAAAAACGCAGCAAGACAAATAGGAATCCCGCGATATTTGCAAGCTACTTGCAGTGTACTATTGACATTCTTATTATAGAATTATGTGTGTTCAGTGGTTATCTTGTCTTTGTCTCGCCAGGGGGTTTTGTTATCACTAATCAAATACTTGCCTACTCGGAAAAGTTTGCATAACGAACGATAATATTATCACCGCTTCCATGACGTAAATTTTCACTACCGCGAGACGCGTGTCGTCATTGATGTTTGCTTAACTTCAGCTTCACATAGTATTTCTATTTTTGTACGAGCCGTCTGGGGTTTTTTGCCCTGACGCAAAATCTCGTGGAGCGGATTACACATAGAATTTGTTTCCAGTTTGCATTGTATTGGTGACCAATTTTCGAGATTTAGATGTACTGCTAAAGTGCTTTATTTTTATAAAAAAAATTGTTTAGCATTTATCGCGACTAGCTCTAATTCTTATTTCAAAATTTCTAATTTCTAGGTTTTGAAATAATTTTATATTTGAGCAATCAATAAATACAATACTGTATCAGCCCTAGAAGACCATTAATTCACCCCTAAGGACCAATAAACGTAACTACAAGCCTCAATCGTGCGGTTGCTCTATTAGTCCTGAATATTAAGAAAGATTGGTACATTTTCGTTACTGATATTAAGTAAGATTGTTATATTTCCGTTACTGACAGCGTTTATAATTTCGCTATTTTATAGTGTTATCTTGAAACTATGTTGACCTTTTAATAGGAGGTTTTGGAATCACACGTCGTGGAACGCGAAGTTGCAGATAACGTGGGAAAAACCGCGAAGAATTTTGAAAAATATTTGTCTAGCTGTTGGAGTGGCGTGTCAGGTCTTATTTACATTCCGCGTCATCTCCGAATCACTCGTTTCTTTTATTTTCATCTAAAATTATAGAAATTACTGACTATTTACGTATATAAAGGTAAACGGATCAATTGGAGTACATATTTAAGGATCGTAGCAGGTGGCGTTCTGTAGTTTCAGCCATCCCCCATGGGAAAAAGGCGTGTGTTTATGTATGTATTATAATTATAGAGCATTAAATATTACGATATCAATAAAATTACGGTAGGTGATTATTTAATTTATTGATAGTTGCCCTAATCCCGATTTAAAACTGAATCCATGTTCTATAAAAATTTGATGGGTACTTTTAAGTGTAACCTTTTTCATGAACTCTTATTTTAATTTTAAATGTTGATTAAGAAGACAACTTACAAAGTAGATGAGATCAGCTTGAGGACAGCCATGGTCTGCCAGTTGGGAGACAGACTGCTGAGCGCTGCGAACAAGAAGCCTATTGACATGGAGAGCACCAGGGTCAGCCTTCTTCCCTTCGTGTCGGAGACGTAGCCCCATAGTTGAGCTCCTGCTACCACACCTGTAAGAAAAATAACATGGTAAGAGTGTCATTTGTTTCTTCAAGTATCTTAAAGGCTTTGCTTAGTTTTTTTGGAAACAATTGACTTCATAACGACATATTCTTTAAAAAAGGGGTCCTATAAACTTATCGGGCTCGAAGGACCAACTTCGTCACTATAAATTGCTTCAAGAATTGCAATCCCGAAGTATCTTACTAGATTTAGTATTTAAATCTTTGAACTTAATAAAATTGCAAGAATAAGGACCATCCCTAAATTACTAAGGTTACAATTACAGACTACAAATAAATTCAGGCAGTCTAGCTTACCAAGGAGAGGCATAGCAGTAAGCAGTGCCCTCTGCTGCAGCGTCAGTTCCAGGTCGCAGACCGCTGCAGCCACCACGAAGCTGGTGCCGAACATGTCCATACCCATCGCCTGCAGGGTCCAGCTGCATACTACCAGGAGACCGAAATTGTACTTGCCGAAACCTGGTGGAAGAAAATAGAAGATATTTGATAAAGATCAGTTGATAAAAAGATTTAAATTGAAGGAGCAAGGCATGCCACTGACTTCTTTGACTCAATCGTAACATTGATGGTAAAATACGAGAGTTTCATGAGCAAGAAAAGAAAACAATTTTATAACTTTGAGTAAAGAGTCTTTAGTTGGATTATGTACTGTTTTATTTTAATTGTTTTAGGTTTTGTCCTTTGACCTCTGTTAATAACAATTAATTGTATGGCAAGAGTTAATTTTAATGCTCTAAAGTCTACTTGTAATTTTTCTTCTTCTTTTTCTATATCCCCTTCTCTCCTATTATTTGGACCTTATGGTCAATTAACTAAAAGTAGTTAGTAATCACCAGTCATAGACAGAGCCTCTTCAACAGAAGCTGTGTATAGCTTCTTCTTCCCATTCTCCACCACTGCCACTTCTTTCGTAGTAGTCTTACACATTGTTGAGTCTGCAAACAAAAGATATAATCAATCTAATTATAGCTCCAGACTGTCTCAGACAGCTCTGTTGTCACCTGCATCGTGCAGTTTAATGTCAGGGCTTATGGTCTCCTGCGTCACCTGATAAGGGGCATGCATACAGTAGCACTGCCTTGATTCCAATTATTAGTTATCTTCTGTAAACTTAGTCAGGGAAGCGACTATTTATATATTTGTATATTGCAAGAGTCTCTAGGCAAGATGATAATTTGTCAGCGACAATCATTGTCGAAAGTAATAAGAAAGTAAGGGATTGACCTCGTGGTAGGACTCAATTACATATTTTTTAGGACTTTTTGACAATCGCCGTTGCTGAACGAATGTCACTTTGTCTACGCTCTAATGTATACTATTTATATAGATATGAATTGTTGGAAGAAAGCATTTTCATTCATTAACTTCAATTTTAAGATACTTATAACAAATATTAGGCAATTAAGATAATTATTCTTCTATAAATAATTTTGACGTTAGATTATAATTAATATCAAATGTAGTTAATAGCATCGACGCTATCAATAGTAGTACAAAATTTATTTAAAAAAAAATGTAGCAAAATAGGACCAAGTGAAAAAAAAGAGTTACAGTCGTGTATGTATAAGAATTATTCGGGCACCAGGCTGCTGATCTTATCAGAAAGAGGAAGACAGTTTGAAACGGAGTCATGATTTGCAGCAGTGAGGGAGCTATTAGGAAGAGTTATAATTTGGGTATATTTTAGACAAAATTAATTTATGCTATAGGTGAGAGGAGTGATATGAAAGAAAAGGGAGTCAGTGATAGCGTGACAGGGGACAGGATGGTGTGGAAGAATAAAATATTTTGCGCCGCCCCCAAGTGACATGGGACAAGGGCAGGAAGATGATAATGGTCTCAAGATATGTGTTACTTGAATTGATATTTTTCAACTAACTGCTTATGCCTATTTCATACAAAATTAGACGGCGGTTTCAAAGAGTTGGCATTTTAAGCGCAGTGGTGTGTTTGGCATGCTACAAGTGATGGATTCGATTCCGGCACAAATAATATAACAGGTACTTACTGTTTTGTTTTTGTTGATATTTGAATTTGGTTTTAAGGTAGGAGAGACTCCAGTGTGGGAAACATTTGACACAAAGTATTTGATAATCCTTTAGGGTGTTGGAAAGGACAGTGCTTCAATAAAGGTAAAGTAGAATTACTTTGAAGATGGCTTAACATATGATGGAGAATAATGAGACAAGGGTGTTTCTGAGATACAAACTAACAGCTCGAAAGCGTTTGCTGAATTTATTGACTACCACTGCTAGATTTATTGATTAGTTAATTGTTAAGCTTTATGCATAGTAAAGGGCACCTTTTTGCCCTTCGACTTAGACATTTCCTTAAAGTCTACCAAGGGTAGTGGCAATACAACTATCCAGGTGCATACTAAGTTTTATTTTTTTCAAAATCACAAACTATTCACAAACTCTACCTAAAGTAATAATTTTCTCTATAAATATTTTTAATAAATTATATTTCATACATGTGCAAACCTTACCAAAAATATCCAATATTAATTAACTAATTAAAGTTCTTATCAGGCTCAGGTATCTCGCGCACTTGGGTCGTCTTAGGTACTACGGTATCTCCTAATAACCGTTTGTCTTTACCTCCCGTCCTTATATATAGTGTTATATGTACGTCATAGTAATTTATCTCATTTCTTCAGTCATCGTTACGATCGTTAATATCCGTTGGAAGGTGTTTCAGTTTGCTCTGGGCTGTTTGCAGAAAGGCTATAGGCGTAGGCAAATAGCTCGTGAGTGTCTATTTGGTATTTTAATCCCTGGCTACAGGTGACACCTCCTAGGATTTTTTTTGTGAATGGAAAAGTTGGGTTCTCGAGTTTTTGATTAAATTCTTATTGGGTAGAAAAAACCAGAATCAATGATGACTGATCTAAAGGTTTCATCGATGCCTCAGAATTCGCCAAAGCCTATTTAATACAGTTGCTTTTTTTTGTAGGTACTTCGCTTAACAAAGGTTAGCAAATTTGAAGTCTTGATTAAACTCTTTTGTTTATTGTCTATAGGCTTGCGCTTGACCACTATCTCACCTTGCCGCACAACACGCTTGCCTAGAAATAACCTATTCACTCTTGACTTAAAGACCCCTAAATTGTAGCTATCGGGAAACACAGCCTTCGGCAGGGAATTCTACTCCTTAGCTGTATGCATAATAAAAGTGTTCCCAAAATGTTTTGTGCGTATGAATGGGATGTCCCCCATAAACCGATGGCGCATGGCCGTACGTCTTGTATTCCGATGATGAAACGGGCTAGGTGGAATTAGATCGTGCAATCCCATCGCACACTCCCCGAAATGTAACCGATAAAAGACCGACAAGCTGGCAACTCGGTGACGATGTTCAAGGCTCTCGATGTTCAACTTAACCAGTGCCTCATCGCCGATGAGCCTCTTGGCCCGCTTTTCAATCGACTCTAGTGCATCAAGCTGGTATTTGGCAGATCCGTCCCAGAGATGAGAACAGTAATCCATGCATGATCGAACTTGCGCTTGATACAAGTTGAGCAGCTGTTCCGGCGTGAAGTACCTTCTCACCTTTGTAAGGATCCCCAACTTTTTGGCAGCCAGCTGAGTTTTGGGCACAATGTATGGTCCAAAATTGAGAGTCGATATCAACGTAACGCCAAGAAGCTCAAGATGGTCCGTTATTGGCACGGTCACATCCCGGCAAGTTGGAGCCAGGTGAAATTGGCTCTTTTTAGAGGAAAAAAGCAGGGGTTAAAGCAGCATATAACCTGACCAGATTGGCATCGCCCCATTCGGAGACTGCCTGCAATGACAGGCTCAAGCGCTCCACCATGGCCTCACGGAGAGACTGGATCTGCGGCATGGTAGCCTGTACGTTGGACAAGTATCTCTCAGCAACAGATCGTTAATGTGCAGCAAGAATAATGTTGCTGAGAGTACCGACCCCTTAGGGGCCTCGGCATTAATATCCAATTGGTCCGACGAGCAGCCATCGATAACCACTCGAATGTACCGATCTATCAGGAAGTCTGCAATCCAATTACACAGACCACCGGGCAGACCGAATGAAGGAAGCTTTCTGCTTTATTGCTAAGCTACTTTCGTGACTTTCGTGCCAGACCCTATCGAAAGCTTTCGAGATGTCAAGGGAGACGGCTAGCGCTGCCCCATGTCTCTCGATGGCCTCACTCTGTATGTGAATGGCATACGTTAGAAGATCCCCAGTAGACCGATTTCGGCGGAAGCCATGTCGGCGGTCGCTAAGAATATCGTTAATTTCTAGGTATGCCAGGAGCTTCGTGTTAATTACACGCTCCATACTCTTACAGAGTTTGGACGTTACAGAGATGGGTCTGTAGGTGGCCGAGTCAGCTCGACTACACTTCTTGGGCACGGGCTGTACGTTAACTTGCTTCCAAGCATTCTTCAGTCTCATATGAAAGGCGGAATAGGCGTGTCAAGATCGGAGACAACTCTGGCGCACATGTTCTAAGCACTATCGCTGGTATTCTGTCACGGCCGCTAGCCTTGTTCATGTCGTCGAGGTTACGCAGCACCCTACGGACGTCCTTTTGATGGATGCGAATGTCAGACATACTCGTCTCGCATCTATCAGAAAAATGAGAGGGCCGCGCTTTACCAGGATACAAACGCGAAGATTCCGCAAAAAGAGAGGCAAATAAATTTGCCTTCTCTTCAGCGGAGTGGGCCAGCGACCCGTCGGGTTTCAGCAGTAGTGGTAGTGAGGAGCGGCAGAAGTTCGACTCGACCGACTTAGCCAGGGACCAAAACGCTTTACTACCTGCTGGGTATGAAGCAAGTTTGGTCCCTATAAGGCCAATGTGGTCGAACCGAGCCCTTCGCAACACCATCTTACAGGACTTGGCCGCCCTGTTGATGGCCCTCTTCTCCTGCCCCACGTCACTCGCTTTGCGCGAACGAGCGTCGAGCCATGCCAGGTAAGCTTCATGTTTAAGCGCGCCTGCGCGATGACATTAGGCGCCAAACCAATGGCCAGTCAACGCTGGACATTGTTACGTCAGAGAACGGAACGTAGTACTCCATTCCCCGACGCAACACATCCGTGACGGCGTCCGCGCAAGACGAAGGATTAGCCGAACAAAAGCAAGTAGGCTGCCAAGGATAGCATGCGAAGAAAGATCGCTTGCCATCCCAATCTGCCGACCTATACCGCCAAACCCGCCGGGTGCCTCTTGGGCTGGAATCGCGCGAGCAGTAGACGGACACAGACTACACCAGACAGTGGTCGGAACTACCTAAAGGTGAAGTAATCGACACAGAGTATCGGTCTGGATCAGATGTCAGCAGAAGGTCCAAGCAATTGGCCGTGTGTGAATCAACACTCGTTGCCCCCTGGACCAGCTGGGTAAGGTTTAGCGCAAGCGAAAGCTTACGCACTCCTGGTGGTGGGCATTAAAGTCCCCCAGTAACACTAATTGGGCGTAAGGGTACCACTGCTGTGCCGCATCAGCCGCCTTACTGATGTACTCAGTGAACCTAGTTGTCTCCTGATCTCCGCTGTGCGAACCGTAGATACAGGCGTAGATATTTTTATCTAGACCTGAGTCCACCAAAGCCCAAAGCGTTGAGAATCTGTAGTCCTCAAGGTTATGGAGACGACGATATCAAATGTCGTCACGGGCGTACATACACACACCCGCGCGCAGTTTAAAATTGTGCTCCAGGGTAAACCTTGGGTAAGATAAGTACGAAACGTCTGACGGACTCGCTATCTGCGTCTCCGTAAGGAAAAACAGCGCCGGTTTCTCAGCCTCTAGGGGGTAGTGGACTGCAGAGAGATTTGAGTGCAGATCTCTAATGTTAGTGAGGTGCACTTTGTGGGCGAGGGGGTGCAGCCGCTGTTTTTCAGTATTCCTTTTCCTTGACTTTGACATTTTTATTTTGTGAGTGAATGGTGGAGAGGAGAAGGAAGTGAGACGAGGTTCCACGCTGCTAACCTACAGACACGCACTGGAAGGACGCCATTATTGGGGCGCTAGGCCGGAGACTGCGGGGACGCCGGAATCCCCTCGGAATGCCTATCGGGCCCTCCCCAACTGGTCGCCAACCAGCACGATGGTGCATGCCGGGATTTTTCGACAGTTGGCGGGGCAGCCTTTCATGTGTGGCTGGCACACTACTTGGTCTACCTGCGGTCGGCGAGCGGCGCACCGTGCCTCGGACCTCGCTACACTCCACGACTAGTCTCCCAATACGCCCTAAATAGCGCGTATCAGGTTGGTCTGCCTGCAGTGGAACAGCTATCTCGACCCAACTCCTCTAGTTGGCTACACCGAGCATCTTAACCGGAACACGGCTAGGCCGTTTCGCGGTACGTCTTTGCCCAGTGGGTGGTCACACGCCTTCAGCCGAAGCCTATCACCAGTTAGTGTCACCTGATTTGCACCACCCGGGGACCACGTGTAGTGTAACAACAAAAGGGGTAGCTCCTTCAGCCGCGGGTGACTCAGCCCCCAAAACTCTAGATTTTGAACGCCTTATGAGATAATAAAGAAAACAAATGATATTTAGTTCGAAAGTTACTTTTTGGACCCATATAGGATCATTCATTGTATGTCACTATGTCTGTCCATGTATGTCTTTGGAACGCAAATCAATTTGTAATGAATATCAAATAAGTGTTCCTGTTTTTGTCTTATTCACTTTTTGACATCGACTGTCGCAATTTAAGTTATTTTTCAGTTTGTAGTGTTATTTGGATATCGGTAGTATTTTTTTGTAAAATAGTTTTTATTTTCACTTTTTTTGTGGTACATAATGAGTAAGTTCAATAGTAAAGTAATTTTAATGGCCATAGTTATGCCTGAAAAGATTACCCGAATAACATAATTTATTATAACCATTGAACTGAGAATGTACCAGGGTGAACTGGACATATCTGCGTACTCCTTTAGAGCGTACCAGCGTGATGTTATGTTATGAAATGGCGTAAACAATAAACAGACATGCGATTGCAGCAATCTCGAGGGATTTGCCGTTGTTTATAAAAGAGTTATGTTGTATATATCCGAAGTTCTGCAACAGCTTTCAAATAAAGAAAGAATCATCCAAATCGGTTCACATAGTAAAGAGATTTGAGGTAACAAACATAAAAAACAGACGAATTAAGAACCTCCTTTATGAAGTCTGTAAAAAAAGCAATAGTGACTATAACAAGTAAAATTTCAAAATTAAAAAAAACCCCCCAACACCACAATCTTGCGAAAACATCCCGATTCAAACAGTAAAACGCCCATAACGTTTGAACGGCTGAACCGATTTTATTCAAACATAGCTAAGAACACTCTCGACACAATCACCTTTCAAACAAAAAAAAACTAAATCAAAATCGGTTCATCCGTTGAGGTGCTATGATGCCACAGACAGACACACAGATACACAGACACGCAGATACACAGCAACACACGTCAACCTTATAAAACCCCTCTTTTTCCGTCGGGGGTTAAAAATACAAATATTATACAAACGAGTACTAACTAAGATGGATACCATCAGTGATCAACGTAATTGTAACCTTCACGACTATAATCCTAAAAGGGGTATACAGTCGTGTGCTGTTGTACCTACGCCAAAGTTCTCAGTTGGTTGCATTAGTTATTATGAGATAAAAGCGAAGTATTTGCCTAGTTCTTGTCAACTGGAACGACTATAATTTTATAGGGGTAGTCAAACATGTGCTAATATACGCCAAAGTTGGTTGTCAGCGTTGTCCAAGATAAACTTAGAAAGAACATATGCATTGTAAAACTTAAAATGGCACTTGCCCGGATTTGAACACACGACCTCACAAGGGAGATGTGAGGTCTTAACCAAAGGGTCACCGCGAGCTTGTTATAATGTCATATTCATATTTTTAAAGCATCTTAAAAAAAACTAGTTTTAAAAGTATGAATATGTAATTCTATAACGCTTCTATTTTTTTGCATTGGGCGATTTTGCTCCTGATACAATTCATTAATGTTTTAACTTTTGTTTGCTGGTCTTCAGGAAAAATTACAAACTTTAAACGAGCTTTAAAAAAAGGTATATACGTATGTATATATCTCATTCACCGGCACTCCGTATCTCTAGCATTTCACGATTTTAGTTTTAGTTAAATTCATAAATGTCCTTTTTCCATGAGCGGATTTTATTGTGTCCTTAATGAAACATAAGACACTCTTAACAAGGTTTAAAATTACGCCACTTTTATTTTTCGACGCTTCCTTCCTTCCTCATAGATTTCATTTTATTTCTTAAATAATCGATAATTCTTTCTCCGTGGACAATATTTTTTGGCTCCATAACAAAAAAATATGTGCTTTTTATAAGCTTCATGAAAATGTAGGTCTTGTTCACCAACGCCACTTGGACCGTCTCCTCCTCATCTCCTTTGGCAAGAAACAATCTTATAGCACAAACCAAGTATATAAAAAAACGATTACCCTAAATTTAATATATACCTACATCAAAAAAAACCGATAACACTAAATTTAATTTATACCTACATCAAAAAAAACCGATAAACCTAAATTTAATTTATACCTATATAAAAAAAACCGATAAACCTAAATTTAATTTATACCTATATAAAAAAAAACCGATAATCCTAAATTTAATTTATACCTACATCAAAAAAACCGATAACCCTAAATTTAATTTATACCTACATCACAAAAAAATATATTATAAACTTATTGCAGTTGGTAAACTGACCTATGTCGATATATAGGGACAAAATTTCCAACGGCAACGTTATTTTGTGTGCATCAGAATGGCGGGTGTATGACTACAAATGGTTATGCTATATGCGTGAGAGCAATGTACGAGCAATGTACCGAATGTACGTAAAATTTGAAGCAATGTACTATTTTAAACCCACAGTTTTTAGAAAAAGTATTTGAGTCGCCAACCTGATATCAGAATGGCGGGTGTATTAAAAATCTGAACAAATTGCTAACTATCTGACTGTGAAATGCCTACCATAGCAATGTACGAGCAATGTACGTTATCATACTAAAAACATAACCAGATGCTATCAACGGTTAAAAAGTTATTATAAAAATAAAATTTCTCCACATTTAGAGCCTGTTTAATTTTATTAGCAACTAGTTATGCTTACGTTAAACGTTGCTATGTCTAAACTTAAGGGTTTTCTTGTGTGAAAAAATGGCCATACTGGCCATGCGATATGCGTGAGAGCAATGTACCGAATGTACGTAAAATTTGAAGCAATGTTCTATTTTAAAACCACAGTTTTAGAAAGTGTGTGAGCTCCAACCTGATGTCGGAATGGTATGGTATGGTGTATTCAAAATCTGAACAATTTTCCAACTATCTGACTGTGAAATGCCTACCGTAGCAATTTAAGAGCAATGATCGTTATCATATTAAGAGCATAAACAGATGCTATTAACGGTTAAAGAGTAATTTTAATAAAAAAATCCCCATTTAGAGCCTGTCCGATTTTATTAGCAACTAGGTGTGCGTACGTTATACGTTGCTATGTCTTAATTACTCGCCGTCAGTGCTGCCAACTCATCTAAGCAAAAACGCGCTGTTAGCTCTTTAAAAAAGAGCTAATTGGGTGCTGGTAAAAAAAAACAAATAAAATCGCTGTATTCGGCGCCACATTAAAAAAAAGACGCCCATTAATTTGAGACTACTACAAACGTATTCTTTTTATTGAAATAAAGTATTTATTTATTATATACTTTATTGTACACCACAAAAACATACAGGACAAACATTTACAAAACAAGTGTACAATGGGCGGTCTTATCGCACAGGGCAATCTCTTGCAGACAATCTTAAAAACCAAACAACATAAAAGAGTTACATACATTATATTACATGTTTTTTAATAATATAATAAAGTAATAACGTGTTAATATAATTATTTTATAAGATAAAGGCATTAAATTAATTCATCATCATCTGATTCTACTACATTGTTTCTGCCGCCGAATTATGGATGGTTTTGATCAGTTTTGCACTTTAAATTATATTTATCTGTGGATGAAATTTCCTGAACACGTCGTATAGAAGTTGATAGTTTACAGTTACTTTTTTTTAAAGGCATTCCAAAGTTTCAAAAAGCGCTATATTTAGCGCTAGGCGCTAGAACGCGCTATTGAACAAATTAAGCGTTAGATCTGGCGTTGAAAGCATTAAGTTGGCAGCACTGCTCGCCGTCCAGCCTGTCATTTTACATTTTGACAGCTCAAAAACTAATCATTTAGTGATGAACTAACGTGGTAACCGATTCGATTTCATATAACAATTGAATTTATCGATTAAAAATTTTTAATTGATTAAACACATAGTTACTTTATTTTTGCTTTTTACCACACTGCCGATGTAGGATAATGTGTTTATCAGTCTATCTACGTATGTATGTATGTTTGTTTCTAATGGCGTTCTAGAAACCAAACGCTTTGGCCGTATTTTGATGAGTCTTACGTCAATCGATTCGTCTTGCGGGTGTCACTAGCTACATTAAAATTGAAAAATAGAAAATGGCGGTTTTTGGGCGCTAAAAGAAAAAAAGGAAAAAGTAAAGTAGTAGCTACTATCAAAATCAATTAGTTTATTTCAAATAAACCTTAGAGGTACTTATGAACAGCCAAAAAAAAAAATTACTCTTGTTGCAAATTCGCTAGCGTCAGTAGGTCTCAATGGAGAAGAATTTTCAAGAAACTCCACGGACACTTTTTTCCATCAGTTTTTAAATTTTTTTGGTTACATCATTCTTCTTGAAATAATACATGTATGTGAGAACAATGTAAAAAGATGTGCACGTCAAGCTTCTATGGTAACAACGAATAAAAAAGTACAATAACAGGCCGAGGCAGCAAACTTATGACCAATCCCAACTGATGGCGCCCGTTCACGAATATGACGCATGGATCGGCACTACTCAGCTCAACCATCATGAAGGGTACCGAATGATCCAACACATGTGCCACCATCAGAGAGAAATTAGAGAGAACATGAAACACTAAACTGCCAGGGCACACATAAATCAACGAAACGACACATAGGTGCAGTGAATGGTAGATTTGCAGTCGAAACATAGTACTCACACATGTGCTGTGCAGTTATATAATACTAAAAGAAATTGAGTTTATACAATACAAATACATTAATACAGTCTTCAGCAGGACCAACAATACTTCTAAACTTTTCTGCCCATCACTTGTTCACCCAAATGGCGGCGGAGTATGTCCAGCATTGAGCCAAGCCTTTTTATCAGCTATGTAATCCCCCAACTTATAATATGCTTGCCTGCATAGTGTGCATTTTATACATTCCCTCTCATTCAGTTTTAAAATGTGGGGCGGTATTTTATTGTAACATTTTATACAGTACCCATAAAAGATGTTGCTACTTTAGCCAGCCTGAAACCTGGTTGAATTAATTGATCCCTATTTCTAGTGACATAATTATGTCTGTTGCCGTTTTTACTAAAAATATTTATATTCTTTGTAACGTACATGATGTTTTCATAAATATATTGACAAGGTAACGTCATGATGTTAATGTCCTTAAACAGTTGCCTTAGAGAATCGCGCCGGCGAAGATTTTATATCGCTCTGATGGCTCGTTTTTGCAGAATAAAAATCGACTCAATATCTGCAGCCCTTCCCCATACTAAGATACCGTAAGACATTATACTATGAAAGTAACTAAAATAGTCTAGCCTCGTGGTACCTACGTCTGTTTAGGTCGCTTCTTAAGCAGTCGGGATTTTTTTCTAAATAGGTACATTTAATCATATAAGTGTTATATATTATTGATCCCCCACACGAAGGGTTGGAAGAAAAATAATTTGGGACTCAACAATATGGCGCCAAAAATCAGTCGTTTTACTTTTTTTCCAATTTTAATGTAGCCAGTGACACTCGCAAATGTTAAGACGAATCGATTGACGTAAGAATCATCAAAATCGGCCAACGCGTTTGGTCTCTAGAACGCCACTAGGTATAAACATACATACATAGACTAATAAACACCTTATCCTCCAACAGCAGTGGGGTAAAAATCGAAAATAAAAGCAAAAATAAAATAACTAAGTGTTTAATCGATTAAAATTTTTTCATTGTTAAATTCAATTGATAATTGAAATCGAATCGGTTACCACATTAGTTCATCACTAAATGATATGTTTTTGAGCTGTCAAAGTGTAAAATGACAGGTTAGACGAAGAGTAATTTAGACATAGCAACGTATAACGTAGGCACAACTAGTTGCTAATAAAATTGAACAGGCTCTAAATGTGGAGAAATTTTATTTTTATAATAACTTTTTAACCGTTGATAGCATCTGGTTATGTTTTTAATATGATAACGTACATTGCTCGTACATTGCTATGGTAGGCATTTCACAGTCAGATAGTTAGTTATTTGTTCAGTTTTTGAATACACCCGCCATTCTGATATCAGGTTGGCGATTCAAATACTTTTTCTAAAAACTGTGGTTTTAAAATAATACATTGCTTCAAATTTTACGTACATTCGGTACATTGCTCGTACATTGCTCTCACGCATATAGCATGACCATTTGTAGTCATACACCCGCCATTCTGATGCACACGTTATTTTTGTTCCTCAATCCAATTTATCTTTTTGTTAGACCAATGTTCGGTGCTTTCATAGTTTATAATCTTTAGTAATCTTACCCATTTATTTTGGTGAATGTAGTTGTTTGTACGGAATCGTCGGTGCGCGAATCCGGCTCACAAATACTGCGTTATTTTTTTTTTTTTTTTTTTTAAACTTTGCCCCACACTAGGAATTTCTGCCTGTATCGTGGTTGCGTTTACAAACATATAAACTCACATACACAACACCCAGAGCCGGAACAACTATCTGTAGGTCATACAAATATTTGTTCCGTGCGGGAATCGAACCAGTCGCACGCAGCGCAGCAGTCAATCGCTCAACCACTGCGCCAACCATGCGCCCAAACTGTGATAAAAATGTGTGACTCAAGCCTTTCATTGTGGGCCGTGTTCGCCCGCCTGGTATGGTCAAATTGATAAAATCTTAACATTCTATCATTGATTTCAACTTTTATTTAAGGATGTTTTAGGTCTAGGAGAAGAGGCCTCACGAGCTCCCCAGTAAAAAGGGTTAATTTGATAAAACGTCCAAAGGAAAGCTAAAGGATTATGGCCATCTATACCAAGGATGGATGGTGCTAGCAGAAGACATGGTGTTTAAGATCATCAGTAGGTAATATGGATAGATGTATCAGTAATGGAACTGGCTCTTATATCCTATATTGATGTATTTTACTAACATCTAATAGATCTAACAAGAAAACCAAACCAACCCAATCACACCAACAAACATAACTTCTCACGACCTCAATGGAAAATTCTGTGACCGAATTTACTTCTCTCATTTCTTCAGGCCACCTGTCTTGGCAACACAGATACTGTCAAACGTGTCCGTTTAAACACTGCAGTAATATTTACGACGCAGATAACGCGTCGTTAGTTAGCTCACATGTTTGTTAAACAAATATGCTCAGGCATCACGTCCGGGGGGGTCTTGGTGCAAATCTTAGAGTACATATTGAATTTTACTATTGTTGTGCGTAAGTGTAAGGTGTTGTCCTGTTTTAGCGATGGTTGCGATGCGATCGTAAGCGGTAGCTACGCTTTTTAGCTCACGCTCATTCACGAAAATCTTGTTATTCGTGGTTTTTACATTACATACCACGCAGCACGAAGCCATACCACGATGACCGTTGCATTTTATTTGTGCCTATCCAATGACTTCTCCCGCTCTGGGTGAAGCGGGAGGGTGTGTCAGACTAAAACCTACCCGTGTTCGTTCAGTTGCTTGTGCCAGGGCCGCGGTAACTCTCTTTCAAATTTGCCCGCGACCCAGACAGGCATCGGCTCTAGCGGACCCCGTCAGTTTTGCTGTCATCTCTTTGAGGCGCGCGAGGAAAGTGATCCACGCAACGAAGCAAGAACCTCTAAACTACGTCCGCCGATTCCTGAACACTCAAAAACATGGCAAGTTTTTATGGAAATGGTTTCGAAGACTATCATTAGAGCCGTTGTAGTAGAAATAGCTTCTGATATTTTCGCATCGCATGGCACAAGGTTCATCTCGTGTATGACGACACACAAAACTCTTGTTTGTGTCACCGAACTTAGGAAGGACGGGAAAATAGTGCGCAGTTACAAATTGTATGTGTTACTGATGTGTTTTTGTTTTTAGTAGTAGGTCTATTTGCTTGTTTTGATGAAATCATTGAACCTTGATGTGATGCTGTATTGTTTTATTTGTCTTATTTTTAGCAACCTGAAAATAGCCTAGTCTTCTTGGCGTGTTGATAGCAAAGTTTTTAGTTTAATTTTCAGTTACGGCAACACTTATATTTATTTAAAACTTCATGCAACGTACTTCAGGTGCATAGGTGGATTTAATGCCTGAGGCATTCTCTACCAGTCAACCAAGGGTGATGGAGGGATAACATGGCAGGTGCATAAAAACTAGAATTCATTATTGAAGTAACATTGAATAAAAACATACATACTATAGCTAGAATAACTATAATAAAAATGGAGCAAAATGGGCAATGGAGAGGGCTATGCTTGGAGTTTCCTTGCGTGATCGAATCAGAAATGAAGATATCCGCAAGAGAACCAAGGTTACCGATATAGCTCGAAGAATTGCCAAACTTAAGTGGCAGTGGGCAGGGCACATTGCTCGCAGAACGGATGGCCGTTGGGGCCGAAAAGTTCTAGAGTGGAGACCGCGTACCGGAAGACGCAGCGTTGGAAGGCCTCCCTCTAGGTGGAGCGACGACCTGGTCGAGGCTGCGGGCGTCCGGTGGATGCGAAACGCACAGGATCGATGAGTGTGGATATGCTTGGGGGAGGCCTATGTCCAGTAGTGGACGTCTTTCGGCTGAAATGATTATGATGATGAACTATAATTAATACGTAAACTTGGGCCCTCACATGAACCGGTGATAGAGCATGCGGTACAAGATGAAAGGTGGGCCAATGTCAGCAGGATCGACCTGAGGAGATTGTCTTTGCTGCAGCCGACTGGAATACGGAGTCTGTCTCAAGTTTCCTAGGTCCAGCCTACCAGACATGATGGTCAAGCGATTCTTCACGTGCTTTGTTCAGTCCTTCAGCTACCGAGGCCATGGGTTATGTCAGAGTATCTGAAGAACTAGATATGCTAGAGGTGGATTACACTGCTCTGATGACGATCAACAATACGCATCAGACATACGCGTGACCGACGACGTCAGTGTAGTTATTATTATTTTAAAACAAGCTTTAGAATCGCGTTCCTGGATCTAATTGATTTAAGCTTTCATTAGACATCCGTCAAGATACTCATTTTCGTTCATTCGTAATACAGCGACGAGTCCTAAGTTAAGTGGTCACATCGCTCGGAGACAGCCAAACAACCTTGAAAGACTGGTTATAGTGGGAAAGAGCCCAAGACAGAGTGATTTGGAAGCAGATCGTCAGTGACTCCGTCAAAGCTTTCCAAGACGGGCACGACCTTCAGCAATGAAGACAAGGAATAAAAAGAAAAAGAATTCAGCGACACTGAATGAGAGATTTGCCTTTCATGTTTGTAAGTAAAACTGAAAAATACCCAACTATCTACAGTTAAGGGTCAAAAGTGCAGTCTCACTCTACCAAAACAGAAAACGCAATTTTAGGGCGTAGAATTTCAACTTTGCACGGTTAGTAGGTATATTCTGTACTTTAATTTCTATACAAAAATATTAAACCAGTTTTGGATAATTTAACTTCTTCTACAAAAACGAGTCATTTGAATTTTGGCAGAGTAAGATTACTCTTTTGATCCTTGACTGTACCTAGTCTTCGAGACTATTGAATAGGGTGTACTACGCATAAAAAAAAAATACCAGTTTATCGATAACAAGACTAAAACAAAACTAATAGTTAAAACAGATTCCAAATTGATAGAAAAACGAAAGAGATATAACAATTTAAAGAGATATAACATTTTTTTTTTTCATTTTTTTTTTTTTGACCCCTTTACGCGTGTCAACGATGATGACGATGATGTTTCCCTCTCTATGAAAACGTGGTTTTCTATGGCAGCGAATGGGCGTCGTGCCATCTGACGTCATGTGGCACGTCGGACTTCTCATTTGAATTCTCGACTTTGTCGCTTTATAATTTCGTCTCTCATCGAGATATTTAAAAATCTTTCAGATATCTTTACTATAGTTAAAGTATTTCATAAGGCAAATAAAAAAATACATGCATATTCTCCATTGGCTTCATGTAGAATGCCAACTTACGTTTAAAGATCATGGGATTATACCGGATTCAATCAATCAATAGGTACCAATTCGGTTTATCTCAATTAGTGTATAAACGATTAGCCAAACATCCTTGTTGACCGTGTGTATCGAATTCAGGATATAGATGTAGGTACGGCTTGTTTCGTTGTCAACACTCTGTTTACATTTGTACTCGCCATTGACAGACTGTGACAACTTAGGCTGTGGTGTTGTTGGTAGGCGGAGCGAGTGCGACACATAACTTTTTAAGATTCTATTGGATGACCAAAGTTTTGAGTTATTGGCTCTGTGGCCCTAAAGAGCCAATAAATCCTCATTAAATTTTCCGGAAGCCTAAGATACTGAAGTACCATGATCATCAAATCAGCCGAAAGACGTCCACTGCTGGACATAGGCCTCCTCCAAGCGTCGCCACATTAAAGTATAGCGCCTTTATTAAATGTGTCATTAAGAAAATATGAATATATTTGGTAGAGTCGTGTAATATTGCCATGAATTTTAAATCCAAGCAAGGAAATAATACCGTCTCTAATCATATTATTTTTCTGTTGAAAAAACCTTGTCTCCTTTCAGTCATAGACTCTTTGTGCCTGTGTTTTTCACTGCAGAACAGATTCTTTTTCCACAGCTGCCGATCTTGATATAGAACGAGCCTTGCCAGTTGCCATCTCAGGTGCCAATAATCAAATAATTGCCTTTAAATACAGAGTTAAATCCATCACAAAAGTAAGTACTACACCTAACTATGCGCCTAACTCTGAAAGAAACAAAAGTAGGTACCTATTACATTTCCTACCCAGACTATTACATATTTCCACTACAAATCTTGCTAGAACTAGTCTGGATGAGTTTTCCCTACACGAGCATCAAATCATTGTCCTATTTCCAAACAGAAACAAAACGTAATGGGGAAACCCGTACTTTCATAGCTAAATAAATATAATGATGTACCTACGTAAGAAACCCGTGTATATATCTCACATAATTATGTGCATTATATAAGAAAACTGTAGGTATTTATTTACGTATCACGTTGTTTTGTTTGAAACGCTTTCGTTTTGTTGACTGACTCCATGTTTGTTCTATAATTAGACGTGAGAGTCTTAATATTAGACATGTTTTTTAATAATACATTTATCATAAAGCGACACACCTTTATTTGTTTAAGAGGTAGGCTGAGTGGTGTTTTTTTCTTTCAGCGGTGTATTTTAGAGAATTTTACCTTTTAAACCGACTGCCCAAAAATGAGGCGATTCTATGTTCAACTGTATACCACAACGAAAGAGTGAAAACAAAAAGAAATTTTATAAAAAAATAAAATATAGCTAATTTCCAAATAAAGCACTCTTTCTTCATCAGTGGGCCCCTCATTACTGAGGATCGTGGTCACTTTAAGCGGACAATCTGCCTCCGTCGACTCCGGTCCAAAGTTGCCATCACCACCTGCTGGAATTTGCTTGAGTACGTAATAAAGCACTAAAAAGTGGATACTTCAATTGCTGTGTTGGTTTGGTACTCGGTTTTCCTGGTTACGATTATAATTTTTTGACACCGACTGCCGAAATTGAAGTTATTTTTCACTTTGTAGTGTTTTGTTTTGGAAGTCGGTTGTATTTTTTTGCAAAAAAAAATATTTTTTCCAATAAATATCTTCGTCTGAGCAAGACGGAGGTTTATGTTGGACAACGATCGATTTATACCACAGGATGAAAATTACACTCAAGAACCATATTGCAGCGTTTGACTTAGCACAAAGGAGACTTCAACACTTGTCTGCTAAAGGGAGATTCGCTCAGCCGAAAACTCCAATCTATTTGTCTCTTCTGTTAATATGCAAATATTTCCGTTAAATTATTATCGTATTATCGTTATATTATAATTAACTTACAGGGCTCATCACTGGTCTTCTTCTCTATTAGATCTCATCCTAGTTTCTGACCCTAACAAAGTAGCCACACATGGACAGCTTTCTGCTCGTTTTTCCTACCATGACCTCATTTATCTCTCCTATAAGATTCGACCTCCTAAACGCAAGGCCAAACTTCTTTTTCTTCGTAGTTTTAAAAACATTGATTTGGAGCGTTTGAAAGCCGATGCGGGTGGTATTGACTGCTCTTCTGTGTTCTGCGAGGATATGGACACCATGGTGTCAGTCTTCACTGAGACATTGTTGGATTTATATGTGGCACACGCCCCGTAAAAAAGTTGAGAGTCGAACACCTTCCTGCGCCTTGGCTATCTCCAGCAATAAAAAACCAGTTGGCTAAGCTAAACAAGGCCAAGCGCATGCACAGGTAGCGGCGGACTGAGGTAAACTGGGACCTTTACAAAGCGATGCGAAATCGCTGCAGTCGTATGAGTAGGAATGCGAAAAGGCGCCACATTCACAGCTCTATTGACAACTTCAACCCAACACAAGTATGGCATTTTTTAAAGACTCTTGGTATTGGCAAACACCTGATAAGAAGGATGAATGCTCACTTTTTTAAGTCCCCAATTACTCTCGATGACCATTTTATATATAATCTTCCACTCTTAACGATCTCTTACACTCTTCGCCTGCCATCGCCGCCGAGCGGACGTCTCGCTGCCGCCCGCCGCTCTCGCCGCCCCCACCGCGCGCCCCGCCGCGCCCCTCTCTCCGACTCGTTGCGCCACTGCGTGACGTCACTGCGGTCGCCGCGTCTCCGCGCGCCGCCCACAGGTGTCGCTACTAGTAACTTCGGTTACTAGTAGGGACATCTTTTTTGGCCCCTTCCGGGTTAAAACCACGACTTAGTGGTCCTTGTTGGATACCTAACGGTGTTAACGAAGCCAAGTGAAGTGGTGACCCGCCCACTTGCCAAGTCCCGTCTGGACACGGCAGTCGGGAGCAGGGTAGTTGGCCTTGGTAGATAGCCTAGTCAACCCCTGTCTCTGCCCCACAGCGATTCACCTGGCACGGGTGTCTCAACCCCGACGTGCCAGACTTTCGGTACACAGGAGGAGGGTGGCCCACCTTCGGTGGGTTCACCGGTACCCTAGGACCCCTGCCACCCAATAAGATTGGTGGCAGGATAACAAGCTTAGGGCTCACCAGATACTCACCTCCCAGTCTAACCCGGCTGGGAGGGTAGGATTCACACATCCCCGGGCCCATCCACCCGGGGAATAAGGTTATCAGCCCCTTAGTAGTTTTAGATTTTCTTTCTCTTCTCCTTGTTCTGGCTCTATTGACAACGATGCATCCCGTTAAGGTGTTAATAGAGCTCGTCAAGGACTTGATGTCGGACGATCCCAGTCCGCGTCATGAAAACCAGGCCCGTTTCAAGATTATTCTTGCCTCCCTTGCCAGATGTGCACCGTACAGTGCCCCTGTTCCCCCGCCATATTCTGACATAAGTCATCTCCCTGAAAATGCGCAATACGCCATTAAAACAATTAAGGAGAGGTTCGCTCAGGACTGTCATCTCCGAGCGAGACTCGCCACTCTTTTTGGCACAGTGTTAGAAACCCTAGTACCAAACATAAATCCGACCGTGGATGATGTACTGGAACCCGAACCTAGTATGGCCCCCGTGCCATGTGAGGAGAAGGACTCTCCCAGATCACCCACCCCACCCGTCAGGCCCACTTCCGGGCCTAGATCACCCACCCTTTCCCAGGGTGAGGTTAGAAAGTCAGATCCAATTCCCTCTGAGAGAGACCGTAGCCCTTTAAAGCCCCAGACTTCGGCTACTAAGCCTCCTCCTCGTAGGAAGTCCGACCGTCTTCAGTACAAAAAGTACAAGGAGCGCGTAGCCGCTTTCCACGCAGATACTAGGTCCAAATCCAAAACTTGGGCCGATGAGGAAGGTGACTCTCCCATCGATATGGACACAGCCCTCAGTACCGACGATAAATGGGCAGCAGTAGCTGACCACATCGATCAGGTGTTACCAATTGACCCCAATAAGCCCGATTTGTCAGAGGACTATGCCACCATGTCCTCTTCTTCTGACTCTGATGACAGAGACTTCATAGTCCACTCTGGAGGAAAGAGGAAAATGAGGAAAAGTCCCCCTCACGCTACCAAGGCCAAAAAACCAGTAGCTAAGACCTCTCCCCAGCCAGTTCTGCCTTGCCCGACAGGCAACCCTCCCCCGCCCCCGCCCCCGCTAGTCCTTCTCAGCGGTCAAACCGCTCGCCTAGCCCTATGGTAGTAGTAAATAATACTACCACTAGGAAGCCTCCTCCTCCTCCACCCATTTATCTTCAAGATAAAGGGAAATGGAGCGACATTTAAAGCGCCTGTGTAACGCGTAAAATTAATTTCACCAAGGCCACTGCATGCCAACAAGGCATCAGAATTCAAGTCCCTACTCCCAATGATTATCGAGGTTTAACTCGTTTTCTAAAAGACAGGAAAGTATCTTTCCATACTTACTCCCTTCCGGAGGAAAAGTATACTAGAGTAGTCATTAAGCGCGTTCCGAAGGAAATCCCGACGGAAGAAATCCGAGAGGATTTATTAGCGCAAAAAGTCCCTGTGTCAGAGGTCCACCGATTGCATAAAGCAAGAGGCGGAGATCTCTACGACATGGTCCTTGTCGTGTGTTTCCCCTTCCAGGGTCACAATCCCATTTTTAATGTCAGGACCGTATGCAACTTGTCAGGCATTTCCATTGAAAAGCCATACCGTCCCCATCTCGTTGGTCAGTGTCACAACTGCCAACTCTACGGTCACTCTCAGACCAATTGTTTCGCTCCTCCCAGGTGCGTTAAGTGCATGGGAGAGCACAGTACCAAGGACTGTTCCCGTCCAAAAGACCGATCACAATGCACGGAGCCTCCCAGCTGCGTGCTTTGTGGACAAGTCGGGCACCCGGCTAATTACCGTGGTTGCCCAAAAGCCCCTAAACTTGCGCCTAAAATGGCCAGGCGTAATGACGCGCGCCAAGCGCGCCAAGCCCCTACCACTCAACCCCCCCCCAGACTAGCCCCTCAGAGGCCTTCACCCTGGGGTAAGCTGAACCACCAAAGTGTGGCTCCTCAGTCTTGCTCCCAGCCGATTCCAGCGCTGATGGCTACTCCCATCGCAGCGCCAATTATTATCCCCGACTCAATGCCCCCCGCCGCCCCTATGGCCGCCCCTATGACCGCACAAAGCCAGAAGGTGGCTTCCACCACCCCTGCTGCTAAGTGCCAGCCCCCTGTCGCCCCCTCCGGGCAAAAGCCATATGTATGCGTCGCTAAAAATATAATTAGCGCGTACTCCATTTTTATGACCCCTCAAGCCCGTGCTCTGGATACTGAAATCCGGAATGCGGGCTCTCTCCTTTCCGCTGAATGCGCCAACCTCTTCTCGAGGTATGAGTCCATCACTAAGGAGCTCGATAGCCTTGTCTACAAGGACGGTCAGTGGGTTCGTAAATAGTACGAACCCGCCGTTCATACAAGATTAATTTACATATTCGTTCCGTCCTCACCGCAGAGGCTCGTCGCGTAATCCTTTTCGATTCTATAAGCTAGCCCGCGTGCTGAGCCATAGTTAAATACCAGTCAGATATTATTGGAGTTTCTTGTCCGTTCTACTCCACGTAGGCTTTTCCGAACGGATGGTAGAATCACTTTATCAGATCCGGCCTTTGCCATCCCCCAAGCGACGCCCTGAGCCGAGGTCCGACCCCAACTGGGGTAGCCCTTAGTGCTGTCGCTTTAGGTTTAGAAACTTTAAGCCTGGCCGGAGACTACATAGCTTAGTCTCCACAGGTTAGTCCGGTTAAGCAGAGGACGGCTACTTTGGCCAAACTGCGAGACGCCACGCATTAAAAAAAAAAAAAAAAAATACGATCTCTTTAATCTTCCATTGCCAGCAAATAATTAAGAAATGTATCCAGTCCATATCCACTAAGGCGGTATATGACGATGGCCTTCAACTGCAAATGTGCCTACCTATTTTGAGTGAGTTCCTGTCGTAACTCATTTTGTTAATTTTTCTGTTTTCATAAACTCCTTTCCTTCAGCTTGGAAGAAGTTCCACGTCCTGCACTGCCCAAAGTTTCAAATCCCTCCTCACCATCCCAATTCCGTCCAATACGCAGCCTCTCAATCGTCTCCAAAGTCCTCGAGAGTATTGTTTAGAAGCAACTATCCTGTTATTTATTATTAATATTTATGTATATTTATGATTTATTTAATAATAATAATATAAGCCTTTTATTCAGACAGGTATAAATAAGTGCATTGGTTGGTTGGTTTGTATACAATTTAGTTTAGTTATGTTAGTTTATAATTTAAGTTTTTCTAATTTCTAAGACATTTCCGTCTGAGTGTCCTCCTTTGACAAAGGCCTCCTCCAAATGCTTCCATTTCTCCCTATCCCTAGCGACTCTTGTCCATGTAGCGCCTGCTACAGTCTTTATCTCATCTGCCCATCTTCTGAATGGCCTACACCGTTTTCGTTTCTTATGACTTGTAAATCAGTACATAATTAATTAAATCATAAAAAATATTTCTGACCATTTTTCTTTTCCTCTGATTGTATGTCTACTCCATTTCCATTTAAGCTTTCTTATAGTTACAGTAACATCCTTTGTTCTTGTGTGTTTCTTTATATCTGCAGTTCTTATTTTTAACCGACTTCAAAAAAAGGAGGAGGTTCTCAATTCTTTTTTTTTTTTTTTTTTTATGTATGTTCCCCGATTACTCAAAGACGCCTGGACCGATTTCAAAAAATCTTCTTTTGTTTTGAAGGGTATACTTCCTAGTTGGTCCCATAGTCATCAGGTCAGGATCTGATGATGGGATCCCAGAGAAATCGAGGGAACTCCTCTAATATTATAGGCATTTATATAGTGATTTTGGTATTTTCACCAACAATGCAATCACTTGCACTCAGAAAGTATAATTTGGTGAAGTGGAACTGATGAAGAAGACCACAGATGGCCACTGAAACTCCTTAATGCTAAGTATGTCACGGGTATAAAATATCTCGAATAGTTAACCGACTATGATTAAGCAAATACTTATAAATGAATGGTACTGATGAAAATGGTACCATTGAACTGTTCTGATAATGAAGCCGGAAGGTAGGCACTGGAACTCTGAAATAAAACAATGTATCCTAGCCGTGCTTGGGCTTGTTGTAATCGTCATGAGATGTTCTTTGGCCATAAATGATTATCATGTAAATTGGAGATACCTACCAAAACTAAAAAGAGAAAAATAAAAAACTTTTTAACAAAAAATCAAACCGACTTCCAGAACAAAAAACTACAAAGCAAAAAATAACTTTCTTTTCCGAAGTCGGTGTCGAAAAACTGAAAAAAAATGGGTACAAAAGACACCGACTTCGGAAAAGAAAAATATTTTTTGCTTTGTAGTTTTTTGTTCTGGAAGTCGGTTTGATTTTATTAGATAGTCTCTTCCCCAACATACTCCTTTCCATGGCAATTTGGCACGTTTCTAGTTTTCTGTTATGGGCTTTAGTCGTTGCTTTGACATCCTTATGTGAGTACTGGTAGAATACAAGTATCAAATAATATCCTTTTCTCAAACATGCTTGGAAATTAGAGCATTATTTTGACAACCTTCTTCGAGATAAATCGAAATTGCAGTACAGGCCAAATACATGCGAGCAGCGGCCGGCAAAAGTTGTATGAAAATCCATATCTGTCGTGTGTAGCGGCCAAATAAATTACATAGTAAACTCATATTTGTCGTGTTATTTAAAAATGGAACGATCTTTTACTTCGAAACATGGCAACCAAGGAGGTAACTTATCAAAGGTTTTATTTAAATTTCGAACTGGCTTGCAAATAGAAAGCTGTTTATTAAAAAAAAACAATATGAACACTTTAAAGGCTTAGCACGCACTTTGATTTTTATTTGCGCGGACTTTTGTAGTATTATACCAGCGCGATTTTATTACCCCAATGCGTGCAGCTTCATATAATTCCATAGGCCGCAGAATGGGCGGAAAAATACTGCGAATAAAAATCGCAGTGCGTGCTAAGCCTAACGCGGGCATAATTATTGTTGTTCGTTGTTCGTCATTGATTTCGAAAAGTATTGACAGTATTGTATTAAAAGTATTTGACAAAATGAGTTCTAGGTGCTACTTAGTTTCAATTTCCGCGCATTATTTGAGAAAAGCACTATACAAGCCTTGGCCACAACTAGGCGTTGATGGACTTACATATACACGTTCGTCCATCAATGCCTGTTTTGCTGGCCGCTGCAGTAATGTACTATTTTCTCAAAAATGCATGGAAATATCGTCATCATTTTAGAAAAAAGAACACGCGATATACTGAATTTACGGACAAAGAAAATCAAAACCATTGCTGGAGCGTTTTTTGAATTTGGAACATTACAACGCTCCAGCAATATTGTACGTATCGGCGTGCTGGGGTTATAAGATACTCTTTGATTGGATCTCTTTTATCATTCTTGGCATACCAAAGTCTCTTTGCTTAGTAAAAATTGCGTTCACGTGGCTGTATAGCCATAAATGCGTTTGCTTTCGTCTTATTTTGTTTTCTCAAACATGCTTGGATATTTGAGCATTATTTTGATAACCTTCTTCGAGATAAATCGCAATTGCTGTACTGGCTATATACATGCGAGCAGCGGCCAGCAAAAGTTGTATGAAAATCCATATATGTCGTGTCTATCGGCCAAATAAATTACATAGTAAACTCACATCTGTCGTGTAATTTAAAAATAGAACGACCTTTTACTCCGAAACATGGCAATCAAGGAGGTAACGTATCAAAGGTTTTATTTAAATTTCGAAATGGCTTGCATATAGAAAGCTGTTTATAGAAAAAAAAATAACACTTTAACACGGGAATAATTATTGTTGTTAGTCATTGATTTCGAAAAGTAATTGTATTTGGCAAAATGAGTTCTAGGTGCTACTTAGTTTTAATTTCCGCGCATTGTTTGAGAAAAGCACTATACAAGCCTTGGCCACAACTAGGCATTGATGGACTTACGTATGTGTGCCTCGGCTTCGCCTCGTCCCACATTTACACGTTCGTCCATCAATGCCTCTTTTGCTGGCCGCTGCAGTAATGTACAATATTTAAATATTTAATAGATATAAATTTAATAATTAAAATGAGTTCCAACGGTTCAGAGGGTGAACTGGAGATTGATTTACTCTACCAGATTTAAAATCAGAAGCCAAATTGGCAATAGAAAACCTGCTTCCAGCGAAGTCAAAAGAAAAATACATGAAAACAATGAAAGTATATGAAAATTTTATGATTTGGAAAATCGATAAAAAGTGAACATTTTCTCCGAAACAGTATTTTTGGCGTATTTTAATGATATTGCTAAAACTAAAAAGCAATCTATATTATGGGCAATTTATTCCATGCTGAAATTTACAGTTCATGTTAAAAACGGCATTAACATGAAAAATTATGGTATTTGAACTACTTATTTATTTCTCTGCATTATTTTGAGAAAAGCACTATATATGCGGAAATGGCAATTGCCTGTCTCGTAATATTTGACCTGCAATTGCCTATTTCCCTGCCTTTGCAATAATGTACTTTTAATGTTCATCTCTCTATTCTCTATTTTTCATTATCTCTTTAAGGCTCCAGTATTGTTTCCATGCGTTTCCTATACGTCGATCTATTTCCTTTGAGGTGAGATCTATTGGTGAGATGATTTGGCCTAAATAGTTATATTCATTGACATAGTCAATGGTGTTGTTATTGACGCAGATAGGCTCTTGCTTACCATTCGTCATAGCTTTGGTTTTTTGGGTGTTCATGACTAGACCAACTTTGCAGCTTTCTTTATCTAGCTCATTTAGCATTACCTGCATTCCATCTTTGGATGGCGAAAGGATTATCAAGTCGTCCGCGAATCACAGACGTGCGACAAATTCTCTCCGTTGACGATCACTCCACGATTCTCCCAATCCAGTCGGCGAAATATCTCTTCCAGGACCGCTGTGATTAGAATAGGTGATACAGGATCGCCTTGGCGGACACCTCTTTCTATTTTTATCTCCTGGCTCTCTGTCTCTAATTTTATCTTGGCTTTGCTGTTTTCATAGATGTTTTCAGGATTCTGATATATTTGCTTTCGACGCTTTGATTTTTAAGCGGTTGCCACTTGCTATATCTCCTCGTGTTCCTACGAATCAAAGGCTTTACTATAATCTACGAAGCAGCAGTAAAATGTTATATTCAATTCTTTGCTTTTCTCGAATAGTTGTCTTACAACGTGTATGTAGTCTATAGTTGAGAATCCACTCCTGAATCCTGCTTGCTCTCTCGGTTGATTTTGATCAAGCGTCTTGGTTAATCGATTGAGGATGACCTTAGCGCACACCTTGTCATTGGACATTAAACTTAAGGTCTATAGTTATTTATGTTGTTCTTGTTCCCTTTTTGTGTAGCAGTATTATAGTCGACGTTGTCCATTGGTGAGGTATTGTCTCGTTCAGCAAAATTTCATTGAATAGGTGGGTAAGAACTGGAACCAGGCGATCTCTGTTTTCAATGAGGAATTCGTTGTTGATGCCGTCTAGAGCGGGAGCTTTGTTTTTCTTTAGGGTGTAAATAGCTTTATCTACCTCTTCCGGTAGTATATCTAGGACTCCATCTCCAGCTGGCAGTTCCGTAGCTTGACTGATTTGCTTTTTTGTATATAGGTCTCTAAAAAGTCAGTAGCTATTGAAAGGATTCCTGGGATTCTATTCTCTCTTTGATGTTTCTGTCTGTAATGTTCGGTATCAATATTTTTTTCCTTTTAATTCTTTAGCTACTCTTTTGATACCTCCAGTTTTTTGAATGCATGTTTTAAGTAAACCTAGCCTGTATTTTTGGCGGTCTTTTCTCATGTAGGACTTGATTTTAATACTTTTATCAGCTATTTCCTTTCTCATACTTTTTGTCTTTTCAGTCCTAGATATGAGCTCAGTTCTATCTTTTAGTAGTTCTTTGGTTGCATTTGATAGCCACATCGTCTTATTCATTCCACTCCTTGGTTTGCTGTTTTCGTTCGTGGTCATAAGCTCTTCAAAGTAGTTATACTTGGTTTTGTATTTTAGTTCTATTGTGTCCCTTGCAAAAAGATTTAGTTTCTCTTTCAGTCTCTCAGTAATCTCCAGTGTTAAAGTATTGGTCTGCTTTACTCTAAACGGTCTGGTTTTCATAAAAGTGTTGAATTGTAGTTTAGCTCTAACCATTCTGTGATTGCTGTTAAAATTGAGGTTTTTAATAACTCGTTCTCATATGCCATTTGTACAAGTTTTCCACCATTTCTTGTTCTCTTTCCTGAGCAGTACGGACCCAGTATTGTCTCCTCTCCTTCGCTTCTGGATCCTGTTCTGGCATTGAAATCTCCCATCACTATTAAGTTATTATGTGCATGATCTTTTATTTTGTTTGTTAAAATTGCGTAGAAGCCGTCGATTTCTGTGTTGCTAGACTGTTTGGTTCGTGAGTAAACTTGCACAATTGACCACATTTTGTTGTTGGGCGGTAATTTTAAGTTGAGAATTGCGATGCGTTCGGATACGCCTATGAACTCGTCGATGTAATATTTCGTCCTTTTGATGAGGTTTTTTATGGTATGCAGATGCTCGATGTTTAAGTGAGACATTTGGAGGGTAGCGGTCGTCTTCCCCCAAGGTGACCGGCCGGCTTGGGGTGCAGGTTGTCCGTTAATCGGTTGTTAATTGCTATTGTTTTTTGTATGTAGGGTTTATTGTTGAAGGCCTTTATCGGGATCTCATTACTATATGCTCTGGCCTTCGATGTAATGAGATCTCGATTATTATTAAGATTTATTTATATGATTATAATTATGTTATTTTAAAATTGTACACTGGATCCAACGTCTTTTTTGTCATCATTTTCTGTAGGGTCTCTAGGGTTTGCTTTAAGAGAAATCAACATTGAGTTAAGCATGCCTTTTGTACGTGTACCTTATTATCACATTGTATTGAATATTGTTTTTGGTATACAATAAAGAATTTGAAAAATATGCCGAGAGGCAAGTCACCGCGGCAACCAAACGAGTATTGTACTACGGCATGAAATGTTAATTTATCTACAGCTACATCTACATTTTATCTGCACCTAACATGATCTTTCTTTTTCCTGCCCTTATCCCATGTTACTTCGGGTTGGCGCAACTTTTTTTCCTCTTCCATACAGTCCTGTCCCCCGTCACGCTATCCCTGACTCCCATTTCTTTCATATTCATAACTCTTTTAGTAAAATGCGTTTCATCCTCCTCATCACATGACCATACCAGGCGGGCGAACACGGCCACAATGAAAGGCTTGTGTCACACTTTTTTATCACAGTTTGGGAGCAAAGACCGTGATAAAATGCGTGACTCAAGCCAGACAGAGGCCGTGCTCGCCCGGCAGGACTGACATGATTATGTACCAAAATCCTTGCTAATGATGGACTGCGGGAGGTTTTTCGAGTGTTTTTATGTTGTATATAAGTATGTATGTCTATTACTATAAAACGCTTTACAGCCCAAACGGCTTGACGGATTATGAGGTGTCGTTGGATTCGTCTCAATTGTGGGAGTGACATTGGCTATATAATTATTAAATATTAAATTGTGTCATCCTCTTTTTTTTGCCAAAAAAAGAGGATGACACAATTTTTTTTTCGTTTTGTAACAATATGGGTGCTAAATAGACCATTCCAAATATATATATCATAACGTCGTAATTTATATATATCGTTTTAAGTAACCATTTTGACACAAATTCAAGATCAGCGTAAATTTGATAAAAAAATAAATAATCTTTAACCATCCAACTTATTTGGAGAACTCGTTCATTAATAAAAGTAAAAAGTCTGATATAAAGTACAGTCATTTCGATTTATCTCGAAGAAGGTTGTCAAAATAATGCTCTAATTTCCAAGCATGTTTGAGAAATAGTACATTATTGCAAAGGCCGGGAAATAGGCAATTGCAGGACATCTCGGCCCCACTAATACGAGACAGGCAATTGCCATTTCCGCCGAGGCATATATAGTGCTTTTCTCATAATAATGCAGGGCAATAAAACATACTTTTTATATTATACATTTAATTTAATTCATATTAAAAGTTACAACAACATTGCTGGAGCGTAATTTCCTGCCGGAGTCTGTGTTTCCCGACAGCTACAATCCAGAGGTCTTTAAGTCAAGAGTGGATAGGTTTTTTCTAGGCAAGCGTGATTCACCGTCGACCACATCATCGCTTACCATCAGGTGAGATAGTGGTCAAGCGCGAACATAAAGGGATTAAAAAAAAAAATATAATGTTCCCAATTCAAAAAACGCTCCTGCAATAAATTTGATCAACATTGCTGGAGCGTTGTAATGTTCCAAATTAAAAAAAAAACCTTCCAGCAATGGATTTGATTTTCTTTGTCCGTTTCGGTACTACGCGTGTTCTTTTTTCTAAAATAATGACAATATTTCCATGCATGTTTGAGAAAAAAAACTCGTCTATCCCATGGGGGATATCGTTGGATAGACCATTCAAAAATATAACGGGTCTGTGTAAACCATTTTTCGATTCAGGGCGCCGCTTGCATAAAATTATCCCCCGCCCCACCCCGCGCCAGCTAAATGGTTGCATTTAGATATGTGAAAAAATCACGGAAGCAGTATATATAATATAAAAAATCTTAAAAAAAAAAATGTTACCGACTTCCACAAACAAAACTACAAAGTGAAAAATTACTTTATTTTTAGAAGTCGGTGTATTTCGTAGGTACCAGTTTTTTGCGATGTGGACACCGACTTCTTAAAAATAAAGTTATTTTTCACTTTGTAGTTTTGTATGTGGAAGTCGGTAGCATTTTTATGTAAAAAGTTTTTTTTATTTTTCACTTTTTAGTTGTACCTACCTAATAGGCAAGTTAGTAAGGTACACACAAATAACGCCAGAATAGATTTCATGAAACTTGAACTTAACCGATGAAATGAGAGATCTGCTTACCCCTTAAGAGTGTACTGGCGTGATATTATCTTATGAAATGGTATAAACAATAAACAGACATGCTATTGCAGCAATCCCTAGAGATTTGCCGTTATTTATCGATGAGTTCTGTTGCATAACTCCGAAGTTCTTCATCAGATCTTCACCAAATTAAAATGGGACCAATTTCGAAATATACTTTTCAAACAAAAAAATAATTTTCAAAATCGGTCCACAATTGACGGAGATATCGGTGAACATAAACAAAAAAAAACATACATAATATCGAACATAGAACCTCCTCCTTTTTGGGAAGTCGGTTAAAAATTAAAAGGAGAACTATCACAGCTAAGTAGGCTTTACAAGTTTACGAGTAATAGTCAACCAATTTTTAAAATGTACTAGTAAAAGTAAACATTTTGTATATTAATGTATGGGGACAACAGTTTTCGAACGGCAAAGTTATTTCTATTATGTTCGCCGCTTTTATTGTTTATGAACGTCAGTAATGTTACCCAATTATTTTGGTGAATTTAGCTGTTTATACGGAACCCACTGTGCGCGAGACAAACTCGCACTTGGCCGGTTCTTTTTACTAACGATAGCCTCGCGTTTCACCACTATCTCGCCTGATGGTAAGCGTTGATGTGGTCGACGGTGAAGCATGCTTGTCTAGCAGTAATCTATTCATAGGGACTCCTAGGTTGTAACTATTAGGAAACACAGATTCAGGCAAGGCAGCTTCTCACAGTGGAAAATCTGTCTTCTTGTTTTTCGTGTGAGGATGTGGCCACTTCTGGTGTCAGAGTTAATTAAGTCGCATCTGGGAACCCCACAGACTTGTTTATTTCAGACTTACATTAACTATATAAGTCCAGGTTTCCTCTCGTTGTTTTCCTTCACCGTTGCCTGTAATGTCCAAGATACACTTAGAAAGTACATATGAATTTGAAAAGTCACATTGATACCTGCCCGGATTTGAACCCACGATCTCAAGCACGAGAGGTGAGGTCTTAGCCACTGGGCCACCACGACATTAAAATCCTTAGTAATCAGATACTGCAAGTTGAACGAACTCATTTATTTCTGTCTCATCTTGAAATATAGTATTTGAGATAACTGCTTGATATTTTGCTACAGTTAATAATAATAATAATATGACCTGACTGAACTTTGCTATTTAACGATTCGCTTCCGCATTCTATTGACCCTATCGCAGTCTACTGCTGGACATAGGTATGTCCCAATGCGCCTCATAACAACCAGTTCACAGTTTCCGCTTCACTACACACTCTTACTACGTAATCCAAGCTGATTAGCACCATCTTGAACGGTTTTTGGGACAGCCCAAGTATAGTCTTCCTATTTACTTGAAACTCTCACCTCTGTGCTATACCCGCTGCTTTACAATTAGCACCTTCCAATGTGTCATCGTTGGCAATCCCCTGCCTATTTTAAGTCGTATTTGAGCCAAACTGACAAATCTTGGAAATGTTTTGCTGTGAATAGTTGTAGTTAGAAGGCAGCATAAAACTGTCAGTGTTTGCGGTGAATTGGTCATTATTCAATAACCTGAATACATAAATACAATTGATTGTGGTTTTATTGTTATTGGCCAAAGCTTGAAGTCAAAATCGTAAAAATTATGTTCAGAAGTTCTATTTGAATGAAATGGATTTACCGGAATTTCTGCGTAAAGAGAGTGATATATAGAAAGTGATTTTTTTGGAGTCTTATCAAAATCTTCCAGCTTCAGACTTCAACGAGTGAAAGCAATGCAATTGCAGAACTTTTGTACCCAAAGTGATATCTATTCGAGAGTCTGGAATACCTTCTGTGCGACCTATTTGTTCCAAATCCCTTTGGTGGTGCGTGTGTTATTTGTGTGCAACGGTCAGGGCACTGACAGTCCTAACGTCGGACCTCTAGTGTGAATTGATTCCCTCGTACTTGTGGGATAAGCAGTGACTAAGGTGTACGTGTCTGTCTTTTAAACTTAGGTAAGGTATACACTTATAATCACAATTAACGCCTATGGTGACAATTTGTGGTATTTGCGATTATAATACTATTGTGAGTAATTATTTGTATTTATATTATTCCTCAATGTCTCACCTCATTCAGGTTTTGTAGGTATCAAGGTGTTCAAATTCCCAATAGAATATTTTTGAATAGATTGTTAAGCTTTACATAATAAGTACCACTAGGAAAAGCGACCGTCTAATTGCAGTCAAGCTGGCTTTAGATGACCAGTAAATAACGAACTTTGTATCAGTCTATGCCCCACAAACAGGTTGCTCAGAAGCTGAAAAGTGCAATTCTGGGATGACATGGACAATCTGATCAATGAGTACCAATGAATGTAGGATAATCGAAGGGGATATAAATGGTCATGTAGGGGCCAAAATCACTACTGGTCAGACCGCGCATGGTGGCTATGGGTTTGGTGAGACAAACAAACGGCGAAGATATCATGGACTTTGCAACGAGACACTCACTAAGCTTGATAAACACAAACTTTCAAAAGAAACAAGAGCACCTAATCACTTATAAGAGTGCGAGGTGGTCTCTCAGATAGATCATGGCATATCGGACTAATACCAGGCGAGTCACAGACTTCACAACATTGCATACTTGTTGCAGTGTATGTCTTGCCAAACCCAATAGAAACCGTAGTAGATAGAACACCTAAGACTTAGTGGAAAGGTATGGACAGATCCAAAGGCAAAAACTACTGGCTGTGGTAAAAGCTTATCTCAAAAACGATATTAGAGTGATGTATGTTCATGCATCACTGCAATATCCTGAAGATATATGGTCCAACTTCGAAACAGAGTGCAAAACAAAAGCAGCAGGGATCTTGGGAGTTTCCATAAGACCTTCTGGAAATGTTAAAAACCCTAAATGGTGGAACGAGAAGGTTAAAGAAACTTTGGTGACTATTGTAGAGCGGACAGATTTGACCTTGATTTGTCTCTCAGTAACCCACTATGACAATCTGGTCTCTTTTAATATCACCAAAATACAGGCAAGTCTTTTTACCGCTAATAGGAGTCGATTCGATCAAACTTCTACTTTTCGTTGTACATCTGTTCCTGTAACTGATCGGCTCGAGCTCCTAAGCATGAAGTTGACACGCAGTCTCAACTTCGTCGCCTCCATTGAGTAAAAAGCCCAAAATGCGGCCAAAAATATGGGCATACTAAATAGAGTGAAGTGATACGCCTGGACAGCTCTTAACTTTATACAAAGCGCAAGTCCGATACTGCATGGAGTACTGCAGCCACCTTAGGAATGGCTCAGCTAAATATCAACTTGCCGCGCTTGACTCGGTGGAACGTAGAGCTAAGAGGCTCATTGACGACGTTGAAGTCGTGGATGCCAAGCTTTACAGCTTGGCTCATTGCCGCATGGTTGCCTGCTTGTCAGTCTTCTACAGACTGTACTTCGGTCAGTGTGTGAAGGGTCCGATATTGAAAGAGATCTCAGCAAGCCCATTTGCCTGAACAGATAACCCAAGACAGAATAACTTGGCGCAGGCAAGTGAGTAGACTCGACCCAAAATAATGGGACCACCAGTCACCAATAATCATCATCATCATCATTTCAGCCAAAAGACGTTCACTGCTGGACCTAGGCCTCTCCCAAACGTCGCCACACTGATCGATCCTGTTCGTTTCGCATCCACTGGATGCCCGCAATTTTGACCAAGTCGTTGCTCCACCTAGTGTGAGGCCTTCCAACGCTGGGTCTTTCAGTACGCGGTCGCCGCTCCAGAAATTTCGGCCCCGACGATTAAAATTTATACTAGAAGGTACTTACTATACTTAAGAGATTTGGGCAATGAACTTAAACAGACTCTTTGCGTCCTTGCCATTCGGTTAAGATAGAAATAGTCTAGGAATTACTAATTGGCGAAATTACTACAGAGTTGGAATAATTGACCAATTCTACAAATGACAGAATCTAATATTAACTGATTCTAAAAATGACCGATTCTACAATTGACGGATTCTATAAAAGACAGTTTTTTTAGTGTGTGAACAGTAGTAGTACTTTGATTAGGAATAAAAGTGCCTACATAAAGTCGGTTCAATCTCAAGACTTCTAACAAATTATTTCTAATAGACTCTTAACGGACACAGTCCATGAATTCACACTCCACACAATTATGCACTTCTTGGGCAGTCGAGTATATAATACAAAAGATGTCCCTGAAACTGGTTTGTATGTCAGAGAGATAAGGTAGTTCTTCGCAGGGAAATGATCGGTAATCCACTTCAATCACACATCGCCACTGGCAGATACTACTGCAATTAAGATAATTAAGTATGTACTGATAGTGATTTATATGCTAATTAATTGAAGTGATAATTTGTCTGTCTGTACATTTATGATAAGTTGTTGAAGACTTCTTTATTTGCCGTCCCATCATTTCATGGTTCTATCTGTATATATAACTTTTGAGAAAACAAATAGTAGGGAAAACTCAGTTCATCTTTTAAGCTTTTTCATTTTAAATTCATTCGGGTTGTTAGATGGATGGACGAAAAGGCATTCAATAGGAGATGAGCTGCCCCGTGTGAGAGAGTACAAAAACAACCTATTTACAACAAAAACTATAACATACAAACAATAGAGGAAGAAAGGGATCAGTCAGGAGCCAATGAAGTACGAATTTACACAGATGGCTCGAAAACAAATAACGGTTCAGGTGCTGGCGTAAACTCCCTTGACCTCAACATTAACTTTCACATACCGCTAGGCACACACAGTTCGATATTTCAATGTGAAGGTGTCGCCTTAACACAAGCTGCAAAAACCGTAAAGCGTTTAGGCATCCAGAACTACGGTATCAGATTGCTATCTGATAGTCTGGCTGTGCTCAAAGCTTTAGAATACAAACTGACTAACAACAAACTTATCCTTGAGTGCCATCTCGCCCTGGAGAGTATATCGAAATCCAATCACCCTCCAGTGGATGAGGGGGCTTAGTGAATCCCTAGGCAATGATGTCGCAGCTGAACTTGCAAAAAGGGGCTCCGAGATGTTAGTGCTATGCCTGTACCCACTTATCCCCTTACCCCTCTCGCAATTTCGTGCGTGGATTCGCCAAAGATCAACAGAACTACACAATAGCAGATGATCACGAGCAAAAGACAGTAGACAGTCGAAAATGGCTTTGCCAAACGTACAACCGCGCCTTACAAAAAAATCTCCTCAGCCTGAGTAGAAATAACCTCAAAGTAATTATAGGGACAAAAACGGGCCACAACCTTCTTAACAAACATCTATTCAACATAGACGCCACGGACACAGCCCACTTTGTAAGGCCTGTTTTAACGCCGAAGAATCAGCCGCCCACGTAATTCTGGAATGCGAGGCCGTGTCATCTCAACGCGAAGAAATCCTCGGAACAGTGGGGTCGCTCCGTGAAGCCTGTGAAGCTCCCAGGAAGCTTCTGTGCTTTTGGACGGAGCTAGGCTGGCTATGTTAGCCAGTACCCCCACGCACAACGGACCAAATGGGAGTCTAATTGCGGAAAAGGGAGTTACTACCACTTAGTATCAATAGCTATCTCAATGCTTATCTGCTAGTGGAGATGAGCATTGAGATAGCATTACCATTAGGAAATAAAACTTATAGAATAGCCCAGTTACACTTTGCGCAAACTTAGGATAACCTGCTACGCAGTCATTGCATTCGTCGCTAACCAACATAAGACCAGTTGCTTTTTCCAGTCATATGATTTTCCATAAGTTAGCATTTTAACATAAGTTATTAAAGAAGAATAAAGAATAAATTTATTTTAATAAGATTATTTTTTGACATTCATGTGAATTCCTAGACCTCACAATAGAGCTCCCTGTGTTGTGAGAGGCTCTTCCGTTCTGTTTACTATTTCTAAATTCTAGATATTCACTGTTAGTAGTTATTCTATGTTTGTATATATATATATTTAAACTGGTTAGATAACAAATATACTTTTTTCATGCATATCCCTATTATACCTATGGCTGTGACAGCCGAAACTTCTGCTTAGCGCATATCGCACGGGCACGAATTCCACTCGATTTTATTAATTTGTATTGTAACACATTTTGGTACAATGAAACTGTGAAAATGTGCAAAAATACTATAAAACAAATCGTCACTGAATTTAAAGAAAAAAAAAGTCACGAACCGAGAAAACTCTTTTACATACAAGTCGCTGTTAAAACCGTCTTCAGCCGTGGATAGGACCCGAACGTGATCGAAGTACTTATAAAAATAATCATCTTAATCAGACGAAAAACGCTAATTACGTCGGCACGGTTTCTTTGTATGGGATGAGGCATCTGTATGCTAGTATTGTATTATCTGTGGTAGATACTATGCAAGACTGCTGGACAAAGTCAGGCGTTTTGCGTATCACATAATTACAATAGAACTGGGCAGACGGACAGTGCGGTGCAAGGAACAGATAAATAATTCACTCACAACGTGTTTGCGATAATTAAGTGTAAACAGTCGTGTCAGACAGTGAGCTATCAAATTATTATCATTAATTAAAAAAGTGTCAACAATAATATTCCGGGTTCGGTTATTTACCTGGTGGAACAACCTATTATAAGAGCATCAGGTCAGTTTTTCGTAATTATTTTAGTGCTTCTGTTGGGGTCTCTAGTTTGAACAAGACATCGTTTTGTTGGATATGCTTATTCTTATATTAGATTTTTTTTCGTGATGAACCGACTCTTGACTTCGGTCTTCGACCTCACCTGATGGAAAGCTGGATAAGGTCTACGAATACTAAGAAACAAGCGAGCTTATTGAAGTCTTACGGGTAGTATGCCCAAGATGCCCAACGAGTAGAGGCGGATTAAAAGTCGAGAACGCCCTAGGCAAGTACCTCATCGGCGACCCTCTATAACTAGTACTTAACCAAAATAAAACCCCAAACCACGATGATCATGGAAGCAATCTATTATACCTTTGGTCGTTCTAATTTAGATCTCATGAGCTACTCTTACAACATAACGTTTTTGCTCAGTATTGCTCTTGATAGCAAGCAAAGCATAGTGAATTTCTGGTAATGACTTTTACAAGCATCTGCTTGAGCTGTATCTTACGAACTTCTATTATGAAATCAGGCGATGTGTATAGGAATAATCAAGAAGGAGCATGCTTCGGAAGCTCTTTATCTCTATATAATTAACTAGCTTCTGCCAACGGCTTCGCTTGCGTGTATTATGCATATAAACCTTCCTCTATCTATTAAAAAAAACCGCATCTAACCATACATAGGGACAGACAGCGGAAAGCGACTTTGTTGTATACTATGTAAGAATAAGGAAGAATATATTTTATATTGTATAAGTACTTACTACTGGAACTTGAACTTACTTAGTACTTACTTGTATGATTTATAGCATTAATTTCATGTTTTCGCCCCTTGTAACCTCGCGCCCCGAGGCACGTGCCTAGTTTGCCTTAGGGATAATCCGCCTCTGCCAACGAGACCAGTTGGCAGACAGTTTTTTCACGTTGGCCCTTCACCTCAAGTGTTTCGCTCTCGATAATGATCTTGAAAATAATATCGGTATTATCTGCTGATAAGGATCTTTTTAAAATTAAACTGCATACCAGTTGGTTCCGAACAGCGGAGCACGTTTGTTGCGCGTTGCCATAATGTAAACATACGCTTGAACAGTAGCAAATTCAGCAATAATGGCTCTTTGCAGAGTTCACAGAAAATATTGTTCAAGTTCGTTTAAAAGTATTGAATTTTATTGTAATTTAAAAGCCTTAAATTGTAATCACAATCAACTAGGTAAAGATAAAGTGACTTTATTTTAAGGTTGCATTCAGTAGCGTATTATCCTTAAGAGAAGAGGGCCATGGTCCAGGGCTGCAAACTACGAGTTTGTAGCCATACTTAATTGAAACTTATACTATTACCTGCCGCCCCGTAACTTCTTGTCTAGAGAAAGTCGAACCTATTCGAAGTGAGGTGCTGAAATTTTCGAATTCTCTTCGATCGCTCTCGCATTTTTTTCATTTATTGGAAAATCACCTTTAAATCATTAGCTACCATAGAGAAGAGTAATCCTCAAAAAAAAAAAATGAATGTAAATGTATTTTCTTTCTTTCTTTCTCTTTTTAGGGTTCCGTACCCGAAGTTTCGAAACGGAGCCCTATTTATTGCTGTCACTCACGTGTCCGTCTGTCTGTCCGTCGTCTGTCACACGGGTTTTACAGTCAAACGGTTGGAGCTACAGTCTTAAAATTTTCACAGCATCTTGTTGACCCAAAGACATACAATACAAATTATCAAAAATATTTTTTCATGTATTTAAGGAGGGCCAGCTTAGGGGTGGGGAGCAGAAAATAAAATTTTGACCTAACTACCCTATCCAGTATCGTTGTTTAGAACTAGACTGCTGCGCTGCGTGTCGCGGGTTCGATTCCCGCTCGGAACAAATATTTGTATGACCTACAGATAGTTGTTCCGGCTCTGGGTGTTGTGTATGTGAGTTTATATGTTTGTAAACGCAACCACGATACAGGAAGAAATTCCTAGTGTGGGGCAACGACTATCATTTAAAAAAAATGAAGATACTGTATATTTTGTTTAAAAATATTGGAAAACAAAGGAATGGGAAGCCATTAGAGTCAGCTTTATTAAAAAAATGTTCCGTAGATTTTTTTAACTTTCCATTGACCTATTTAATTGGCATTTGGAAATAATGTTTATTATTACGTATATTTTACTAACAAACACCAATATATTGAGAAATCAGATTTTTTCTTTGAAATGCCCTCAATTTTCCTATTACAACCAACTTAATTTTGCGGTTTGGTACGGAACCCTAAATGTGCGAAATCCGACACGCACTTGGCCGGTTTATTTTTCATATAGGGGTTTACCAAAGTAGTGTCTAATGTGTTATCACCTACTATTTTTTTTCTAAAATACGTTTAGGAAACCTCAAAAAAGTTCGCACCTCCAAACTTAAAAATGATTTTGCCATGCTCTGATTACGTTTCTGTGGTCCGTTTTTGCATCGCATGCACGGTTCCGGAGTTATAGAAATACTTATCTATTAACAAAATCACCCTCGATAGCGTTTCATTGTTCGTCAGTTCTTATCTATTGTCCACTGAGCAAGGTGAGCGTTGAGGGTTGTTTATCTATTACTCATTTCAGATAAGCAACATTAACGTCATTTCTGTTGTCTGAATTATAATGCTGTTTATTATGGATCAATAAAACCACTTTTATTAGGTATCTCTTTTTATTACAATTTTTATTTCGATCTCTAAAATATAAACATCGTTGTACAGTGTCACCACAAACTGAAGTCAAATCATTTTGAAATCTTTCAACATTCCAGTCCCATTTTTTTTCGCAATTAACGGATAAGAAGATGAAAACAAAAAAATCTACTTCAGAGGAAAACAAAAGAAAGTTGGCAAATTCGAACAATGAACATTATGTGGAAAACTTAAATCATTATTATCATATAAATTTTGCTATACTGGTAATTAACGCCTCTGGTGACTATAAAAAAAAAACATTCATCTACTTTGAAATTGCAAGAAGAGAGTAATTTTAAAAATTCCATTGAAACACATACGAAAATTATGTCTCTAGTCTTCTTTACAATGAAATACCTAAGTACAGCAGTCAGCTACATTTAGCATTATGGGTAAGTAACTAATTAATAGGAAAAGATTTATCTCATTATAAATACAGAATCACGAGCTAACGTAATGAATACCGTCATAGATCTTTTCATATACAGTCCATTCTTCTTTGGAATGCGCTTCCTCCCGAGATCAGGATTCAGGACGGCCACCAGTCGGTATGCATTCAAGCGGAAATTGTGGATTTATTTCAAAACAGCTAAGCAGAGTCATCTTTCTTCTTTTCTGTTACTTTAAAAATATATATATATTTATATAAGTATATATTATTATCTATATATACGTACGTGTATTTTACCTATTTTAGTATGTTATATAATCTGATTTTATTTTTATTTTTTATCAATGCGCCTGCCATGTTATCTCTTCACCACCCTTGGTTGACTGGTAGAGAATGCATATTAATTCCGTCTTTGTACCTTTTGTGCATGAAGTCTAAATAAATAAATAGATTTAAGATCATACTTTGTAACCTACATTCTGGAAAAAAATGAATTTGAATTAAAAATAAAAGACTCTCATTGCAAAAAAGGTTTGAAAAGTCAAAATCTCTGGCAATGTGAAAGTAGTAGAAGAGCTATGTGGAAATTCTTAAGGCCTTTTTTTTGCCTCTTTCTGATTGTTTTATTTTACAGCGCTACTCACAAATAAAAAATGTAGCCGATCTTGACGAATGATTGAATTCCTTTTTGCTAAATAATCATTATCTAAGCAACGCTAATTATTAAAATGCAAGGGTTTAACCCTTGCATTTTAATAATTATTATATATTTATCATTGCGAAGGGATTATTCTGTAACTAGTTTTCTTCGTATTGTTTGTTGTTTTTTTAAATATATGAATACAATTTTGCTGTTCTTGTTCAACAAAATGACAAAATGTGTATCTATACTAATATTATAATCTATACTAATATTATAAAGCTGAAGAGTTTGTTTGTTTGAACGCGCTAATCTCAGGAACTACTGGTTGGAATTGAAAAATTAGTTTTGTGTTGGATAGTCCATTTATCGAGGAAGGTTATAGGCTATATAACATCACGCTACGACCAATAGAAGCTGAGCATAAATGAAAAATGTTGCAAAATCGGGCAATTTTTTTCATTTTTGAGAGCTTCCGTCGCGTGCGCTGCGTAAATAATCATATATGTAGCGTAGGTAGGTTAGATGAGTGGTAGGTAGCCAGTTGAAGGGAGCGAAGCCGCGAGGGTCAGCTAGTCTAATATATGAGGCTTTATTGATGACTTTTTGTAGTCGATTTTGTTAGTATTTGCCGACTGTCCTTTGTTTTTCTCTTTAGTTGTTGAATTTGTTCATTTTCTGTATACTTACCTGTCAACTGCTTTAAGTCGTTGTAAATGGCGGAAAGATTATTATTGTTATTTTCCTTCGGTACCTTGCAAGTGGTTTTGAATATTTAAATGTTAATGTGCAACTGCAATTATAATGACAGATTATTTATTTTTTATTCAACACTTTATTTAGTGGTTACCGTGGTTATTTTCACCATGGTTTTTCCAACGTTGACATGAGATGGCCCACGCCATGTGGGCACTTCGGGATTTTCTAGAAAATAAAATGGCCTTAAGAGTTTCCACATAGCATTTCTAGTCAAAATCAAAATATTTTTTTTTTTAATTTCACTTTGGCACTTTTTATTAAAGGTCGACAAAAGGTGCAAGGTTCGGGTTAGTCGTTTCCTATGGAGAAGAACCGGCAAGAAACTCCATGGTTACTCTTTTAAAAAATGGTTTGGTTTTACAATATTTCCATGTTACAGCATTAGTACTTAAGTAAGTAAGTAATCATTTATTTGCTCAAACATGAGTACAGTACACACAACAAATAATTGTCAATATGTAAGGCATATTTTTTTTTTTTTAATACAGCGCGTCATGTTTGCCTTAGATAATGGCATACAAATATTTATAATAGAAATCAATACAAATCAAAATAATTAAATATAAATCAAAATAATAAATCTAAAATATCATGTCATCTCGTCTTAGATGGGGGGACAACGTAGGCCCGACAATAAGTCGCAAGAAACTAAAAAAAAAAGCTTATATATTATATAAACAAAAGATAAAGAGATAAAATCTTAACAAGCATCTAGAAATCTAGAAGGCCTACAATGTTCACACATTTACAAAACAATCGGTAAAAGAATCTATACAAAGAGACAAGACTAAATTTAACATGTGGCACAAATGTTGTTATCAATGCTGTAACTATTCTTAGCAAAGGGCTAAAAAGATGATTGAAAACCATTGTAAAAAGTATAATTAAAAAAAAAGAAAAAATATTGAGAATAGTTAGAGACATCCACACATTTGTGACGTTTATGAGTTACCGGGGAAGCCTCATGCGCAGAAGGAGACAATTTTTTTATCTTCAACGTAGTAATTTATTTATTTACTTTATTGTACACCACAAAAAAACATACAGGACAAACGTTCACAATAACAAGTGTACAATGAGTTGTCTTATCGCACTAGGCAATCTCTTACAGACAACCTTTGTATGGACTGAACGATAGGAGAAGAATTTAGGGCTGTCAATGAACAAAAGTGTCACCAATACATGTAATAAATCTGTAGAAAAGTTGTTTTTGTACATCGCAAATGTTTCCAAAGAAATTGCCAGGGTGTTAATGTTAAAAGATAACCAACAGAACCCGTTGCCAACATTTTTTCATCTTTTGTCTGTTTAGTTATGCACGCATCACGTAAAATTTACGAAACCAATGTAGATAGAAAGTTGAAACTGACCGATGGAAAGTTCAAAAATCACATCAAACGTGTCCTTATTAAAAAAGCATATTATAAAATCAAGGACTACGTTGAAGATAAAAAATTTGGTTTTAACTCCTTCTGCGCATGCGGCTTCCCTGGTAACTCATAAACGGCACAATTGCACAAATATGTGGATGTCTCTAACTATTCTCAATCTCATTTTTTCTCTTTGTTTTTGTTTTTCTTCTTTTAATTAGAATTTTTTACAATGTTTCTCAATCATCTTTATAGCCCTTTGCTAAGAATAGCTACAACACTGATAACAACATTTGTGCCACATGTTAAATTTAGTCTTGTTATATTTTTTTAGTTTCTTACGACTTATTGTCGGGCCTACGTTGTCCTCCCATAGTACTAATGCTGTAACATGGAAATATTGTAAAAACAAACCATTTTTAAAAGAGTAACCATGGGGTTTCTTGCCGGTTCTTCTCCATAGGAAAGGACCAACACGAACTGTGCACCTATTGTCGACGTTTTATAAGTGCCCATGTAGGCCTATGTGAAATAAAAAAGTTTGATTTTGATAACTTTTATGTATAAAAATTTGGCTAACTTGAAGTATTACTTCGTTCTTTGTTAGGTACAAATCTTTCAATAAAAATAAAATGTGTCTGTGACATTTGAAAGTAGCATTTGAATGTAACCTAGTTCCTCTAACTATTTATGAATATACATATATAATAATCCCGAAACCAAGCACAGAAACGAACCTCTTTAACTCAAACTAAATTAAAAACTCAAATTTTTTAACGTTGCCCTTGGTCTCTAAGTTATTGAGGTTCTACTGTGTATGTTAGGTTGAATGGGGACGTGTCAGCAGTTATCGTAATCATAAACCTGGGCCACAAGAACTTAGTTAACAAACGTAAGATTACTAAATAATATAATTATTGTGACAATGTATTTACCTCTACTTCAAGGGCTTTGGTCATTTGCAAATTAAAAATATAATTTTTGTTACTATGTTACTCAAGATGGACGTAATCTAATATACGTCCACTATACAGGTTATTTACAGCTTCATATTTTAGTATTTATTGTTTTCCAATAAAATATAACCAAGTCTTTCTAGCAACCAATTTATCTAAGTACTCGTATTCTTTAGCTTTTTTAACTTAACGGTGGTCGGTCATTCTTCCATACAAACGTAGTATGGCGATTACTACACGGTTTGATGGTGTAAGTTCAAAAAAAAAAAAAAAATTTTTCAACAAACAAAGTAAAACAAAACATTTATCTGAAAGTTATGAACGCCGTTATTAAGAAGTGAAGTTCCATAATTCAACACTAATTTTAATGCATATTGGGCGGCAATAAATACTATAAGAAGAAGGAAAATGGCAAAACAGACACCATACGGGGAAAGATTTGTATTTAAAAAATGCAAATAATTTTATTTGAACAGATACTTCGATCAATGCATTATTCAAAAGCAGTTTTCTAAGTCTTGAAATTTGCGGACAACAAATTAAAATTTGTGCGTCGTAAAAAACTTAAGACCACTGTACTGAAGATTCTTGGAATACGTTTTACAGAGCGTTTGAATCCGGAACATAAGAATGAAGTGGTATTGAAAATACGTGCATAGCTTGTGGAGTGAACTTCACACACCTACATAAACATTAGAGAATTATTAAGTTGTTTTTTTTAACAATATGTTATTTTTCCTCTAAAGCGGTAACGCATGCATCTAATCAAATAGTAGGAACCAAACATCGACCTCTGATAAGGCCACTATAATTGCAGGAATAAAAGAGTAATATTATTTATATTAAGTAGGTACTATCTCTTGTAAATGTAATTACTTCTGTTGTTGTCAATTTATAAGAATAATGTGACAAACAGACAGATCAGTCTCTTGTGGGAGGATACCGCGGCCTATTGTCTTGTAAGATTAATTTATTTGTTTGTTGTGAATATAAAGTTATGTTGTGCATTAGAGTATCCGTGCTTATAATATAAAGTGAAAATGTATTATGGGAGGAAACGTTTAAGTTTTTTACACGCTAATATGGTCAAAAGGTTTGTTTAATAGCTGTTATATCTTAACACAACTCTCTTATTATATCCATTTTCCATTTATAAAGGAAATTCAGATACAGGGTTGCCAGTTCTTCTAGATAATTTTAATAATAATTAGAGCACGCAATATTTTTGTTATGGCACTAATGCGTACAGCATATTTTTATCGTGTTTCCTCAACTTGCAACGAATAATAGAATGTTTAGGGTGTTTCTGAGGTCGTTGTCATGACGACTGAATGGAGTGGAGTGGAAGAAGTTTTCTTCAAAATGACTTAGAATATATGTTAGCAAGGCTATTGTAAATATTATAATCCAAAGTAATATAAAAAGGCTTGTACTGAAAACGTCTTAATATAATCAAGAAAAGATTTGCTTGACAACACGAACAAAGGTAAAGTACTTACTTATCTGTTTAGGAAAACGAACGTTACACAGTTTTTGACTCATGGCCGGATATGAAAACTGTCAATCACATCGCTATGTCTAAAGTACACAAGATTAGCAGTGACTAAGGTGAGGCAGGTAATTTTCCGAGATGAAAAGATGTTTGTTGTGTGGTGATGAATGTTTTCTACGAATTAACTTCATTTGTTCTCTTTAGAATTGTGAAAGTTTTGTTTAATTTATAGTTACAGTTTGTTAGCTTACTCTAATTTAACAAAGGTGTGTGCGATACGGACTTAGATGAATATTCACCCTTTAAATATCTCGTCAAGAGATGAGTTTCTTCTCTTTTAGATCGTAGTGACTTAATATGGTGTTGTGTATTGTTACTTTCCGTATTTATTAGGTATCTGGATTACTTTCTTTTATTCCTGTCATTATCTCTGCTGTGAAGGTACGTCTTTATCAATTATAATTTTTCTGAAAACTGACTAAGAAGTTGCGTGCATATTGGTTGTCATGGTACGGATACTTGAGCATGTGATGCAGATGTTTCGGAAAAAGGAAAGGAATTAACTAAAGAAAAGATATGACCAGAAATAAACAGAGTGACTATTAAGATGATAAGTAATGTGTTTACAAAAATAAACATGTTCGAAACTAATTGGTACGAAGATTGAAATGATGGTATTTTGCCGTAAGGCACGAGGTGTGGTTACACCTCATACAAATGTAAACTGTAAAAATTTTGGTGTATCAAAATGCTCAAGATGCCATTTTTAGAGTTGCGTCATTCCTCAAAAGGAATAAAGGAACCCTTATAGGATCACTTCGTTGTCTAGTGCTTTCATTGTTTATGAACTTTAGTAATGTTATCTAATTATTTTGATGAATGTAGCTGTTTATACAGAACCCTCGGAGCCCGAGTCCAACTCTCACTTGGCCTGATTTTTCTAAACCAGTGACGTGATCTGTTGGACGTGTCAATGTTTTTTTATTTACTCGAACATACGGTTTAGACCCAAGGAGCACTATCATCTCTCGGGGTAGACGGCGCCAGCTCATTAGAGATAGTAGTATTATTTACTTTGTAGTGATTGCAGCAGGGAATCGTCCTATCAAAGTTTACCTTTTATTCGTTTACATATTTGATATCCTTTCTCAAAGCGATTACTACGGAGATACGGTGGGAGTTTTTCGACTTGATGTAGCTAGAACGATACAGGACAGTTTATTTTTTATTATACTAATGAAATTAAAAGCGAACCATTATGTTGATGGAGAGTGAGAGGATGGGCAAATATTAAAATGATAGATTGTGTGAGGTAATTTTTTTTGGGGAATTATAAAACGATCGAATAAAAAATAACTTAGCGACTGGTGAAGAAATACTGTTTTAATAACTTGAGCGGTATGAATTTGAGTTAGCGAAAAATTAACTAAACTAACGACGAATATTGATTAATAATAAAATCCAGAACGAGCTTACAAAAAGTGGGTTGTGATTAATCCATTTCAGATATTAAAATTCTAGCCGTGCGACTAGAAATACAGAGAGGGCAACTTCAATATTAAGATAGAGACGATTTTTCCAAGAGTGAGCGAAGCGAGCTCGTGAACTTAAGGCACCCCGACACGGATAGGTTAGGTTCGAAGGGGATGACGGGAGCTAAAGTGAGACAGACAGAAAAAGGAGCCCCGCAGCGGGGCTCCGTCGACAAACTTTTATTTTCAAGACGCCAAATATTGAAAAAAATGCAGGACGTAATTGACACTCAAACAAATATTAAGTCGCTCAAATATTATGAAGCTTCTCATTTTGTATTTTAAGTAACTCAAATTAATGTTTGTAAGTTGCTGTTCTGTTGATTTCTCTCACTTAGTAATACTGTAACGTAAATTAATTATTTTTGTCAATTAAAACTTTAATTTACAGTCACTTGTTTAAATACTTCCCATTTTTTTTTAACGTAAATGTTATTTAAAAGGACCCACCTTGCCTTTTATAATAACTACTTTGCGAAATCCAGGACTAGAATTATAATATTATCTACTCAATCCTATGGTCTTTTTAACCGGAATATATACCTATACCATCATCAGTGACCATCATCCGACAGATACCTACGATAAACAAAACTAAAACATACTTATCTACGTAATATCTACGATTGTGTAACGTCGCCCTAGTTTTTCGAAGATAATCTTTCTACGATTTACTATATATCTTCACGGTCAATCAAACTAGCTTAAGCCAACGGATATGCCTGCGTAAAAGTCGTACACTATCCCAAAGAATCATTCTCTCAGGATAAAAAAAATCCTATGTCCTTCTCTAAGCACCAATCTTCCTCTGTATCAAAATTCGTAGAAAATACTTTACCGGTTTATACGTGATAGCATAAAAACAGACAGACAGAGTTACTTTCGAATTTGTGGTATGGATTAGACAAAACATTATACATATTGTCGTGAGACATAAATATAGTTAACATATTAGAGTTCAGGCGACAGTCGTCTCATCGCATGTACATACTCGAATATTTTCAAGTCAAGATGGCGGGCTATCAAAAGGTGATCCCGAAGAGAGAGAAGAGGCAAGGCTTTTAAACATAGTATAAAATATAAGTATTATATCATTCTTAGTTATGAATGTAATGTTGATGATTTTCTTGTGTGACTTCAGGGACGTGAATTTGCGACATGTGGTAATGGCGAGTATGGCTGCAAACAACGTTCACTCTCCCGTCATGGAAGCAGAGCTTGAAGAGGCGCTGGAGCTTGCTGGTTAGTATAATTGTAATTTAATATGTACATCAGTCGAGATAGACGGATTTATTTGTATCTAGTTTCTGCAAGCGACTTCGCCCTTGTGAAATTCGGCAATTAGCGCAAAGGAACGGAATACCGACAAAAAAAAACTGCTGTTCATATGTGATTGATTAAAAACATGCAAACATGATTTGTACATTTATAAAATTAGTGTTTCGTAGTTGGATTAGCAATGAATGGATAATATTATTATATATATAATATCATATAATTATTCAATTGAAATTAATTTTTAATAATATAATTATTTTTATTTAAATTATTATATTATTGCATTTATTTCACTCTCTAGGAAAGGATATATATTTTATTATTTATCTTTTCCGAGAGAGTGAAATAAATTCATGTTCATAATAAAACATTTCATTACCTTAATTAACTTTCTTCAAAACATAATACAGTGGAATTACAGGACATCTAGAGATCAGATAAGCGACGGAATCATAATGGATGCAGTATTTTTGGATTTTTTATCTGTTAATCTTTGAAATTGTCTTGCTATCACGCGTTAATTAAATATTTTGAATGGTACTTAGATATGAAATAAAAATATTTGGGTAAACATTTTGGTAGAAGGGAAAATAGATCCTGAACGAAAGACTGATGACCTTGAAAAGTTTGCAGGGCAGACAGGATGTGGAAGATAGAGAACCGCGTGGTATGACGTAACTTGAGGAAAGCCACACAGCACCGAGACGGCTCGGTGGTCACTGCTAGACAAGGCACATTGTCAAATCTTTCCGTATAAACCAAACGTGTCAGTGACTCATAGAAATTAACGGCCCGTGACAAGTCTGACTATTTGTAATTATTATCAAAAAATCATTTCGGTTTTCGCAATTAAATATCCACGGCTGATGCGGTACACAATTTGGTTGATCACATAGTAAGAAACCTTGATAAAAACTGGAAATGCGTTGCTCTTTTCCTGGTTTTTGCTACGGCATTCGACACGGTTTCGATTCCTTTACTATTGGAAAAAACTGGAGAATCTAGGGATACGGGCTACTCAGTTATCTCTATTCTGGAGTTATCTTACCAATAAAACCCAAAGTGTGAATTTAGGGTGTCATATCAGCTCCACGTTGCCAATTGCTTACGGAGTGCCCCAGGGCAGCATCCTTGGACCGAGCCTCTTTTTGTGCTATCTGAATGACTTATGTAATCTCATCATAGAACACGCGGAGATATTTTCTTACGCGGATGATACAGCATTTGATTTTTCCTCGAACAATCGGGCGGAAACGTATTGTCTTGCTCAAAAAGGTTTTGATGCTGGCTTAATAAGAATCTTCTCACGTCTACAAATCTAAGTGACTTAACTTTTCGATTCGCAATTCCACAACTCCATCTGATGACTCCCTTCAAACTACTACTGGTGATACCAGTAAAGAAAAGTCACGCTTATAAAGTATATCACTAGGCCTAGAGTGATAGATGATAAACTTACTTTAAAAAAATAGATTCTAACGGTGTACGTAAGCTTATTTAAATTTTTAAGTATCTACGCCAACTAGCAGATGCTGATGTCATGAAGATGGTCTATCAGGCGCTGTGTCAATCGGTCTTGAATTATTGCAATACCACCTGGGGAGGTGCTGCCAAATCTAACCTTATCAAAGTTGAGTGCGTCCAAAGAGCGGTCCTCAAAGTTAGCTGTTTTAAACCTCGCCTATTCCCTACCTTGACCTAGGGCGGCCAGGTATGGGCGACTGACCTGACGGCCGGCAGCATCGCTATTCTGCGAAAGCCGCAGAGAGCGGTGGCCGTCAGAGTCATCAGGGGTTATCGCACGATCTCCTATGAGGCGGCTTGTGTACTGGCCGGATCCCCGCCCTGGGACCTGGAGGCGAAGGTAGTGGCGTCACTGTACCGGTGGCGCGAGGAAGCGTGGGCGCGGGGCGAAGGGCCGATGCAGCGACATATGGAGCTGCGTCGGTCTCAGCTTCGTGCGGTCCTGGTGGCGGAATGGCGGGACAGGCTTTCACGCCCTACCGCCGGCCTCATTACCATCGAGGCGGTCCGACCAGTGCTCGAGCGCTGGCTCGGGAGGAGGCACGGCTCCCTGTCGTTTCGGGTGACGCAGGTGCTCTCGGGGCATGGTTGCTTCGGGAAGTACCTGTGTCGCATAAACAGGGAGCCGGACGCCCGGTGTCACCACTGCGTCGACTGCCGGGAGGACACGGCGCGGCATACGCTGGCAGAGTGTGCCGCTTGGGAGGAGCCACGCCGTGCCCTCATCTCTGAAGTAGGCAGTGACCTGTCGCTGCCGGCCGTAGTCGAGTCTATGGTCGGCAGCGAGGAGTCCTGGGACGCGGTGGTATCCTTCTGCGAAACAGTCGTCTCGCAGAAGAAGGCTGCGGAGAGGGAGAGGAAGATTTCATCCGCTAACCCAATCCGCAGCAGACGCGCCGGGCGTCGGCAGAGGGCGGATAACGCCCTCTTTCAGCCCCCCTAAATGGGTCCAGAGGCGACGGACTTGGGGACGTCCGTCGCCCCCAACACATCAGGACCCGAGGTGGCGGCGCGTAGTGTTCCACGCGCGCCCCTCTTAGACGTCGCGGGGGAGTCCAACACCGCACTCCTCCCCCAACCCAATATCGTGGCCCGCGGAGGCGGGCCGGCACTAGCCAGGGGTTGCGGAAGTATCGTTGTTCCCGCGACCCCCGGTGTAGGTGTGAGACGGAACACCGGGGTGGTTTTTAGTCAGTACGAGTCTGACAGACCCCTGGACATCCAGGGATTTTCCAAACCCGGAAAAAAAAAAAAAGGCGGCCAGGTATTAGGGGCGGCCAAACGTGGCAAAAAATATACTGATGATAACAATAAAATCATGGGAAAGGGGTCAAAGAGGTGCATTTGCACCCCTCTGACTTATTTGAGGCGGGTTGTTGAAGATGCATCCCCCTTTTTTAACTTCGCCGCAGGGCAGACTCTGACTAAAACCACACGGTTTTAGTCAGTAGTTTCTGCAGCTAACTTTGGCCAGGGCGCTGGACTGCTTGCGCATTTCATAACGTTCCGGTTAGGTATTGGCCCGCATGAATTCATGAGCACCCCCTTAAACTTTGCATCCGTATAGACTCCCACATAACAGGTCTTACCGCCACTACTGAGGCGTGCACTAAAGATGCACATGACTATTTATAAACCAACAGATGTTAGCAATAAGAAATATAGAGATGTGTTATTTTATTCCACCATAACTAAATTTCTAAATCTATTTTAAAACTTGGCAAGAAAGTAAATTCATATGTAGTATGTAAATAATGGGACCTGATAAAGGGGCGGCTGGTACTACACAGCCTAGGGTGGCCAAGCACTGCAAATCCGCCAACAGTGGCGGATTTGCAGTCTTCACGGTTTGGTGAGTTTCGGTTCCGGTTTCGGTGGCTCTCTTTCGGTTTCGGTGAGTCTTCGCGCTTTTACCACGCCTTCCTCGTCGGATCGGTGAGTTTTCGTACACTCACCGACCCGATGAGGAAGCCGTGGTAAGCATGGCACGCTTGCCTAAAAGTAACCTATTCTCTTCTGACTCAAACATCCCAAGGCATGCAATTCTACTCCAGGTGTACCTACGTACAATAAAAGTATTTTTTGTGCGTAGGGGTGGGATGTCCACTGCCAAATATTCGTTTTCTTGTATTTTTTTAGCTACATTGCGATTAGACGGCGCTAATCAGGAGGATATTTTGTAGTATCCAATCTCTAGCATAAAATTTATTTGGTTTTTCAAAGAGAAAGTGATATCATTCTATTAATACTCAAGATCACTGACCTTTCACTATATTATAAGTACCTACATAATAATACATACAATTACTACCTATATTAATTGTTACAACAAACATTAGTTAAATGTGTGCTTTGCCCTGAGTATACCGATAGGCGCTATCTTTCATGTCGGACATAAAACACGTTAAGATACATTAATACATTATGTATTCAAAGAAACATGAAATCACATTACTAGTTGTTATTTTCCTCATCATAATGTCTTAGAACTTGAACTGAAAGGTCTCAGGACATACGTACTTATACTTGCAAGCTCAAACTTGCTATACATCTTTAATAGACAGCTACTTACGGTAGATCTACCTACATAAAAAACCTTATAAGGCATTTTGCGAACTGTTAATGTTCGAACGAGGAGAGGGCAGACGATGCCCCCATCTCCTTTGTGTTAAAGTCCTTTTTAGGTTCCTTAAGACTTTTTTCGTCGACCCTGCTTAAGCCGAGCCATTTTGTTGACTAACAAAGCTTGCCCACTTGAACTCTAGTACCTACTAATTTCATAACGCATTATGAGATTAATATTAGAGACTAGAAAGATGTTTCTTCATCGTAACAGATACAGATGCGATTCCACTTGTGTGCTGAACTGTGCGGCACTGTAATGCACAGTGTAACAAATGTTCATTCTGGTCGACTCACTCAAGCAAACTGTGCGTGAAAATTCTAGAAATGTTCGCGCACATCTGTATACTTTTGTGCGCGCACACATGCATGCGGTGTACTCGCGTCGACGCGTACACACTTTTTGTTCGCGAACTCAGTCTTGAGTCTTGCTTCCGTTACGTTACGGAGTAAAAACATTAGTTCGCGCACATTGTCTCTTCATTTCCCATTTTTAGTTTCTTTTTAAATAAAATATATTATATACATTTGGCTATGCCAAATATAAATTGCCCCAATTTAAAAACTTCTTCACAAAAAATAAACGGACGTCTAAAGCAAAACACAAAAAAATGCAAAAATTACTTTCGTTTCGGAAGTCGGTGTCTTTGGTACCTCTTGTTTTTATCGATTTTCAACACCGACTTCCGAACCGAAAGTTATTTTTACACCTTTTGGTGGTTTTAATTAGGTACATAGAGGATTGACAAAATACCCATAAGAACAACTGAAGGCAGAAAACTCTACTGAGTGAACATGTTCGTGCACAAGTGTGCTACACTGTGCGCTTACTAAAGTTACACACAGCCCTGCCGGTGGAAACAGAGGCTAAACGCGATACCAGCTTAGTACTTTGCATTGCCACACAGTTCAGCTCACTGGTGGAAATTGGAACGACATGTATCCCGACTGCACAGTCGGCCTATTCCTAAAAACTAAAATCTATTCTTGTGTGCTAGACGCAAAAGTTAGCAAAAACTATCCTTTGTCGCCCGTGTTACTACCAATCTTACTACCAGTATTACCTACGTTATTTTTATCAGCATTACGCAGTTTCGCAATCGACCAAATATTCTCACTACATTGCTCTCTCAACTCTTGCAGGCACCGGCAAGTACCAAGTCTTACACAATCTACTGATGCTGCTCACATTGCTGGCAGCCATCTTGGAGATGATCGGCATCGCCTTCGTCTTGCCAGCTGCCGCCTGCGACCTTGACATACCTGATAACTTGAAGGGGATTATCACTTCTCTGCCTAACATTGGTAAGTCCTAATTCAAGTGATGCTTTTGTAGGTAGCTTGAGTCCTCTTTCATTTCTGCAGAAGTTTGTTTTTTGGATAATGAAAGATTTTCCTGTTCATAGGCATCTTGCTACCTATAAAATTATCATAGCAATAGTTCTCGACTTGACTCTTTGCTATCTATACACTACTGTATTTATTTCCATTCTCATTTTCCGATGGGATACATTGTGTGCAGCATAGCAAGCCTTGTTCCAGCGGCGAGTTCGCGGTGAGTGCTACTAACGCGTGCCCGTGTTCCCGCCATAAGCGGCACAGGAGGGCACCGTGGAGTTTAAGTGCGTTGGAGTCCCACATAACTGCACTATCTCCCTGTGGTAGTGCAGTATGCAAGAGCATTTCGTCACGCAAAAAAAAGCCTTGTTTAAGTACATTTTTTTCAAGTATGTTTTGTTGCATGCATCTCTACATTGCCATTAATATTATTGTGAGTTTAATTAATAAAACTTCATACACAATTAAAATACAACGGATTAATGATTTAGGCGTTTTCTACCAGTTAACCTTAAGGTGGTGAGTTCATTATTGGAAAAATCTAACAACACTCGATCCGATCCGAGAACCGGATCCAGAACCCCACGCTCAACAATTGTTAGCATTAAATCAAGTCATATATTTGCGCAACTCAGGTTTATAAGATGTTACAGGAGATTATTATGTACTAAGTTAACTGTATGTATAATTTCTATTCCAGGTATTATTCTAACAGCTCCATTCTGGGGCCGTGCATCAGACTCTCTGGGCAGGAAACCAGTGCTGCTCGGCTCCCTGGCAGTCTCCGGCGCGATGGCCTTCACAGCTGCCTTCATGCCTTCATTAGTTAGCTTCGCGCTGTTAAAGTTCGCTTGCTCTCTGTTGTAAGTAGCCAGTTTGTTATTATGGACTAGTTTTATGTATAAGGGAGCTGCGGTGACCTGTAATTGAGTGTGCATTACAGGAAAATGATAATATTAATTAAATTAAATTTTTATATTTTGTATAAGTTTTTATTGTTTTGTAACACTCGTTGGTGATCTTTAAGGACCTTCCACCGCTTTAGTGCCGTAAAACGGTTACTGTCTAAAGCTCTCCTTAGTAACAGCTATGTAAAAAGTTTTCAAAAAATAAATCATTCATGTACATTATTTGTGAAACATGGTTTTTTTGTGTAACTATTAGTTTCGCTTTAAAAAAATAATTAGTAACACGATAATTTTTTGCTACTTTTGGATACTCCTCCAAAATTATTTGGATGTTTAAAAATATTTTACACAGAAAAATGGATGGCTAGAATTTCTTCATAAATGAAACAGCTTATGTATATCAAAGAATATTTTGTAAACAAAACTGCCCAAAAGGAGGTTCAGTATTGATATTCTGTATCCGAGCGGGCGCACGGCGAGTACTCCGTTAACATTCGGGATAGAATTGGATAAAGAAGCTATGGTGGTTCGGCGTTTCATTGATAATAAATACAGACAGTAAAGTTGCCATTACGGTTGGTTAGAAACCATACAGTCTGGTAACCTGCAACCTAATTGCGTAATGAATTCGGCAAAGCAAAGGGCCAAGAGTATGAACAAACGACCAATCACATGCGAGATGAATGACTCGATGTGGATTTCCATTCATGTGATTGGTCGATTGTTCATACACTTTGCCCTTCGCCTTGCCGAAGTCATTACCTAATAAGGCTGCAGTCCTTGCTAGGGGTATCCAGTACTTAGCATCCGGTTAGCTACAGGTCCTCTGCCTGAAAGTGCCTATATAACTTCCCTTATAAAAATAATATTCAAATTTAATTTAGCAGCCATTGCAGGCATTGTGCATTTTCTTCTTTAACTTTGATTGTTGCTTTAAATCTAGAACCGTTTCGTATCTGTAAGAATATTATAGCGAAAGATTCGCCTGTCCATATCATATATCTTGCTACTTACTAATTTATCATAGCAAAATATCTCGACACGACTGTTTGCTACAATGTATGCGCCCTAAATTTTAAACAAGACCTCACTGTTACCATTCCAGTTTATCGAGCCCGTCATCGCTAGGCTACGCTTACGTGTCAGAGATGCTCCCGCGCAAACGACGAGACTTTGCAGTGCTCGTCACCAACGGACTCATCAATCTACTTACTTTCACCAGTCCTGGTAAGTTGTGAGATACACAATCTAACATCCTCACGGTTGAGAATGTTCGTTAGTACCTATATAACTAAAAGAAGAACAAAAAACTCACTGTATGCCTAATAGGCTCCTTTTTCGGAAAATAAAAGTTTTGTGTGATAATGAGAGTCACGATGCTAGATCATGCTACAGTAGGTATGTATTTTTAACACCCAACGGATAATGAGGGGTTTTAATAAATTTGACGTACATACCTGTGTGTTTTTGTATCTGTCGGTGGCATCATAGCTCCTAAACGGATCAACCGATTTAGATTTGATATTTTTTTGTTAAAAGGTTGCTTTGTCGGCAGTGTTCTTAGCTATTTTTGATGAGAATAGGTTCAGCCGTTCAAAACTAATGTACTTTTTATTGTTTGAATCGGGGTGTTTCGCAAGATATCGTGTTATCATAATAACGTGTTCAATAGATTGTCGATCGAAGCGTGGTCTACTACTAGATAAATTATGTAGCATGAAATAAAAATCTTTTGGTGGTTTATTTTTATTTTTTCTTGTTCATGCTATAATGATTACGGTTTCTTCTGAAATACTTCTTATCTGTACCTTATTGATATGTAAGAGCAACGAATGTCTTGCAGCCAACATAGTATATAATTCAGGAGTTCAAACACGTCATTGTCCTCTAAACAAACTATTTTTTTCCACTAGAAGTTAAGCTGTCTTCTGCATAATTCTAACCATTTAAATACTTCTAATTTTCAGGTCTAGCCTGGCTGATCCTCTCCTTCGACTGGCAGTACCCGTTCGGTGCCATAGAGATGCGACCCTGGAGGTTGCTGACAGCAGTGTATGCCCTGCCACTGCTCGTGGCTGCGGTGGCAATGTTCTGTGCTGATGAGAGCCCCAAGTTTCTGATGACCAAGGGCAAGGATAAGGAGGCTCTGGCTATCGTCAGGAAGATCTATGCTAAGAATACGGGGTTACCTGAGAATAGTTTTTGTGTGAGTTACTTGCTAATTTCTGAGGCTCTAGACAAATTCAGCGATTGTGATGGTAAAAATGCCAAAATGTCGGGGATTAATCACAAGACATTTCCATAGAATTTGTCATATTTTTTTTCCTTTTTTAACCCCCGAAGGAAAAAGTGGGATGTTAGATGTTTGATGTGTGTACCTGTTTGTTTGTGTTTATGTGTATTTGTATATCTGTCTGTGGCATCATAGCTCCTAAACGGATGAACCGATTTTTTTTTTCTTAAGGTGTCTTTATCGAGAGTGTTCTTAGCTATGTTTGAGTTTGAGTTTGAGTGGTGGCGTCGCGCCTTTGCCCCTGAAGCTTGAATTTTCTTCTAATGTACAAAATGTTTTGTGAAATTCTCTCTTGCATTGACGTTTTTACTAGATTGTGCTGAGCAGTAGTATTTGAAACCACTAGATGACTAGACCAACGAGGCAAGTAATATAGCTTACTAGGTTTTTTTATTATATTTCATCAGAAAAATTAACTCTCATCATATTATTACAATCTAGTCTTATAAATAAGTAATTTAATTGTAAATAATTAAATTGTCTTTACTAAGAATGTGTCCAATAGCGCTTTTCCTATTGTCACTATTAAGGCGAATACACTTCGTTCTTGTGTTTATTTTGTAGTACTTTTGCACTTTACACCCCGAACGGTTTTGTTATTTTTATTCTTCTAACTATGTTTTTTTGTGTTTGGTGCAGCCCCACAACTGAATATCATAAGTCCAAATTGGCATCAGGACTTGTTTGTATAATAATAATTTATTTTGTTAAGACAGCATGGCGTTTCTTCCAAGCAGCCAATACATTCTTTTAAATCGCTGGTCGAGTTCATCCTTTTTCTTCTTGACGTGAGCTTTCCAGCGTACCTTTACGTCAAGGGTTATACCGAGATACTTGGCTGTATTCTCGTATGGGACTTGTTTATTATTATTGTAAACTGGAGAATACTGTTGTTTTTTTTTGGTGAAGTCTATGTGAACAGATTTGGATTCATTAAGTTTAATCCTTAATTTTTTGGTCCAGTCATAAACTTGATTTACAGCCATTTGTACCTTTTCTTCTTGGCTAATTTCCTACAGCCATTGTGGCTGTATCATCAGCAAATGTTCCATGTTTTGCTCTAATTCATGAATATCGCAAGTGTAGGTATATAGTAAGTAGGTCGCCCGCATGAAAAGTGTTTTTTTTTTTTATCTCAAGGGAACATTATACCGGAATTAAAGCCTGTGCTGACCATAATCTATCACTGTGCCAAATTTCATCCAGATTCGTTCAGCCGTTCTGGCGTGATTGTGTGGCAAACATTCATCCACCCATCCAAACTTTCTCATCTGTACTAATATCATAAAGCTGAAGAGTTTGTTTGTTTGTTTGAACGCGCTAATCTCAGGCACTACTGGGTAGAATTGAAAAAATATTTTTGTGTTGGATAGTCCATTTATCGAGGAAGGTTATAGCCTATATTACATCACGCTACGACCTATAGAAGCGGAACATAAATGAAAAATGTTGCAAAAACGGGACAAAATATTCCTTTTTGAAAGCTTCCGTTGCGTGCGCTGCGTAAACGGTTTATGTTACGCAACAATCATGTATGTAGGGTAGGTAGGTAGCCAGTTGACGGGAGCGAAGCCGCGTGGGACAGCTAGTAAATAATATTAGTAGGCTACATCAGAATACACATAGGATACCTTTTATCCCGGCATTCTCTAGGGATAATTTTGACTTTCACGCGGCTAAAGGCTCGGACTGCAGCTTGTAGAGTTATACAAACAAATTTTATTAAAATTCCAGGTAAAATCTCTAAAGATCCACTGCAACATCACGGACTCAGAACAGCACGGCTCAGGAGTTGCGCTGGCGCCGAAGTCTAAGTCCGAGTCAGCGTTCGCGCTGCTGCGGCCACCGCATCTCAAGTGGTTCGCGCTCACCGCCTTCCTCATGTTCGGGCTGTTCTCTTTGTAAGGAGTTTTCCTACTCAATATTTATTTTATCCAAAACAACCATAGTTTAGTTTTACTCACAAAACCTTTAACCAATTGGAATGAAATGAATTTAGTCACAATTTAGGACCCATCTATATCTACACTAATCTTAGATACTAATATTATAAAGAGGTAAAGTTTGTGAGTTTGTGGGTTTGTGAGTTTGTGACGTTGTAAGGGGTAATCGCTGGATCTACTGAACAGATTTTGAAAATTCTTTCACCAGTAGAAAGCTTCATTATTCCTGAGTGTCATAGGCTATAAGATAACTAAAAAAAATAGAGATCCTTATGAAAATTGCAAAAATATAACCCAAGGTAGCAAAATGTTGCCTGTGTAATACATTATTTGGCGTGCGCTGAGAAAACTATTGATGGTATAGATAGCCAGAGTAGACAGGGTAGGCAGGGTAGCCAGGTTAGCCAGGGTAGGCAGGATAGGGACAGGCTAGCCAGGGTAGACTGGGTACGCAGGGTAGCCAGGGTAGGCAGGGTACGCAGGGTAGCCACGGTAGCCAGGGTAGGCAGGGTAGCCATGGTAGCCAGGGTAGACTGAGTAGGCAGGGTAGCCAGGGCAGCCAGGGTAAGCAGGGTAGGGGCAGGGTAGGCCGGTTAGGCAGGGTATGCAGGGTAGGTAGATAGGTAGCCAGTTGACGGGAGCGAAGACCCCAGGGTCAGCTAGTAATATTATAAAGAGGAAAGATTTGTATTTTTGTATGTAACGAATATACTTAAAAACTACTAGACCAATTTCAAAAAATATTTCATCGTTGGGAAGCTACACTATGCCCGGGTGACATAGGCTACTTTTTATTCATGTATTCCAACGGGAACGGGAACTACGCGGGTGAAACCGCGAGGCGTCCGCTAGTTAATAATAATTGTAGTATAAGGCAACTAGGCTTTAACTTAGTTGAAATTGTCCTAGCTCTGTTCTATCTCCTGATTGATATGGAGGGAAGTGGAAATTATGTTCTTTATTGTAGGTACTAACATTTAGTCTTGACTTTTAACTATGTTCCGTTAAGGACTTATCTATACAAATATGAATGTTATTTCTTTCAGCTTGAACGGCCTGTTCCTCTTCGCCCCAGACACCATCAACAGAGTAATGAGCAGTGACGAGACCAGCGGTAGAGTCTGCGAACTTATTGTCCAATCTGACAACTCTGTAAGTAATACAATAAATTGTAAATTATTCCGTACATCGGGAAAAACGTTTAGCCGTTGATCCTGACTGTAATTTTTAGATCTTTGATAGTCGTCGTATGTGTACCAAATGGTATCATGTTACCTAGTTCCTGGGTTGCAAAGCTCAGATAGCATCCGGTTAGACTGGAAGGCGATCCTGACGTAATTGGGAAAAGGCTAGGAAGGCAGGCTTTTTTAAAAAGCTGTTACATTTACCCACTTTACCTCCAATGCTGAAACCTGATGGGTCGCTGGCTCACTCTGCAAGTGAGAAAGCAAATTTATTTGCATCTCTGTTTGCTAGCAATTCGCGTCTGGACGCTGGATCCAAGCAACCACCTACTGTTCCTCATTGTGACTCTTCGATGCCGGAGATCGCTGTGCACACCAAAGAGGTCCAAGAGTATTGTGCAGTCTAGACGTGAACAAGGCCAGCGGGCCTGACGGCATTCCAGCGAGAGTACTGAGGCTGTGTGCGCCCGAACTTTCTCCTGTGTTGACACGCTTGTTTCGCCTCTCTCTTGTACAAAGAACGGTACCAAAATCCTGGAAGCTTGCAAATGTGCAACCAGTGCCCAAAAAAGGCAACCGTGCAGACCCTGTCAATTACCGTCCAATCGCCATTACCTCCATTCTGTGCAAAGTTATGGAAAGGGTACTGAACAGTAAGTTGCTGACCTACCTTGAAGACAATAATCTCCTCAGTGACCGTCAATATGGCTTTAGCCGGGGACGGTCTACTGGCGATCTTCTTGTGTATGTCACGCACTGCTGGGGCGAAGCCATCGAGACACACGGCGAAGCACTTGCTGTTTCGCTGGATATCTCGAAGGCCTTTGACAGGGTCTGGCACGCAAGTCTACTCAGTAAGTTTCCCCGCTGGTTTTTGTAGCTGGATATTAGACTTCCTTTGCGAACGGTCGATCCGAGTAGTCATAGACGGCTGCTCCTCTGACCTTATGGCTATTGATTCCGGAGTTCCTCAGGGGTCTGTTCTCTCTGCAACTCTTTTCCTGCTGCACATCAATGACCTACTTTAGCTTGGTATTGTTGGGTACGCAGATGACAGTACTGTTTCAGAGAGATACCTGTCCAGCGCAAGAACCAGCGTGGATGAAGTTGATGACAATCTGGTCTCCTTTAACGCCACCAAAACACAGGCGTGTCTTTTTACCGCTAAAAGGAGTCTTTTCGATCGGGCGCCTACTTTTCGGGGTGCGTTTGTTCCAGTGACTGATCGGCTTGAGCTCCTAGGCATGGAGTTGACATCCAGTCTTAACTTCGGCGCCTCCATTGAGTTCAAAGCCCAAATTGCAGCCAAAAAACTGGGCATCCTAAATAGGGTGAAGCGATACTTTACGCCTGGACAACTTTTAACCCTGTACAAAGCGCAAGTCCGATCCTGCATGGAGTATTGCAGCCACCTTTGGGATGGCTCAGCAAAGTATCAGCTTGCCGCGCTTGACTCGGTGGAACGCAGAGCTAAGAGGCTCATCGGCGACATTGAACTGGTGGATACCAAGCTTCACAGCTTGGCTCATCGCCGCAAGGTTGCCGACCGACAAGCATGCTTGTCGGTCTTTTACAGACTGTATTTCGGTGAGTGTGCTCAAGAACTCCACGACCTCATCCCACCAGCCCCTTTCTACCACCGGACATCTAGACGCACTGCAAGTTACCATCCTTACCTTGTTGCCATTCCACCAATTAGCACCAAACATCCTTCATAATGCGCACAGCGAATGAATGGAACTCACTACCTACGTCTGTGTTTCCGAACGCATTCTACTCGAATCTCTTCAAAGTTAGAGTAAACAGGCTCCTTCTGGGTAAGCTCACTCCATTGTCGACTCTGTCTCTGTCACCTATGACTTAGACGAGAGTCAAGAGCAAACCCATCTCAAATAAAAAGAAAAAAAAAAAAAAACTTGGTTACTCTCCGGTCTGTTCTGTCTCCTGCTTGATATGGAGTGATGTGGAAATTTTTATTTTTCCTACTCCTCTTTTATTCTTTTCCGATTAATATCGTTGCGGGATCTAAGACAGTTAAATTCATTCTCCGCGACTTCGTCGAGCTTCATTGCCTCGGCGCTTTTCTGGTGGTCGCCACTGTTGATTCTGGCTTTAAGGAATTGCAGTGATTTGGGAATAGTTCGGTGGGATTGTCCTAATAAGAAAAGCTGTAATATTCCAGCGTCGGGTGGCTAACGAGATATAATTAATTTTTTTGATATTCCTGAGGCAAAAACTAAGGGCTCTTTCAATTTAGACGTTTTGTGCAAGACTGCTGCGGTGCCGCAGATTTGCGTTTAGTATCGCGCATGACAGATTGATCAACCGCAGGCTTATTAGGGATCTTGCAAGAGCAAAACAATAGCGATTTTTGCGCAATAATTGCTCTTCAATACAAAAGTTTTAGAGCTTTCAGCGGTTTTTTAGAAATAAGTGCATTTGACAAACAGCGAGCGATTAGCAAACAATTGTGTAGGACCTACCATACCTAAATATAAATAATTCCAACTTTTATATCATAAAGCGTTTGATCGCGCGATGATTGCTGATTGCTTTTTCTTGCGTACTAAGTCTTTTTTAGTTGGGCAATCATCCAATGACACGCTCTGGGTGAAGTGGGAGGGCGTGTCAGTCTTTTACTGACTAAAACCCACCCGTGTTCCTTCAGTTGCTTGAGCCAGGGCCGCGGTAACTCTCTTTCAAATTAATCCGCGACCCTGCGTAATAAGCCTCCCGGTCGTGCGCAGTACTACAAACGCATCGTTGCGACACCGTATCAGTCCCGCAAAAACATCTACATTGTAAGAGTCCTAACAATACTCCCAGACCTGCAGCCTTATTGCGTAAGTTATTCGACAAGGCGAAGGGTTTGTCAGATGCAAACTACCAAACAAATGCAAGGTAAAAGACGCGATTTGGATTTTCGTCTATGTGATTGGTCTTTTATTCATACTCATTGCCCATTGTCGAACGCAAGACCTCATGCACGACAATAGCGTTGGCAACCATTAAATTACGACTACACAAGACTAAAGATACAGACGCAATTTTATAAAGGAACAAAGTTTACATTTATTACTTTAGGAAGTTTACACGCAGACAGTCATGTGACATTATCACGAGACGTTATATTAACATTATCTATGCGTAGATATGAACTAATAACTTTATTGTTTAACGGCATAGTATTAGAGCTAAATATAGGCTATACGTGAGGAGTAGAAGTTTTATTAGTTAAGATTTGTTGATCAATCCGATACATGGCATAAAACGTGAAAGCTTAGTAAAAAAATCTCGGTCAAGTGCGAGTCGAACTTGTGCGCTAAGGGTTCCGTACCGACCGTAGCTAGTCCTCTAAATTGTTTGAGCGCCCATACAACTCAGAGGACTATCTTAATTGGCGAAAACTATTTATGTATGGGGATTTTTGTTATTTAAAAAAATATAAAAATGAAAATTAAGGTAAAGCTTAGCTTACAAGCTTTCGCGAAAATCTAAATTTGCCCATATCTTTTTATCGTGTTGACTCAGGACCTGATGACCTCTTGATTTTTATTCACCTATATTAGGGACTATAGTAGACCTGAGTATCTGGTATAAGTTTCAACTTGCTAGGTCCACCCGTTCCTTAGAAAATCGGTGGTGACACATGGACAGACGGACAGACGGATGAGAGAGTAATCTTAATATAAGGGTTCCTTTTTTACCTTTTGAGTTACGGAACCCTAAAAACACGTGATACGACGTGAATCAACATTCTCATACTATCTCATTACCTAAATGGATAAACAAAGCTATTTTATGACTTAACTAAACACATCTTGATAATTACATGTGTACTCGTATTTAGAGCTGTTAGATACAAAAACATGAAAAAAACCCAAATGGGTTTACTAAGCCCTGTCAGTTTCCGATACTTCGTCAACAGATTTGAGAAAACTGGAAGTAACACTTACCACTCTTGTACGCTATAAATCAATCAATCAAAATAATTCATTTCAACTATACCATTAATAAGTACTTTTGAATTTACAAACAAAAAAAATGAAGCTAGTTACACATTCGCAAGCGTCAGTAGGTCTCTATGGAGAAGAACGTGCAAGAAACTCAACGGACATTATTTTTCATCAATAAAATTTTATTACAAGTAAGTATAAATAACACATATCATTTATGTTGGATAAATTATATATATATGTGAGAACGATGTAAAAAGACGTGCGTGTAAAAGCGTCTAGAGTGAAACAAACAACCCCAAAATACAGTAATTAAAATAGGCCGAGGCAGCTAAGTTATGACCAATCTCAACTGATGGCGCCCGTTCACGAACATGACGCATGGATTGGCACCACTTAGCTTAACCATCACAAAGGGAACCGAATTATGTGCACCATCAGAGAGACATTTGAGAGAGCATGACACACTCTTAACTGCTAGGGCACATTCAAGTCAAAGTCCGACATAATAGGTAAATTTACAGTTGGTACAGGTAGATTTACAGTTGGTACATAAAAAATCAATCCGCCTAGCCTTTTCCCAAATTATGGTGAGGTCGGCTTCCAGTCTACCCGGATTCAGCTGAGTACCAGTGTTTTACATGGAGCGAATGCCTATCTGTCCTCCAAAACCCAGTAACTGGGTAACACGGTACCCCTTGGCAAGACTGGTGTCAGATCTCAAGCTTCTGACTACCCGTAACTACTGTCAAAGATCTTCAAATGACAGCCGGGACCTCCGGCTTAACGTGCTTTACGAGGCACGGAGGAAACTCGGTATGTTGAAATGGTTACCCATCCACCGACCGACCTCGTAAAGCGTTGCTTAACAGTTGGTACATATCACTCACATATATTAGAAGTTTCATCAACAAATAACACCATGTTTAGTTTGTTTTTCAATAAATGGGGTTAATCGTTAATGTACACAAAAAATAATTTAAAAAATCTAAAAACCCGACTGCTTAAGAAGCGAAAATCATGCTATACAGTCGGAGGATACATCTGGTTTTGGTCAGCCAGCTCGCGAACATGTATCCTCCGACTTCACAGCATGATTTTCTTCTTGTTTACGTCTTCTTAGTTCGCGTTTTAAGCAGTCGGCATTTTTGTTTTTTTTAATTAACTTTTTCTCTTCATGTTGTTCCTTAAACAAACATTCCAGGTTTTCTTTGGCCTTCCACTTACTCGTTACCCATCAACTTGAATATTCATCACTGTTTTATTTGCGCAACCTCCAAAGATAAGAGAGGATACTACGGCCAGACAGGCGTTCTGTCTGGTAGGCATCTGCTCAATAATTGTTTTGGCTGTTGTATTTATGTTCAAATCGCGCGGAAACTTTCATACCATGGTGTAGGATTTGTGTAACATCAGTCCTATTTGTAGTTAGAATGTGGTTGCATAGATGCCACTACACATTGCAGATAGAAACTTATCAATTTCCTCTCTTCCAGACCTCAACAGGCGAATGCCTTGACTCGATCTCCCACAACACGTTCTACATAATGGTAGTGACGACCGTTGTGTACGGAACGCTGGTCACTGCTGGCAGCATGAGCCCGCTCTCCAAGAAGACGCTGCTTGTCTCCATGTTCATCGTCGTTGGCATCGGCTGCCTTATTGCTGGGCTCTCGACTAACAGGTACGTTGGTATTGGAATTGCCTGTCTGAAGGGGACGATTCTGGTGGCTGATTTTAAAACTTACATAATTTAAATAAAAATCGAATAACTATAAATATAGTATAGTGTAGTATAAAAATATAGCAAATTAAAAGGCGAGACGAGAAAAATAAGCCCGGAATTTTGCACACACATGAACCCTTTTCTATTAAGAATTGGTATAATTTGGCCAAGTTTGATAAATAGAATTTGAAATCATTTTTATCTCACCTAGATAAATGATAAATGATTTTATTTCTGTAAGTTGGTCTGTACAAACACTTTTACATGTCGAACATATTTTTAAAACTAGATGAGGTCGGCTTTTCCTATCTGACTACTCTGAGAAGAAAGGCCGAAACAAACTCAGAGGTCACAGTCTCTTTTAAAGTCCTGACAAAATCTTGATTAGATCATGTGAAGACCATGTAGACTGATGTCTGAAATGGTCTTTTGAGGAAAGAAGCAGCCAGATTGAGTGGACCTGTCCAGTCAGTGCACGCATTTGTCAATAACCGAGCAGCTCAACTCAGAATTTAAGGAGCTCAACGATTCGACGAACAATACCAAAGAAAGGACATTCGGGTAGGCCGCATAAACTACTCAAACTGCCAGACCATGATTAAAAACTAAGATAAATTTAAATAAAAACAAAAAAAAAATATCCACATAGTCTTCACATTCACAATAATTAAAATAAAATAATATAATACTTTAAAAAGTAAATATTCTTGTCATTGCAAGAAAACCAAAAAAAAAAAAAAAAAAAATAATAACAAAATGCATAGTGCAAAATATAATAAAAAAACAAAATTAATTGGAGCAGCTCAATCCCAAGCCTTTTTGTCCTCAATGTAATCTTTTGTTGTATAAAACGCTTTCTGGCACAACTTACGTTTAATGAAAGACTTGAATTTATTAAGACTAAGATCTTGTACGTGGCTTGGAAGCTTATTATAAAAGCGCACACATTGACATCTAAACGAGCCACCTATTTTCTTGAGCCTTGTTGTAGGTACTGCAAATTTGTGTTTGTTCCTAGTATTTATGTTATGGATATCACTGTATTTTTTAAACAATTTTATATTTTTATGGGCATATAAAAGATTTTCATAAATATACTGAGAAGGCACAGTCATGACATTAATCTCCTTAAATTTCTCTCTGAGAGTGTGTCTCGGGCTTAATTTATAAATTGATCGAACAGCTCTTTTCTGCAAAACAAAGATAGTCTGGATGTCGGCGGCATTTCCCCACAACAGAATACCGTACGACATTACACTATGAAAATAGCTAAAGTAAACTAAACGGGCTGTCTCTATGTCAGTTAAATTACGAATTTTTCTAACAGCATATGCTGCGGAGCTTAGCTTCTTTGACAATTTATCTATATGTGGGCCCTACTGAAGCTTAGCATCCAAAGTTAAGCCTAAGAATACTGTGCTATTTTCAGGATTCAATTCTTCGCCCTTTATCAACACATCGGTTTTCACCTGCCTAACGTGAGGTAGGGTAAACTTAATGCATTTGGTTTTTTTTTCATTAAGAAGTAAATTATTAACATTGAACCAGTGAACTACTTTTGAGATCGCGCTATTTACATCGTCAGTAACCAGCTGCTGACGTTTAAGTTTAAACAAAAGTGAAGTATCATCCGCAAACAACACTATATCATGGTTATCCTTTATGAGGTAAGGCAAGTCATTAATATAAATAAGAAACAAGAAAGGACCAAGAATCGAGCCCTGCGGGACTCCCATTGTTACCATAGATCTAGGAGATCTTTTTCCATTAACGTCAACGGTCTGAATCCTATTACTCAAATATGAAGTAAGAAGATCCAGAGCGCTGTTCCGGATCCCGTAGTGGCGGAGTTTCCTGATTAGCGTTTCATGAAAAACACAATCAAATGCCTTGGACAAATCACAAAAGATTCCCAAGGCATCGCACTTATCTTCCCATGCATTATAAATATGTCCTAAAAGCTCAACACAAGTAGTTGAACGACCCCTTGTAAAACCGAACTGTTTGCTATGTAATAATTTATGTTTATTAAAAAATCTTTGCAATTGCTCTAAAATTAATTTCTCAAATATTTTGCTAAACGTAGGTAGTACTGAAATAGGTCTATAATTTGTAGGGTCTGATGTACTACCTGATTTAAACAAAGGTATTATTTTACTATTTTTCATAAGGTCAGGAAACTCCCCACAGTCGATACAATTATTAAAGATAATAGCTAAACTAGGTGCGACAATGTCAATAATAGTCTTAGCAACTTCTACAGAATGACCCCACAGATCTGCAGTCTTTTTAACATTTAAAGTGTGAAAGGTTTTAATTATGTCTTTACAAGTAATATGTTCAAAACGAAATTCCGAATTGCAAACATTAACATTTTCTTTTAGCAAAGACTCAGCAACAGAAGGTGATGAGTTTAAGTATTTAGTAGTTGAAATGGGAATATCTGAAAATAAATTTTCAAAGGCCACTGCGACTTGTGAGTCTGATTTTATGATGTTGCCATTAATAGACCGTAGTCAATATTTCGGTTACCAGATCTTCCCGTTTCACTATTAATAATATTCCAAGTCGTTTTAATAACATTACTACTGTTTTTAATCTTCGAGCTCAAATAACGCGACTTGGCCAAACAACAAACTTTTTTAAATAATTTTGATAAATTTCTAACATATAAATTAAATTCAGCAGTGTTTACATAAGTCCTTTCACTGTACAGCTCATAAAGCCGTGTTCTACTTTTATGAATACCAATGGTAGCCCAATCACTGAATGATGCGTTACTATTAACGGAGATAGTCTTGGGAATAAAGGTCGAATTAAATTGTTTACAGTATATACTAAAAAAATCATCATATAGATGATTAGGATCAGCATCAATTGACAAAATTGGTAATTTATTAATGAGTTTAACTTTAAAAGCTGCCAAGCGACTTGCAGTTTTAGGGTTAACAGTGATATCCTTTTTATCCACTTTGTTGTTTTGGTTTGGTATAGTAATCCTCTGCCCGCAATGATCAGAATCTAGTAAATTTATAATTTCTTTGTGGACTGGTATAACGTTAGTATAAATATTATCTAAGCATGTAGCACTAGTTGGGGTTATTCTTGTGGGCTCCAAAAATAGGTTTACAAGATTGTAGGACTGAAACAGACTTAATATTTTACTACAAGAACCTGAGTTTTCTAATAAATTAACATTAAAATCACCACAAGTGATAATGGATTTATTCGAGTTACAAATCTTGTGTAACACTTCATCCATGACCTTTTCAAAGCAGTCATACAATCCTGAAGGCGGTCTGTATACGCTTAATACAATAAACTGCTCCAATTCTATACAAGCTATTTCAACTGTACGCTCAACAGATAGGCTCACAATATCCTTACGGTCTTTAAATTTAAGCTGGTTACTTACTAAAATCAATGAGCCACCATGTATAGCATTAACTCTGCTGAATGAACTACCAACCTGGTGATTATTAAAATTGAACAATAACTGGTGGCTTTTAAGCCAATGTTCTGTTATACAAAGAATATCAATACTGTTAAAGTTCATAAATAATTCTACTTCTAAATCTTTGTTCATAAATCCTTGAATATTTTGATGTACCAGGTTAATACTATTTACCGAATTTAAACTTTTATTTGATTTTATTTTGCAATTTTTATCCTGTATAATTTTGCAAGAGGTTGTCCCTATTGTCCTAATTTCTAATTTAAATTATTATCAATAACAATTTCTGATACCAAATCATTGGCTGAATTAAATAACATTCCTTGGCATTGCTCAATAGAAGCAAGTTGTTTAGCCAAATTCTTGGCTGTAATAGAAAAATAATATGATAGCGACACAGCTATCTGTCTTTTATAATTTAATGTTTGAAACGAAAACGTTGTATGGCTTATTTTTCTCGTCTCGCCTTTTAATTAGCTATATTTTTATACCACACTATACTATATAATAATAATAATAAATTAATTAATTAAATAATTAATTCCATCGATTAGCTTCGCTTCTTCTTGTTCTTTTTAACCAACTTACCAAAAAGGAGGAGGTTCTATGTTCGAATTTCAGTTTTTTTTTTAATGTATTTTCACCGATATCTTTTGGTCCCATTTTAATACGGTGAAGACCTGATGAAGAACTTCAGAGATATACAACAGAACTCTTCAATAAATAACGGCAAACCTCTCGGGATTACTGCAATCGCATGTCTGTTTATTGTTTAGAGTATTTCATAACATAACATCACGCCAGTACACTCTAAAGGGGTAAGTAGATGTGTACAATTAATCATACACTCTCATTTTACCGGTTATGTTCAGTTTCATGATATTCGGGTAATCTATTCTGGCATTATAGGAACCTTACGTAACTACTTGCCTATTAGGTAGGTACAACTAAAAAATATCAAAAACTTTATTATAAAAATATACTACCGACTTCCAAATAACAAAACTACAAGTTAATCAAAAGCTTAGTAAATAAAAAAAAACATTATTACAATAAAAATACTACCGACTTCCAAATAACAAAACTACAAAGTGCGTGCTTCCAAATAACTTTAATTTTGGAAGACGGTTTCTAAAACGCAAAATATTGGTACCTACCAAAGACACCGACTAAAACTTCCAAAATTAAAGTTACTCGTATTTTTCACTTTGTAGTTTTGTTATTTGGAAGTCGGTAGTATTTTTTGATAATAACTTTTTTTAATTTACTGAGCTTTTGATTAACTTTTAAAGATAAGATAAATATATTTTATTTCAATTAAGCCACCAAGCGGCACTTTTGAACGTTAATACATTAAAATTTAAAAGGAATAAAAATTGATTCTACCGTGCATTCCGAAAGTAGCTTGTTATGGAGAAGAACGCACAAGAAACTCCATACTTACTCTTTTAAAAAAGAAAGTTTTTTTTAATAATATTTAGGTACATAAGTACATACATTAATAAATTCATATGTGTGAGGACAATGCACCCAGAATCACTACATACTATACTACGTACAGGTACAAAGTATTAAAAGTACTCACACATGTACCGTGCAGTTACATAATAGGTACTAGAAAAACATTAGCATCCGAAGCAGTTAAGTTATATCAATCCCAACTGACGGCGCCCGTTCACGAACATGACGCATGAATCGGCACCACCCAGCTCAACCATCATGAAGGGAACCGAATGATCCAACACACGCGCCACTACACGATATGGTGAATCTTCTAATGTTACCTGACTGTTAGTAGAATCCATGTTCTTATTTACTGTCGTTTGTTGGTTGCTCAGGTTGGTTGTCTGATTTTTTATTAATTCTTAGTTTTCGGTGATATATAAATATCACCTGCTGTGTTGTGTTTTCAAGTCACGTTATAGGAAATTAATAACTGCAGCTACTAGGCGATAGGCTATCATTGAAGCAATGTGAGGCTTAAAAACGTGTGAATAGTATATTTTTAAACTTGTCGTGTGATTGGCTTAAGATTTCCACGTCACAGCAAGATATAGACTCGCAACGCGACGTCAAGTGATGCGGCACGATATTAATTACTATAGATAAGTATTCGGTAATTTAGTATCTAAGTAGCCAGTCAGAATACACTTTAATTACTGTTAACTAATAATAAGTAAGTCTGTGTTTTGAATCAGTCAATCGTGCCTCAACGGTCGAACGGGTCTTGATTTTATTTTAACCAACCAAACTTAACGCTGGTTGGCCTAGCCTGTAATGCACAAGTTTCAGAAGAAATGTTTCATGATTAACGCAATCAAACGCCTTCGACAGGTCGCAGAAGATACCTTATAGCATCTTGTGCCTCTTCCCACGCATTATATACGTTTTTAAATAAGGTGACACCGGCGACAGATGTACAACGTCCTTTTGTGAAACCATAACGTTTATCGTGCTTGATGTTATTCGTTTTAAAATAAATGAGGATTTGATTAAGCATTATCTTTTCAAACTCCTGGATGGATTTTTATGTCAATAGTGAACGTACTATTACCGGAAAGAAAGAATTGGTATATAGTCCGACTTTCTCGCGGTCTAAACCGCCGGTAGAAGCTGACATATAGCGACCGCGCAAATAGTGCTTTCTGACCCTTGAATTCAACGTAATAATCATATATGTAGATCAATAAATGTAGTATGTGTAGTGTATGTAGATCTCTAAGGTCCTAACAAACGCTATCTTGTATGTGACTGGTAGGATTTTCTTCTTTTATGGCTTTATTGCCTTTGATCATGTGAGGATAGGGTCAATTTCAAGACTGATAAGAATTACAAAGGTTCTGTCAGCTCAAACTCTTGGAAACAGACGATGGAAACCAACTCCAATTGATCCATTCGCCATTACATCTGAAAAAACCTTCAACACAGTTAATATAGGTCATATGCAAGCTATAACTGACAATGCAGTTTGATTGATTTAAGTGGCGGTAATGACTTATAAATTTACAATATAGGAGTTAGCACCGTTATATTAGATTCTTAAAAGGATCACTTGATGACAAACACTAGACTCACGGTGAGAAAGTCTCGCGAGAAGGCAAAATTAATGACAAGGAGAATGCAAAAAATTTGAAAAATACCTGTTTCGCGACAGATGACAGTCTTCTAGACTAAACCACCAACATAATAAATTCCTTACTTTGTCCTCAGGATCTTGGCCGGAATAGCGATGTCATCCCTCCAGTTGTCAGCGCTGGGCATCGGCCCTCTTACTGCATACGTCGTGCAACTGTTCCCCACGTCTCTGAGGTAAATATTCTAATTACACGCAGCCCAATGCTGGACAAGGTTACTTACAAGTGGATTACTACTTCTTTGCATGAAAGTTCATCTATGAATCGTTGTTTGTGAATAAGAGATTATTCTAGATCGCTCAAACCGTAAAAAGCATTCAAGAAAACATAATGCTTGATAAAAATTACGAAAACAACGAGTCAGTAAACTCTAGGTGAACTGATGACCAGGTTATGGGTGCGGGAATCTACTGATGCGAGACACACAGAACCGGTTGACTTGGAGATACTTGGGGGTGGCCTATGTCCAGCAGTGGACATCTTTTAGCTGAAATGATGACTAGTTAATAATCTACGATTCGGATGTAGTTACTGGACCACTTACAAACGTACAAACGAGATGATACTATCTGGAAACACAGGATAAAATTAAGCAGTCAGCACATCTACTTTCCACTTTTGTCTTCTCAAACAAAGACGCCCTTGGGGGTTTCCATCTCTCGCGATGCCATAACATTTTACAACACAAAGCTACTGCTATATACAAAAGCAAATATTTTGCTCTAGTCAACCGTTTCATAGATATACAAGGGTTTCTTAACAACAGCATATGTTTTATGATATAATCCGGTATAATATCGTCATAAAGATACTGAAGAACAGAATAACAAGTATGCGGCAAAGATTATGAGTATTTTTGTCATAGGCAAATCTATCGGCAATCTTTATTGGTGTTTGTGAATTTCTGAGCTGATTCTATGTGGATGACAAACAAATATTATTTCGTAATTATTGCTAATTCATTCTCGATTTGTGGGATTATATTCTCGGATAACCACTGCCGGACGGTTGAGTAGGTTTTTTTGATGGTATGATATCCATGAGTGGCTACATAAATAAAAAAAACACTAGATGAATGAAGTCGTTTATGGATTTAAAAATAACACTATCCCGATGGTGTGGAATTGCATAAAATAAAATAAAAGTGAGTATTCAATTTAACCGAATCATTTTGTAGTTCAACTAGACACGTAAAGAGTGAATTATGCTAGACCGTAGCGTAGCAGGCACGAATTCGAAACTTCGGCGCAATGTACATGCAATGTATGTAAGTGTGTTCGGGTCAAATCTTGCAACAGAATTTTAAAACAGTTATCCTCCACCGATCAAGATGAAATTTTGCATACACATTTAATTTGGACGACAATTCATGGTTAGCTAAGTGACGTCATTCTAAATCCAATATGGCGGACGGCCCAAGATGGCGGACTAGTTATTTTTTGTGCACTGCCATGATATGGGTATTAAATGAAAGGGTTTGCTGAGAACAATACGAAAAAAGTTTGTTTTAAAAAAGATGTTACAATGAATAATTTTATTTGCTATTGAAGCAGTTATCATCATCATTTCAGCCGAAAGACATCCACTGCTGGACATAAATCTCCCACAAGTGTCTCCACGTTGACCGGTCCTGTGTGTGTCGTATCCAGCGGTTACCCACAACCTTAACCAGCAGCCGAATTGCGTAAATGAATTCGGCAAAGGAAACACTTTGGAACCTTCAAAGAGTTAGAAACATTTCTTTCAACTTTTTCGGTATTGCGAAACTAATTTGGAAAGAGTACGATCATCCTCCTGACGATTTATTTCCAAATAATTAGGACATAATTTAATTTGGTTTTACTTACTTTAATTAAAAATGTATAATGGTTTCTTAAAATTGTAAAAACAATTATTCTTTACAATCAATTCTATGTCAAAATATTGATCATTGAAAGATTCATCATCTCCTTTCCATTTCAGAGTGTAATATGCAAAACGTAAAGTCGTTTTTGAGAAAGTTCCAAACTGTTTCCTTTGCCGAAATCACGTAAGCAATTCGGCTGCCGGTCATCGGTCCACCTGAAGCAGTGCTATGTGAAAGTATTTTCAACCATATTAACCCACGTCTATCTCCCCAGGGGCACAGCAGTTGGCGCAGTGCTGATGTTCGGCAGGGTGGGCTCGGTCGCCGGCGCCAACGCAGCGGGCATCTCGCTCAGTGCCGCCTGCATGGTCACCTTCTACGCCTTCGCTATTCTAGTCTTTTGTAAGTAATTTCATCAAAAGGTATTTCATTATTTGTTCCGTGAGTTCAACCACGTTCAATATTCATTCCATATTCCGATACTTGTGATATTCGGAAAGCCATATATGTACAGTACAACTAATTTCTTAATGTCTCTCGGCAGTCATCGCATTTTCGCATACAAACGAATGCTAATTTCCATGTCCTTAAATTTTTTGATTTATCGTATACAGGTAATAACTTGCATTGCTTGAATTCAGAACTAAGTATTTTATTGTTGTTTTGTTTTGATTTCCGTGTGAAATAGATAGAGCTGTAGAAATAGCAGCTTTCCTTCCATTTTAAAATAAATTACATCATGTTGAAAAAATAACTATATATTCTTCCAAGTTGATTGAGAGCGTCCGCTCTACACCAAATGCAAAGGGCAACTGATAGATTGCCGACGACTGACGAAACTAGTAGTGTTCAAAGTAGCTATATGACAATAACTTGCTTAATGCTTTATGCTTTATATTTTAAGCGCGTTATTTTACACGCTTTATTATAACGCGCTTTTTTATAACGCACGGGCGCGGGGCGGACACGAATAAAGCAAGCGCGGTGACTGTTAACTCGCAGCTGTTAGCGTTGGACTCGGACAGACAGCATGCTTAAAAGATTACATCGCTTTTATGAATATATTACGTTAAAATGGAACAGTAAAAATAAACAATGAACTTTCCTTCATACTTTCAGTTCTACTTCACTAATTTAAGTTCCATATTGGTAAATCACTATTTCTTTTAGACATTTTCGTCTGCTATACACACAAAAAAAAAACAAAAGATTAAACAACAACACAATCTTTCAATCAATCGTCCTTATCCTTACTTACACAATATTATACTTAGTCAATATTACGTATCCTATCACTGTTTACAATAAAAAGCACGAAGCAAAATAGCGTAGGTATATTACGTGGGCCGCGCGGGATCTACAATTACGCGCGCGACCGATAACAATCGCTAGCATGCAACGACTGGCCGCCGCGCCCGCCCGGCGCCTTCAAGCTTATTGCTTTATTTACGTTATTGCGTTGCGCGCGATACTGCGTTATAACGAATTAAGCAAATAGCGCATAGCGCCAAGTGATTTCCACGATAGCGTTTGCTTTATGCTATTTATAATAAGCACGCTTTTTTAAGTTGCTTTACGTTATATTGACCACCACTAGACGAAACACGAAGTTTGCCGAGGGACATTAAGAAAATGTTTGTACTGTACCGACAATAATTTAAAAATCGAATTTCAATAAAGAAGAATTTAAAATAGATAGAGCCTGATTAAACTGGTAAACCCCGAGGATAGGACGAAGACATCGGTTGACGAAGACCTGGATTTGGCGCGAGATGTACTTTGTTACCTTCCACGTTTCGCACCCGTAGAGCAGCACGGATTTTACATTGGACCCGAAGATTTTGAGTTTTCGCCGCCTCCTGGCGCAGGTCGTTCAGTTTCGCTTGCATGTCGGCATGTATATGATTCAGCAGGAATAGATCATCAGCATAGTCCAGGTCTTCCAAGACGTTGGTCAATCCTTACTCTATCCCGCGACGCCTATCTACGCGACGACTATCGTTAATGCGCAATATGATTCCGTCGAGAACGATTATAAAAAGGAGGGGCGAAAGAAGACAGCCCTGACGGACACCAGCGTGCACTGCGATGTCCTCTGAAATGAGGCCTTCGTGAGTCACCTTGCAGGAATATTTCCTGTAAATGTTCTCCAACAGGCGGACCATTTTTGGCAGCACTCGTATGTCCAACAGGCTTATCAAAGGCCTTTCCAAAGTCGACAAAAGTAAGATAAACATCCCTTTGCCATTCTGCTGCCTGCTCGAGAATGATACAAAGAGTGTTGATGTGGTCCGTGCATGAGCTGCTCGAACGGAAACTCGCCTGCTCCCCACGCAGAAGAGGCTCAACGGCCTTCGACAGCCTATCTTACAGAAGATTTTAGAGGGAGTCGACAGCAACTTAATGCCCCGCCAGTTATCGTAACTGCTGAGATCACCTTTCTTGGGCACGGTAATTAAAAGTCCCTTGTTCCAGTCGTCCGGGAGTTCTTCAGCGGTCCATATCCTTTCTTTAAAAGGCGTCAGCATGTCGACGGCGGATGCTAAGTCTGCTTGCAATATTGCCGCAGTTATCAGGTCGAGTCCAGGTGCTTTGCCTGCCTTCAAAGAGAGGATCGCTTCAGTCACTTCAGAGGCTGACGGTGGTTCCGTGTCGATGTCGAGAGGTCGAGGTGGTGTAGAACCTACCTGCAGCGCGTCAGGCGTCAGAGATGCTGACAATCGGAAGACCTCCTCAAAGTGTTGGAACCAGCGCTGCAGCCGCCCTTCCGACGTCACAATAAGCTGCCACTCTCTGGATTTAAGCTGCTTCTTCTTCTTGAGCCTTCTGTTTCCTGCCAAGGTCTTCGTGGCTTTATACAGCTCTTTCAAGTTGCTGGTGTTCGCAGCCTGTTGAGCACGATCAGCAATATCATCAGCCCAACGCCTTCTATCTGCACGCGTACTGCGATAAATCGCCTTGCGCTTCCGGCGGTATTGGGCATTGAGGTCGGTTCTTTCGACATCATCAAGCTTCTCAAGCACAAGTTTGAGGTGTAACTACCTTCTATCCTCAATGAGGCTCCACGTTTGAAGTGACATCCAATCCTCGCGTACATGAGTTGATTAATGCCCAAGGACCACGGAGCTGGTTTCTGTATAGGCCTTTCTAATGCGGCTCCACTTATCGTCCACTGAGTCCGCAGCATCCTCCAGTCCAGAGAACCGATTGCGTAGCTCAAGCCGAAAAGCCTTACGGGTATCCAAATTAGAAAGTTTACTCACATCGTACCTCGTTACCGCAACCTTGAACCGAACTTCAGCAACTACCAAATGATGGTCACTATCTAAATCGGTGCCTCTACGGTTGCGGACATCAAGCAATGAAGAACACCATTTGGAGCTAATGGCAATATGGTCGATCTGGTTCTTGGTGAAGTCACCAAGAACCTTGGTGAAGTCACGCGGTTGCAGCAGGTTCCAGGGAGAACGACGGGGACGTGGATGACTCGGACTGACTAGGGCTCTGCTTTATTCGGTACTCCGCCACGAGTACAGCAGAAGCTATATCTGGCACTTTTTAGGTAATGCTGTTCCCCCCAACAGCGATTCCCACCTAGCCATACCCTAGCTTAAACCCCGAAGGCTTAATAATTTTCCTATGTGTGTGTTAAATATTTGAAAAGGAATTGATTAAAATCGTTCAGATTTGTTCGTTTCCTCTAGAGATTGCGGAAGTCATGTACCCGAGACATCCACACTCCTAATGTCGACTAAATCGATTGAATAACCTCCGACTTCTTCAAACTACTTTTGCCCATACGTATCCTATCACACAAACAAAAGGGCTATTGGAGAAATCAACATCCTCATAGACAACCTTGCAAATGATTTCATGTGTCCGTGGCCGTGAAGATCAAGGTTCCGACAACAGACGGATAACCTACATGACCATACAGATACTGTACCTTACACAGGGCTTACGATATTAGAGCAGGGTCACCCCAATATCAACCTTACCCAATATCGACTATTTAAAGATAACAATGAGTAATAAATAATCATAGATAAACTGTTAATAAGCGTCGTAATCAGTAAATAACAGCTGACGTGCCACTTCACAGAATATTTATCGGGCAATTTCTATCTTGATCCGTAGTTTTGCTATTTTCGGCGAATTGTTTGATTTATCAAGACTTACCGCGCGACTATCACCCTACATGACTATGGAGAAGATTAGCGAGGATTTTGTATTTATTGAATAATCAACAATTTTGTATACGTTGACTTGTAATCTAGTCTAAGCTCATTGAGTTACTACCTTCTCCTTCTTCGTCATTTCTTAACTGCTGTGGACCATGACCATATACGCTGGTCTTCAAGCACTGCGGTATTCTGCAGTGTGGACCGCCCGGTATATGCTGCCAACATAATATTATTATTCAACAAAAACCCCTCTTAATAGGGGGTGTTACCTAAGTAGTAAAATGATAATTCTATTAAGTCCGTCAGTGAGATTATCAAAAATTATTGGACACGTATTTTTTGCTATATAAAAATTGACAAAGATAAAGCGCATCAAACTTCAGGAGTGAGGGCTTGTTACGTCACTTTGTCAGTATAAAGTGTGACGTCACACGATATTTTAACGCACTATATCGTCGACACTTTATGTTTAAAGGAAAAAAAAATACATGCCCAATTTTTTTTTCATCTACTTGACGGACAAATAACTATTTTTTAGTCAACTACCCTACTAGTGTGACCATCTTTCCGATGTTCTGCCTCGTGTTACTAAAAGTACCTAGTTTCTCTCAAAAATAGTGCACATTAGGTTATTTTTGTTGCAGTCGATTTTATCGATACTTTGTAGAAAACAAAGTGATAACCTATCGACATGTATCTGTAATTGACAATTTTTTATCGATAATCGAGATCTTGACGTGATTTCGTGCTTATTTTTGCCTTATCTGTGATATATTTGAACAATGCCAGTGTCTAATTGTGTATTGTGATATCTATTAGAACGTTATCTAAAGCCAGATGGAAGATAAAGGCCTCCTGCAGTTTTTAAAGTTATCATTTAGTACTTACCGTTTCCATGCAGATCGTTTTGAAATAAAGAAGGTAGAGGCTTATAAAACTTATCAAATATTTTTTTTATAGTGGTCGTAAATTTTGGTTAATGTTGTAGGTATGTCTTTTTACACAGATTAGGAAGTAGAAGGAAAATTTTGGGAAATAAAGATAAACTATTTAGTTGATAATCACAACACGTGTGCAAATTGTAGTAGATACGAAATAAACGTGCTTTTTGGTAAGCCCGTTTAGGTACATCACTATATGACTATTAAATGATGATTTTTATGGCAGCAAAATAACACAAGTAGAGTTATAAAAAAGAAGGCGTATTTGTTCTTTAGATTCAGATAGGTATGTCTATATACGCAATATCAAAACCAAACGGTTCACGACGACGACAGTCGCCAACGACTTTGAGGTAACAAAACGCGCACCCGTCTCACACGTGGTTTTTTTTACATTTCTTATTACTCTATTACTTTGAAAAAACCGGCCAAGTGCGAGTCGGACTCGCGGACGATGGGTTCCGTACCATTATCGCAAAAAAACGGCAATCAATCATTGTTGTTTTATGGGAGGCCCACTTAAATATTTATTTTAATCTGTTTAAGTATTTGTTGTTATAGCGACAATAGAAATACATAATCTGTGAAAATTTCAACTGTCTAGCTATCATGGTTCATGAGACAGCCTGGTGACAGACAGACAGATGGACCGCGCAGTCTTAGTAATAGGGTCCCGTTTATACCCTGAGGGTACGGAACCCTAAAAAAGCCTCAGATCAAAATGTATATATTTAAATTGCCCTTGAGATGTTGTCAATTTCTTTAAAATACGCCCGGTGGTTTTGGTACGATTTTCGTCCGTGTTAGACATAACTTTACAAATTAATTATACTATGTTATACGCATAAAATTCACAATTTTATTAGATCATATTATTAAGAAAATGGTCTAATGCAACATATATTTTTTCTAAAAAAATACAATGAGCAATTAGACGTGATTCTCATTTTAAAAGCAGCTGCTCAGGGGTGTCTGCGCCATAAATGCCTAGAGTTATAATGCCGTGTGTTTAATAGCAATTGCGTCGTGCGCTACTAAAATAAATTGTTAGCACCGTGATTAGTCTGTTATAATAAATAGCATAGCAAACTCCTTCCTTTTTTACAAGCTTTATATTAACTTGCTTTTGTATGTGTGTCCGTCAAGTAGTAATAATTTTTTCAAGTACTTCCTGCCCCCGTACCACGACGTGTCAAACCTATCATGGTGAAAAAAAGGGACAGATGTATACAAGTCAAATATCCTCTGTCGCACACTCAAAACAACCTTGCTCTAAGAGCTTATGGTTACGCTACTATGGTATCCGATTAAGCTGAAACTTGGCGTAATTATGTTATTTTGGAAACATTGAAATAATATAGTACTATGGAGCTGATTTCATGATGGAGCCAAAAGGTGGCCATAGCAACTCCTCAATCAGACAAGATAGCACCATCTCATCTAGTTTGGGTTCATTGGATGTGTACAAACGATATTACATTTCGTACTTTTTAATACATTAAAAGCTTGTTCTTAAAGGATTTTCCTTTCAATTATTTAAATTTTCATCTATATATATATGTTGGTCCACGTGAAATGTCAGTGGCACATATCCATTTTGAACTATTAATGATAAAATGTCATCCCTCGCGCGTTGATAGAGACGTGCATGTTTAAAATACTCGAAAGTCTAGCTAGAGCAATTAGGCCCAGCGCACACCTGGAGAGGCGCGGGGAAGATACTGAGAAGTTAACAATGTAAATTAGACCCTAATTATGGGTAATTAGGGTCCCATGCACCCAGCTCAGCTACCGATATCGGTTATTGCTTATGGTCGTATCGTTTGAAGCCCGATGCACAAACAATGCAAAATCAACTGATGATATCTGAAGATCAAACTGATGTTGTTTTCAGTTGCTATCGTTTCCGACTTATTTGAATTGTTTGATTAAAATCTTTTTAACATCGTTTTTTTTTTACTATTGCTAATGTAACTTATTTTCAATCATGGTGTTATAATTATATTAACGAAGAATAGCAGATAGGAAATAGAGCTTAGCATTAGATGCGCCAATTGTTCGGAGAAAGAATGGTTGATGAGGCCAAAAGGATCTGTAGTGGCGACTGCGAACTAGAAGACATGTGTTGGAAGACCGATGGACAGATAACCTGGTGAGGACTTCAGGAGTCCACTGCATGCTAGAAGAAAAGACAGGTTGATGCGACGACGCTAGGGTAAAGGCCTATATCCAGCGGTATTCTGTTTCCGTCTTATATTTCTGTGGACTGTATTGTGCGGATTGTATTGGTGGTTGGCTGGTAGATTGCTTGGATGTAAACGACTTACTGGATTCAATTATTTATTTATTTATTTAATACTTTAAGCACATAAACGTACAGAGGCGGACTTAATGCCTTAGGCATTTTCTACCAGTCAACCTTTGGGTGATGGTGAAACAAATAGTGGTAGGTGCAATTACGAATTATCTTTTACTTTTCACTGGTCAATACTGAATATTACGAAGTAGGTGTTGCCACATAACGCACCAAAGAGTAGAGAGCAATCTTGACGTTTTTTATAACAGACTAGAGACCCGCACCGGCTTCGCCCGTGACAAATTATACACAACTAGCGGATGCCTCGCGGTTTCACCCGCGCAGTTTCTCTTTCCCGTGGGAATACAGGGACAAGAAGTAGCCTATGTCACCCGGGGATAGTGTAACTTCCCAACGGTGAGAGAATTTTTGAAATCGGTCCAGAAGTTTTCAAGTTTATTCGTTACAAACAAAAGTACAAATCTTTCCTCTTTATAATATTAGTATAGATAACTTTCCTCGTTCTTCACTCTTGTTATTGGTGGAAACCGCATGAAAATCCCTTCAGTAACTGGGAATAAGGGAATTGATTTTACAATATTAGGGATTAAAGTATGAAATTGCCGATTTGTATACCAATTCAAAATACCTAGTACAATAAAACGGCAATTTCACCCCTTTTATGTAGTGATTAAAAATACAATAGATTAAAAAACAAAAATTAACTTTGTGTTGACTTATGTCAACACAAAGTTAATTTTCGTTTTTTAATCTATTGTATTTTTAATCACTACATAAAAGGGGTGAAATTAACAAATTATTCTGCTGAAATGATGATAATGTTTAGTGGAGCCAGTTGGCAGAGATCCATGATCCCTCCTGCCAGTTACGGTTTCTTTTATTTCATTTTCAGCAACAAGTTTGAAGTTTATCAGAAATCTCTATGTAGATAATATTAATTATATAGATACGTTATAATCTACTAGTTTTAAAAATAATTTATCGGAATCGTCAAGATATTATCAAAATGCAATGCAACGCTGCATTATTGATCAATGTCACCTTTCTTTGTTGTAAACTTTTGCAACACATATTTATATTAATACCTAGTATTGGATGTTTTGATAGTGCAACGACTGAACTGAAATCAATTTTATTTATATCTTTATTTAATAAACCGAAGTAATGCGTAGTTCATTATGACAAATATATAACAACAACACAAAAAAACATGGATAACGAACGTCATCATCATCATATCAGCCGAAACACGTCCACTGCTGGACAAAGGCCTCCCCCAAGCGTCGCCACATTGACCGATCCCGTGCGTCTCGCATCCAGCGCCTTTCCGCAACCTTAACCAGGTCATCGGTGCACCTAGTGGGAGGCCTTCCAACATATCGCCTTCCGGTTCGCGGTCGCCATTCCAGAACTTTTCGGTCCCATCGGCCATCCGTTCTGCGAGCAATGTGCCCTGCCCACTGCCACATAAGCTTGGCAATTCTTCGGGCTATGTCAGTAACTCTGGTTGTCCTGCGGATATCCTCATTTCTGACGTGATGACGCAAGGACACTCTGAGCATAGCCCTCTCCACTGCCCTTTGGGTGACTTTAAGCTTTCTGATAAGGCCCATTGTGAGCGACCACGTCTCGGTCGGATAATAAACGTAATGGATAAATTTGAAGGACATGTTTTAAATGTTATTGAACCTAAACAATATCGTACATAAGTAAAATTTAAAAAAACCCCGACAAGTTTTTATTTCATGTTTTACAATCTACATAATTTGTTCAAGTAGTAGTAGGTAGACACTCGACCGACAATATACCGAATCTTGCGAAAACACCCCGATTCAAACAGTAAAACGCCCATATCTTTAGAACGGCTGAAGCGATATTCATCAAACATAGCTTTTTTTTTGTATGGTTAATCATCCAATGTCTTCTCACGCTCTGGGTGAAGCGGGCGGGCGTGTCAGACTTTTACTGACTAAAACCCACCCGTGTTCCTTCAGTTGCTTGAGCCAGGGCCGCGGTAACTCTATTTCAATTTTTTCCAACAACCAGACATGCATCGGCCCTAGCGGACCCGTCAGTTTTTGCTGATATCTCTTTGAGGCGTGCGTGGAACACTACGCGCCGTCGACTCGGGCCTGGTCCTTATCGGACGGCGAGATACCCATTACAAATAGCCAAGAATACTCTCGACAAAGTCACCGAAATCAAAATCGGTTCATCCGTTTAGGAGCTATGATGCCACAAATACACATAAACACAGATACACATGTATAAACGTCAAACTTATAACACTCCTCTTTTTCCATCGGGGGTTAAAATACGATAATCTTCTTGTAAACAAAACTGGCTGTAAGCAGAAAGTTGACTTGTATTGCTGATAATTTATGTTCAATACTGTGCGCTTATTTCGAGTTTTTAACGTACTCACACGTGATAACGTAAACGACATCGTATGTCGAAATGTATACAAAAAAAATAGGTTTCTTTTCACCGTCATCAAGCAGCGCTTATCCAGTTTCAATACAAATTGACGTTAACGCGATTAAGCGTGAGTAAAAACTCGCACTAAGGCCTTTGATGTCGGATGAAAATAATTATAATGATTCAGTCCTCTCTATCATAAATATATCATCGGGACTGGGATATCACATTCACATCTTTTAGTTCTCATGGTGCATCTTCAGTATTTCTCATAGCAGACTTATCATTAACCGACTTTAAAATGAAGGAAGTTCTCATATGTATATTTGTTTGTCCACAGTATGTGCGGCCCTGAGTTTCCTTCTACCAGCTGCAGAACAAGAGAAAAAGTCACCAGAACTGGGCGGGAATAGCTGATAATAATAACTTATTTATTGACAACTAGTTGTATACGATTTTGTACTTTTATATTTTCAACCCTCATGTTCTTAAGGGTGCAACTAGATAGCGGTCGATTGACAACGACCAGTCGATATTGACAAGCTCTAGACGTTATGTCAACGAAAGCTTCAAGCCTCCTGATAAGCTCTAGACGTTATGTCAACGAAAGCTTCAAGCCTCCTGACAAGCTCTAGACGTTATGTCAACGAAAGCTTCAAGCCTCCTGACCATTACATCGAGCCATCGGAGAGGCTTCCATCTGGGCACGCATTGCCGTGGCCGATATGGAAAACTCAAAACAGACTCCGCACTCAGGTCGACCGCAGCAAAGACAACCTTCATTGGTGGGGGCTATCGGATGGTTCCTTCACAGTTGTGACCCACCGCCCCGCGAGATCCTTGCCATTTCTCTACGCAAGTTCTTTCGTTTCCCAACTGTATGATTGTTAAACTGTGGTTCCGATATACAATGCTTGTGCGGCGTCTCCACGCAGACCATGGCCCACCTTTCGTCCTGCACCGCATGCCTGTACATGTGAGGACCTTATGGTTGCGTCAGCGAACGGTGTTGCCATAAATGAATGGGCCAAACATAATATTTAAAAACTGTATTTGCCATCGACACGCTAATGAGAAAAAGAACGAAAGCGTCGCGATAGCGATTGGTAAAATGTCAAAAATGTATACGATTGCCAAGCGCTATTGAAATGTCAAGCGAACAATCCCTTACATTTTGGCATTTCGACAAACCCCATCGCTGATAGAATGGCAGAGCCAAAAGGTATACACTACAACATTTTCGCTAGAATTACAATGTAATGTAACGTTCTTACGAATGGTACAATACAGACAAATGCTCAGTTTCCTTTCCATGTATTGTAACGTTCTTGCGAATGTTCGACGCTGCGTTCGACGTAATGCTCACGGTTAGTCAGCATTTACCTGTAACATTTCTTTGTACTTTGCGTTCATAATTGACATCACTCCATGTCACCCGTGCTCGTGTCTTTGCTTGATAAAATGTTACACCAAAACGCTCGTTGGTTTTTAAAATCAGCTTGTAACAAAACATCGAGCGTCATGTTCGAAGTGTGGTTTGAGTAAATTTAAAAACAGCGAATGTTCGATGTTCTGTTACAAGTAAATTCTCTAGTCTATACTCAACTTAAGATCAGTTGACGAATTTAATCTGCATCTCATGCATAATAGGTATCACTCTGATCAGTCGATGTCATCGGTCGAAGGCAACCTAGTTGCAACTGAGGTTTAATTTAGAATAAAGGATATTATATAAGAAAAACAATTTGTTTATATAGGATTTTAGTTGGATAATGACTAAGAAAAAATGCGATGATGTGAAAAATAATGTTAATGGACTGAATTAAAAATTCGTCTAGAAGAAAATACATTAGTTTGCATATTATAATGAATTTTATTCGTGTCTATATTTTATACCACTTTTCCCACTTTTATCCCACTAAAGAAAAAATTTCTGTGCTGATAAAAAAAAAATGTTTTAATAGGTTTTGCCCTTGACTCTAGTCTAGGTTAGAGGTGACATAGACAAAGTCGACGATGGAGTGAGCTTACCCAAAATAAGCCTATTCACTCTAACTTTGAAGAGATTCGAGTTGAATGCGTTCGGAAACACAGACGACGCAGTGGGTTCCACTCTTTTGCTGTGCGCATTATTTATTTATTACTATTTATTTATTCATTTACACATACAATTATTTTTACAGGTAGAAGCCAAGGTAATAAAAGTAGTCATACAATGCGGAAATAAAAATACGACACCCAGAGACGCACCCTGTAATCTGATAGGAGGACAATACACTAAGTGTCACCCTCTGGAATTCCGCCAAAGAGCAGGAAAAAATGTCAAATCGCTGAGAGATGCTATTAATAATCGTAATTGCCCGACACACGGGAGCAAACTTTAATATATATGTGTTGTTCATTATGGTGGATGTTTGTATGCCTTGGTGCGAAATGTTGATATGGCAACTAGGTAAGGATGGTAACTTGCAGTGCATCTAGACGTCCGATGGTGGACGGTGGCCGGTGGGATGAGGTCGTAGAGTTCTTAAGCAAACTTAACGAAGTAATGTCTGTAGAAGACCGACAAGCAGGCAACCTTACGGCGATGAGCCAAGCTGTGAAGCTTGGCATCCACCAGTTTAACGACACCAACGAGCCTCTTATCTCTGCGTTCCAGTGAGTCAAGCGCGGCAAGTTGATATTTAGCTGAGCCATCCCAAAGATGGCTGCAATACTCCGTGCAGGATCGGACTTGCGCTTTGTAAAGAGATAAAAGCTATCCAGGCGTAAACTATCGCTTCACTCTATTTAGGAAGCGACACTATAAATATATAATAAAGTATAGTAAATGGATTATTATTATTTATAAAAAAATATACACACAGTTTTAGTATGTCATAAAAACCCAGTCTGACTCGAAACGAGCGTATTAACATTAGAATATTATGATACCCGAAAAATATTATACAACTGACATGTGTACTAGGTTATGAGCTAGGGTTAGCTCACACCAAGATGCGAGGCGACGTAGCGATCTCCTAGTGGCGTAGGTCATCAATAGAGGGGATGTGCTCTAACAGGCGTTGCACAGAGGGGGCTCCAGGGTGGTCTTTTGAGAGGTAAAAATCCCACACTCCCTGGTCTTATCGCCAAAAGTTCAGGCGCCTTATGAAGGTTGCCAAAAAAACAAAACTACGTCATCAGTTGAGAACGACTCAATCGCTACGGCTTTTTTTTTTGGTTTTGGTCGTACTTATCAGGATAAGATTGTATGAAAGGCAATCTTTGGATAATCTACCAGAAATTTAAGTTTAGATTTAGAATAGAATACTCTTTATTATATACACCATATAAGTTACAAAAAGTATTGACTAAGAAAACATTACAGTGGGTGACACAATGGGCGGCCTTATCGCTAGAAGCGATCTTTTCAAGACAACCTTTGGATGGATAAAAAAAAAAAAGAAAAAAAAAAAAAGAAAAAAACTCCCCATCTCTCTCTCTATTTTATTTAGAAAATTTTGTTCTGACTTCCATTTCACGAATTTGGATCTTATCTCAATATAATATTTCAGGTCAAGCAACAATCGCAGGGATTGATAACTTTTGCTTCCTAAAATAATTAATTGATAGAGCATTCACGACGATAACCGATAAGATACGGTAGATACAGGTATCTGTGCTGACTCAACGTAGGAACGTAGGCATGCTGACGATGACTTTCTTGTTGATAAGACTCATACGATAATCGTAAACTTATTGAGTATTAATTAAATAATTACCTAGCCTAACTAAAATTGGAACTGAGTGATACTATGTTTCACTCAGTTCATATTTTAATTATTAAAAAAAAATACATTGTTTAAAATGATTGATGATGAAACTTTTTGGTACTGGTACACAATGATATTCAAATAAACAGATAAGTTATGAGCGCGCGCATTGTGAAGACTCGAATAGGTCACAATTGTGACCTTTAGTCTTTAGTTTATGTCACGCATGGCGAAGAGCGATAGGCTTTGTTGAAACAAAAACAAAAAAAAATGCCATCATGTGCATTTAATACCAAAGTACATAAAACAGAAGAGATCTCATAACATATATAAGTACGCAATACGCCTCAATTTACTAAAGTATTTAATTTGTTTTCCTAATATTCTGATCTTTGGAGGTTAGAAAAAGATAACAACATTGGTGGTCAGAATAATGTTTGTTTACATTCTCACGCAAGTGACAAACACTAGCTGTCTCTTTTTTCTTCTTGGTTTTATCAAGCCATCCCTTTCGACTTGTAGTGGAATGTCAGATGAATGAAAAGTGTGTGCTGCCGCTGTTGCGAGGAACACTTTTTTCAATTGTTTATTTGAATATCATAGGTGGTACATAATGGAAGGCTCTTTAAATATCTCTGGATTGACAAAAAACGCAGTGCCGTCTCTTTTTCATTATATTTAATCGACGCTGCTGTTAAATGATAAGTGCCACAGCGCACCAGAAGGTATTATGGCCTACCCGGCCTGCACTCAGATGAACCCATAATCTGCAAAAGGTTTTTAGAATGATCGGAAATAAGCTAGATACAGGCCAGAACGTCACCTCTAGGTGCGTATGTCCAGCTCATTTATATCACCAATGAAGACACCAAAAAAGATTGTCATTCTCCACTTTTGAATCGTAGATATTTATAAACATACCACACTCCGTATCAGTTAATTATATCGAGTAATTAATGGGCCATAGACGATGTAATGGAGAGATAACAAAGAGAAAAGCAATTACCCACAAGTTGCCATGCTCTTTTCGTAAACATCGTGCTCGTCACGCATGACGACATGAGCCATTCTACTAAAATCACACTTATTTTATAAAAATCTCGAGATAAACAGCTCAGAGATTATATTAATATTTTTTCTGTTCTTTTTTTTAATCTAGCTTTTTACTTTACCGTGTATTGTCATCGAAACCAAACGTGTATGCAAAATTTCATTTAAATCGGTCGAGGACAACTGCTATAAAATTATGTTGCAAGATTTGACCCGAAAATTTATACATAAATTGCAAGTTAAATAAAAAAACTTGTGAAAAGCTTGTAAATTACTTATATTATTTACAACTTTTTAGTTACCTATGTTTGTTTTTAAGCTATTGCATAGCTTCTATCGCGGGCCTTGAGCGTGGAGACCGAATCCAGAAATTCCATAACGAAAATAACAATGGTGATCAATGTGGACCTTATGCTAATGAGAATAAGGGTCATTTTTGCTTGTCAAAGAAAAAGCGACCTTATTTCAATGAGAATAAGGGTCACTTTATAGATTTGTTTTGTTTTTTTGAGTTTTATTAATCGGAAATAAATGGGGGTTTGGCTCGCTACGTTTTCGAGTTTTTAACGTTTTTAATTTAAAGGCTCAAATTCGCTTGGCAATGACAAGTTAAAATAAGAATTTTTATTATGACGGATGTAGGAAATATTTTTATGTTCTATTGAAGTTGAGGTTCTTTATTTGTATCCTATTTTAAATTCCATCGCATTCAACGTAGACTTTATGTATGTGGGAATAAGGGTCACTTTTAAAAAGCGACCTTATTTGTGGTATAAATAGGGGTCATTATTTAAATTTATTATTTGGGGAAAAGGTAAAAAATTAAGGGTTAAGGGTTTATTATTGTGGGTGGACCGTGATCTGCGTTTACTATTTGGGAAAAGAAAGTAGATTTTAAGAACAATATGTGAAAGAAAATGACTTAAATTCTCAAAAATTAAGTGCTATGCAATAGCTTTACCGCGGCAGTCCCCGAGTGCCACGCGTCTTTTTATTACTTTTTATCATATAAGTGGTATATATTTTTGTAACCAGCTATTAAAGCCCTTCATTTTAATATCCCACAAAAAATGTTAACCCCCACATTATGGCAATGTATTTTTTTTTAACTTCACTTATCTAAGAACACTTGGGCGGTCAATACGTATCCAACGATTTCTTAATTACACTAATCCGTCTAGTGGTTTAAATGATATGAGGTAATAAAGAATATTATACACATAAAAGATACACACGAAAATCATAACCCTTTCCTTGCAGTCGGGTAAAAATCCCTTGGTGGAAATTTGTCATTAGGGTCAGCTCACACCGAGAAGCGACACGACGCTAAGATGCTTGAAGATACTATAGTTGATTAGAAATAGCGTAGAGCCAAAAAAGCAATTGTGATGCCACAGTATCCGCCTCTACCAGCGAAGTGCAGCCTTATGTTTACATTCACTAAAGTGTAACAAATAAAGTTCTATATTATATGGCTATTTTAAATGTGCGTGCGGCGCGGTGTCGGGTCGCATCTTGGTGTAAGCTAACCTTTATAGATGTTGAAACTAGTCTGATCGGAAAGAAAACGTCTGCAAAACGTGTATCACTGACGTTCTGATGCATTACACTCCTGAAGTAGATATAACAGAATAAACCCAGTGATAACATAGACATGTGTAAAAACATGTGACGGTCATGGAAATATAAATATTTGCTTTAATTGAATTCAATTATTATTATCGTCAATAACGTGCGTCCATTGACTATAAACGTGGAAGGGGTCACACTTGCACTGGTTATCAAGTATCATATCTGATAAACACACACTCTTCATTCAAACACTTTGTTCTGACCACAGTAAAAATCTTCGCACCACCGATAATCGTTTTCTACCATTGTACATTTCCCTCTCACCGCTCTGGGTTTATCCACCACACTTTCTTTTTCCAAGCAATCTCTCTTTGGAATGCGCTCCCTCAGAACATCATGAAAGCAACCAGTCGGTTCTCTTTTAAATTGAAGGCACGTGACCTAATGTCTATATCAATCATAGGTATCAAAGGTAAAGGTATCAAAGGTATCAAATGTATCAAAGGTATCAAATGTTTCAAAGGTATCAATGGTATCAAATGTATCAAATGTATCAAAGGTATCAAAGGTATCAAAGGTATCAAAGGTATCAAAGGTATCAAAGGTATCAAAGGTATCAAAGGTATCAAAGGTATCAAAGGTATCAAAGGTATCAAAGGTATCAAAGGTATCAAAGGTATCAAAGGTATCAAAGGTATCAAAGGTATCAAAGGTATCAAAGGTATCAAAGGTATCAAAGGTATCAAAGGTATCAAAGGTATCAAAGGTATCAAAGGTATCAAAGGTATCAAAGGTATCAAAGGTATCAAAGGTATCAAAGGTATCAAAGGTATCAAAGGTATCAAAGGTATCAAAGGTATCAAAGGTATCAAAGGTATCAAAGGTATCAAAGGTATCAAAGGTATCAAAAGTATCAAAGGTATCAAAGGTATCAAAGGTATCAAAGGTATCAAAGGTATCAAAGGTATCAAAGGTATCAAAGGTATCAAAGGTATCAAAGGTATCAAAGGTATCAAAGGTATCAAAGGTATCAAAGGTATCAAAGGTATCAAAGGTATCAAAGGTATCAAAGGTATCAAAGGTATCAAAGGTATCAAAGGTATCAAAGGTATCAAAGGTATCAAAGGTATCAAAGGTATCAAAGGTATCAAAGGTATCAAAGGTATCAAAGGTATCAAAGGTATCAAAGGTATCAAAGGTATCAAAGGTATCAAAGGTATCAAAGGTATCAAAGGTATCAAAGGTATCAAAGGTATCAAAGGTATCAAAGGTATCAAAGGTATCAAAGGTATCAAAGGTATCAAAGGTATCAAAGGTATCAAAGGTATCAAAGGTATCAAAGGTATCAAAGGTATCAAAGGTATCAAAGGTATCAAAGGTATCAAAGGTATCAAAGGTATCAAAGGTATCAAAGGTATCAAAGGTATCAAAGGTATCAAAGGTATCAAAGGTATCAAAGGTATCAAAGGTATCAAAGGTATCAAAGGTATCAAAGGTATCAAAGGTATCAAAGGTATCAAAGGTATCAAAGGTATCAAAGGTATCAAAGGTATCAAAGGTATCAAAGGTATCAAAGGTATCAAAGGTATCAAAGGTATCAAAGGTATCAAAGGTATCAAAGGTATCAAAGGTATCAAAGGTATCAAAGGTATCAAAGGTATCAAAGGTATCAAAGGTATCAAAGTTATTGAATAAAATTGTATGCACTTGATACGCTTGCTCCATTTTTATGCAGTTTATTGTTATATGACTTATATTATTAGGGCATTAGCTGCCGTGTCTGCGTCGACCTTGTGTTATCTTTTCTGGTGGCAACAGCTAAACAAACGTGTCGTTGAAAACGATCACGTTTTCGGAACGTTCCTTTGAGACTGCATTTAAATACAAATAATTACAATCGGAACGTAGAAAATTTTCGGCCGGATATTTTTAAATAATTTTGTTATCGCTTATTAACAGACAATACTTTACATAAATCACAATAATTAAGTATGCCTTTCTACAAAAATATCCGTTCCTACCTAACATACCCAGGGTTTACCCTGGAGCCCAATTTTGAACCACGCGCAGTATGCTTGTACGCCCGAAACTACAGTTATCGGCGCTACGCTTCTATGTCTACCGTTCGTACAACTGAGGTCAGGAGACAACCAGTCTCACAGAATACCTTAGTGAGGCGGCTAATACGGCACAGCAGCGGTACCCTTCCGCCTAATAAGCGATACTGGGGGACTTCAAAGCCCACCATCAGGAGTGGCTCTTCCCGTACCAGTGCACTGATCATGCTCGGCGAGAGACGAGAAAGCTTGCGCTTGCATTTAATCTCGCCCAGCTGGTCCAGGTGGCAACGAGGGTGCCCTTCAACTTGGTGTCAGCTTCTTCATTCATTAGGTAGTTCAGACGAACATTGGCTGGTGAAGTCTGTATCCGTTTACTCCCCACCCGATCTTAGTCCAAGAAGCACTCGGCAGTCAGCAGATTGAGATGGGATGCGTTCTTCAGCCTACTTGCTTCTCTTCGTCTGATCCTTCGTCGTGCGCGGACGCCGTGACTGAGGTGCTACGTCAGGGAATGGAGTACTACTAACGTAGCAATGTTGTCCAGCCATGGTTTGGCACCGAGTGCAATCGAGCCGATGCGCTTAAACATGAGGCGTACCTAGCATGGGTCGACGCTTGGACACACAAAGCAAGCGGCGTGAGTCAGTGGAAGAGAGCATTCAATACTGCCAAGTCCTGCAAGAAGTTGAAGCGAAGGGCTCGGTTTGACCACCGTATTGGGACCAAACCTTTTTCTTATCCAGCTGGTAGTAAAGCGTTCTGATCCCTGGCTAAGGCCCAGAATTTTTATCAGTAGTTAACTCAGCCAATGGTTAAATATGGTAGCCAAAAGTTTATTCGTTAATTATTTGTCTAAAAAAAAGTGTGTCAAATAAACTGGGCCTAAGTAAGTTGAATCGAAATACTGCCGTCCCTCACTACCAACACTGCTGAAACCCGACGGATCACTGGCCCACTGCATTCCGGATCTGCGTCTGGATCCTGGTTGATCTTCCCCTGATGGATGCGATACGAATATGTCGGACATTCGCATCCATCAAAAGGACGTCCGTAGGGTTCAGTGCAAACTCGACGTGAACAAAGCTAGTGGCCTCGACGGGATACAACAATTGTTCTGAGAACCTGTGCGCGCCTGTTTCCGATCCTGACACGCCTGTTTCGCCTTTCGTATGAGAATGGAAAAGGGCCGAACGCTTGGAAGCAAGCTATCGTTCAGCCTGTACCCAAGAAGGGCAGCCGGGCAGGCCCTGCCAACTACAGACCCATTTCAATAACGTCCATCCAGCCTCTGCAAGAGTATGGAACGGGTGCTCAACTCTAAGCTCCTGGTATACTTAAAAGCTAACGACATCCTCAGTGACCGCAAATATGGCAGCCGTCAAAATCGGTCTATTTATTTATTTAATACTTGATGCATAAAAACGTACAGAGATGGACTTGGTGATGCAGAGACAACTGGTGTTAGGTGCAATATTGAGAATAAATCACGATAAGTAATATTTATTCAAATACAAAGATATACATACAAACTATAAATACATACACATACACTTTATACACAAAAAAGTAAATAAACTAAATTCACAAATATACATAAACATATAAGAACATTAACGCTGTGACGATACTACTGCCAACTTCTACGAATGTGCTTGCGAACTTTCACTTTGAATGCTAATCGATTGGGTGCCATCCTGATTTCTTGGGGGAGGCTTGGCATTCCACAGAGAAATAGACTGAACGAAGAAAGAACAGTGAATGAAATCAGTCCGATGAGTGGGACATTGAAGAAGACGGTTATGTGAAGAGTGAATATATTTTTTTCTCTTTGTGATCTTCTACTAGCTTATGCCATTCCCATTTGCAGAGAGGCCATAGAGGATATGATCTTACTACATATAAAATGTAGTAAGAACATATCCTCCATATCCAATATGTTCTTGCTACATATAAACGATCTGCTAAAACCTTTAAGTATGCAAACGACAGCACTGTTGGACACGCTACTGGGCCTCAGATCCGGAAAGCCATGGTTTAGCGCTTGAATCTGGGCTTGAAGGCAGTCTCGGAATGGGCAGATGCCAATATTGTCAGGTTCAATGCTGCTAAGACCCAGGCGTGTCTTTTTCCCGCTAAAAGCCAATACCACCCGGCTCCTGGTTTCCGAGGTATGATGGTGCCTATAACGGACCATCTTGAGCTTCTTGGCGTTACGTTGACATCAACCCTCAATTTCGGTCCATTCATTCAGCCAAAAAAAAAAACAGCCAGTTGGCTGCCAAATAGTTGAGGATGAATACGAGATTGTACTTCACGCCAGAACTGTTCCTTAACTTGTATCAAGCGCAAGTTTGATCATGTATCAAGCTCTCACCTCTGGAACGGATCTGCCAAATACCAGCTGGATACACTTGAGTCGATCGAAAAACAGGCCAAGAGGCTCATCGGCAATGAGATGGTAGAGTCCAGGCTCCAGAGCTTTATTGAACATCGTCGTTGAATTAGTACTGTCCCGAATATCTTTATTAATTATTGACCTACATATTATATACTTAGCTAGCTTAGCTTATATATTCATCAAAATCCATTCCGTAGTTTTTTCGTGAAAGAGTAACAAAAATCCATCCATGCTCAGATACTTTTGCGCTTATAGTACTGGTAGGAAGTAGAATTAGAGTAAGTAAACTACCAAAATCCTTTTCTTGTACATCGGTTTTCTCAGCAAACAGTAATATATAACTAACTATAATCCACACGATCACATAAGCATGACATAATAACCCGACACCTTAAGACTAAATACAACATTATAAAAATAAATTAGATAAGCCAAGCCAAAAATAATAATGGACGTATAAGAATTACACCATCATTGTAAAAGATTATGCCATGATAACGTAAGATGTTCTCACAAGATTTATACCTATCTTTAAACCATCCACAGAGATGACCACTTTTTTTATTCACCTATATTGTCCCACTGCTGGGCAAAGGTCTCCCCCATAGCTTTCCACTCTTCCCTATTATTTGCTATTTCCTACCAATCTCCCGCAAACGCCTCCAAGTCGCCACGCCAGCGTTTCTTGGGCCTCCCTCGGCGACGACGCCCATCATCCGGCTCCCACTGCGTGACGATTCTGGCCCATCTATCTTTATGCTTTCTGCATATATGACCCGCCCAATCCCACTTCAGCCCAGCAGACTTGCTGCCCACATCGGCGATTCCTGTTTTGGAGCGTATCGTAGTATTACGTATTCGGTCGCTGAGCTTAATACCCAATACGCTACGCTCCATCGCCCTTTGACATATCTTGAGTTTGGACTTTTGAGACTCGGTCAAAGACCAAGTTTGTGCTCCGTAGGTTAGGATGGGCAGGATGCACATGTCGATGAGCTTGCGCTTCAAGGATAAGGGTAGGTCTCCCTTCATCAGTGACTTCATGGACCAGTAGCTCTTCCAGGCGTTCTCTACACGGCGATCGATTTCTTTGTCTTGCCTGTTTTCGAAGGATACTAGCTGGCCCAAGTAAATGTACTCATCGACATAATGGATTTCTTGTCCATCTACCCCTACCTTATTGTTTGTGCTATTTGACATTACTTTGAACAACTGAATCAACAGTTGGAACAAACCTACATAAATATACTCAAAATAATTTATAACAACAGCACAGCAAACGTTAAACTTAACTTTCCCGGTTTTAAACTTAACTTTTAAAATAGAAAAAGGTGTAAAACAGGGTGATCCGCTCTCACCCAAACTCTTCACGAGCACTCTTGAAGAAGTGTTTGAAAAATCCAGCAAAGGCATTACAGTCGGTTGCAAAAAACTTACCAACCTTCGTTTCGCTGATGATATTATTCTATTCGCACCGACTGCTGCCCCACTACAACAACAACAACAACTACAACAACAGATACCACACAACAGCATCAAATAAGAAGAAGAAAAAAAAAAAGAAGAAGAAAAAGAGAAAAAGAAAAGAGAAGAAAAAAAAAAAGAAAAAAAAAAGATGAAATGATGATGATGGGATGGAAGAAAGAGAAGAGAGGTCTTCAAGATCTGAGCACCGCAAGTCTTGAAGTTGGACTAATGATGAATCGGTCAAAGACCAAAGTAATTTCGAATAGCACAAAAAATAAGTTTAGTAGATGATCACTACTAAACTTATTTTTTTCCTAGCCAGTCCTGGGCAAATGCCTCCCCCAAGTCTTTCCAGACATTCTTTTCCATCGCCGTCTCGAACCAGCTGGAACGCGACCAAATCATTTCGCCACCTCTTTCTGGACTGGCCTCGACGGCTTCTATCTTCAGGAACCCATTGTGTGGCGATTACTGCCCAGCATTCAAATTGCTTACGACTGAAGTGACCCGCCCCACCCCATTTCAGCCTGGCAGCCTTTTTGCCCACGTCTATTATACCCGTTTTGGAGCGCAGCGTGGTATTCCATATTCGGTCTGTTCTCTTTACGCCCAGAATGCTGCGCTACATAGTACTCTGGAAAACCCCAACTCGAGACTTTTGCAATTCGGTGAGTGACCATGTCTGAGCACCGGTTACGGTACGGTCCGGCACAGGTTAGGATGGGCAGGATACACATATCGAAGAGTTTACGAACTTTAATAATTCAGTGGCATATAAAAAAACAACTTGGCACAATCTTTTTAGCATTTCACCCATAAGAACAAAGCGTTTTGCAAACACTTTCATTGTGCGTACAGCTAAGGAGTGGCATTTCCTGCCGGAACCTTTGTTTCCTGATAGCTACAAGCTTGGGGTCTTTATGTCAAGAGTGAATAGTTTACTACTAGGCAAGCGTGCTTCACCATCGACCACATCATCGATTACCATCAGGTGAGATAGTGGTTAAACGCGAGTCTATAACAAATAAAAAAAACTGTTGGAATGAGAGCTAGATTAAAATATCACTTTTCAGGGAGCTAGAGACTTCTGCCGATGAGATTACAATTTTCCAATGTTTATGCCACAAAGGTTATTACTATTACTAGTGGACGTCTCGCGGTTTCACCCACGTAATCCGTTCCCGTTGGAATACAGGAACAAAAAGTAGCTTATGTCACCCGGGGATAGTGTAGCTTCCCAACGGTGAAAGAATTTTTGAAATCTGTCCAGTAGTTTTTCAAGTTTATTCGTTACATACAAAAATACAAATCATTCCTCTTATTAATATTATATTAGTATAGATATAGAAGTATAGATAATTTCATCAGTGAAATAAAAAAATATGTTATTCTTTCCAGCCGTAATTATGTTGAAAAGCCTAACTGGTCCTTAGACACCTTTCTGAAGAAAATTGGTGAAATAACGATTTTACATTGCTATGAAAACCTACATTTATACTAGGTTTAAATAAGTACTTTGTACGTGTGCCTAACTGTTATAGGGCACTGAACCACTTAGATTTGGACAATATTATACTATAATTACCACACCTCGTTACCTTCTTAGTAAACGTGACACTTATCGATAGAATAAAAAAGCCGGTTAAAAAGGTAATGGCTTCTTACTTACTATTAATACTCGTACGCATTAAGCTTGTCATGGTCACATATAATTACCAAAACTAGTTAGTAGATACGTCACTGTCTGTTCAAAGTATCAGGTAATGTTATCAGCTTATCTACAGGATCATCGTCTGGCTGATTATGATGATTGATTAATGGTTTAGACACAGGGCATGCAGGCGGAAGCGCTGTGTGCTGTCACTGCTGTTTAAAAATAGGTGCCGTAAAAGAGACGGTAAAAAGTTAGAGATTTCTAAACAAGTGGTGTTGCAAGATCTCGTAGACGCCGCGTAGATTCGCTACGTAACTGCCAGTACGCTGGCGTAGCTACCTGCTACGCCGCCACGATTAGAACATCGCCCTACCCAACCATTCGCTACGTCGCGTAGACGCGCTACACCATGTAGATGCGCTACGCCACCGCTGCCGCTACGATACTGCTGTTACGCTACCGTTCGCTACGCCGCGTAGACAGCGCTACGCTAAGAAAAACCAATGGTTGCGTAATCTATTCTAAACTAATATTATAAAGAGGTAAAGTTTGTGAGGTTGTAGGGGGGTAATATCTGGATCTACTGAACCGATTTAGATGAAATTTGGCATGGAGATAGTTTGAGACCCTGGGCAGGACATAGGATCGTTTGTATTCCCATGGGATGATAAAACACTTATTACGCGGGTGAAGCCGCAGGCAGACGCTAGTGTTTAAATAAATTGGTTTAGTAAATGTATTATGTCGGTATTAGTAGAAAAGCCACTACTGGCATTTTAGTTCGATCATATATTTTTATGACATTTGAATTTTTTTAGGAAGCGTTTTTTTAATAGCATCCCCTTCGCTGGTGATATCTTATTTTTAACTCACTATATCATGAGCTACAGATTCGTGCAGTTATCATAAAATAAGACATTAAATAATTAATCTAATGGAAAACTAACCTTTATCTGATAACTTAAACTCGACCTAATGAGATCTTTATTACAGTTACATCACCTAAATGTGAACATACAGGATGCCCATCATTTAAATAATCTGGTTTTTTATAGGTAAAGGATATTTTCGTCTTAGAACTAAGAATAGAATATACTTCTCGGGTCCTTTCTTATTTTTAGTCTACATTAATGATTTACCCGAACTATTGCAAAACAAAATAAACATGGTGTTATTTGCTGATGATACTTCATTTATGTTTAAGATAAAAAGACGTACGAATAACGTTGACGACGTAGATAACGTCTTGCGACAGGTTCAAAATTGGTTCACAGCAGTTCACAGCTATTTTTTTTTAAATGCTCAAAAGACTAAGTGCGTAAAATTTGCCTTGCCGAATGTCAAAAGTTATGATTGTGACATTATATTAAACAACGAGAAGCTAGAATTCGTCGACAAAACGGTTTTCCTGGGGATCACGCTAGACCGAAGATTACAATGGTTTCCTCATTTAATATCACTTTTTTTTTTTTTTTTTTTTTGGGTGGGAAATCATCCAATGACTTCTCCCGCTCTGGGTGAGGCGGGAGGGCGTGTCAGACTTTTACTGACTAAAACCCACCCGTGTTCCTTCAGTTGCTTGAGTCAGGGCCGCGGTAACTCTTTTTCAAATTTATCCGCGACCCAGACAGGCATCGGCCCTAGTGGACCCCGTCAGTTCTGCTGACATCTCTTTGAGGCGCGCGTGGAACACAACGCGCCGTCGACTCGGGCCTGGTCCTTATCGGACGGTGAGCTACCCATTACTCGCCGTCCGCAAGCCCGCGCCTACGGTGGCCGGGAATCGGCTTGCGACTCCCGACGCCCAGGGCGTCTCCTGCGGTGGCTAGGGGCGTGAGGTCGTCTCCGTTGCATCTCCCTCACGCGTTCCGCCTCCTCCTTTGCGAGCATTACTGCTTCGCAGAAGGAGGAGACAGCTTCCCATACCCTCTCGCTCCGTAACATGGCTTGAACCAGGGCCGGACGCGAGAGGTTGCCACCGCCGATTGCCTCCACGAGGACACGGCGGTGCCCAGCCCAAGCAGGGCAGATCTCCACCGTATGCTCCACCGTGTCCTCCGGGCGATCCACACAATGGTGACACCCGGGCGTTTCCTCCCGCCTAATCCTGAACAGGAACCTCCCGAAACAGCCGTGTCCGGTGAGGACCTGCGTCAGGCGGAAGGTGAGGACGCCGTGGCGCCTCTCAAGCCACTCCTCAAAGAGGGGCCTTATCGCCGCAATTGTGGCGTGCCCAGCGCTGGGTTGCGACAGTCGCTCTCTCCATGTCGCCATGAGATCTTGCTGGAGCTCTGTCCGCTGAGCCACGATTTGTCGCGGCCACGGAGTTTCGCCCCGGCGTTTCGCCTCCTCGCGCCATTCCCAGATGTGCGCGAGGACTTTTGCCTCCAGATCCCATGGCGGCAATCCGGCAAGGAGGCTCGCCGCCTCACCAGAAACCGTGCGGTATCCCCGGACCAGCCGGATGGCCATGACCTTTTGGGACGCGTTCAACCGGCGGACTGGTTGTCGCCTCAGGGAACGCGCCCACACCGGTGCCCCATAAAGGGCCATGGACCGCACGACCCCCGCGTAGAGCCTCCGGCAGGAGGCGTTTGGACCCCCTAGATTTGGCAGGAGCCGCTTGAGGGCAGCCCCGGCACGCTCCAGTCTGGGAGCCAAACGTCGGAAATGCTCCACGAAATTCCACCGGCTGTCGAGGACGAGTCCCAGGTACTTCATCGTCGACCCGACGCCGATGTGAACCCCTCCTACCGTTATTTGGGAACCCGGCGGTGGCGCGTTCCGAGGACCATGAAAACACATGGCCTCGGACTTGTGCAGGGCCACCTCGAGTCCCAATTGCCGGATCCTCTCAACGACTGTCGCAACCCCGCGTGTCGCTAATTCAGCCGCCGCCTGGTGTGACTTCCCCTGCGCCAGGACCAGCGTGTCGTCAGCGTAGCAAATTACGCTGACGCCGCTAGGGAGGTCGGCGCGCAGCACCCAGTCGTACCCGATGTCCCACAGATGCGGGCCCAAGACCGATCCCTGTGGGACACCGCACGACATCTCTCGCCGGTTCCACTCTCCCTGGTGACTGGGGTAGATGACGGCCCTGTCCGTCAAATAGGCCTCGACCACGTGAATGAGGTAGGGCGGCATCCGGTGATAACGGAGTGCCTCCCTGATGCAACTCCAGGGCAGGGTGTTGAAGGCATTGGCGATGTCTAGAGACACCGCCAAGACGACCCCACCCCGAGCCACTGCATCCCCTGTCGTGAGGGCTCGCACGCGCATGATGGCGTCCACCGTAGAACGCCCCCTGCGGAAGCCAAACTGGCTCTCCGCTAGATCCGGCCCCACCCGCACCAGCTGCCCAACGAGGCGGTCTGCAATAACTCTTTCAAAGAGCTTGCCCACCTCATCGAGCAGCACAATGGGCCGGTAAGCGGACGGAGAGTCCGCTGGGCGCCCCGGCTTCTTAATAAGGACCAGTTTCCCGGTCTTCCAGCGAAGCGGGAACTGGCCCCTCTCCAAGCATGCGCTAAGGAGCCCCCTTAGTCGAGGCCCGAGAGCCTCCAAGGCCAGGACCCAGGCTTTCCCAGGTAAGCCGTCGGGTCCTGGGGCGGTATTTTTGGCATTCAGCCTACGTACCGCCACTCTCAGTTCTACCTCAGTCACCTCCGGAGCATCGTCGTCGTCGTCGGTGGTGTGGTCCGCATCGGGCACCGCAAGAGGTGGAGCCATGGGTGGGGGAGTATGTTCCCCTTGCGAAGGGAACAGTGTGCTTACCACTCCTTCCACGAGCTGCGGCCGGAGACTCTGCGTTAGCGGGGGCGCCCATGGGCGGAGCTTATCCCGCACCATTTTGTAGGGGCGTCCCCACGGATCCCTGTTCAGAGTCCCCAGCGACTCCTCGCGAGCCAAGCCCTTGGCCCGCTTGATCTCTGCTCGGAGGGCAGTCCTCGCCGCTCTGTACCCCTCGTACAGCTCCACCTCAATGGCTTCCGTACCTGGAGGACGGTTACGGAGCCTGCGGTGCCTGGTGTACCGGCGTCGCGCAGCAACGCACGCCTGGCGCAGAGCCGTAAGCTCCGGCGACCACCAGTACACCTGGCGCCGGGCGCGTCCTTGCTGGACCCGGGGCATTGCCAAGTCACATATGTCGGACATGGCCTCCCGGAACCACTCCGCCTCGTCGTTGATGTCAGCAGGCCTGTCCGGTGATGACGCCCAGGCCTGCACGATCGAGGCTTCCAGGAAGAGCTCCCGGTCCAGCTGTTTCAGCGCCCACCGTGGACCACACAGGGTCTGTCGGACCGACGCGATCGAGATCTGGGTGGAGACGTCGAACCGGATATACCGGTGGTCGGAATATGTCTCCACCTCCTCCATGACGCGCCAGTCGACGACACGTGGTGACAGAGCGGGGCTGGCGAATGAGATATCCACCACTGATTCGCCCTGCATCCGCACACACGTGGGGACAGAACCCCGGTTGAGGACGACCAAGCCTGTCTCCAGTGCCCAGTCCTCAACCATCCTGCCCCGTGTGTCCGTATACCGGGAACCCCAAGCCACATTCTTGGCATTGAAGTCCCCGAGGACCAGCACAGGCATGGAGCGAAACCCGACGACGACGACTTTTAACTCCACGAGGGAGTTGTGGAACTCGGTGAGAGTTCGGTTCGGGGAGAAGTATACCCCTACCACGGCAATCTCCCCGAACCGTGCTGCCACGCAACCCTGTCCCCTCTTGACATCCTCGAGGGAGGGGGTACCGGCGGCGGCCGACGAAATTAAGGTCACTGAGCCGTTCAGGTCCTCCACCCAGTCTTCCCTGGGCGGGACAAAGTACGGCTCAGCGACCACGGCGATGTTAATCGACCACTGCGCCATGCTCTGGAGCAATAGATCCTGAGCAGCAGCACAGTGGTTGATGTTCGCCTGGAGGAGACGTAATGGGGCCATTATTGGTACTCCATTTCAGTCTCCTCCTGAGCCCCCTGTGAGGGCCCTGCCACGATGGTTTTGGCGGCGACGACAGCTGTGGCGGCACCAGTGGCAGTGGCTGCGACGGTGACGGCGGTGGTTGAGGGATTTCTCCTGCCCCTGGCCTTGACGGGTGGAGCGCAGGCCTTGCTGCCAGCCCGGTGATCGGCTGGCTTGCCCGCTGCTGCACATACGACACAGTGTGGCGTGGCATTGCACGAACCGGCCTTGTGACCGGGTTGACCACAGCGGAAGCAGTTATCGCTGCGGTCCACCTCCGAGGTGCAGCGAGCTCCCACGTGATTGCCTACATGGCAGCGGAAGCACCTCAGGGGTCTGGGTTCCAAAATTTTCACCTGCGCGGAAACCCAGCCCACCAAGAGCCTTCGGCCCTCCCCAGCAATTTTTAAGGCTGCCGAGACGGGGCAACTCGCCGTAACGGCTCGCATTCCCTTGGCGTCAGTACGTATGGTGCCTGCCCTCACCTGCTCGGCAGAGCATCCCCCGGTCCTTGCGACGGCGGCGACCACGTCTCCCTCCGTCACAGAATCGTCCAGGCCCAGAATGCGCATATCAGCGCACTTGGTCGGCCTGGACACTCGGGCTTCGTCCGCATTCAGGGTCGCCCTGAGCCTTTCGGCCAGAGCGTCAGCGGTCGGGCCGCTGGCCGCACCGGGGACTTCCAGCATCCGGGCCCCAGTCGCGGTGACCCTCACCCGGATGCCCTCGGTGACGCCAAGCTCCTGCAGGTTCACCGCCGCCCTCGCTTTGACGAGTACCTCGCGGTAGGACACGCCCTTCTTTTCCGCATCCGGCTGGAGCGTAATTACTACAGCTGCGGACTTCGGGGCGCGGAGCCTATCCGCGACGCTACGCTCCTTGCGCCGCTTCCGCCTCTCCTTCCTTTTGGCTGCCCTTGCTGCCTTGCCCGCCTTTCTCTTCTGCCCGGCCACTTGCCATTCGGCGTCGGCCGCAGGAGATTCAGGAGGTGGAAGCAATTGGGGCGGCTGACTCACCGCCTGGGCTTGGGCCCTCGCCGCCTGTCCAGGCGCTCCTCTCTTTTTGGAGGCAGAATTGCCCAGTCTCACCGAGGCCGACCTCGAAGGTTCCAGCATGGCCCCGCGGTTGGCTTGTCCCAACGAGCCCATGGCAGCCGCAGCTGCGGCAAAGGAGGCCGCCTTCCGCTGGCCCAAGGCTGACTGGCTCGCCGCTAGCGGGGGGCGCAGGACAATGGCCTCCAGTGCAGAAAACCGACTTTGAAAAGCAGCCAGTTCCTGCCGCACCAGGTTCAGAACCCGGTCCTCCGCAGGCACGGGTCGGCCTTGCCCATGCTGAGCCCCCCCCTGCGGCATCTCCCGGGGGTCAGCCCCTCGGAGCCCAGCCAGGTCTGCTCGGAGCTTCTCATTTTCCTTTTGGAGAAGCTCCATGTCGGCTTTCAAGCGGGCGACCTCCGCCCGCATCTCCGACATTCCATCCGAAGGAGGCCCGGCGTGATTAGCCTCCGCTGCCGCCATAATGGATGCCGTGGCCGCGGATATGGCCTTGTGTTTAGAAGATTTGTTCCTCTTCAAGGCCACATCTCTGATAGCGGCTCCCACGACCTCAGCAAACCTGACTGCCCGCTCCGAATTGGAGCCACTAGCAGGGTCCAGCTCTTCGCCAGATGAACCCGAGAGGATAGCCCTGTGGCTGTTCGATCCGGGGTGGCGCCCCTCCTTGGCAAGACCATTGGCTCGATGGGCAGCCTCCTGGTTGGTGAGCCCTCTCCCCACTCCTCTGTCTCGGCCCCCACGCCTACTGGTGGGGATCTTCCGGGCCGACGCCAGCTCGTCGTCGGAGAACGACCCCAGGCCATCCCCCGATTTGGGACGCTTCCGGAAGAACCTTAGGTTCTTCGCAGCAGCTCCCTCAACTTCGCGCTCCGAGCTTTTTTGGCCCTTTGGGCCAGATGCGGCGTCGGACTCCGACCCCGCATCACTCCTCGCCTCTTCGTCTAAAAATATCGGTGTCCATATATCGCGCTTTTGGTTGTCGTTGCTGTCTGAGACAGACTGAAGACATTTGTTGCCCACCCCAGAATACGGAGGGCAGCCCGCCGAAGCGGGGTGGGACTCCCCGACCACTGAGCAGTCGGGACCCACCTGGGGACGTTTTTCGCAAAAGTCTTGTTCCATTATGTGTTTTTTTTTTGTTTTCCTTTAAAGGGTGAGGTCCCTATTTCTCCCTCCGTCTCTACGCCCACTCGACCTACTCTCTGTAAGCAGAGAGGGGAGTAGGCGTCCTGTCACTAGCCCGGTTCCCTTCACAAACCATTAAGGATGATCTGTGATTGGAACCGAGACCCTTCTTCGTGTGTTGAAAATTAGCCGCCAGCCCCAACTGTCCACCCAAAGTGGGTGGGCAGCTGAAGCCGACGTTGCCCAGGGTGCGCCACGTGGAGGCTCTCAACATGCACCCCATTTAATATCACTTGCAGGGCGGCTAACTTCGGCAGCTTAAAAAATTCGTTAATTTACTGATGATGTAGATACCGCGACGCTGGTCTTTTTTTGTTACTTTCATAGTATAATACCACACCTGGCTGGTGCCTGTAAGATGCCGCATCTGACTGGTATCTATGAGCTGCCGCAAATGGCTGGTGCTGTGGGATGATCACATATGCTAGTATTGTTTTCGCTCCTCGTCCGAGTAGCCAGCATCTTGTACTTCATGACGATTATGATGTCCTACATCTAACGGTCCTACGCGGTGCAGATGTACTTGCTTGTTGCATACCCGACAAACATATCGCGTGAATTAAAACCTTGCTGTATCACGCAACCCTTCACATGTGTTGCACGGTTGGTTCCGCCGAGCCCGCTCCTCCGGCGCAGACGCTGCCGGTGCCTGCCATACGAGACGTGAATGGCGCGCGCTGCCGCCGCGCCGCTGCCCACTCCACGTTTCCCACCGCCTGTCGCCGTCCGCACTCGTCGCCACCGGTCTATATTGCGTTGCGCCGCCTCGTTATCACCACCGTTAGATTGTCAGCCGCTGTGTTCGTTTTGTCGTTGAATCTAGTGCCGCCCTCGACCACCGCATTTTTCGCCGCTGCTTTCATACTTATGGCTATACTATAGGCCTTCGTATATTTTTTTGATTAGCTCGCGCTTGACCACTATCTCACCTGATGGTAAGCGATGATGTGGTCGACGATGAAGCACGCTTGCCTAGAAGAAACCTATTCACTCTTGACTTAAAGACTCCCAGGTTGTAGCCAACAGGAAATACAGACTCCGGCAGGGAATTCCACTCTTTTGCTGTATGCATAATAAAAGTATTCCCAAAACGTTTGGTGCGTTTTGGGAATACTTTTGAAGGTAATAAACCATTTATTTATTATTATTCCTTGTGCTTTTCGCTTAAATCTTTCTTTTTCTCGTAGTCGTGGTATAAAATATAGTATGAAAAATTGGTTACTTAAAAAAGACCTATAGTGCCGACAATGTGAAAAAATAAACATTCCATATCAAAATCAAAATGTTACATCCTACTGTACAGACTTATGTAAGCATCTACAGACGGGCATTAAGGCCGACCCCAAGTTCAAGTCGACAGATACTGCCCTCCTGCGGTTCCTTATCTCATGCCATATGTTCAGCCATTAAATATCAGTCGGACTCTCAAAATTTATCAGTTTTATAACATATTCAAGTGTGTAATGAGTATGAGTAGCAGCCAAAAATTATTTATGGTCAGTTCGGGATTGTTAAAAGTGAGTACCATAGATTTTTATAAGAAGGGAGATGAGTTAGAGATTACTCGAAATGAGGTTTAATTTTGAACATTTTGATTTTAGAGTTTAACTTTATATTCCAAGACCCCAGGGCCACCAGACGTCACGTATTTTCTGACGAAGGAAATGTGGACGATTGAGTAGTGTTAATATGTACTAAGAACGCATGCCTACCTGCTAGCTTGCTTGGACGGCCAATTTTCAATTTTCATTAGTAAGGCTACTCCGGGGGGGCTAAGCCCCCCGGTATAGTACCTGAAAGAAACACTGCTTGCGCTCCTACCCACGGAGGCATTAAAATTGAGTTTAGGGCATGATTGGCCTCTTAGATCAGTCTGTCATCTTGTAAAAGGTTTTAAAATAGTTGTTTGGTGGACATATATAAAATTGGAGCATCAGAATTTACGTGAGGTAAGTAATGTTTTTATGTACCTTGATTACCTGATACCTGAAAATTGGCCGTGAAACAAGCTATGCGTTTTTAGTACACACTAACACTACTCAATCGTCCACATTTCCTTCGTCAGAAAATACGTGACGTCTGGTGACCCTTAGATCTTACTCAATATTCCAGTTCCATCCGTACGGAACTACCATTATTTCAGTAGTCTATGCTGAAAAGAGAAATAACGAAAACGTGTGACTGACAAATATAGCGAATTTAGTGAATACTGCATAATTCCTGTTTTATTTATCAAGACTTTTGCACGAGTCGACACATTAACTTCTACGAATATAGATATAGAAGGAGTCTCAGGAATCTCAGGATAAATTCATACAGACAGATGAATTTATATACAGAAATAGTGTCGTGGTGCCCAGTAGCTTAGACCTAGCCTCTCGTGATTGAGGTCGTGGGTTCCGGCAAAAATCCGGGCAAGAACCAATGTGACTTTTTCAATTAATATGTAATTTCTATGTTTATCTTTTACATCGCTGACAACGGTGAAGGAAAACATCGTAAGGAAACCAGCAACCTTATTGTGTAATGAATTCGGCAAGGCAAAGGGCAAAGAGTATGAATAATCGACCAATTACATAGACGGAAATCCACATCGCGTCCTTCATCTCGCATGTGTTTGGTCGATTTTTCATAGTCTTTGCCCTTTGCCTTGCCGAATTCATTACGCAATAAGGCTGCAGGAGTTATATAATAAAGTGAGTTTATTAGATGATTGTACTCCAATGGTGTAATTGCTACAAGGAGTTCCAGTGCGAGGATAAAAAAATAAAATGTTAATAACCTATCATGAGGCCCTCGCCTAGGTAAACCTAAAATTTCTGAGCTTCTAAATTTACTACTTAAAGTTGATAGTTTCATTAAGTATTGGACAAAGAGATCATAAAGTTTATCCACTGTTATTATGCTCTTCAAGGAAAATCTATTGTTGTCAGTAAAACGAAGATAGGGTATTTCCTTTATGGTGGGAAAATATGTTATCACATTGATCCAAATGTAAAATACAGCAATGTGTGCACCCACGTGTAAATGACTCAAGACTTCGTGAGGTAGCAGGACTCCTAAATCCTAGGATAGGCTTCCTAGGATCATCCTTCCTACTGAAGCTCATATTATTAATATGAATGTTTGTGAGGAGTTTTTGATGGTACTTTACAATATTATAGATATGTCTTCGTCTTTGTCATCATCCAACTTTCCTGTCGCAGGTCTGCTGGAAGAAATTTCTCTTCTATCTGTATTATTTCTTTTCTCTGTTATGTGTTTTGTGTGTACTTAAATAAATAAATAGTTTATACAACAGAATAACACATAAAAACATAACAACAACATAATAAAGATATTGGGAGAAGTAGATGGGTACTAATTCCACGTTGGGGGTGAAGCAGGCTCCTGTTAATAGTCAATAATGATCCTTTCGAGTAAAAATAATATAAAAGAAGTACTTGAAAACAAATCAGTCGCAGATCATTTTGATGAAACAATGGCCTTCGTCATATCGATAAAAAATATCAGTCGTGATTATTTAGTTAATATATCCAATTTAGTTCTACTGAGAAGAAAATTATCGGCTATAAAACACAGTTACTATTGTTTTCTCTAGCTCATTCTTTTCTACATGGCCATGATGTTAGGTTAGCTTGAGGATACATACCTTCACCTTTCATTCTTTAAAAAAAATCTTCCATAGTATCTACACAATTAGGAGGACAAGTTGCTACAGAATATATTATTCTTAATTTTTTTTCATAATATGCCGTCATTGATAACCTCATATTGTTCACAGCACCCAAAGTTCAAGCAAAGCGGTTCGCGAACTCTTATCTGTTTGTTCTACGATGTTGACGATACTATCCGAAATAAAACTGACGCGAGACAGTCAAAAGTAATCAGTGTTATGTTCAGTGGCATAGCATGCACCGCACCGCGCGCGCTTCTGCCTAATAATCGTCTTTAAGTGAGTACACGCACGTTTCTTTTTCTACAAATAAAATATTGAATAAAAAACAACAAGGAGGATAAAACCTTAACCTTGAAAATATAATGCGCGGGAAAACTTTGTGTCAAAGTGACAGCTAATTTTGAAATTGAATACCAGATACTAATTTTTATGTTCAGGCTCCCTATGACTGAAAAATGTTTTAGTATAGTCCGAATAAATACAATAATTAAAATAAAAAGGAAAGAGGATGAAACTAAACTCTAAAACAAAAAGAAAATGCGCGGCAAAATGTGTTTTAATAAAGTGACAGTTTGATTTGAAAATAGAATACCATAAAAATATATTTTAAATTCAGCATTACGTCCAAATAGGTTATGCTGCGAACTGAGATGTGCGTCCACAATCTTAAATTCAATCAACAAAATGTCCTTTGACTTCAATGATTAATTAATTAACTAATTCACTATCTTCATGAAACTAATACTTGAATTCAGATAAGTAGTAGAAACTGGGACAGTAGGTCTAATGGTCTTTGTCTATGATTGATAATGTCAAAAGTATTCGATACAAAATGTGGTTCTGTACCATATAGTGATGATGCAAGGTAACCTCTCCGCAATGTGCGGCTTAGATTAGCTCATTAAAGATTGTTACATAAACAATAATAAGCTAATATAATGATATATTATTAGGTACTAGATACATAATGATCTTATTTTTTATTATTTATTTACATTATGATCTGGATATAGGTACATATCCAGATCATAATGTAAATAAAAAACATAATGTCATGAGATAGCATTAAAAAAAATAGTGTACCATATCTAACGGGTTTGGTTTTAACCATAGATATAATAAATTTTATATTTCTATGGGTTTTAACCTGTCAAGCGTGGCACCGACTAATCCACCAACATAGCTAAAGCCGTTCAAAAAGACGCTGTTAAAACTTGCGTCCGCCATTTGTCATAAATAATGAATTTCGAAACAAAATAATGCTACTTAATCATTCCAAGGAAGCAAGTTATCCAGCGCTATTTGACTATCTTTTATAATTAATTATTTAGCATAAAATTATTAATCACACACTGCTAATAAATTTTAATTACGTGATTCTTATCTATTTAAGTATGTATTATACGCACAAAAATATTTACATTTGACTCAATTGAGCGTATTTACAGAATTTATTATTAACGATACACCTCGTATCATAGATTACTCTAACGTTTTTGAAGCGTGTTAACTTGCATGCCTGAAAGTCAAAAAACTACCCCTTGAAACAAGTGATAATAGTTTTTTTCTGTAAACAAACAAACAAAAATAAAAGAGCCGTCATGGAAAACCATTTCCTACTTATGAAAAAGCAAAGCCCACATTATCTTAACACGTTTTGTGAAATGCGATGCGATCGAATGCGATTGTACCGTTACGAAAAACGATCTAACTTTATATGGTCCTTCGAGCCGCCAATTTGAAAAAATAACTATATTTAAAAAATGTAGGTTAAAACAAACTAAACTCAAATCCCCTAAATATCCAAAAAACATTAGTAAAAACTAAAGCATTATAAACAAAGAAAGCACTTAATTAATATTAAACGCTTGTTAAAATGCGATAAAGCCAACTGCTAATCTGAATTCATAACAAAAGTGCATTAACCTTTATTTATTATTAACCTTTATACCTGACCTAACAGTTTACGATATCAATTTGTTTACTAGCTTTGACCCTTCGCCAAAAGTGATGCAATTTGAATATATTACTGTCATAATAAAGATATATCTCTCTAATTAATAAACGCGAAGTAAAGTGACAACCAGAACTACTCCTGATTTAACCAACCAATACCAGATATATTTTTGGAGTTCGAAATTGCCAGAAGTTTTATACGTATTTATTAAGTGAAAGTTGGGGATATGCTTCTTCGGTCTCCCTAGTGATGTTCCCCTTACAGGCGTTGCACAAGTTTCACCCCGATAATCCTTAAAAGGTATACACGTTTGCCCACAAATACCTAGCTTCATTTCCATACGTTCAAGCGTTTTTGCTTTACCTATTATTGGAATCAAATCTGGCTAACAATGTTAGGACCCATTAATATTAATGATAATTTTTTATCCGTGGTGCTAGGCAAATGTGTTTATCCCAGTTGTTAGCGACCCTTTGTGCCTATTGGCCTTGCGTGTTCTTTCTCCTGCTTAATTTGGAGGGAAGTGGAAATTATGTATTTTCCTACCCCTCCGTTATTTTTTCTGATTAATTGCGTTGCGAGATTCAAGACGATTAAATTCATTCTCCGGGGCTTCGTCGAGCCTCGGCACTTTTCTGGTAGTCGCCACTGTTGATTCTGGCTTGGGAATAGTGCGGTGGGTTTGTCCCAAAATTAACACCTGGCTTAGTTAAGTCTACTATTCTAAAACGCTTTACACAAAAACTAGCCTGAAGATTGTTTAACTCATGCCAAGTGTTTTTACATATTTTGTTCAGCCAATGACAGCAGTTTACAGCAACTGATTTAAGGGCTTGTCCCCATCACCACGTCACGACGATGTAAACGTGGAACATTACGGTGTCGCGGCGCGGCACGTTGAATTGACGTGCTAATTTACGTTACAGTGTCGTAATAATGCACGTCTCCATGCCGCAACGTTACACGATGTCGTGCCTTATATAATTCCAGTAAAAATTTCACTCACGAACCTGTGTAATAGCAGTCTCTTACAACAAGTGATATCAATAAATCAGAATCAATAATTTCGGTCAGTTTTTTTCACAACTAATCGCTAATACAATTAAACATCAACACGTACCGCTTCCGATGTAGTCCGACTCTGTCCGAAGCGTGGTTCGACGGCGACGTTGCCGTACCTACCTAAAATTAACACGTCACGTCAAAGGTCCGCACCGCGACACCGCACCGCTCCACGTCGACGATGTCGTGACGTGGTGATGGGGACAAGCCCTAACAGTTTCACCTTGAACTCGAATTTAAAAAATCCACTCCGTACCTATATAGGCCAAAATTATCACTCGCTCTATCGTATACCTTATCCATCGCTTTCCATCAGGCGAGATCGAGTTCAGAGCTGGCTCATAATAACACTGAAGTACTAACTTAGCCTAATACGGGTATTAAGAGCACATACTACTACGTCTTGCGTAAAGTACTATGGTAATTAAGACCTACGTCACCAGACTGACGTTCATTGTTCCATGAATATACAAGCAGCCCCTAAAATTATGTAAGACGCAACGGGTCGGACTTTGACGACACTACCGTTAGCACGGCTCACCTTAAACTTTTATATACCACGAAAAATGGAGGCATTAAGATCATTTGAGTGCTCATAAATTATGGGAGTCTTAAGATATTAGAAATGTATATTTCTAGCTTTCTATATAATATATCCTAGTCATCAAAATTTTATCTAAATCTTGATCATTAAGTAGTACCGCTGCTTCAATTTTTGTTATACCAAACATGGTCCTTTGCTCCTACTGCAACCCTTGAACCACCTACGAAATTCATAATTATCTCCTCTTGCACACTTCACACAAGTCTTCAAATATTTCGTTTCCTTGTTCTAAGTTTCTGTTGCAATTTTATTGTAAGTTTAATAACTTGTAAATCCGTAATTGGCTGTAATAGTAGTACAATAAGTTAGTTAAGATATTTTTAAGAGCTGTGGATTTTGTGATTAAAAAAAAAAACTGTCTAGCCGTTTAGGAGGAGTTCAGTAACAAACAAACAGTCAGAAGATATGCAATGGCGTATAAAAAGCAGTAAAATTTACTAACAAAATTTGACAGAGATGAAATCCTGTTCTAAAGATGCGTTAGATAATTTGTGGATACAATTTAGTTCATTTAACAGAGAAATAAAGACTCACTTGGAGAAATAAAGTTGGCAATTACACCTATCTGACATCCGAAATACCAGATCGACCGGACTAGATTACAAATTTACAAATTAAAATTTTATTTTAATCTTTAATCAGCTCCAGTTCTTCAATAACATTAAGTTCATTGACAATTACGTATTCGAGCGAAAACAATGCTTGTGACAAATCAATTCGTGCCCAGTAACTGCGTTAGTACCCTTTAGATCCCCTTCTAAGCCGATAATCCGTTTGTGGCCACTATAAATAATTCGTACAACACTGATATCGTATCGGCGGTAAGTCATATTGATATTAAAATAATAACTTCGTTACTCATCTGACTTGTGATCTAAATCTTGCTAATATTAGAAATAGAATGATGTGATTAGACAACTTTGTGGTTTAAAAGATGTAGAGATAAACATGTATGGTATGTTGAGAGAATGCAAGGCGATTACGACAAGGTATTTAAAATATACACGGATATTATTGGTAACTAGCCCCCTTCAAATACAAACAAAACAAAATAAATTTATTGTACAAAATAAAATGCCTACTCTATCCTACTTACCTCCCCCCTACCTACTACCTACCCTACTTACATTCTTAACTTCGAGCCTTCGCTGCGTCCCCGCAAGGGGGTGCGGCGGGTGAGTTTTAGGACCTACCTTCCTACCATTTTTTTTCTACAATCCTAACACCACCATTCAGAAAATGATGTCGTATGCACAACGCCATCTATCGAAAATGGAGTTCAACTGTCCGATTATCTGAAATGCGTGTGTTGTGATATTTTACTTCTTGAACTTCTGATAGAGTGAACCGATTGCGATGAAATTGCTTTATCCATTTAACGGTGTAAATCATGAACTGGATGAGGATTAAGTACTACTATTTCCATTTCTACTCACTACATTCACGCGAGCGACGTTGCTAGTTTACAACTATACGTCGTACTTGGCAACAAAAGTTACGTAAGAAAAAATAACTATTTTTATCATTACGTAACTTAACACAACACAACTCTACCGCCACGATTTTCCATTTTCCTTGAATGACTAACAGAGTCTGCACAGGACGACTTCCAGTAGATACAATCTAAGATATTCTTTCGAAACCTACTATCAGTGCAAAAAATACTATAAATATAATTAATCCTATCGTGTGCTAGTTAAGAGACAAACATGTACATGTTGATAAGGCTCTTTAATCATTGAAGTCAATGGAATATTTCACGCAACAATTATTGAGAACGCTTGGTAGAGCGCTAGCATCAAAACAAGATAACGGGGAAACCGACGATTTAATCCCTTACCGAGTGCTGTTTTGTTGTGATATTTTTTGGGAAAATACCTCGAAAGGAAAAAACGGAACCCTTATAGGATCACTTTGTTGTCCGTCCGTCTGTCTGTCTGTCAAGACCCTTTTTCTCAGGAACGCGTGGAGGTATCAAGCTGAAATTTATATCAAATACTCAGGTCTAATGTCCCTTAAAGCTGTGAAAAATCAAACTTCTAAGCCAACGCAATCAAACGATACAACCGCTTATGTCGCAAATTTCCGCAAATTTTCGACACTCGCAAGGGAATCAAAACCTACAGGGTACTTCCCGTGAACTCAGAATCTTGAAATTTGGTACGTAGCAACGTCTTGTAGCACAGATAAAGGAATAATCGCGTAAACCGTAAATTTGGTACGTAGCAACGTCTTGTAGCACAGATAAAGGAATAATCGCGTAAACCGTAAATTTGGTACGTAGCAACGTCTTGTAGCACAGATAAAGGAATAATCGCGTAAACCGTAAATTTGGTACGTAGCAACGTCTTGTAGCACAGATAAAGGAATAATCGCGTAAACCGTAAATTTGGTACGTAGCAACGTCTTGTAGCACAGATAAAGGAATAATCGCGTAAACCGTAAATTTGGTACGTAGCAACGTCTTGTAGCACAGATAAAGGAATAATCGCGTAAACCGTAAATTTGATACGTAGCAACGTCTTGTAGCACAGATAAAGGAATAATCGCGTAAACCGTAAATTTGGTACGTAGCAACGTCTTGTAGCACAGATAAAGGAATAATCGCGTAAACCGTAAATTTGGTACGTAGCAACGTCTTGTAGCACAGATAAAGGAATAATCGCGTAAACCGTAAATTTGGTACGTAGCAACGTCTTGTAGCACAGATAAAGGAATAATCGCGTAAACCGTAAATTTTTAGTTACATCATATAATAAAAATGTTTTTAATAATTTTAAACTTACTACCCCTTGCCTCATGAACGCGTAGAGGTATTAATTGAAATTCATACCAAATACTCAGGTCTATAATACCTTTAAGCTGAGGTTTGTACGGAACCCTCGGTGTGCGAGTCCGATTCGCACTTGGCCGGGTTTTTTTAGGGATTAAGGATTTCAATAACAGTTTTTCTATGGATAGATCAGTTAAGAATATACTTTATTTGGCGACGCTTGAGGCAGGCATATGTCCAGCAGTGGATGCCTTTCGGCTGATATGATGATGAAACTTTATTTAAATTAAAAAAAAATCCTTATAAGTTATTAAACGAAAAAACCCAATGCAATTTAAAAACAGTCAATTATAAGGTAAAGTAATTTATTTAAACAGACATTAAGTTAAAATCTAATTAATCTACTTAAAATCTAACAATTTTAAAATCTTATTAAAAGTAATTTAAAACAAAACCCTTTTTTGAAAATTTCTTGAAAAAAAAAAACAAAACGCGGGGAAAAAGTCAAAGTCAAATCATTTATTTCAATCAGGTCATTAAACGGCACTTTTGAATGTCAAAAATGGGCAGAAAGAAATAGCGCAGCAAACTCCCCAACCATAACATCGACCTCTATAATTACCCACTGTCTCCTGTGACGAGTACATATCGTATCAAAACAAAGCATTATCACCTTGAAATTTCTAGGTCTCGAGTAGAATGAAGGCCGTTTATCATGGCAGCAGAACGAACATATGAATATGACATAGTACCCGACGCAGAGGTAATGCTAACGCCTGAAAACGACGCCATTTTGTAAAAAACAACAGCTTGAAATACACAAACACGCTTTTAGCTAAATTATTGTATCACCGCTTCGAGTCTTTGTCAAAATCACTCAGTGTTTTTTTTTGTGATTGTAGCAGTTTTTTTTTTGAGGTATTCAAGGACCAACATAATGTATCAAGCTTTTTTCGTGAAGCATCCAAAATATTGAGAGACCAAATTTTGGGCTTTATTGATCATGTAGCGTCCAACAAACCCGAAGCCTAGCTATAGAAAGTTGGATTATTATTAAGTACTTAGTTTAGTAGCTTAGCTCATTTAAAACAAGAAAATGTATTCATCAACACGAAGAAGAAATATATTGGGTAGTACAATATCCTAGTCAATATATTCCGTGGGTTTTGGTAAACACGGCTAATTTGGTTCATAAATGGTTTCAGATCCATCGTAGACATTAGATACTATTTATTGTATTACCTTGTTATTTAAAAATCTTGATTATATCACTGTATTATTACGAACACCGTCAGTTTATAATAACTCACGTGAGATTGTAAACTCTTTCTTCTGAATAAGACTCGGGTATATTTCAAACCATCTAATTTGGACAGGATTCATTGTATTTGAAATGACCTCATCATCATCAGATCAGCCGAAAGACGTCCAATGCTGGACATAGGCCTTCAAATGATATGTTCACAATACATTGAAAATTTATAATCAACAAGAAAATTACAAACTTACGGTATTTGCAATAATACGGTGACAAAAATATTTCTTTGTGAAACTGTTCCACCATCTATGTGCTCGATTTTCATAGACACATTCTTTCAGGTTCTAGAGGCAGAGATGGCGATGAACGGTTCCATCGACAAGAGCAGGGAGAAGGTGGACAAAACAGCTGCGTCCCTCGATGACGCCATGTTGTTATCTGGTGAGTGACGTCCACATTGTGTTATTGTTTAACTATTGTGAGAGATAAATAATAATTACGAAAGAGATTTTACAATGTAGAGTCAAATCTTTTGAACGTGTTTTTATTATGTTGGGTTTTTCGGCACCAGCATAGTTTTAGGGGAATTATAGCAACTTCAAAAACTTTTCATTTAGGCATAATATAGCACACTGTAAGTCGTAAATATCTATATCTAACTCAGGTACACCTAAAGCTGTCTGGTCTTTTTTTTTGGACAATTCCACCGCACTATGCCCAAACCACTGCAACTCCTGAAAGCCAGAATCAACAGTGGCGACCACCAGAAAAGCGCCGAGGCAATGAAGACCGACGATGTCCCGGAGTATGAATTTAACTGTCTTGGATCGAACGAAATGAATGAGAAAATAATAAAGGAGGAGTAGGAAAAGGGTCAAAGGGTCGTTTACAATTGGGATAAGCCCGTTTGCCTAGCACCACGGATAAAAATTTGCATTAATATTTATGCGTCCTAACATTTTGAGCTGCTATATTTGTTTCCAATAATAGGTATGGCAAAAAATTGCTTTTTCAAGGAAAAAGAAACTTATTTTCCTTCAAGCTCGTAGCCTCGTCTCTATGTCAGTGTTCTACATCTGGCTGCGAATATGTACAATCTGTACATCATATCTTGTGGGAGTGTATTCTTTAACAGAATGAACGCAATATTATGTTGAATAATATACAGGCTGTATCAGGAGTTGTTTACTATACGGACCTTGTGGTGTGACCAAATTTCCTTGCGTTCAAGCGTTTTTGCCATACCTATTAGCTGCCTGGTCTGTGAAAAGTAAATCTAGACGTATATTTTAAAGGAGTTAAGTTGTTTATTAATTAAAGAAGACTCGTCACGGCCCATACAAAATTTACCCAGCCCCGGCGCAAAGAATAGTATTCTGAAAATTTAGTACATATTAGGGAAATAAATTACTGACATTCGCCATTCCCAAAAATAATGTCTATCATATTAAAATTACCTTCTATAGATATGTATTTTGTAAACAAAAGCGTATAGGCGATTTATCGTTAGGGATTTCTCGCATGTTTTTTGTTTCAATATATTTCTATGATAGCCGATGAAATTAAAAAAGCTATATACAATATTATACATATTAAATAAAACATGGCATTATTTTTTTTGCATCGATACTTATCGTTTTTTGGGTCACATTTGACGAGTCTTCTTTGTAAAGGGTAGGTAGGTAATCTTTGGTAGTATCACCCTTATTTTTATCCTAATATGATTCTTCTAAAGCGGCCTTATTATAGTGCCCAATAACGAAAATTTTATCACTGACAAATCCTGTAGGGCAGATCTCGAAAGCGAACCCGCGAGCAAAGATATCGAAATAAGGAAAAGTAAAAAAAGTCTTATATCAAGATAACTAACTCTTATAAACAGCAGAAGTCAATATTACTTACTTACAGCACATCGTCATGATCACAGATATAAATCTAACTAGACGCGATTGTATGTACTTCCCGTGTCAAAAACGGAGTAAAATTACGATCAATGATCGTACTTTAAGCTTTTCATTTAGCATTATCGGTACCAGAAATTCACCGGAAAAATGTCTAATTATGCCCTATAAAAACTGTATAGAAAAAGTGGGCTGAAGCATTGGGAAATGTTTTCTTTCATCGGACTACCAGACGTACGGCGATGCGTCATCGGTACATGGTGGACATCCCACCCATACGCACTAAACGTTTTGAGAATACTTTTATTATGCGTACAGCTAAGGAGTGGAATTCCCTGCCGGAGTCTGTGTTCCCGATCGCTACAATCTAGGGGTCTATAAGTCAAGAGTGAATAGGCTACTTCTAGGCAAGCGTGCTCCGCCGTCGACCACATCATCGGTTACTATCAGGTGAGATAGTGGTCAAGCGCGAGTCTATATTAGATTTAAAAAAAAAAGTTAATTTGTTTTTAAGACTCGCGTTCTGCAACCATGGACAATGAAAATTGATCATGGGTGTGGAATGTGGGATTGTCTGACCCGGTGGAATTTTTATCAATTGTTTAATTTAGTTTACCTACTTAGCATCAATATTTAAGTTGTTGTATAAGTATATAATTTGTAATATATTGTGACACGAGAGAAGCTGCCGACAAACTGTGTAAAACAGTGTGTCGGCAGTTTGGCAGAATGTATGAATGTAATAGTGTAGACAAATTTTTAATGAAAAAAAATACAAAATTGGTTGTGAAAAAGTGGCACGCTTGGTTTTTATACAAATTCAAAAGACATTCATTCATTAGGTACAGATAAAGGGACTTGCGTTATCTAGTAAGATTTATGTCTGTAGTCATGATCTGCAAAATATTAATTGCTATCTAAACGACTCTCATCGGCTCATTTAAGACAAAGACCGACAGACGCAGTCCAAAGTTCATTCATTTGCAGATCATATTAATCTAAGTTTATTGCGACAAGCTTCATTCCTTAAATAGAAGACGGTCAGCTAAAAGTTTAAGCTTATTTAATTGGTTGTTATGAGGAATTTTATCATTTTGCATCATAGTTTTAATTGACTGTGAGAATTTAGGAACTGAGAAACACTTTTTTAGGGTTTCGTACCCGAAGGGTGCAAACGGAGCCGTCCAATCGGAGCCGAGTCCCAACTCCCATGAAGCCTATGAGAAGTTTAGCTTGCCCCATCGAGTGGAGTATCGTTTTTTAGAACTCGTTGAATAGATATAATACTCACAACGGATCTTTGTGTGTCTGAAGTTAGTTCTGTCAACTTTTGCACAAGAAACAGTTTAACTGCCTAGAGTAAGCGAGATAGGATGATGCGACAAACGAAACCGAGTGAATGAGACAGTTATACAATGCTATCTTCACTTTCAATATTGACACAAAAATAACTACTGCGCAGGCTCTTGCAGGCAATTCAGACACACAAAGATCCGTTGTGAGTATTATAAATACTGTATGTACAATTTTTGTTTTCAAAAATATTGGGCAACAAAGGATTGGAAAGTCAGCATTTTTGTCAAAACTTTGTGGCGAGGATTTTTTTAACATTAAACTTTTTTTTTTTAGCTTCAAATTTGGGGATAATATTTATTATTACGTATATTTTACTAACACATACAAATATATCGATAAATCAGATTTTTCTTTGAAATGCCTCGATTTTCCTTTTTCTGTACGGAACCCGTAAATGTGCGAAGTCCGACATACACTTAGCCTGTTTTCTATTAGCCTTAACTGTTCCACCCCTGGACCTCCTAGACCTTCTCTCATTCCTCCCATTGATCTATTCTTCAAGTCATTTCTCGAGAAATACTTTCGTCACTAAAACGCCTTTGACTTTAATCGAAAAATGCAATGAAATAAAGTTGATAAACACAACTATTTTAACTTCTATAGGAAACAAATCCGCCTCATAGTGTAATTTATTGATAGGCCAAATGACGAATATTTGCAATTACTAATAATACTCGATAGATAACCACTTGTGACCCGCTAACATATTTAAGAGAACGCAATAATTATTATAAATGACTCAATAATAATCTATAAGTCTAAATTATTGTTGTTAATAACGCATATTGATATATCTAAGCAGCTATCGAAATATGCAGGGATGATGAAAGACTCCATATTCGGTTAAAAGGACAAATTTTCGGCTCAACCATTATGAGGCTCGAAGGACATCATTCTGAAATTATATATCTTACTAGTTGACACCCGCGGCTTCGCACCCGTCGACTATTTACCTACCTACTACCTACTTTTCTACCCTACCTATCCACCTACCTTACCTACTTACCATCCTACTCAAATGCCCTACCTATCAACCTACCTACCCTACCCTACATACCTACCTACCCTACCATAAATACCTACCCTCTCGTGCATACCCTACCAATTTGTTAAACTATTTATTTGGATAAGAATTAATCTATAGGCAGAACAAATTTAATCACCTTAAAAAAAGGTTATAGTGAATCAATCTTAAAAGGTAGACATATACTGTCGCGGTCTTTTTTTTAGAACTTTTAAAGAGGAACAATCCCATCATATATGATGTTTGCTTAACTTAAACCGTTTACGCAGCGCACGCAACGGAAGCTCTCAAAAAGGAATAAATTTTCCCGTTTTTGCCACATTTTTCATTTATGCTCCGCTCCTATTGGTAATGGCGTGATGTTATATAGCCTATAACCTTCCTCGATAAATGGACTATCTAACACAAAAATAATTTTTCAATTCCAACCAGTAGTTCCTGATATTAGCGCGTTCAAACAAACAAACAAACTCTTCAGCTTTATAATACTCGTATTAGTATAGCTGGCAACATTTCATTCTCTAGCACAATACCAAAATATGTAATTCTGAACATCATATTTGTTTTAATTTTTGTGATAATTATTTTAATTGTAGCTCGATATACCAATAACCTTAGTAGGTGAAATGAACATAGGTAATTGTACCCTTATCTCTAAGTGCAATGTCAATTATTGATTCTACGTTTTGGATGAAGCAAGATTACAAAGACACGTACCTAAATGAAAGGATCAAGGGATAAATCGAACAGCACTATAAAGATAATTCAAGTACTAAATAATAAATAAGGAAAACGAAGAGAAAGATACAGAAGCAATAAGGTGATTAAACGAAATGTCTTTTAAAAGTCAAATTCTTTCGCATCACGTTGAGACACATGTTCAATTTATCTCTTAACTGAAATTAAAATAAAGATTATTTGGTCTTTCCTTTTCGCACGTGTAAACGTCAAAAACACGTAGGACTTTATCATATTAGTTGTTGTAAGAGCAAATATTTGAGCCAAGAGGCGTTATTATACAAACTATTTGAAACTATCTAACGTAATTTGTTGTCTTATGTTAGACAAACACGGTGATTTGGGAAACCCCACAGGTGATGTTCATCACAGTGATAAAAGATTGTTTGAAGACTACTTACATCATTATTGTTGTTGTCTTAATAAGATAACGATGCTGTATTTTTTCTAGAATAGAACAAATAATTTAATCGTTAGAGTAAAATATGGGTTGTAAAAGAGCTAAAAGTTTTCCATGAAATACCATTAAACAGGAGTTAATTTTACAGATTAGTTGCATCTCTCTCTTTCTTTGCGGCTTTTGCAACTCTATAAGGATTTTAGCCATGGATACCAAAATAGACCCTGACTCTATCTTTACTTCTAGATCCACTAAATGCTTAAAAGTATTCTCCACAGTCTCTTTCAGAACTTCATCACCTAGCAATTCTTTATTTTCCTAAACGTCAGTGTCCTCATCATTATCTACTCTGTTCCTCATCATTATCTGCCTACCCTTCATTTTCAAGTCATTGTTGGGATCAGCTTCCAGTTCAGCTTGATGCAACAAAGTTGCAAAAGTAGTTTTAAATGTAGCGACCTCCACAACATTCATATAAAATTTAGTAATAATTCGTCTGTTTCAGGTTTCGGCATGTACAACATATGTCACATGCTGATGTCCGGTGTCATCTTGCTGGGAATGATTATGCAGAGTTTAGCCCTGGGATACATCCTGCCAGCTGCACAGTGTGACTTGGAGCTGACGCTGCAGCAAAGAGGATGGCTTTCTGCGATACCTTTCTTAGGTAAGACAAATATGATAAGCAGTAACATAAAATCACAAATGTCATAACCGGATCATGTCCTACGGCTTAAATTCTACTTAAATATATTGGCTTTGTCGATCCCAAATTCCCGACTACTATTCCAGATCGCTGTTTCGTACTTTGCAGCTTTTAATTTCTAATCAGTTTTATAACCGAGAAAAATCTTCTGTTACATATTATTCAACTCAGTAATGGTCCTTGAAACTTTAAAGGGCCCCCTTTAAAGAGGATCCCACTAAAAAAATATAAGTTTAAATAAAGTCTCCTAAAAGATCTCCTGTTCAATATAAACCTACTGATCTGATCCGAGGTAAAGCTAATCGCCTCTTTATTTCTATTCCAGCTATAATCCTAACATCATACTTTTGGGGCTGGCTGGCTGACACGCAGGGCAGGAGACCAGTCATGTTGTTCTCTATGCTCATCTCCGCCATCTTCTCCGCTTTTGCCAGCTTCGCGCCCGACGTCATCTCGTTTGGCGTGCTGGTCTTTATGTCCGCGATTTTGTAAGTATATTTAAATTTTGTTTTTATTATCAATAGGCTCGCGCTTGACCACTATCTCACCTGATGGTAAGCGATGATGTAGTCGACGGTGAAGCACGCTTGCCTATAAAAAACCCATTCACTCTTGACTTAAAGACCCCTAGATTGTAGCTATCGGGAAACACAGACTCTGACAGGGATTTCCACTCCTTAGCTGTACGCATAATAAGCGTCCCCAAAACGTTTTTGTCAACTTCAACTCTTATTTCGAAGAATTTCAAAAAATATTTCTGTATCTTTAAGTCACGTCAAATTCCGTATTAATCGTACAATACTTCTTCTAATTAGAGGCCTCATCAACCATTAGGTACAATAAAGATCAATAATCACAATTAACACTAATAACATTATATTTTTAGCAAATTATTACTTGTTGTTATTATACTCGTAAGACAGGGCGATGCCGCTGTCTAATCTATTGGCCGCTTTTAGTCGCTTCCCGATACAATTATATGGATGAAGCTTATTTTATGCAGCGTTAACTGAAAACTAGGAGATTTTCAAATGATCTCATTTAATTCTCTTACTGTTTTCAGCATGTCAGGATCATCAGCCGTAGTGTACACGTACCTTGGCGAGTTCAACAATCTACGACACAGGGATAAGATGGTTGCCTTCGGGTCCTCCTTCGTCGGAATCGGCACCGTTATCCTGCCATGTAGGTTTCTTCTCATAATCATCAGCTTCCTGCCATTGTCCCATGTTACTTGAGGTCGTCACGACACGTTTCCTTCTCTATTTAAAATGTTAGTAGTTACATTCAAGCGCCTGTGCTGTGCGTAGAGCAACTAAGATTGTTACACAATATAATGATGATATCACAAATGTATTTAAAAGGCGTCTGTTATACGCCTGCCACGAAAGATGAGACTTGACGCACCTCCCGCACTCTTTCCGCCGCCCCGATGACGCCCGCGGGCTTATTACGTAAGGAACAGCAAGTAGCGATAATTGTACAATTATTGCGCGATCAATTTAGTGACCTGGCTACTGTGCCTTTAAGTCAAGTCTTTTTTTTTGACACTCACTTTTAACAGAAGCTATTTTATCTGTCCGATGATTTATAAAATGTATCGTTTGATGAATTAACCAGCTTATGAAAGAGCAACACTTCGTGGAGGCTGTTTTTTTACAATTGTCAATTTGATTACTATTTATCTCCAATATTCCGAAAATTAATATTCGAAGAGGTAAAGCATTTGTGTAAAAGTAAATATGGCAGTGAATATTGGATATTTTCATTTTATTTACATAATATAATAATTAATTTGAAAAATTGGATGACTAAAATGCCAATGTGTAAAATCGATTACAATTTCTTCGTAATAGTCGATTGTTATAAGAATTCGAATCGATAACGCATTAGGACATCACTAAATAGACTACATCATCTCGTATTTGAGCTATGAAACGTAAAATAGGTTTTTCCAATATACTTTAGACATTGGCAGAATAGTTGACATCGGTGCTTGTAAAGCAATATTCACTAGGAATTTGTATTTCAATATTTACTTTTATATTATTATTCTAATTTACGGATAATTAAAGTAGCCACAAAATAATACACGGAAAAAGCCGCCAAAAACTCAAAACCTTCTGTACCTACTCAGCCATCAGCGAGCGATTGGCAATCGAGCAACAACAAGGAAAAAAGTAATCGCAATTTGACAGCCACATTGCTCGCCGATGGCTGTCGCTCTGCTGTCAAAAACCATACGTAATACGCGATCACCTTGCGATAAATGCATATTTTATTTACCAGATTTTTATTGTTAGCAGTACTGTCTTAAAATTATTATGGTGTGGCTATGGCTCATACATAATGCGGATTCGCGTTTGAAGAGCAATTATTTCGCAAAAATAAGCCTGCCGATTTTTTGACGTAAAGCGATAATTGCGCGATGATTGTACAATCTCTGAGCGATTATTGCTGATTGCTGTTTCATACGTAATAAGCCTGCCGGTCTCTTCCCGCACTCAGACCTCATACCACTAAAGAGACCTGTAATCGTCTACTGCTCAAGTCAAACCACGTGATGTGCCAAGTCTCATTCTTTGTGGCACGCACTGTACATTGTTTTTCTGTCATTTAACATTAGCCATGTCCAATTATTTTCAAACACAGGATGGTCAGAAAATTCACTCACAATAACTAACAATACTACGAAGAACACATTCTCATTTACACATTATCTATTATTATTGCAGGTGTCTCCTGGCTCATCTTACCCCTCGAGTTCGCCTACCCGATACCGTTCCTGGGTATCGAGTACCGTCCCTGGCGGCTGCTGGTGGTTGCCTGCGCGATTCCCTTCGCTTTAGGCACCTTACTCCTGATGTTCGCGCCCGAGAGCCCCAAGTTCCTGTTCGCTACTGGCCAGTATGACACCGCCTTGAATGTTGTCAAGAGGATCTATTTTAGAAACACTAAGATGGCTGAGGATACTTTTCCTGTAAGTATATTTTCAGTATTGTTTTTTTAATGAGTATTGGTAGCTTTGTGGTAATAGCCCCGATCCACAAGTTGTCGTTGGTCGTCGGTTCGAACCCACGCAAGCGCTTTACTTTCTGTAATATATTTCATCAACACCGCTTTCAAAACGGTAAAGAAAAATATCCTGTTGAAACGGGCCATGTTCTAGAACCAAAAATTCGAAGACATGTGACATACACTGAAGAGGCCTGTGTCCCAACTCCCAGCAGTGAAAACATTATATGCTGATTATATTTATGCTATTCTGTTCTGTTTAGTGTCTTCGCTCGTGTTCGTTAATTTAGCATAATTGTCATTGGATGTTAATGAGCCATGTAACAGTTTTCATATCAATTATCAAGAACAGTAGATCTGATTTTCTATTACTTTTCTTGCGTCGTGGCATGGCTTTCAATATGTTTAACCGTTACTCCAAGATTCATTTTTGACAATACTTTGCTTTCACTAAATTGTTTACTATTTAAATTATATAATATCTTTTGAATTTTGTTGTCACTTCAATGACCTTCTGTATTCACTTATGATCTACAAATTTGTGTTTCTCGGCCTTATTTTACCCATTAAAATTATTATTTATAATAGTAGCTTTTTTACCGCGATTTCTTTCCCGTGGCCCTCTCAGGACCCTTTAAAATTTCGGGACACAAAATAGCCTATGACACTGAGCGATAGTGTAGTTTTGTATTAGTAAAAGGATTTCCGAAATTAGATCAGTATTTCCAGAGCTTACCCATGACAAACAAACATACAAGTTTTCCCCCTTATAATATTAGTTAAGATAACTGTCATTCAAGAGGTAAACCCTAAACTTTTCCCTTCATCTTCCAGGTGAAGTCCCTAATAGTAGACAACCAGATGACGAAGACGACGAACGTGAAGGGTGCAGCAGCCATCTGGATATCCATGAAGGAGCAGACAGTTCCTCTGTTCAAGAGGCCGCTGCTGCCCTGGACCGCTCTCACTTGCTTCGTGCAGTTCGGGATCTTTGCCACGTAAGTATTATAATTGTGTTCAATTTGTTTATGCCAAACAACACAAGGTTGCGTTAGCACTACACAAGTAAATACTGAACATTTTCAAAATCATAACAAAATTCCTGATTACAGCATGTGCGTTTGTCACGAATGAAAAAAAATCTTCAGTCACAAGAAGAATCTTACAATATCTCTTTCATGGTAGCTTTAAAAGTAATGGTATTCCGAAATTCTTTCTGCATCAGGCATAGGTACTTATGGTGTTGTATATGTATTTTCAGAACGAACGGTTTCTACGTGTGGTTCCCGTCTATCCTCAACTCTCTGGCCAACCACGAGGGCGGAGAGACTAAAATCTGTGACGTCCTCGATGCTGGTAGAGATGCAGTCTCTAATGGCACTATGGTAAGTTTCCTAATTTGACATTAATTAATGAAAAACATAAGAACTCTATGAAATGTGGTATTATTTTTTTATTATATGTAATATACACATCTATTTATATGTTTTATATAAGTAAGGACTTGTTTCAAATATACATTTAATTACTATAAAACTGATTTACCTTCACGACGTAGGTCACAAGTCTAGTTGAAAACCAGCGTCGGGCACTAGGTGCTCGATATTTTGCTGAACTGGTCCTATCTGGCGCAGCCGTGGGACACACAATGTTACATTTATATATGGTTTTCTCTCTTTTTTATTGTGTGCTCTAGTGTCTTGTGTCAAAGAAATGTGTTTTGTTCTTTTCTTTCTTTAATTTTTTGGTAGAAAATATTATTTAATCATATACCAAATTATTCTATTCTGGTTAATTAGGTATAAAACTATTGATTTGAATACTGCCTAGTTTTCGAAAAAAAAATCTTTTCACTCCTATATCATATATTTCAAATAAATATCCTTCATTGGTCATCCAATTTGTTTAAATATGGCCTTTAAAAATCTGCCTATATAAACTAATCAAACAACTCCTCTCTCTCCAGATCTGCGACGACACAATCCACACGTCAACCTTCGAGCGCTCCATCTACATCGGCCTCGTCTTCTCCTCCATGTACATCCTCGTGGGCTTCCTGGTGGACTACGTGGGCAAGAAGCCCATCCTCGTTGTGATCCTGGGCTTCACCGGCGTCAGCGGGATCTGTGCCCACCTGGCCTATAACCAGCAGTTAGCCGTGGTGCTGTTCGCTGTCTTCCAGATGTCTGGAGCGTGTATTGGCTTGATGAATGCCGTCGCTGTTGAGTTGTTCCCTACTAAGTTTAGGTGAGTTTTGGATAAGCTTAAGCTACTCTTTTTCCTCCTATTATAAAAGTCGCAACCTTCGTGAGGACGGTATTTCACAACATTGTACTCAAAACAACTATAGGCACTAAGAACTTCGACTCACTTCCTTGGCCTGGGTTTCGTAGGGACCGAAAATCTACCGAAACAGCACTATTTTGGTAATTAGTTACGAATGATGATAAAGATAAAATCAACATACGAAATAGTAGCTTATTCACCAAAGACATAAAGCAGTGTCTTACGTCACGGGTGGCATATTGAACACTGAGCGTAACGAGGGTCTAAGCGAGGAAGTTATGAAGGGAGTCCTGAGTGATGATGAGGGGTTCAAGCTGACAAGACGAAGACAGGCTTCATCCCAGAGGAGCATACTCTACTTTTAACACCTTCTGCGAGACAATAAAAAGCTGCTGTATGTATGGATTTGAATATTGTGTTTGATGCTTATTGTAGATCTGAGCATTGAATAAATACAACATAGGCTGCTGTACTTTCGAGTTTATGCTAAATGTTGGAAAAAGATTATAAGGATGAATGCCGACACAGTCTTCACTCCTACTTTTGTTGTTCTCCATTAAACTGAACAGACTTTTTCGTATCTATGGATTGATTTTTCCGGTAGTAGATTTATTAATAATCTCCAAAGCGCCTGTTTTGATAAATTCTGGAGTAGAATCACTATCGCTCGACATCTTTTGTCGACACGAACATTGCAATAAAATTCACTGAAAATCGCAGTACCAAACACCGTTTATGGTTTCACATTCTTTAAAATCGCGGATTTGTATTTTTTTTCGATTTTCGAACAAACCTCTTTACAATGCTATATGGGCATTTTTTTAGAATTTTCCACGAGTTTCCAAACGAATTTAACGTTCCAAATCACTTTACTCCCTTGGGAGATTCATACAACTTGTGTGGTTTGAAAATATAATTAAGTCACTGCACTGGACTCACGTGGTGGTTTACCGCTCGTCCCTCTTACATGGAGGCTTGTATCCCAGCAGTGGGAGCATTATAGGCTGATTATGATACTAACTCACCTAATCCAACAAAACTACACCCACTCCAAATGGCCCTCTGCTCCTTCTAACATACTTAATGCTTGTTAATTGTTTACAGGGCTATGGCGATTTGCCTGTCTATGATGATGGGTCGAGTTGGCTCCATGGTGGGCTCCAACCTCATCGGTCTGTTCCTTGAAGTCAACTGCGGCGCAGGGTTCTACCTATTCGGATCCATTATTATAAGTAAGTTTCTGTTTTGCCATTCGAATTCTTCTTTTCTTATGTAAGAACGACCTATATAGTAAGAAATGCTCATGGTTTTCAATTAGTTGGTCACCTTGGTTCCAATTATCTTAATTAAAATACTAATTACTGGGATTTATGGGTAGAGGTGGACACCAATGAAAAACCGTTTTATAAGGGTTTCAATAATACTGTTTATTTACCCTTTACTTGTTAAATTGGATGGTGTGTTTCAGTAATACTTTATGATACATGTCTTCCCTAGCACGTCTGACGCGATAGTGTATAGTGACCAGTTCACCAAATGGGATTTCGGTCTCAACTAGGTACCTGAGAAGGGTTAGGATACAAACCATATAATATGAGGTTAGACAGAGACAGACATAGACTTGTTTTTGTTAAACTCCAACACTAATCCATTTGAGCCTCGCGCTACATCTAGTCACAGAATAAATAATAGTACTGATCGAGTCTCTTAACTGTAGAATTTGAGTTGTTTATCAGCTCACATAGGTATTTAAGGCATATTTATCATGATGTAGCGGCATCAACGCCGCCACCTACGAACTAATGACATGACGTCACACGTATACTGCATCGCGCAAGCAAAGTTTTCGGCGTGAATTGGACACATTCATACAACAGTCCGACAATAACCGCTAGGCAGGCAGTTGCACGGACCAGACACAACACCCGTCTGGTCGGAGGATCCTCCATTTTCTATGGAGGTTTGTGGGACATTACACCCTGTTCCACATACCTCCAAACTACGATACCTACGATATACCTACGATATACCTACGATATACCTACGATATACCTACGATGACTCTCAGAAAACCCGTTCTGTTTATATTAATTAAAACGGAGGGAAACATGGCAAAAATTTAATTACAAGTACGATTTCAAGCACTAAGCTAAGCAAGCATGTTGGTTGGATAGGTCTATGCCAATGCTCAAACAAGAGGCGGAGAGGAACTGGGGTTCTCACTTCAAATCCATACTAATAATTTAATGCAAAAGTAACTCTGTCTGTCTGTCTGTTACCTTATCACGCCTAAGACACAAAAGCGATTGAGATTAAATTTGGTATGGAGATAGTTTGAGACCCTGGGAAGGACATAGGATAGTTTTTATCCCGGGAATCATCTTTAAGAGGGTGAAAAGGGGGGTGCAAATTTGTATAACTACAATACGCTATTCGAAGTACTAATCCTGCGCAGACGACGTCGCGTGCAACAGCTAATATTATTTATTCCTAACATTTCAATATTTTTTTCAGTCAACTCGCTGTTCTGCCTAACTCTACCAAACAAGAAGAGGATCCCTCACAAGAAGATTGTGGTGGAATCAACCCAGAACGAGACCCACGAGCCAGTATGAACCGGTTCACAGCAGACACAAGGAACTGGACAGAACTAGTTAATTCTGTTTATGAAGAAAACCGAAGAATGTTTGAACAAAATACTCTGACCAGTCTTAGGACTTATTTATTGGCACTGAGATCCATTACTTCATTCAAATTAAAAAAAAAATGTTTAATAAGCACAAACTAAAGGCACACTACTATTCGAGACTACACTGAAATATAGTCAGAGAACGTCGGATCAGCAGTTATCGAGATATGAACGCACTAACGGACAGACAGATAGACAGTGTTCAAGCAATCGCCAATAAAGAAGCCTAAAACACTATATTGCTCAGGCAATATATTGAGATATGAATGAAGATTTAACTGTATTAGCAAATTGAATGAACGATTATTTTTGTTTATCTTTAGTGGTACAGTTCACAAAAAAGATAAGTTAACAACTAGACGCCGCTCTTGATACCAAACTCTTTTGTCGACTGTACACACAATAAGGACCAAAAATGTATAGTTACTTGTAGTTATTATTACTAGGTATATAATATTATAATTGTAGTTTTTAAGAAACGAAACGTATATGAAAATAAAGAGTGAGAATGTTTTAGTGCTCACTTACAAAACATACAATAATTTAGTGTAACTAAAGGGTAGTATAGTCCCATTAAAAGAAGTCTTATGTGAATAAATAGCAGTTTTTTTTAAGATCACATCATTTACAAATTTATTTGATGTTTATCGAAAGAAACACGAACGATTTGTATGCTCGATACGATACTAGCAAATACTGCTCTTGAAAGATCGATAAATGTAAACAAACTTTTAATAAGGAAATTTCTGGGTAGAAAAATGATAATTCTATTTATTCCGTCAGTTACATTATCAAATAATATTGGACGCGTATTTTTTGCTTTATCAAATAAATAAAAATTGACAAAGATAAAGTGCATCAAAGTTCAGGAGTGGAGGCTTGTGACGTCACTTTGTCAGTATAAAGTGTAGCACACCGTGACGTCACACGATATTTCAACGCACTGTATCGTTGAATTTTTTTTTACGTGGCAAAAGTAAAAATAAGTGTCCAATATTTTTAGGTTATCTAACTGACGATTTTTTTGTTAACATACCTGTTTAACCTGTTATGTACGACAACACTCCGTGCTGTATGAATCCACCAGATATATATTATAACAATATCGTATGGCAGACCACTGCCGTTCCTTAGTCTTTTTTTGTTAATTATTTGTAAGAAAACGAACAATTAAATAAACGATTGTTTATGTAATATATTGTTTTACTACATATTTATAACTAGTGGCTCTGTGAGCTGGTAGACATCGCGAGTCCGTCCTTTTGTTTTTTTTTTGGAGGGTCAGTTTTTTGTAATTTTTCCAAATGGCTCTGACATATGCTCATTTTTTTAAATTTCAATAAAATGGATCGGCAAAAAAAACTCCATATAATTATAAAATATCTTTTCCTCATAAAATTTCACGAGAATCGGTTGAGAAATGCGACCTGTAGAGGAGAACAGCCAGACATCCGGACATCAGAACATCCGGACATACGAAAGAATTTTTGCCCAGGCTGAACTCGCTTCGCTCGCGGTCACTCAGTCAACTAATATTTACCTATCTCAACCTTACTTATATTTCAGAATAAAAACCGGCTTAAAATTATTGATTTGGGTATAACATGAGTTTTTGGTCCTTTGATGCTAAAAGCTACAAGCTAGCAAAGAATATTGAGATAACACATATAACCTGTTCGAACCTTATAATCTATTAATTTGCTCCCTTCGATTTATAACACCAAGAATATAATTTTCTCCATTTGAGTAATTGAAACCTAGAGAACTTAAATGTATACTAGCTTCTGCCAACGGCTTCGCCCGCGTGAAAGGTGATTTCTTAATCCAAGGGAACGATATACCGCGAGCCTATGTGCTATGCCAGACTATAATCTATATCTGTGCCAAATATCATCCAGATACGTTCCGTCGTTCAGCTTGAGTGATTGAGTAACAAACATACATCCAACATAGTACGAAATGCATGAATAATGATGAATTAATAACTGAAAGTGCAAACGCTACGCTTTATAGTATTTCAAAAGATACCAATGAATGAAATAACCCATTCACATAGCAAAAGTATCGTTCCCCCTTCATTCAAGCTCGAACTTGTTGAGCTGCGCATAGCAGATGCGCAGTAACATAACCTCGAAGTACAGCCACCGAAACTGAACACGTTCAGGAAAACCATCGCGGAAACTTTCACAGAGCTTTCAGTGTCGAAAACGTTGTGCCGCCCTACACAGCGGAAGTCGAAGGTTTCCACTTCCGGGAAACCTAGCAACGAGGGCAGGGAAATTTCAGTTTTGTGGGCGGCGGTACCAGGCGAGCAGAGACGCTAGGAGATGGGGTTGTGACGGAGCGAAGGCGCAGAGTACGCATGCGTCAAAATGTCTAGTATCGATCGTCTTCCACCCTCCTCGCTGTAACAGCGGACAAATTTGTTTGCTACAAACTGAGATATGAATGGCAAAAAGAATAAGCAGCTACTTTTAATGACATGGCAAAAAATTTATATCACATAAACATATTTTTAGTTAATTTATTTGCATACTGAACTCGAGTTCTTTTAGTCTTAATACAGAAGCAAAGAACAGTTGTTTTCTATTCTTTTTATCTTCTGCTTGTAGATGCTTATAATGCTAAATTTGTAAGTACAAAAAAACTTTATTTTATGACGAAATGCGTAAGCAAACATTATTTAGGCTTCCACAATCAGTACCGGAAACTTTTGTTTTAGATTTTGCCTCACCTGGCTTGGTATGATACATGTTGAACAAATTTGAATCTACAGGTGGTTTTGGTAGCACTAACGAATGTATGTATCTTGGCGCCGAGAACACACTGGCGAGAAAGGAATTTATATAACCCCTCGATCCACTGTGCGCCTAGTAAGTCAGATGTCGTGGAAAGTTCGTTGAAAAGATATCAACCGGTTTCCCAAGCGGAAAAACCACTTAATTTTATGAGAAAATAATAAAATAAACTTTTAAGAGCATAAAATCATTGCTTTTGCTTTTCGGTAAATTTTCAGTATTCGAATTTATAAAATGATCTTTCTGGAAATGTATGTTCTCAAAGAGAAAATTCACATTTCGTTTCAAAAAAACTCAGCAATACATGAAGCCTCGTTGGGGCCTGGCCTCTCATAGACAACGTGACGACCAAGACCCCGCTACGAGCCCCAATACCGCCGCCGATTGATCCGCCATTTTCGTCATATTTACCAGGAGAACAGATTCTACAAGGAGGTTATCGATTTTCCACGACGCGCGAGAAAGGGAACCCCACGGTTAAGTTTTCACTTGTGCGCGAAAGAGACGGACTGTTAGTTACTCCGCCCCAATTCACCCCAACCCCTTGAGAAATCTCAGCTGATTTCATTCAGGGTAGTGTAAAGTATTGTTTATTGTTGTTGTTTATTCGTAGAAAGATACAGCAAACTGCTGACCTAGTAGACTTTAAACTATGCATGTGTATCTTGTCACTATGCGCATAACTTATCTTCATTATAGTCAATCAGATATTGACCATATAAGAACACTCTGAACATTACAAGAGTCATCTGTTTGAAGTTTACGTACAATTTGATACACCTTGTTGGAAATTAATCAGAAGATTTAAAAATGATTTTAGCTTACGCGGAATATGGAATACTTAAATTGGAATACTTTGAGCTTACACGGTGCCTACGCGCCCTTTCGAGACGGTACGCTTCTACGGGATCTCTACGGATTGCTACGCCACTGCTACACGACGTCAAAGCAATGTTTACGCAGGATTCTAGACAATAGATCCTTACAAAGACTCTGGAGCTAATGATGTAATCGTTACATATTTATTTTCTTCCATATCTTTACACACGTGTGTTGAGCTCGAGCTGTGAACTATTTTATTGAATAAATAAGATATTTGTCAGCAGAATACCCATATCTGCAATGGTTTGACGCGCATCTAGCCTCATGGAATATTTTTTATTATATCGTTTATTCCATTATTTTACTAACACGTAATAATATTGCCTTTTATTCAGTTATCTCAACTAATTACAATGGATTTAAACTTATACTATAATAACACTGGACTCTTAAACTAAATGAACTATTTAAGCTTATATTTGTTGCTTGGTTATCTTTCCTAGATATGTTTGCCAATCGGCAAAGGTATCCTCCAACCTTTTCCATTCTTTTCTTTCCTGTGTCACTCTATTCCACATGACTCCGGCCACTATTCTAATGTCGTCGTCCCATCTTTTTTGCGGTCTACCTCTCTTCCCCTTGCCCTCTCTGGGATACCACTGGGTCAGCTTTTGGCTACATCTGTTGCATCCTCTTATCACGTTATCGTATTTACTAACACATACAAATGTTTAAAGGTAAGACCTGAACTAACAAATGTATTCACAAATTGCCACACACAAAGACACACCTCAAAAACCGATCACTCACATATTCGTGATCCTGGTTGACCATTAACGGGTCTGCACAAATTGCGCAGAGGACAATATGCTAAGTGCAACTTTCTGGAACTGTGCCATAAAGCAAGAAAAAATCTTTAAACGCAGAGATACGCTTTTTATCGTAACTTCTCGACTCACAGGGGAAAAAAATATTTTTCTTTTTAGGGTGCCGTACCCGAAGAGTAAAAACGGGACCCTGTTACTCAGACTCCACTGTCTGTCTGTCTGTCACCAGGCAGTATCTCATGAACCGTGCCAGTTAGACAGTTGAAATTTTCACAGCTGATGCATTTCCTTTACCGCTATAACAACAAATACTAAAAACAGAATAAAAGTGGGGCTCCTATACAACAAACGTGTTTTTTTTGCCATTTTTTGCGATAATGGTACGGAACCCTTCGTGCGCGAGTCCGACTCGCACTTGACCGTTTTTTTTAAACTTTGCCCCACTCTAGGCATTTCTGCCTGTATCGTGGGTGCGTTTACAAACACATAAACTCACATTACACAAGACACCCAGATCCGGAACAACTATCTGTAGGCCATACAAATATTTGTTCCGTGCGGGAATCAAACCCGCGAGACGCAGCGCAGCAGCCGATCGCTCAAACACTACGCCAACCGTGTCATCATTACTTTAAAAGGTTTTTTCGAGGTAACAGAGTTATTTGGTTTATCCTTATACTTATATAGCATTATCATTCACGTACACACTAATTCAGAGTTGATTATCTCCAAAACAGCATTCTCCACTCCACTTCTGTTATCTTTAGCTCTTCCTCATCGGCTGACATCTCTGTCATCTTTCACACACATTTTACCTAATGCTGATAATAATGAAACAAGGTTATTATGTTATAGTTAGATAAGTACCTTAGCACAATTTAGGCAATATTGACTCAAAAGACCTATATATAGAAACATGCATACTGTACGTATGAAAAAATGGCTATTTAGTGCTTTTGCATTAAAGACCTCACATTTTTTTTTAATATGGAAATTTTTCATTCTATCGATGTTAATTAACGATGATACAATCGACAACGGTACGGGCTCCGTCTTTTTACCTGACTGCCGAAGGAGGTTAATGTATTTAACAGACTATGTATGTATGTATGTATATTTGTTCCTATGTGTATGTATGTGCGTTCTAGAGACCAAACGCGTTGGCCGATTTTTGATGATCCTTTTTTCAATCGATTCGTCTTAACCTTGCCAGTCACTGGCTACATTAAAATTGGAAAATAGAAAAATGATGGCTTTAAAATTAGAAAATAGAAAAATGGCAGATATTGGGAGCCATATTTATTGTGGGAGCACATTTTTTTTTCTTCCATCTCCATCGTGTGGGGTATCAAAATAAAGGGTTTTAAGAGGTGATTTCTAAAATTTATAAAAAAAATATGTGTGACTCAAGCCGTCACAGATAGGCCGTGCTCGCCCGCTTTAAGAGGTGATTTTAAAAATATATAGTATTTATATGTTTAAATGTACCTAATTCGAAAAAAATAATGTTAACTGAAAATTAAGTGGTTTTGGTCAGCTAGCTCGCAAATATGTATCCTTCGACTGCACTGCATGATTTTCTTCTTGTTTACGTCTTTTTAGTTCGCTTTTAAGCAGTCGGGTTTATTGAATTTTTTAATTAATTTAGAGAAGGATTAAAATCATCTTGATCTTTTCTCATCATCCTATCGATCCTTTTAACGCTGAGTCTTCCGATACGCGGTCGTCCCTTCAGAACTATTCGGGATGGCCGTGCTGTGGGAGCCCACTGGATGTGCGAAGCACATGACCGGTCGATGTGGCTCCCACAAGGGAGGGCTGTATTGAGCTGTGTCCGCTTTCGGCTGAAATGATGAAGATGATTTATTTCCGTATACCAGAGTGAATCCCATAATAATAACTACTTCATATCGTAAATCGTGAAAGTTATAGGTAATTCGATTACGTACCGATTTTCCTTGAAACATTGTTTTGGATATCTCACTCAAGCACAAGCAGAAACGTTATACGAACACAAATAAAACGACAAACTACAGGAAACAAAGACATAACTTAGTTATCTGTGATATAACATAGATACGCATAGGTTAGATACTTTTAGATAGTTTTACACAAGGAAAAAACATATTTTCGCATATCGCTTGAATTCCGTATCCAAAGGGTGAAAATGGCACTCCTAACTCCGTTTTTTGTTAAGAAAGATGTTCATAATATGGACGTACTAGCTTTTGCCAGCGGCGTGGGGTCTCATAATGTTTTTTTTTTATGTACAATAAAGAATTAAGAAGATTGTTTAAAAACAATAATTAAATTAGCTCAAAAATCTCAAAACGATTATTATATTAAAACGTCAGTTATTAAAGCTAAAGCTACATGGAAGGTTATTAATAATTATAAAACAAATGTTCACGAGAATAAGAAAATTGGCAAAATAAATGTAAACGATGTACCCATCACAGATCCAACCACTATAGCTAACGAGTTCAACCATTTTTTCACGACCCTAATACCGAATAAACATTCCATAAACAATAATCAGCATTATACAATTAAATACTAAATTCATATTCACTCTTTATGAGCCCGTGTACGCCTAAAAATATCGCCCAAATAATAAAATCCCTTAAAAACACCAATAGCACAGGATATGATGGAATTACTACTAAAATGCTTAAGGTAGTGGCAGAATTAATAGCACCAGCACTCTCTCATATAATTAATAAATGTATCGAAGAAGGGGTATTTCCATCTAAATTAAAATTGAGTATAGTCATACCAATATTTAAAAAAGAGGATAGAAAAATATGATTTGTTATAGAGATAGACCTATATCGCTAATACCTGTCTTATCAAATGTTTTGAAAAAGTTATTTATAGCAATCTATATAATTACTTCGAAAAACACAACATTCTATCGGAAGAACAAATGGGTTTCAGGCAAAATCAATCGATTAATAATGCATTATACACTTTTGAAAATGGTACTCAAAGGTAAAATAATAAAAAAGAAGTCACAGCACTCTACATGGATATGACAAAAGCCTTCGACTGCGTCAATCATGATGTGTTGTTGAATAAATTGGAAACGTCCGGAATACGAGGAAATGCTAGAGACCTTATAAAATCATACCTAAGTGACAGACAAACTGAAATATCTAGCATTTCGCATGTCACAAAAGTAGAAAAGAAACATTTGTCAACACCAATAAGAGTCTGTAAAGGCGTACCTCAAGGGAGCATTCTGGGCCCTTTGCTGTTTATTATTTATATTAACGATCTCCCTAAATCAATCAAACCTCCCATGGTTCTGTGTGCTGATGATATTACTGCAATATTTGTATCTGAAGACCCTAAGACACATGAACCTGACATAAACTGTATATCGCTATCGTCTATTATTAACTGGTTATATCTTAATGATCTCAAAATAAATTTAACTAAGACATATATAATGACATTTAAAAACAGAAATTCAAAACAAAGCTCTTTAAGGACGCTGTTACATTTTCGACGAACTCAAATTTAGGTATCTAGTAGCACACAACAACATTACGCGCACGCACTCATTGAAACTACTGAGCGCTCGATTTTATACATCACTCAAATAATATTGGTCCTTGATATTATTTTTAAGTTAGTTGGCACTTTGAAAATGCATTTGGTAACTGTTACAAACCGTCGTCGTAAAAAGTAGGTTATTATTTTCAACCGACTTCAAAAAAAGGAGGTGCTCTATCTATTCTACCCGTATGTATCCGCGATTTTCTTTAAAACTACTTATCTGATACTTTTCGTCGATTAATGTATGTGTTTTCAGGGAAGGTTTTATTGCATAATATATTAGGATATGATAAAGATCTTCGGAGATAGACAATGGAACTCTTCAATAACAAATAGCAAATGACCTGCGATTAGTGTGATCGTATAGTTATGTTTTGTTTTCACCATACCATAATATAAAATCACGCTTGTACATTTTTAGGGGGTACCAACAAAAACTAAAAAGAGAAAAATAAGAACTTTTCCGTGTCGAAAAACGAAAGACAATAGATACCGACACCGACTTTCGAAAAGAGAATTAGCTTTCACTTTGTTGTAGTAAGTAGGTATTTTAAAAAAATAAGCAACGTAAAATAAGTAGATACCTAAAACGAAATAATTTCCGGTCACAAGGATTAAAAAACCGGCCAAGTGCGAGTCGGACTCGCGCACGACGGGTTCCGTACCATTATTGCAAAAAACGGCAAAAAAAAAAAACACGTTTTTTGTATGGGAGCCCCAATATTTATTTCATTCTGTTTTAGTATTTGTTGTTATAGCGGCAACAGAAATACATCATCTGTGAAAATTTCAACTGCCTAGCTATCACGGTTCATGAGATACAGCCTGGTGACAGTCAGACAGACGGACCGCGGAGTCTTAGTAATAGGGGCAACCCTAAAAATGACTTGAACATTTTGCATTACATATTATATACATCTATATATATAAAAGAAGAAACTGACTGACTGACTGACTGACTGACTGATCGATCAACGCACAGCCTAAACCGCTAAGCCTAGAAGCATGAAATTTGGCAGTAAGGTTCCTCAAATGGCGTAAGTGAGCACTAAGAAAGGATTTTTGAAAATTCCACCCCAAAGGGGGTAAAAAGGGGGTTGAAAGTTTGTATGTAATTTCTACAGTTTGTAAGTTGGGCACATGAAATTTTAGATTTACGCTCTTGCTTGATAAAAAGAATTAATGTATTTGTTAGTTTTTGGAAATTCGACCCTTAAGGGGGTAAAAAGGGGGTTGAAAGTTTGTATGAAGTTTTTACAGTTTGTATATTGGGCACATGAAATTTTACATTACGCTCTTGGTTGATAAAAATAATGAATGTGTTTATTGGTTTTTGAAATTTCCACCCCTAATGGGGTAAAAAGAGGGTTGAAAGTTTGTATGTAATTTTTACAGTTTGTAAGACGGACACGTTAAATTATAGATTTACGCCCTTGGTTGATAAAAGAAGTAATGTATTTATTAGATTTTGGAAATTCGACCCATAAGGGGGCAAAAAGGGGGTTGAAAGAAAGTTTGTATAAAATTTTTACAGTTTGTAAATTGGATTCCTGAAATTTTACATTTACGTTCTTAGTTGATAAAAAGAATTAATGTATTCATTGGTTTTTAAAATTTCCACCCCTAATGGGGTAAAAAGAGGGTTGAAAATTTGTATGTAATTTCTACAGTTTGTAAGTTGGACACGTGAAATTTTAGATTTACGCTCTTGGTTGATAAAAATAATGAATGTGTTTATTGGTTTTTGAAATTTCCACCCCTAATGGGGTAAAAAGAGGGTTGAAAGTTTGTATGTAATTTTTACAGTTTGTAAGACGGACACGTTAAATTATAGATTTACGCCCTTGATTGATAAAAGAAGTAATGTATTTATTAGATTTTGGAAATTCGACCCATAAGGGGGCAAAAAGGGGGTTGAAAGAAAGTTTGTATATAATTTTTACAGTTTGTAAATTGGATTCCTGAAATTTTACATTTACGTTCTTAGTTGATAAAAAGAATTAATGTATTCATTGGTTTTTGAAATTTCCACCCCTAATGGGGTAAAAAGAGGGTTGAAAGTTTGTATGTAATTTTTACAGTTTGTAAGACGGACACGTTAAATTATAGATTTACGCCCTTGATTGATAAAAGAAGTAATGTATTTATTAGATTTTGGAAATTCGACCCATAAGGGGGCAAAAAGGGGGTTGAAAGAAAGTTTGTATATAATTTTTACAGTTTGTAAATTGGATTCCTGAAATTTTACATTTACGTTCTTAGTTGATAAAAAGAATTAATGTATTCATTGGTTTTTGAAATTTCCACCCCTAATGGGGTAAAAAGAGGGTTGAAAGTTTGTATGTAATTTTTACAGTTTGTAAGACGGACACGTTAAATTATAGATTTACGCCCTTGATTGATAAAAGAAGTAATGTATTTATTAGATTTTGGAAATTCGACCCATAAGGGGGCAAAAAGGGGGTTGAAAGAAAGTTTGTATATAATTTTTACAGTTTGTAAATTGGATTCCTGAAATTTTACATTTACGTTCTTAGTTGATAAAAAGAATTAATGTATTCATTGGTTTTTGAAATTTCCACCCCTAATGGGGTAAAAAGAGGGTTGAAAATTTGTATGTAATTTCTACAGTTTGTAAGTTGGACACGTGAAATTTTAGATTTACGCTCTTGGTTGATATAAGTAATTAATGTATCTATTGGTTTTTGGAAATTCTACCCCTAAGGGGTAAAAAGGGGGTTGAAAGTATATATGAAATTTTTACACTTTATAAATTGGAAACATGGAATTTTAGATTAACGCTCTTGGTTGATAAAAATATTTTTTGTATTTATTACGTTTTAGAAATTCTAGCCCTAAGGGGATGAAATAGGGGTTGAAACTTCATTATGAAGTTTTTTCGATTTGTAAGGTGAAACATCTGAAAATTTAGGTTTACACTTTTAGTTAATAGAAAAGAATGAAAGAATATGTTTAATCACCTTCGGCAATTCCACCCCTAAAGTAAAATGGGGTTAAAAGTTTGTAAGAAATTTCTACTGATTGTAAGTTGGACACGGGAAATTAAAGATGTTAATCTTTGCCCATTGTTGATAAAAATATCGCGTATTTATTAGTTTTTGGAAATATCACGACCTTGGGGGATAAAATAGGGATTGAAACTTCATTATGAAGTTTTTCCGATTTGTAAGGTAAAACATCTGAATTTCGCTCTTGGTTAATAGAACAGAATGAAAGAATGAGTTTAATCACTTTCGGAAATTCTACCCCTTAGAAATAAAAAGGGGGTTGAAAGTTTGATGAAATTCCTACAGTTTGTAAGATGGACGAGTGAAATTTTAGCTTTACGCTTTTGATTGATAAAAATAATTCATGTATTTATTGGTATATGTAAATTCTACCCCTCAAAGGGCATTAATAAATAGGGTTTGAATTTTTTTAAGAAATTTCTTCGGTTTGAAAGTAAAACATCCGATATTGTAGATTTACGCTCTTGGTTAATAAATAAAACAATGGGTTTATTTATTTCCAGAAATAATACTTCCCCTGTGGGGATAAAATAGGAGATCAAAGAGTTAAGGGAGGGAATGGTAAATTTTCGCCTATTTTCTATATCTTCAAAAGTATTTATCTTAATATCATTAAAATAATAATTGAGATTCTCACAATAAGCCCTTTCATTTGATTACACGATATATTGATTGTATTTTTTTTTTTTTATGTTGTCCCCCCAAAAATCGCCCAAATAGTTAAAATACTTTTATTTACGTTACACGTCCGTCTTTGGGTCACCGACTTATTAAATGTGTCATATGTGTACCAAATTTAAATTCAATCGGTCCAGTAGTTTGGCTGTGACAGACGTACAGACAGACAACAAAGTGATTTTTTATGAGTTGGTTTTTTTTTCCTTTTGAGGTACGGAACCCAAAAAAGGAGGAAATTTAATATAAACTTCCAACACTTATGTTAACCCTTCATTAGTGCCTTTCTTAGTGCTATTTACGAAAGTCATGTCATTGTCATTTAAGAAATAATTGTGCCAAGAACAATGGCGATAAAATTGTTAAGGGAATTATTAAGCGTATACATATATGGCCGTAATAAATACCGATGAAATAATTTTCCAATTGCACGAAAAACTTAACTAACCTTACTCAGTTTTAGTTTAGTAAAACGAGTTTAAATTGTAACGAGTACCTACGATCCGTTTCATAGTTTCATAATATGCTTGAATACATTTCAAATAGGTATTAATAAATTACACGGTCGATTCTAGAACTTTAAACTGGAATATCTTTAATGCAAGACTGCCTGTAAATCTAACAAAACTGTTCAACAATTCAAACTCAATATTTTAACATATTTATCATAGGCAGACGCTAAAAAAATGTCAACAAAAATTTGTTTAGGAGGTCGCCTTTGTTCTTTCATGCTTCTAAACCCAGCAGTTTATTTTCCTTGAAATTTCGCTAGATGGCGCTGTACCGTGTGAAACAATTTCTACATCGCGGTGTTAAGATTTTTTCCCAAATCATGACCCCGAAACCGCTAATTAAATTTCATTTGTCTTGGTTCACAAGTCGCTTCTTGTCGAATCGTTGGTTTTTGGTGGTTTGCTAATGCTTTATTTTGTTCGTTTTGTTGTATTGTCGTTTGGATAAATTCGTTCAGTTTGGTTGGTTATTCAATTTTCAATTGCTTTAGATCGATTCAAGGGGAAACGGAAATACTTCTAATAATCCGTTTTCGTTTGAGTTTATCGGTCAAAGTAAAAATACCTTTATTATTCGTAGTTTTTTCATAAAATACAATTTACCTTGAGAAAAAATCTGTTTTTAGTGGTAGACTTTATCTCAAGATGGTTTCTTTCGTTTCGTTAATTTTAGTAAACATAAAGTAGTATCGTTTGTAGTAAATTTATCAAAATGAATGTAGAACTTATAAATATTGACGGGGAACAGGTACAGCAAATTGTAGTACCCATTGTTGGAGATGGTGCTTGCTTATTTCGATCTCTTTCTTTTTTGATGTATGGTAATCAAGGTAATGCCTTCAACGTACGTCAAGAAATTGTCAATTACGTTATTAATAATTGGGATGAATTTTCCGTTATGTCGCACAATAGAAATGGTGACAACTACAATACTGCAGACGAGTACTATGAGGATATGATTCAACCTGCAACATACGGTGGGTTATGTGAATTAGTTGCGGCAGGCAAGATATATAATTTCTTTTTTGAAGTATATCGCAATGGCGAATTGTATGTGGATGCAGGCACTCGCGGTCGTCTAATAAAACGCCCTAGCTTTTCCCAGAACCTATCAAGTGGCCATTTTGATGCTTATCTGTCTCTTGTAGAACTAAATCCTGTTGTAAATATAATTTCTACAGTACCTTTGAATTGTATTACAGCAAAAAGAAACGAAAGCATTGAAATATCTAACCATGCTGTTACGTATTCTTCTGAATCAGATGCTACAACAAAGTGTACGTTATCACAAAATAAAGGAAAGAAACGTAGAGCTAGATACACAGACAAAACAAGAAAGAATCAAGTTAGGAAGGCTCGGAAAATATATTCAGATAATAATCCTAGCACAGAAGAACACAAAAAAGCAGTCGCTAAGTATCAAAAGACTCATCCTGATGCCCACAAACAAGCCGTCACAGAATATCAAAAGATGCATCCAGATACCCACAAACAAGCCGTCGCAAAGTATCAAAAGACACATCCTGATGCCCACAAACAAGCCGTCGCAAAATATCAAAAGACACATCCTGATGCCCACAAACAAGCCGTCGCAAAATATCAAAAGACACATCCTGATGCCCACAAACAAGCCGTCGCAGAATATCAAAAGATGCATCCAGATACCCACAAACAAGCCGTCGCAAAGTATCAAAAGACACATCCTGATGCCCACAAACAAGCCGTCACAGAATATCAAAAGATGCATCCAGATACCCACAAACAAGCCGTCGCAAAGTATCAAAAGACACATCCTGATGCCCACAAACAAGCCGTCGCAAAATATCAAAAGACACATCCTGATGCCCACAAACAAGCCGTCGCAAAATATCAAAAGACACATCCTGATGCCCACAAACAAGCCGTCGCAGAATATCAAAAGATGCATCCTGATCCTCACAAACAATTCGTCGCTAAATACCAAATGATGCATCCAGAAGCACACAGAACTGCTCAATCTCTATACAATAAGCGTGCAACATCACGCCTATGGTCGGCTAAGTACCTCTCAGGAATGTCATACAATTTTGAAATAAATTATGAATGTGATTCTTTTGTGACTATTGGCAATATGAATCACAAGTGTGAATGGTGTAATGCGCTTAAATGGAAGGACGAAACCTCTGCAATGTGTTGTAATAATGGAAAAGTACAGCTTGAGCCATTGTGTAAACCTCAGAACCACTTTTTAGTTTGCTAATGGATATCCATCCTGATCACAAGCATTTTATGACGAATATCCGTAAATACAACAATTGTTTCCAAATGACGTCATTTGGTGGCAAACAAGTTGGTGGAGCTGATGGATTCATGCCGACCTTCAAGGTGCAGGGACAGGTTTACCATTTAATTGGCAGTTTATTGCCAGAAGCCGGTCAAAGAGCTCAGTTTTTACAAATTTATTTCGTGGGGGAAGATGAAAGGGAAGCAAATTTAAGATGTTCTAATTTCCCGGTATTAAAACCAAATTTAATAAAGCAATTACAAAATATGTTACACGAAGTCAATCCTTATATCAGGGACCTGAAGAGTACCATTGACAGAATTCCATCTTCCTGCAATACTTTTAAGGTAGTTATACATGCCGAAAAAAAACCACCAGGCACTCACAGGGGACGTTATAATAATCCTGCGACAAATGAAGTTGCTTTGGTGTTATTAGACCAACAGTTTGAGCGTCGGGATATTATATTAGAAAGCCGCAGTAGTAATTTGCAAAGAATTAGTGAAATACATCGCTCATACGATGCTTTGCAGTATCCTCTAATGTTCAGTCACGGAGAAGACGGTTACTCCATTGCCATTCCACAGCGAGACCCGGCAAGTAAATTACCCCTGAAGAAGACGGTGTCCGCATCAAATTTTTATTCATTTTCCATCATGATCAGGGACAAGGAGAAAAATTATCTTCTTTACTTTAGAGCTCTTTTCTGCCAATATTTGGTCGACCAGTACGCTAAAATAGAGACGGAGAGACTGAATTTCATAAGAAATAATCAGGCCAAGTTACGCTCAGACAATTATATTCACCTTAAGGACGCAATCGGCAGGCAAGATGTAGACGCTCATCAGTTGGGTCAAATGGTGGTACTACCGTCTTCCTTCACCGGTGGGCCTAGATACATGCACGAGCGAACACAAGACGCCATGACATACGTTCGTCACTATGGTCGCCCAGACTTATTCGTCACTTTCACGTGCAACCCCCGGTGGAAAGAAATTACAGAAAAATTGTTTCCAGGCCAAAAAGCTCACGATCGCCACGATATCATCGCAAGGGTATTTCGCATCAAAGTAAAAAAAATTATGGACCTGATAACAAAGGGAAAAATATTCGGGGAAGTTCGATGCTACATGTATACAGTAGAATACCAAAAACGTGGTCTTCCACATATTCATATTCTGGTATGGCTAATAAATCACATTTCTTCTGAGATTGTTGACAATATAATTTGTGCAGAAATTCCAGACCCTAATCTTGATCCAAAACTTTATGAGATTGTCAAATCTAATATGATACATGGCCCCTGTGGAAATTTCAACTACAACTCACCTTGCATGAAAGACAAGCTGTGTACCAAACAGTTTCCTCGAACTTTACTCTCAGAAACGCAGACCGGCGATGATGGCTATCCAAGTTACAGAAGACGTCCTTCAGATAAAGGTGGTTATACAGTAAATATAAATGGAGTAGAGCTTGATAACCGTTGGGTAGTTCCTTTTAATCCAGTACTTTTAAGAACATTTAACGCCCACATTAATGTGGAATACTGTAACTCGGTAAAGTCAATTCAATATGTTTGCAAATATGTGAATAAAGGGTCCGACCAAGCTACTGTTTCAATAGAGAGTTCAAAAGATGAAGTGAAAATGTATGAAAGCGGAAGGTACATAAGTAGTTCAGAGGCAGTATGGCGAATTTTCGGGTTTCCTATTCATGAGCATTTTCCTACAGTGTTTCATCTCGCTGTGCATTTAGAAAACGGTCAGAGAGTGTTTTTCAATCCAGAAAACTTAGCAGATAAAGTGTCCTGTCCACCAAAAACGACGCTCACGTCTTTTTTCGAGCTATGTCAAGTAGATGATTTCGCAAAATCCCTCCTGTATTGCGAAGTACCGGCATACTATGTTTGGAGCAACAATCGCTTCGAAAGGAGGAAAAGAGGAGTAGATGTAGATGGATGGCCCGGTATTAAAAAGGACAGTGCTTTAGGCAGAGTATACACCGTACATCCAAATAATACAGAGTGCTATCACCTTCGTTTGCTTTTACATGCAGTCCGAGGCCCATTTTCATTTGAAGCATTAAAAACAGTCAACGGTGTGGTACATCCGACTTTCAAATCAGCTTGCAAGGCTTTAGGGTTACTTGAAGATGATCAAAATTGGCGTACAACATTAGAAGAGGCAGCCTTGTGTCAATCTCCGTTCATGATGAGAGAGCTTTTCACTGTAATGTTAGTTTTTTGTCAATTAGCAGATCCATTCAGTCTGTGGGATGAGTTCAAAGAACAACTTTCGGATGATTTTAAATGGCAGATGGAGAGGCAGGTAAAGAGTGCTATAGACAATTTTATGGATGAGATTTTGAATAGTTGTCTACTGGAAATAGAAAGAGCATGTCTAGCACTTGGTGGATGTGGATTAGAAACATATGGTTTACCAAAACCGAGTAGGTCAGAAGTGTTAGGAAATGAATTAGGAGCATATATCAGTGAAATGAACTACGATGTGAGTGCCTTAGAAAGATTCGTATATGACAATGAGAATTCACTAACAGATGAACAAAAGTTAGTTTACTATGAAATAATTTCGAGTATAAATTCAAACGAGGGAAAAATTTTCTTTTTGGATGCCCCAGGTGGGACTGGTAAAACTTACCTTATCAATTTAATTTTGGCAAAAATTAGAAGTACTCGCGGTATTGCCTTTGCTGTCGCGTCTTCTGGAATCGCTGCGACGTTATTAGAAGGAGGTCGAACTGCACACTCTGCTTTGAAATTGCCCCTTAATTTGTGTAATGTAGAGACGCCAATGTGCAACATTTCGAAGCAAAGTAGTCTTGCCGAATTATTACGCAAAACAAAAATAATAGTCTGGGATGAAAGCACTATGGCGCACAAAAGCGCTATTGAAGCGTTAAACAGAACTCTGAAAGACATTAGAAACAACGATACCCTAATGGGTGGTATGACAGTTTTACTAGCAGGAGACTTTCGCCAAACTCTACCGATAGTACCAAAAGGAACACGAGCGGATGAAATAAAGGCATGTCTAAAGAGATCCAACTTATGGCCCTGTACTAAAATACTAAAATTATCTAAAAATATGAGGGTACATCTGAAAGGGGACGTTTCTGCAGGCGAATTTTCAGACCTCCTACTCCAACTAGGGAACGGCATGTATCCAGATGTAGATGGGTTTATAGGCATACCAAAAAAATTATGCACTGTAATTACTACGGTAGAGGAACTAATTGAAAGAATTTATCCAGGTGTAGCTCAAATAAATGAAAAACCATTAGAATGGCTAAGTGAAAGAGCTATATTGACCCCTAAAAATGACCCAGCAAAAATAATAAATGATATTTTGCTGAAATCATTTGAAGCTGAAGAAATGGTGTACAATTCCATAGATACTGTAATAAATGTAGACGAAGCAGTCCATTATCCAGTTGAGTTTCTAAACACAATCAATCCAGCTGGCCTTCCATACCATAAACTAACGCTGCGTGTAGGCACACCCGTGATCTTACTTAGAAACTTAAAACCTCCGAAATTGTGTAACGGTACTAGGCTGCAAGTAAAGGCATTGCACCGCTATATTGTTGAGGCCACTGTTATAACCGGGTCTGCCCAGGGAGAATCAGTATTTATACCGCGTATCCCGCTAATCCCCAATGATCTACCTTTCGAATTTAGAAGAATTCAGTTCCCTTTAAAGGTTTGCTTTGCGATGACCATTAATAAGTCACAGGGCCAAACCCTTAAATTTGCTGGCGTCGACCTGCGACAGCCCTGTTTCTCCCATGGTCAGTTCTACGTCGCATGCTCACGTGTTAGCTCACCTTCTAGCCTGGTTATTTTAGCAGATTCCTCTAGAACGACCAGAAATGTTGTTTATAAAGAAATATTATAACAACCAATTATCAACAACTAATTTGATAAAAGTACAATAAAGTTGCGTTTAATTGGTTTTTTATTATATATTCTATTCTATAAAAAACACATTGCCTGACTGCACAAAGTTTGTCATGCTGTCTCAAAGGTGGATGAGACAAAACGGTCCAAGTAACCAACAGCGATGTGGTTTATACGTTCTTAAAGGGCTTCTTAAACACTTCAATTCATGTTATGAAACATCAATTGTGTCCAATTTTCAAATATAAAGGCAAACGTACCTAGGCAGTTTACAATTACTTAGGCTAGGACGTTTATTCCCTCTCAAGAGATGCCTGTGTCCCAGCAGTGGGAACATTAAAAGGCTGATAATGAGGCTAGGACGAACTGCACAACCAACAGCAATAAGGATTACAATTTCTGAAAGGACTTCTTAAGGACTCCATTTCATGTTATGCAAGCTAATACATATTCCTTGGGCATAATGTAAATAATTAAAATTTACATAATAATTTTTTTTAAACTTACTTCCAAATAGGGTTACGGGATGTTAATTTTTTTTGCGTAATCTCACCGCGCAATCTGACTAACATAAACGAAAAATAAAGAGAAGAAAAGAGTGAATAAAATTTTGGGTTGTTAAAAACTAGACAGGAAGGGGCAAAAGGGGTTATTAAGTTTTTAGGGGAGGATTTAACTTTGTGGCGGTAACCTAACTTTTTATTATTTAAATTAAATAACGAATACCCACCACCCAAACCAATAAACCCTAGATATCTACGATAACCCATTTTTTTATTGATTTAACGATAGCTATTTTGGTCGCCTTCAATAACTGCACATAAGAAAGCCATCTGTAGAGTAAAATACGAAAACACGCGAACGAAGTCGCGGGCGGAGTGCTAGTATTATATAAAATATTACCATCAAAATTTTTTGGAGTATTACATAATGAGCATCAGCTAATGACATACTACCCAAAAACCATGAAAATGTCACCCATGACGAAAAGATGTCAAATTTTCGTCGGCGCCGTCTTGTATTTTGGTTTTGACCCCGTATTCGATATGAGCGACTCCAAAATCCATGACAATGACACCCATGATGCAAAGATGTCAAATTTTACGTCGGCGCCTTCTTGTATTTTGGTTTTAACCCCATATTAGATATAAGCGACGCCTAAAACCATGAAAATGACACCCATATCGAAAAGCGGTAAAATTTTCGTCGGCGCCATCTTGTATTTTGGTTTTGACCCCATATTCGATATAAGCGATCCCAAAAAACATGACAATGACACCTGTGACGAAAAGATGCCAAATTTTCGTCGCCGCCTTATTGTATTTTGGTTTGACCCCGTATTCGTCATACATACATACATACACACCGGTTCAAATCATAAATCTCCTCCCACCCATCCACTTCTAACCTTCACCGCCGCCAGCTTAACCTTACCCATCCAAATCCTAACCTTACTAAGAGCTGCTTAACAATACCTATCAAAATCCCGATCATACCCAACATAATTTCTAAATCACATCTCGTCCTTCCACGAGCGCTTCTGAGCGCGGAATGATAAGCTTCTAGTGCAAAATGTATGAAGAAGTCGGCAAGTCTTTTTATTTTAGCTAATAATTAAAATATATATTGATTTGGGTAAAAAATAATTATCTGAACCTGTAAAGGACTATATATACCGTATTTTTTTTTTATTTTTTATTTAAAATATGCTTTAAATTAACTAAACTGGGACCTATTCGGACCCTACTTTTTTAATATTTTTGCGATTATCGTGATGGGCAAAACGTATTTGTGCGAAAATTTTGTATGATGTCATGCAATTTTTCTGATGCCAATCTGGAGCTGAATATATTATCTTTAAATTAAGACCATGATATCTTCACATCTGTGATTGCATATACATTAAAATTGTACCTGAAAAGCACTGTTATTTGTAGAAAAATGTAATAGCGTCCTTAAATATAAATTACGAACAAATAAAAAAAACACAAAATGTATTCATTTTGTCTAGGATTACACATAGACTCAGACATGACATGGAAGACACATATTGAACAAGTATGTACAAAACTAAGTCGTTATTCATATGCCATGTATATGCTTCGAAAAGTTGTAATTCAAAGTGCTCTTCTGTCCGCTTATCTTACATATGTTGTTTCGACACTTAGATATGGTATAATGTTCTGGGGAAATGCCACTAAAATATAAAAAAATCTTTAAAGCTCAAAAGAAGTGTACCCGAGCGATATGTGCATTAAAATTAACTGAAACTTATAAACCGCACTTCATTAGCTAAAAATATTGACATTCCCATCATTATTAATTTAAAAAATATTGACATAAGAACTAACCTAAATAAATATGAAACTTTAAAAAGTGCAAGACTTGCCATGCAGTACACTCAATGCAATAAGTCATAGAACGGCTATGTTTGGTAAGAGTGCATTTTGTATGGGCCCTAGAATATATAATAAACTACCTAAGTACATAAAAGAATCTAATGATTTCAATTTACTTAAAAACCAATTCAAAAAGTATTTAATTCAAAAGCTTATTATTCTGTTAATGATTATTTAAATGAGAAAATAATGTGATGATTAACTTAAGTCCAATAATAGAATTATGTAATGTATATAAGATGAAGCAATTGTTAATTAATAATGTAATATTTTATTCATTTTATTGTAATATTTTGCACACCTGCCATGGCCTTGCCATGCCTAAAAATGTCACCCTGAAAACTACCCATATTTCGCAAATAAATTATTTGATTTGATTTGAAAAACGTAAAGTTACATAATGTTGTACATTATTAAATAAGAAAAGCTATACTTACGCAAAGTCAGGATTTTATCTTCTGAATAATTTCAGGACACTGATAACTTTCGTCGAATGCGTAGTCATTGGACAAAAGTCATCAACATTTCTAGATTATGCTGCATTGCTACAATCATTGTGTCAACAACAATGTCGTTGACGCCACTGTTGTTTATGCCGGCGACAGCTGCAACAAAGGGGAAACACGTCATTACGGATATCCGACGTACAAGTCCGCACGACTCATCCAGTGTTCTGATAATACATAATTGCTCAGTACACTACATAAAGCTTAGGTAATACATAGCAAGGCACTTTTGTACCGATTTTTTTTTGGTTGGGACATTCCCACCGCACTATTCCCAAACCAATCCAACTCCTGAAAGCCAGAATCAACAGTGGCGAGCACCAGAAAAACGACGACGGAATGAAGCTCGACGAAGTCCTGGAGAATGAATTTAACTGTATTGGATCCCGCAACGAAATTAATCTGAAAATAATAAAGGACGAGTAGGAAAAAAAAACATAATTTCCACTTCCCAACTTTGAACTGACTTCTAAAAATAATTATTGTTGTATTGTTGTTGTTATATTGTTGTTGTTGTTTGTTAAAAGAAGAATTTTGATGTTGATGTGTTTTTTGTTTGTTAAATGATATATCTGAAAATCGTTAACCAATAGGAGCCAGAGGATGGGTCTCGTCGCTAGGAAACGCCTGACGGTAGAGACGTTTATGACGGGTTGGTCGGGTACCCATATAATGGCAGTGTACAAAAAATACCTAGTCCACCATCTCGGGCCGTCCGCCATATTACAAGCTTTTATTTGGATATAGCATGACGTCACTTAGCTAACCATGCATTGTCATCCAAACTAAAGAACGTGTATGCAAAATTTATTCTTAATCCGTGGATTACGACTACATTAAAATTCAGTTACAAGATTTGATCCGAACACACTACATTGCAAGTAAAATAAAATCTTGTAAAAACAACACAATTAAGAAAGTTTATTTTACTACACTAAAAAGTTCACATTTCAGTGAGAGGTAAGGTATACACGTAAGCGACGCAGCGATGCTTCGCCGATAAAGGCTGCAATAACCGCGGCTCCACAATGCGTTTCGCTGCGTCGGTATGCATTTCGGAGCACCGTGCTGCGAAAGCTATAAGACTAATTGCATAATATAATAAACGAGCTGTCCCACGCGGCTTCGCTCCCGTCCCGTTCGCTACATACATTATTGTTGTGTTACTTAAGGGGCTGAGGACGAACAGTTGACAATCGACATCTGAGGTTCTAAGCCACGCCCACTGTCATCGATAGTTTAGGGGCAAAATTAAATTGGAGCGAAAAGTATTTGAAAATTAAATACACAAGGCCGACCACAGAGGCCCGCATCATAAACGGACTCTTCCGATGGTTTTTACAAAAATATAACCGCGCAAGCTCTTATTTCAAACTGGCGGCTAGCATCTGACATCAGATCGTAGACTGTTATTTTGCCTATGAATGCAACCTAATTGCTACGAAAATAAAGATCACTAAAATAGGTAATATGGCTAGTGTGATACGAGTCTTTGCCGTGCAAATTGAATAAATATTATAATTATGTCTGCTTCTATGCGACTGCCACATATAAGAACACAGTACGTGATATTTTTTTAATAATGGTTTTATAGCCAGATAATTTTATTAATATTATTTTAATGAGTTCTACCTACTATACTGAAATGGACTGTATAATGTTGCCTGTGTAATGGAAACTTTAAATTTGAATTGAATTTTCGTGCTTTAATTAACTAATTTAATAATTATTTACAACAGGAAAGTCCCATCAAATTGTAAAACACCTTAAATTTACAAATATCCAGAACTTACTAGGTTCGGCATGGTCTTTTTTAGGCATATTTAAAATATCTAATAGAATTTAGGTCACTATTAATATCATTTATACAATTCTTAGGTTCATATTCCTTGTTTAGTATTCTCTTAAAATATTAGCCTACTTTAAATCATAATATATTTTTGCGCTATCCTGGAACATAGCACAAAAAGCACCTACTGGGTTTTGATATACACCAGCCCTCTGGGGTGAGGAGGTCACGTGGTGCCGTTTTTGAGATAACATTAGTTCTATTTTTAAAGAGGTTTAATTACTTTTTAGTTATGGACTTAGTAAGTAAACTAAACGACACGAGTCGTTTATAATACAACAAAAATGTAAATGCTAGTGACAGCGTTAGTGCCAGAGAATAAAAATAATACAGAGTTTGACAATATTCCTTGTGATTTCGTTAGTTCCAATTAAAGCCACCAGGCTACAAGATCTGGCTGCATTATACCTGTTTTTTTAACAGGTTGAATTGACAAGAAATAAATTATATAATAATATGTTTTTGCATTTTGCGAAAAAAAGCGACATTCGTTCTCCTTGCAACGCCATAAAGCGATCACTGTTATAATTGCACTGGATGGAAAGAGAAGCACGATGGAATTTGTATGGATTTTTTTATAAAATATAATAATATTAATTACTTAAGAGCGCGGCGAAGCATCAATTGTCCATACAAACATAATACCAAAATCATTTGTGATTTTAACATATTTCCACCATATTATGATGATATTCGGATTAAGACAGTATTTATGTAGGTCCCTACGTCTTCTTTTTTTCTAAATACTTACCTAAAATGAAGTTTTAGCGAATTCCATTTTGTATATTTTTACAGCGTAAATGACATGTTTTCTTTTTGATATTTCTGTATTATAAAAAACAATATCTTTATTAATCTCGTAGCAGGAACATAGCTCATATTATCAAATTACAAATCATCGAACAAAAATTTTTAAAAACATTAAGTTTTCATTCATAATTTTTGGTATTACGGAACACATCAAATTAATCACACATTTCCAATAGCTAGTATTGCTGTCGCGTCAAGCAAATGTCAATGTGTGCGTGGTCGCACTGCTCACGGTTGTGTATCGTTCGTACGGCGTGGGGTTTGTTCGGGGCACTTCGGGTGTGCTTCGGGTGTGTTTCACTGTTTTTTGTTCTACTGTTCTGTGGATTGTTTGTTGTCATTATTACATGATTACTTTACTATGCTTTATGTGCGCGTTTATTTATTTTATAAATTGTACTTATTTTAATATTTCTGACACTATTGAATAATGCTTTGAACTTGGATTTAGATTTGCCTTGTGATTTGAACTTTGGTATTGAGTAATCTACTTTTTTACGAACTTTGCGTCGTTTACGGACTTTGTTATTATTTACTATATGGTTCGGTTGCCGACATGGTCTCCGAACGTTGGGATGTTTCTCACAGGAAGTACCTATTTCCCAATGACATAATACAATAAGTTAAATTAATAGGTACCTTAGTATATCTATACTAATATTATCAAGCTGAAGAGTTTGTTTGTTTGTTTGAACGCACTAATCTCAGGAACTACTGGTTGGAATTGAAAAAATATTTTTGCGTTGGATAGTCCATTTATTGAGGAAGGCTATAGGTTATAACTTCACGTTACAACCAGTAGGAGCCGAGCATAAATGAAAAATGTTGCAAAAGCGGGCAAAATATTCCTTTTTGAGAGCTTTTGTTGCGTGCGTTGCGTACGATCATGTATGTAGTATAGATTAGGTATGTAGATAGGGTTGGGTAGGGTAGGGTAGGTAGGTAGATATGTAGATTAGGTTAGGTAGCCAGTTGACGGGAGCGAAGCCGCGGGGGAAAGCTAGTTTTGTATAAATTAGTATTTACCTACCTACCTATCCATCAACTTACGAAGCTTTGTTTTTTTTGTTTGTTTATTCATGTCATGAGACAAAGCGGGCGTAGGTAATTATCTCAAGGACACCGCTAAGACTTACCTACATTGCTCCTCTATACTTACTGTGACGTTACGGCTCACCCAGGGTAGGGTGGCCATGCGATTGGACTTGCATGTACAAGCGCGGTTTTATGCCCTCCTTCCAGATTTTGCTGGACTTTTTTTGTAAAATTCCTGTTACAAAAAACTAAAAATCCAAATTCGTTCTAGTTTATTTAATTATTCTTTTTTATCTGGATTTCGGTGACCCTTACCGTGGAGAGGATCTAATAAACTTTGGTAACTGGCTGGCTAATCGACTTCATAATATACTGCAAAAATATTTTCAGAGCCACGACGATCAAGGAAAAACGCCTTTGGCCATCAGTTTTTAGAAAGAAACACTAGAAAGAAAGAAAATAAGCGTGTTTAGTGTGGATCTTTGACACTTTGTTTTCTGATTACCATTATTGTATTTCGTTTTTCGTTCAGTCGATAATATAATTATGGTCACCCTACACGACTTTATCAAGTTTCGATTTATATTTTTTAAACAGATGAGTGATGATCTATAAAGTAAGAACATAACAAAATAATATTTTTTTATTCAAAATCCTTGTTTTTATTTTTAATATTCTTAGCTCAGAGCGCTGTTATTTATCTGTACCTACTTATATGCGTAAATAGGCATACATTATTGGAATATCTGTCTTTTACTTGTAATATATTACTTGCATTCCTTATTTATTATAACAAAACATATTTGATAAGTAGAAGGAATACCTACATAAATAAAAAAAGTTAATTTAAAAATCAAAAACCCGACTGCGAACTAAAAAGATGTAAACAAGTAGAAAATCATGCTGTGCAGTCGGAGGATCAAGTGGTCAGCCAGCTCGCGAATATGTATCCTCCGACTGCAGAGCATGATTTTCTACTTGTTTACATCTTTTTAGTTCGCAGTCGGGTTTTTGATTTTTAAATTAACTTTTTTTATTTACAACTTTTAGTTACCTATTTTTTTTTCGAATCGCATTAAAACATATAAGTGGTATATATTTTTGTAATCACCTTTAAAAATCCTTCATTTTAATACCCCACTCGATGGGTTTCGAAGAAAAAAAATATTGAGTCACCCCCAATATGGCGCACAAAAGCCGCCATGTTTGTTTATTTTTAACGTCACTTATCTAAGAACACTTGGGCGGCCAAGTCCTATCTAACGATGTATTAATTATAATAATCCATCTAGTGGTTTGGAAGATATGTGGTAATAAAGAATATTACATACATACAAACATACATACAAGATACGCGCGTAAAACATAACCCTTTCCTTGCAGCCGGGTAAAAAGACAAAAGAACGCGGGCGCCATTCGCGTCGGCCGGCTTTCGGGTCGATAGGATGAATAGGTAGCGATATCTATCTGCTCACACACACATGGCTACGTACGGCGCACCGCGTGTGCGTGCAAACAGAGATAGCAATACTCCAAACGAATTTTTCGCTCGCCTCGAATTGCATTTGCGAGCTTTGTTCGCCGCGCCCTTAAAACTAATGAATGAAACTTCAAAATATACGACAATGAAATTTTGCGTCCTGTTATGATACGTTATTGTTGTTAATTGTACAAATGTACGCTGGTCAGTATAACCGGAAAAATTGTTTGAAGATCACGGTAAGAGGTTACTTTGCCATTCAATTGTATCGAGGTTTTTGTGCGTAAACGTGTTTCGGCCACAACAAAGTTTTCGGAAATATGATCAAGATTAACATATCTTTTTTCCGCTGCCACATCTTCAATAGATTTGGCAAAAAAATGTTTAAAAGAATGCCTATTTTGGTAATTCAGCCCCTTAAACCGTTTACGCAGCGCACGCAAAGGAATAATTTTGCCCGTTTTTGCAACATGTTTCATTTATGCTCCGCTCCTATTGGTCGTGGCGTGATGTTATATAGCCTATAACATTCCTCGATTTCCAAACAGTAGTTCCTGAGATTAGAGCGTTCAAACAAACAAACAAATTCTTCAGCTTTATAATATTAGTATAGATTTATGAAATCGATCGCAAACTCTCTCATTTCGACAATATTTTTCAAAAGTATTCATTGCGTCTTTTACGCTATCGAGTAGAAGGATATTTATGACAAATCAATGGATTAGTAACTCCTTACGGTTGCGATAGAAACTGTGATTATATGCATTTAAGGTTGCCCTAGTCGACGGCACGAACTATTTTGTGCGCGGGGATAAAATGCATGCTATCTCATCCGACAACACGTGCGAAAGAGATAAATGCTGTGATGAGCAGTAAGAAGCTAGTTCGCGTACGAATTAGCACTTTTGCAAGTTTGTAGGGAAATGGATGATGAGTTAAGACAAAAACGAGCGCGCGAAATTTTATAAACAGACCTTTGGGAATCATATCACGAAAAAACGACTAAATGTATAATTTCAAAATAAAATTATTTGCATTGTTGAACTACTAATCTATCCCTGTATGGTGGCCGTTTTGCAATTTTCCTTCTTCTTATGGTATTTATTTCTGCCCAAAGATGCGTTAAAAAGTGTTGAAACAAGAAACTTGCAACGCTCATAACATTCATTTTCTTTACTTATTTGTTTCTATACAGGGCTAGATAATGATGAGACAAATTGATATCATTTTTTTTATTTTGAACGTTCATCGTAAAACATTGGAGTAATCGCCAGACTAGGTACTATTTGTATGGAAGAATGATAGGCTAGTGTAACCTTAAATGCTGCCCTCTTCAAGCATCATCGCGTCGTGTCTCGGTGTGAGCTGACCCTTACATAGTAATTCACGGGACTCGCTCATTCGGTGTCTTATTCAAACGTGACTCGTTTTTCATGTGATTATTACACATTAGATTACTGAAAAGAATGAGGCATTATTTCCTTCATAGTTTATTTGATGATTTAAGTAAGTGAGTGATTTATTTGTAGACTGATTCTAATCTGGCATGACAATTGACAACATAGTGCATTTCCAAATAAAAATTCTTGGAACGCGTTACTGAACTTCAAATTCAATCGAGAGACGATTTCTGAATGAACAATATAAAGTAGTTTTTTTATATTTTACTATCATAAATAGTAATTCTCAATTCCGAAACCGGACCATGCTCACGGCCACGTTAAAATCTTATGAGGACCGCACTAATTATGCCCCTTTTGAAAAACACTCTTCTCTCAAAATGAAAGTTGAAAATTAAATAGTGCAATTGTTGGAATTTAACAAAAACAAATCAATACTACTTCAACACTATAGCTTTCTCTGTCTAGCCATAAATTATATATTGTATGAGTCTTTTTTTTGTTCCGTGGCCGAGCCCTGTTTCAACCACTTGACTGAAATTCATAGCTGGTCACAGTCACACGTGCAGTATCCCTTCAGCCTTGCCTTTACTTGCCAGGGACCACAAGTCTCACGTGATTTTACAGAAACAAATAGAATAGAATTTTATTTTACAAATATGGGTAATATACTCGTACAATGGTTGTTATGATATCAAAGCCCAGCCATATTTTACCATTCCGCATGCAAACATTTACATTATTTATGCAACATGAACTTACATTTTAAAACCAGATAAATTAATAAATTATTATTACAATTATCATTCAATGGATCAATAAATATATTATCATTACAATTATCATTCAATAGATGAATTAATAAAATACAATTACAATTATCATTCAGTAGATCAATTAATAAATTATAATTATGCTCACAATTTCAATTCAATAGATCACTTAATAAATTATCATTATCATCACAATGATCACACAATAGATCATATTTAAATTATTATACTTTTATTTAACTTTTTTCTTATGTATTACATTTTTAAATATTTTTACAAAAGACACACAAAAAGGAAAAACATTTAAAAATATAAAAAATAGAGGCCCACCGGTATCGGGAATAGGGTCCAAGCTACCGGCGGTCAGGGCTCCAGAGAGAGGAACCTCCTAACAATACGAGCCGTGTCCAGCAGTACTGCTTTCTGGATCAGGCCCTTGACCCAGCCGCCTAACGAGAGCCTCCTAAGGTGTTGGTCGAGGCTCGTGGCTATTAAGCCATGGGCTGACACGACTATCGGTACAATGATCGCTGAGTCCACATCCCACATGTCGACAACCTCGCGAGCCAAGTCAAGATACTTGATTTGCTTATCTTTCTCGGCTTTCACGAGGTTCCCGTCATGCGGGACAGTTATGTCAACAATCATTGCACGCCTCTCGATTCGGTCCACCACCACTATATCAGGCTTATTAGCGATAATAGTCCTGTCAGTGATGATGGACCGATCCCAGTACAATGTGATATTGCCATTCTCGAGAACTGGGTCGGGCACATACCTGTAGTACGGCACCTCCGACGCCACAAGAGTGTATTTCAGAGCAAGTTGCTGATGGATAATCCTGGCTACAAGGTTGTGCCTATGCAAGTACTCTTCGTTAGCTAGACGAGAACAACCAGAGATAATGTGGCGGATCGATTCACCCGGACGGTGACTTGCCCGACAGATGTCAACCGTGCCATCCTTTACAATAAATCTCCGGTAGTTATTCGTCATGATAACTTCGTCCATAATTGCACAGACGAAACCTTCGGTTTCCCCAAAGAGGTCACCGAATCGCAGCCAGGCTACGGACGCTGATTGATCTACATCGGACCCATGTAGGGCCCGGAAAAAGCGTCCGTGAAGCTCCTTACTCTGCCATACCTCCTTGCGATCGTTAGTGTCAAGCACTACAGGCTTACGTCAGTTCTCATTCGCCAAGGAGAGCGGGGTGAGTCCCTTGTCCACTGCTACTACATCTCGATGAATACCCACGTCGGCGTTTAGAAAATATTCTCTGAGATTGCATATGTCGCGGTTGTGGAGGTTTTTGGCATTTAAAAAGCCTCGGCCTCCACACTTCCGCGGGATATACAATCTCATGACTGACGATCGTGGGTGATGCATTCGATATGCAGTCAGCAGTGTACGGACCCGCCTATCCAGGGCGTCAAGTTCCGTTTGAGTCCATTTGAGTATGCCGAAAGAGTACATCAGCACCGGCATGACCCAACCGTTGAAGGCGCGCACCTTGTTTCCGCCCGAAAGAAGGCTATTGAATACCTTCTTTAGGCGGCCAAAGAAGCGTTCCCTCAACGATTGCTTCATGTCTATAGTACTGATACCTAACGCTTCCGACATACCCAAATACTTATAGGTTTCGTTTGGAGAGAGGGATCTCAGGTTTATGGAATCCGCAAGTTGAATTCCTACGGATTCCACAATCTCCCCTCGCTTTACATGCATGACCGCACATTTGTCCACACCAAACTCCATCCTGATGGCGCTACTAAAAGTTTCAGTTACCTTTAGTAGCTCTATCAGCTGAAGATTGCTGGGGGCAAAGAGCTTCAAGTCATCCATGTAAAGGAGGTGAGATATAACCTGACCACCTCTCTTCAACCGATAGCGTAGCCCTGAATTCTCCAGCATCATGCTTAGAGGATTCAAGGCAAGGCAAAACCAAAGTGGACTCAAACTATCGCCCTGGAATATACCTCGCTCGATCCTTACAGGTTCGCTATTCCTCTGGATATTTCGACATCCTGGTTAGCGAAGGACTGTGCTCCATTGTCTCATACACGACATCAGGAAGGTGCGTAGAGTTGTATCTATTTTATACAATTCTAGCACCCTCATGAGCCATGTATGCGGCACCGAGTCATAGGCCTTCTTATAATCTATCCAACATGTCGACAGATCCTTTCGGGAACGCCGAACCTGTTGGCTAATGGCCATATCAATAAGGAGTAGCTCCTTAGTACCGCGGGACCCGTTCCTACATCCATTCTGAGAGACCGACATGATGGAGTTATTGTCAACGTGTTTATTAATTTTTACTCTCAAAATGGATGTAAGAACCTTATAGACCGTTGGTAAACATGTAATTGGTCTATAATTTTTGGGTTCCGCGGTGCTACCAGACTTGTGGAGCAGGTGGGTTATTCCTGTTGTAAGGAACTTGGGTAGCGAACCAGACTCTAAGGCTGCCTGGTACTGAGATGCCAAACGAGCGTGCGACCTTTGTAGCCACTTGATCCAAAAGTTGTGCAGTCCGTCCAGTCCTGGAGATTTCCAGTTCGGCAACGGACGGACTGCACGGGCTACATCTTGGGGGCTGATCGTGATAGCCCCCATTTCTTGTATTGGATCACACGCTCGTTCGACCTCCCGAGTCCATTCACCTTCGGTGTGACTGACAGGCACCGACCAGATGCTGCGCCAGAATGAACACATAGCGTCATCATCCGGCAGGTGCGTATCAGTCACACCTTGGTCGGGTCGCTCCCAAGCCCGATAAACCCACCTTTCATTACTTTGGAATGTGCGATTCTGGGTGTATCGCTCCACTCTCCGCCTGTACCTACGAATACGGTTTGCCCATGCATACACTTTTTGTTTCAGGTAGTCGATGCGCTCTGTGACATGGGATATATAGTCTCGGGGGCTGACATCAGTCCCCGAAAACGCCCGTCTCACAAAGCGCATCACTCTTGGGCGACTATTGCCCTCCCTGAAACAAATTAGTTTGCCGATGAGTGCTCTGGCCCCACCAATACGACGTTCGATCCTGCACTGCCAAGCCGGTACGGCTGGTTTCGGTCGTGTAGCTCTGTCATCTGCAAATTTGACATGAGCTACACGACATGCCGCTACAGCCGCGTAGTACATAATCGAATGTGTATCAGTGAAGTCTTCGCAGTCATCAAAATAGTTTGACAACTGCGAATCCAGAACAGCCACCAGCGCCCTATTTTTGTTATGCATGGGCAAACGAGGTAATCGTGGCCTAAGTTCGGGTGGCATGTAGCGATAATCCCGAATAGCACACTCCAAAGCACTCCTCAATTCCTCATTGCACTGGGTACTTACGTTTGTAACCCTGTCACTACTCTCCACGTCAGCATTGATGGCAATATGGTTTGACTGTGGTGGTACCACAGCCTGCGACGATGGGGCAGTGACACGGTTATCCATTTCCGTTCGGAGGCGATCAAGTACAGTATCATCCAACATACGATTACGCTGGATGACCCGCACCTGATCCGAAAGTCGTTGGGCCGAAACGTTGACGGCTGGCTCAAGCACCTGAAACAAAGAGAGCATCCGGACACGGTACGCGGTCAGGTTGTTTCCTCCCTCTGTAGCCCCAAAGTATGCGCGCATGACATTTTCATTGATGGATGGTGTCCATCTCATGCGCTGCACACTTCCGCCGGGTGCTGGGACCCTATCAGAGACGGGTAGGCCTCGAGGTCCTAAGCGGTCCAGCGGCCGGCGTCCTCCCCGACGACGCGCAGGTGGTGGTGTCGTCGGCGCGGCGGCGAGAAATACTCGTCGCTCGAGCTCGACGCAACTGCCGCGGCCGATGTCACAGCACTCACGGTGGGGCTGGGTTCCGGCGGCGGCGAGGCGGAGCTGGGCGACGAGGCCGGAGGTGGTGGGCGTGCATTGCGTGCTGCAGCTCGCGTCAACATGACGTCTATTCCATTTTTCTCGTTTCTTGTTGTAATTCGGTCATTTTAATTCGGTTAATTCGGTCAGCTTTCATTATATTATTGTTCAGTCTTTTTTTTCTTGGTTTCATTTTGTTTTGTTGAATTTAGGTAGTTCAAATTAAATATATTGTAGGAAATTACAAAGAGAAAATTTTTTGGCAACCGTCTGTCAAGTCGAGCCACAGATTATTATCATTAATTATTATTATCATTACAATTATCATACAATAGACCAATTCATAAATTATCAATATCATTACAATTATCATTCAATATATCAATTAATCAACAAATACATTTCCATTCTGATCATTAATCTCTACTCATTAATCTATACTAATATTATAAAGCTGAAGAGTTTGTTTGTTTGTTTGTTTGTTTGTTTGTTTGAACGCGCTAATCTCAGGAACTACTGGTTGGAATTGAAAAATTCTTTTTGTGTTGGGTAGTCCATTTATCGAGGAAGGTTATAGGCTATATAACATCACGCTACGACCAATAGGAGCCGAGCATCAATGAAAAATGTTCCAAAAACGGGGAAAATTTATTATTTTTGAGACGCAACGTATTTAGAGTAGGTGGGCTAGCTTGGTAGGTAGCCAGTTGACGGGAGCGAAGCCGCGTGGGACAGCTAGTCCTAAATAAAATTATTAAATGTGGAGGAGTACTTCAACGCCTAAGTGTACCTTTCTTTTGTATATAGTGTCAGTAGCTAGGTTAAGTATAATGTTGTATAGTTTACTTTTGTTTAGTGTTTAAGTATGTACATATTTAAACCTTCCTTTTACAAATAAAATACCAGTACCTACCTTGGCGACCGAGCTCTATTCGGGTCAAAATCCGAGACCTAGAATACCTAGCTAGATCGATTTATCGCTACCGAAATCCCCTGCATACTAAATTTCATGCAAATCGTTGGAGCCGTTTCCGAGATTGTTTTTTTTTTGTTTTGTTTTAGTCTCGCGTTTGACCACTATCTCGCCTGTATATATACATATAAATCTCTATTGTCTTGATGTATTGTCTTTATGTATTATTCTGTATGTACATTAATTATTAAATTTATATTCATACAACATTTATTTACACTAATTATATATTATTTAAATTAAATTGATAAGTCATGTCACATCGATTCGATGAATCACTTATGATTGAGCCTTACCTACAACACTATGTTCCACGCTTGCAACATTTTAAAAAAAATATGGTCATTGGAAGCTGTCAGATTAGTCCACAAAATTAAAAATCACACGTAGAGTTCATGAAAATGCCTACCTATGTCAAATTTGAATCTTGTTGTCAATGATATTCTAGTAAACAGATACGTTATACACTCACAAAACAACCGAAAAAAGTGTTCCGCACAGCAGCGGCAGCACACATACCTACACACTTTTCATTCATCTGATATTTCACTACAAGTCGAAAGGAATGGCTTGATAAAACCAACAAGAAAAAAAGAGACAGCTAGTGTTTGTCACTTGCGTGTGAATGTAAACAAAAATTATTCTGACCACCAATGCTTTTTTCTTTTTCTGACCTCCAAATATCAGAATATTACGAAAAAAATTGAAATTAGTTAGTAAATTGAGGTGTATTGCTTACTTAGGTAGGTACATATGGTATGAGATCCCTTCTGTTTTATGTACTTTGGTATCATAATTGGTACACTTTCTAAATACACACGATGGCATTTTTTTATTTTTGGTTTTTTGTTTCAACAAAACAAATCGCTCTTCGCCATGTGTGACATAGAGTAAGACTATATGTCCCAATTGGGACGTATTCGAGTCTTCACAATGCGCGCGCTCATGACATATCTATTTACTAGAATATCATCGCTTGTTGTTCTAGAAATCGACTAGTAAACACAGCAAGCAATTATGCAAAAACGCACGTGTTCACAGAAACCCCATGGAGTCGACAGACAACCCGTAATATAATAACGTTATAATCAAAACTGGAAATGCTTATTTCCCAAGACTTATCATTATTATTCATAATTATAAAAAGATAATTAATACCTAATTTACTTTAAATTATAATTACCTATTGATAAGCATTTGCAAGTCATTAAAGCGTAAAATTATGATAGTAATTAGTTCCCTTTTTAATGTGTTCAATGGTGTATACAATTAAATTAAATTGAAGTGACTGTAAGTAATATAAAAGTAACAACGTTTTATTGAATACATGTGAAAGTATATACGGTGCTAATAACAAATATGCATTTTTTAAGATTTTTGTCTGACTGTCTGTTTGTTCCGGGTAATCTCCGAAATAGCTGGATCGATTTTGACGGAACTCTCACTGGTAGATAGCTGATGATATTGGGAGTAAGTAACATACGTTACTTTTTATCCCAAAAAAAAACAGAGATAAAAAAAATATGTTTAAGGAAAATTAAATTTAAAAAATACCAGTTTGATGCGTACGAGGTCGCGGGAAACAGCTAGTTATACAATAAGGAGAAATTATTAACCGAGCAAAAAATATATAGAATGGGCGACTGTTATACTAAGTAAGTAACTATTTATCCGGTTTGAGAAATATCTTTTAGGAGGTTTTTGTGAGCTGCGGTAATATTATTTATACATACTTTAATTGTATTTGGGGTTCTATTTTGCTATTTTTAGCCCCGCCGGAAAAAGAGGTGTGTTATAAGTTTGACGTGTGTTGCTGTGTATCCGTATATCTCTGTATCTGTGTGTCTGTCTGTGGCATCATAACGTCCAAACGGGTGAACCGATTATGATTTAGATTTTTTGTTTAAAAGGTGACTTAATCCAGAGTGTTCATATCTATGTTTGAATAAAATCGTTTCAGCCGTTCAAAAGTTATTTGCATTTTACTGTTTGAATCGGGGTGTTTTCGCAAGATATCGTGTCATAACTACGTGTTCAATAGATTGCCGATTGAAGCGTATCTACTATGTACTAGATAAATTATGTAGCATGAAATAAAAATGTGTCGGGAGTTTTTCAAATTTTGAAATTTCTGGCATATTATTCTCTCAAAAATAGCAGAATAACCGACGAGGAGACATCGCTGTGCAGCGCGGGAGTGTGGGTGTATTCGTGTTTTTGACGAATTAGTGCGGCCGAAGCAAGGCTCGGGAACTTAGGGCATCCCGACACGGATAGGTTAGGTTCGAAGGGGATATCGTCATCTCCTTCATGTTAGGTTACTTAAGACTCTGCAGACAGAAACAGGAGCCCCGTAGACATATAGGACGGTACTTTTACTAAGCCTACTTAGGGCAAGTACATAATACAAGTAAAATTTCAAAATTTAAAAACCTCCGACAATTTTTTATTTCATGCTACATAATTTATCTAGTATATAGTAGACACGCTTCGATCGGCAATCTATTGAGCACGTAATTATGACACGATATCTTGCGAAAACACCCCGATTCAAACAGTTAAACGCCCATAACTTTTGAACGGCTGAACCGATTTTATTCAAACATATCTAAGAACACTCTCGATTAAGGCACCTTTAAACAAAAAAAACTAAATTAAAATCGGTTCACCCGTTTGGACGCTATGATGCCACAGACAGACACACAGCAACACACGTCAAACTTATAACACTCCTCTTTTTCCGGCGGGGGTTAAAAATGGTTATATTGTTCCCTTACAAATAAATGAAATACATACATAGCTAGGTAGTGTTACCGACCTCCGACCTTGGATATACATCTCAGTTCATCTTTTATTTTGAATATTAATCTTCTAATATATATATTCATAATTAAGTATTCCGAATGATTAAAACCTCTTAGGACAACAACCGCTGGTCATCTTTCGGTGTTACAAATAAATAATAAAGTTAATTATTATGCATAATTCTTTGATAAATATTACTGGTAATAATTGTTATTTAATATTAGTTATTTTAATAAGTAATTCAATGTGATTATTACATTAATAGAAGTTTATTGGAATAATATAAAAAGCGGATATGTTAGGCAGTTTGAATTGTTGGCGGTGACCGCCATTGTTGATAGTATCAGTAGCTAAGCTAAGAACACTCTCGATTAAGGCACCTTTTAAAAAAAACAACTAAATCAAAATCGGTTCATCCGTTTAGGAACTATGATGTCACAGACACACACAGATACACAGCAACACACGTCAAACTTATAACACCCCTCTTTTTCCGTCGGGGTTAAAAAGGTATTTAATACTAAATTGCACTAAACTAATTTAATATTAAAATAATAGGAAAATGTTATAAAAATGTTGAATGTTGCGCGAGCTCGATACAAACCGAAGACTGACGTTCTTGCGTAAGTGCCGATACTAAATTAATATATATTAACTAAATTTTCAGTATTCTAACTAGGCCAAAGTACAATGTGCGGTTGCTAACCGTACAAATACGTATAGATGTGATAAAGATGAAATAAATTTAACAAACAAAATGTTGTACCTCTTTAAAATAATTGATAAAATAAATGAGCATTTAGAGAAACTAATTAACATGCTTTAATTAATTAATTTAAGATTAAAATATCGAATCATTCTAAACCTAACGACTAAAATATTCAACTATCTGCGCGTCATTATAAGTAGGGTGTCCTCACATTTACTGAAGAACTAGACTATCAGATAACCTAGTAATTATTTCATTTTACGGGCAATTTTTTTTACTGTAATCTGAAATTATTTATTGCTACAATGTTTATTAGTCGTCTTTAATTTTTATCTTCAATTGGTAATTTAAATACCCAAGTAGATGTAATAAGGTCGTGACAGAGAGAGAGATAGCTCATTAATTCTACTTTGAAAGCCTAATTTGAATCATATAATAGAACCGTTTCAAAATTTCACCAACAATTTTTTTATGTGGCCTATACTAACATACAATTTTTTTTTTTGGAGTTACGCGAATAATCCAGATACATACATTTTTAGACAACTTTATAGCTTACGTCTTCTCTCTACCACGACCAAAAATTGTCTGCTAAGGAAAAAGTTGAACGTAAACAATCAGCTAGCTGCAAAATTAATTGCAAGTCATAATTATCTCACGAAAATTATCGTAGAACTCGGGACACCATCCCAAACCATCTCGGCGTGGTTTTCCTATCAGTATTTGTATGATTAACAACAAACTATATTTAAGCGCGCACCGGTTTCGAACACTCACAGTGCGGGCATCAGTCTATCACTGACACATGGCGAATATAGCTTTGTCAAACATTGGCCATCCATTGCTCAAAAACCATAAAAAAAATATCCACAAACAATAACAAAAAACCATAAAATCAAAACCGATTAAAAAAAGCGGCGCATTCTAATGCAAGTTTTAAAATAAGAACACTCTGAAAAAATTTTGTTTTTTAAAATGGCGTTCGCTATAACTGATAATTGTTCGAAGAAAAGCAGCTTTGAAGAAGCTTTGGACCTTACTGGTGAGTGCTGTGTCAATTAATTGATATTCAACGAATTATGGAAACAATATTCAAACATGCCTTCCCCTTACAGAAAGTTGTAAGTATTCAAATAAATACTTACAACGATATATACAATGAGTATTCCAGTACAATTTGAGATTAATACTTTCTATTTCAGTTTTATTTGTGTGTACCTTATGAGCTGTCGTCAAATAAATGCTTTACTTTCTTTTCAATTGCAAAGAATGATCCACAAGTTATTAGTTGTTCTTCTGCCACACGGAGTCTTCTCTTGTGATGATAGGTCACTCGTAATTTTAATTTATTTAAACATCCTCGTTATAAAACATTTGATGATAATTTTTACGTAGTATCGTTGATAAGAATGTATACTTACTACGTAATTCAATACGGTTCGATGTGATTCATCCACTCCGAATTGTGAAAATTTTGTTATCTTTGAAAGCCTTCGGTCAATGTGGTGATCGTTCATTCATCAGCCTACAGCAGCCCACTGCTGGACGTAGACTTTTCCAATCCCACACTATTTATTTCGGCTCTCAGTTAAACTCATCCAGCTGCTTTAGTGACAAAACCCGTTAATGAAAATAAAATAAAAAGGCCTTATTATCTGCTTTAATTTACATCAACTTAAAAAGCTACATCTTGAAAGCTTCATGCTTACGAATGTAAACTTTATCTAAATCGGTCCTTCAAGGTCAAGTTTCTCGATAAGATTTCATTTACGTGTTTATTTTCCGTCTGCTGTTTGCTCACAGCAATCAAATTTTTTAATCACCTGAATCTTCAATGTTGTCCATGATTTTAATTTATTGAATCTTAAAAACCGACTTTCAAAACAAAACTCTTCTAAACGAAAAATTTGTTTCTTTTCCGAAGTCGGTGTCTTTTGCACCCATTGTTTTCCGTTATTCGACACCGACTTCGGAAAAGAAAGTTATTTTTCGCTTTGAAGTGTTCTTGTTTTGGAAGTCGGTTTTATTTAATGTTTAAAAGTTTTTTTATTTTCCTGTTTTTAGTTTTGGTAGGTACCTCCAATTAACATGAAAATCATTTGTAGCCAAAGTACATCTTATGTTGATTCCAATAAGCTCAAACATGACTAGGATACATTGTTGTATTTCGGAGTTCCAGTGGCCATTTTGGACTTTTTCATCAGTTCCACTTCACCAAATGATAGGTACTTTCTGAGTGCAAATGATTGCATTATTGATGAAAATACCAAAATCGCTATATGTATGCCTATAATATTTGAAGAGTTCCCTCGATTTCTCTAGGATCCCATCATCATCCTGGTTTCCTTATCATGGTACCACCCTTGAGATATCTCCTTTCACAAAAAAAGAATCATCAAAATTGGTTCATAAACGACGAATTTAACCGCGAACGCACATAATAGTAGATTATTAACCAAGGGAATAAAGCAGTGTCTTCTGTCGCGGGTGACGATTTAAATCGCGAGCGTAACGAAGGACTCGAGGTTTACTCCCGAGCGTAGCGAGGGTGTTAAGACTAAGATAGCTTTATCACCGAGGAAAATACTCTACTTTTCGTACCATTTGCGAAAAAATTAACACAATGATAATATGAGATAAGCATTTATAAAAAATAATGACAATTAAAATAAACTTAACGTTTATGTATTTGAAGAAAACAAAAACGCAGCAAATTCTTAGACTAATATTTTTTTGTCGGAAAAGCAAAGGCATCAAGCTCATACAGCCTCGTCGGTTTTCCTAATTTTATTTAATAATCATAACTGCATAATAAATGCGTATTCCTTTTTCTTAAAGATGTATAATGCTTTATATACAAACTCAATGGTGTAAACACATATGTAGTTCAGTATACATTTCGGTAAGTATTCCAAATTTAAATCACATTCACCTCCTAGAGGATGAATGAAATTCAGTACAATTTTCTTTCCCTGTTTTTAACAGATTAAAAATGACTATTGTTATGTTCGCTTTTTGTGGCATAGAATTTCACTTTTTTGAGCAAGTGGTACGAAAAAAAAAATAAGGTTGAATTGAGAAAAGAGAATTGAAGCCGGCAGGTAGGCACTGGAACGCCGAAATAAATTAATGTATCCTAGTCGTGTTTGGGTTTATTGAAAACGTCATGAGATGCACTTTGGCTATAAATGATTTTTATGGCAATTGGAGGTACCTAACAAAACTAAAAAGAGATAAATAAAATAAAAAATAACAAAAAAATCAAACCGACTTCCAAAACAAAACACAACAAAGCGAAAAATTACTTTTTTTTCGAAGTCGGGGTCGAAACACGGAAAACAATAGGTACCAAAGACACCAACTTCGGAAAGGAAAGTAATTTTTCGCTTTGTAGTGTTCTGTTTTGGAAGTCGGTTTGACATTCTCTAGTGGCCATAAGCGCTACTACAGTGTCAGTGTTTGCGCGATTACGATGCTCTGTTTTCAAATTCTTTAGGGCGCAAATTTTTCTTTCGACAGATGCGTTTGAGAAAGGTAGAACGAACAATGCGCTTATTTCAAGCTTTTGATGGAAATGAATTTTGGCACAAAATAAACTCTACAACCTTCCTGTCGGATAAGTTGAGTTAAGGTTGAATTAAATAACTATACATACAAGTACTTTTAGTATTACTTTTATTACTTCTAAGTTCAATTCTAGTGTAAATGTCTAAATTCACCGCATTTTCCCCACATAATCGCTCTGCCCACAAATTACCCAATCGACGTTCAAATCTTCGCAGTTTGGGGAATTCCCCACAGATTTGCAAAGCTGATATTAGACCTCCATTTGGACAGTGTTTATGGAGATAATTTGAGTCCCTGGGAAGGATATAGGATAGTTTTTATTCCGGGAATCATCCATAAGGGGTGGAAATTTGAATGGCAAACCAATAAATTCTCAAGTAAGGCAGCCCACACCCCACTCACCTACAATATTATAGCGTCACATTAAAAAAAAATGGCTATTCGAAGTAGCTACGCGGACGAAATCGCAGGCTAGTTATTATTATAATGTGTGTTTAGTTAGTGTAAAGCCAAACCTCTATAGAGAATGTCGGTAGATATTGCTAAATTAGTGATTTATGCCAATTAAGTTGTAATTTTGCAAGTGTCAAAGAAAAGCAGAAAGCCTCCTTAATTTTACTCTATAATCATATCAAATCATATTTCAATGACACTATTTAAAATCACTTTTGAATTTAATCAAGAATTAATTTTTTCGTCGGTCAGTCCAAAAGATGAAGCTAGTTCAAAGCAAGAAAACTATATCAATCATTGTTTACCAAGACGTCAATAACACCTCAATACGCCATCGTGATCTACCCAACCGTTCCATTCATTCATTCACCAAAGCATAGCATACTGGCATGCAATGTGAAGGCCCTCGTGACAAACCGCGTACCTGTTACCGGTCACTGTCAACACGACAACCTCACACACGTGTCTTCAATCACGACTGTCATATAGTTAGGAACTAGTGAGCGATATAGCTATATAGGACGATACAAAAAGTGCGAGTCGAACTTGTACGCCGGGGGTTCCGTACCTGGGTAGTTAAACCGCCATAATAAAATTGGTATCATTTTTATTGGTGGCTAAGTTTTAAAGATATGGGCAAATTTAGATTTTACAAGTTTTCGGCCATATCTACGTATCGTGTTGGCTGAGGGCCTTGATTTTTATACAACTAATAGGGACTATAGACCTCAGTATCTGGTATAAATTTTAACTTGCTGGATTCACCCGTTCCTGAGAAAACCCGGTGGTGACAAACGGACAGTCCGACGGGCAAGAGAGTGATCTTATAAGGGTTCAATTTTACCTTTTGAGGTACGGAACCCTAAAAATCAATCTGCGTAACCTTCCCGTAGCTTTCTGTCTAATCGGATGGAGCTGAAGATATGGGTCAAGCGCAAGCCTATAATAGTGGATTATGCACCAAGGGGATAAAGCAGTGTCTTACGTCTCGGGCGGCATATTGAACACTTCGCTCGGGTGTATGTAGAGTCCGAGTGAAGCGAGGAGTTCAAGCTGCCCAAGACAAAGACTGGTTTTATCCCAGAGGAGCATACTCCACTTTTCACACCTGCGAGACAATAAAAAGCTGCTGTATGTATGGAATTGAATATTGTGTTTGATGCTTATTGTAGATCTGAGCATTGAATAAATGCACCGTAGACTGCTTGACTTTCAAATTTCTGCTAAATGTTGGTAATAAGCTAAAAGGACGGATTCCGACACAGTCTTGACTCCTAGTTTTTTTTTCTCCATGGAACAACATTTTCATAGACTTTTTCGTATCTGTGTTTTGATTTTTCCGGTAATAGATTTATTTACAGCATTTCTGTATCGTTTTCGCATTTGAGTCAGTTCTATAGTAGCATTACAAACGATTATACGGCTACTGTAATGCTTATTTGGGTACAAATTATACGGCTTGAGATACTAAATAGGTTCACAAGAGTTGTTTAATTGCATTAAAGGCGCATTATATTAGCATTATTGTGGTCAATGAAGTTGCCCTACGCATTAAATAAGCTAAATTACGGTCCATGAAGTTGCCAATCGAATTACAGAAGCATTATACTAACAATATTATTGATAATGAAGATGTCAATTGCATTACAAAAGCATTAGAGTAGCATAAGAATGTAGTAAAAGAATTATTGGAGCTATTTAAGTGATTTGGTGTAAATCCTACATCATTGCAAAAACATCTCTAATACCACGAAACAAATGGAATGGTTATATAATTTTTCCTCCCAATTGGTTGGAATGTTATAATAAATTATCGTTGTAATTTAACTGCTTTGTCCGGCAATATAATATGGACGAAGAGGGTCAAAACTGGTGGAGTGACACCATATTTGTTTGCATCAAAAAAAAGTACTCTTATTTTGTTTCATATCTTCAAATATTACTGCGCAATATAGTTTACTGTAAATGTATATATAAGATTCATTGAAAATTTTCACGCGACTTCGATATTTTGTGGTTTTGTTTTAAATGTTATATAATAATATGTGTGAAATAACCAAAACAATTGTGTATTCCTAGTATAGAACGAATTCTGCATAATTAATATAATAGTATTGGTTGAACAGTATTAAATTAATTTATATTGTTACTATAAAGGCCTATTGCTTTTATAAATAGGTCCGAATGATAATACTTTTTGGATATAAAATATTTACAAAATGGTGTCGGTCTGTAGCATCCCAGTGATTCTTTAAAAAAGCTAATTAATGCCGCCAGCAGTATAAATACTCACACGTGAACAATTATAAAGACAGAGGACAGAGAGAAGACTTTTGATGAACCACTGTAGTGCGATTATCTATAAAGTAGTTCTATATGGGTTCACCAGTAGACTTAATGTAGAATGAAATAGTTCTATTACTTGAACGCAATTTTGGGTATCCTTGAGCAAATAAAAAAACCCATTTCAGTATTTTTATACAACTTTTATCCGTTTGTCAACAGTCTGTTGATAAAATAGCTTTCTGAACGTATGATCTCAATAAGACTGCGCGTGGCTTATTAAAATAATTATGGTGCCGTCAACAAAAAAAAGCATATTTATAGTAAATATTGTGCTTTGCCTCAATATGGCCGACAAATGGTTTTACGAGTATAGTAAAATGAACCTATATACAGCTTTACGCATTACAATAACTCAAGTCTAGATTAAAGAGCTGTTAGCTTACAACAGAACTCAGTTGATCTTTAAGATAAGATAAGATATATTTATTTGCCCAAACATGTGTATACATATAACAAATCATTACACTTGCATGCAGGATGACAAAAAAAAAAACAAAGGTCCAGCCATGTTTGCCATATTATGGCGTGCAAATATTATGTAGAAAAAAACAAAAAATATAATAATTAATTACTCCATTGAATTTAGAAATAAAATAATTTCAAATGACTACGGCAATAAAAACTAAAATTATATAGTAACTATGTCAAAAATATCAAGCAAACGTCAAATCCATGTAAAAATAATTCCAAATGTCAACAGTAAAAGAAAAATAATAATAACAACAATATCAAAAATATTAAGCAAATGTCAAATCCATGTAAAAATAATGTCAAATGTCAACAGTAAAAAACTTAATAATAACAACAATATCAAAAATATTAAGCAAATGTCAAATCCATGTAAATATAATTTCAAATGTCAACAGTAAAAATATATAATAACAATGTCCAGTAATTAAAACATACAATAACAATAATTTATGTCTAGTCTATGTAAAAATATCAATCAAATGTCAAATCTATGGAAAAATTACAATCAATTTAAAAAAAATATAAAAACAATGTATGTCAAATCCTTGTAAAAAAATAAATTATCAAAAAAAAAAAAATGAGGTCGCCACTATCGTTTATATGGCATCATTTATACTATAACATATATGAATTTGATACTTGAAGTATTTTTATAGATAAACCATAATGGAGAAAATCGTTAAATCAGATGCTAAATTTCAAAAAAAACTAACTGGTAAATAAAAAGCCTAGGAGAGTAAAAACATCTTTATTGTAGTTACAATATATTTTCTAATCACTATCTAAATATTCTATGCTTGGCTGGTGTTGTAAATTTGCCTTCGTTTTTATTGCCTTCGTTTATTTTGCGTCGAACAGTGCTTTCTGAGTTTTCCTGTAATCAAAATAAAACATAAATGTAGAATGACGTGCGTGACGATCAAAAATTGCAGTCGCTCTATACAAAGTCATTGTGTCAAAGTACTTTCCCAATGTAAACATAACCTCTAAAATTATATTAAATCCGTAAAAAACTTCGATGATGTGGTATATTTTGAATACCTAACCGAATTTAACTGTAACTTAAATCATGAACTATGTATATTATATAAAATAAGAGTGAATAAATACCTGTCATATCAGCAACTCGTTTGTAAAGGTCGTCGAATTCTGTTAGAAGTTTTCCGGCATGATATTCCTCCAAACACCTCTTAAAAACATTGTAAATAACTTCTCTGGCACCACTTTTTATCGTCTTGCCCATTTTCAATAACAATTCACCGACTAATACGTTTAATATCTATCAAAAATCACATTAATTCAGAATAAACTTTGTTTGTTTTGGTAGTTTGACATTTCTCTCGAGTTGCCATGTGTAGAAAAAAAATAGTTCATATTTATTTAATTTCTACTCTTTCTGGCCAAGCTGTATGTCAGAACGAAAGATTCTGCCAGAAATTCGCTAATACTATAGTAAGCCCTGGTACTTAGAAACGACTTTAATTGTTTCTTCAGTTGCACATTATTAAGGTCCCTCCAACTTTTGGGTAGCTTTTAAAAACAATTGGAGCCATGCAAAAAACACTTTTGCGCATAAGTGCCGTTCTACTGCTATGCATACAGAGCTGACTTTGATCCCGCCTGTTTCTCGGAAATTCATCTGACATACGTAAAAATAAGCCACTATTATTTCTAACAAATATTAACGTTTCCAGAATATAAATAGACGGCAATGTTAATATCATATAACGGACGAAATAGGGCTTACAACTGTCGGTGTAACTTAAACATGGCTCTTAGGCATCTCTTTTGTGCTTTAAACGCAAATTCTTTGTTCGTTGAGTTACCCCAAAAGATAACCCCATATCTAAGAACCGATTCAGTTAGCCCGTAGTAAGCGGTTAATAGCGCATCTATATTAACGGTTCGAGATAGTATAGACAAGGCATACGCACTACTGCTTATTCTTTTAGTTAGGGCTTCTATGTGCGTCTTCCAATTTAAACTACGATCTATTGACAGTCCTAGAAACTTGGTTGTGTTAACTGTGTCAATTGCAATATTATTATATGTTATGTCAAAATTGGGAAAGGTCAGTACGCGCTGACTAAAATGCATAATCATCGTCTTGCTTAAGTTAATTTTTAAATTATTATTATGTAACCAATCTATAGTTTTATTTAATGTTGTATTTATGTCCTGTTTATATAAATTTCTTTGATTACACGGTATTGTTATTGTACTGTCATCCGCAAACAGTGTCATCGGATGCTTGATTGCCATTGGAAAGTCATTTATGTAAATCGTAAAAAGCGGTGGTCCTAGTATACTTCCCTGTGGAACTCCGTACACAATATTACGTTCCTCAGAATGAAATATGTCTTCTCTTTTTGTATTTATGTTTATTCTGCTTATTTCGGTTATTTGTTTTCTGTTGTTTAAGTACGATTTAAAGAGCTCAAAAACGTTCCCTCTAATACCATAAGCATCAAGCTTTTTCAGTAAAATATTATGGTCCACGCAATCAAAGGCTTGAGTCATGTCGCAGAATATCGCACACACTGGAGTATTTGTATCCATATTTGTCATAACCGTATGCAAGAAGTCAAATTTGCCATGTTAATTGTATTGTTTTTTCTAAATCCTTTTTGTTCGTTACATAGAATATGATTTGTTTCTAAATATAAATTGAGTTCATTATAAATATATTTTTCAATTATTTTTGAGAATATTGGTGTCAAGGAAATTGGTCTGTAAAATTCCATTAATTCTTTATCTTGTTTTTTGAACAATGGCTTTATTATAGATTTTTTTAGGGCTTCTGGAAAAATACCTTCACTTATACTCAAATTTATGACATGACTCAAAGGGTTACAGATTTCCTCGGCTACTGCTTTCAGTATGTTTGTACAGATGCCATCGTAACCGACACTGTTTGTGTTGTTTAGGGTTAAAGTGATTTTAAATACGTCATTTGGCAAACACGGGTCCATAAACATAGAATTTTTTCTATTTAATATATGCCTAGTGACCCTGTCCCCCGAATTAGTATTGGGCTGAATTTTATCAATGAAATAATTATTGAATAGATTAGTAATTAATTTAGGGTCCGAGATAATGTCATTATTATTTATTCTAAGTTTATTAATGTTATTCTTTGGAATATTTAACTTGGATTCGTTTATAACTTGCCAAGTTGTTTTGGATTTATTGTTTGATGTATTGATTCTATGGTTATTTTGAGCTCGTTGAGTTAAACTAACGATCTTTCTAAACCGTTTTGTATAATTTTTGAATATCATTTTATTGCATTGAGTGGGTTTTTTCCGGAACTGCCAAAGTAATTGACGTTTTTTCTCGCTGCATTTTTTTATACCACGTGAAACCCATTTTTGTTTCTTATGGACATTCACTGAAACGATATTTTCGGGGAAGCATTGTTTGTATAGTAATGAAAAGATATCTGAAAACGAATTAAAAGCTACATTCGGGTCATTTGCTTCATATACTTCGGAAAATGTCAGAATCCGCAGATATCCCTTAAATTTACTTATGTTGTCGTTATTATAGTCCCGTCTTCTCCTACTCCACCGATTAAAAGTACAAACTGTGCCAGTTGGGCATTTCAGTAATTGGGCTGTGTGATCTGACAAAGCTAACTCTAACACTGAAGCCTTGCAGCCTTGCCTAAAGTTATGCGCAAAATTGTCAATGCAAGTTTTGCTCTTAAGTCGAGTCGGTTGATAAAGCACCACTTTCAAGTTAAAGCTTAATAAAATATTTTCGAACTCTATTGATTGATTTGTTCTTTTAAGTACGTCTATATTAAAGTCTCCCGCTAAAACAATATTTTTACAGTCCTTTTTACTTAAAACTTGAAATATTTGTTCCAATTCAACCATACATTCATTGAAATTGTTTGCTTTTGGTACTCTGTAAATACAAACACATACGATTTTGTGGGTAATCAGTTCAATGGCGCAGCATTCAAAGACGCCACTTACAGATATTTTTGCAATTTTTGGCAGTTCTCTCCATTGATGACCCGACTTCACAAGAATGCATGCCCCGCCTCTTTTGGTTTCTTTTCGACAGAAACAAGCCGCTACGCAGTAATTGTTTAAATTCATATGTTTTTCGTATGTTTCTATCATAAAGTGTTCCGTAATACATAGGACATCCACGCTTATGTTTTTGTCAGTTAATTCGTTTAGACAAACTGCAAGAGTGTCACATTTTGATAGCAAGCCTGCAATATTTTGGTGCATTATGTATAAATGATTACTCAAGAAAAAGCTGGTTTCCAGGTTTATCAACACCATTCAAATTGTAATTTATGTCAACGTTTATCATAATGTCAGTAACTAAGTCAAGTAAATCCTTAAAAATAGTTCGTAGTCCATGTTTATTTATTTTGCCAGAGTATCTATTAAACATGCTGTAGTCATATTCCAAATTCAAGTTACTATCCAAAAGGAATGCGTGGCCATGCGTCATTATATCTAAGTATAAAAGATTATTAAATGTCTCCACTCTGCAGTTGAATAAACTGGTGTCAAATGGATACTTATACGTTGGCATGCAAATAATTATGTTAGTGTGTTGCAATGCTTGAAGTACCTCTCGTATAAGAAAAATAATGCCATAATAATCATTAGTCCTCTTGAAGTCTTCTTCCCCAAGTAATATAATGCAGTAGTCGTTCATCGTATAGTTTAATAGTTTTGTCTCTAGACCGCTTAGAAGACGTTTAGTATCACCCTGTGATTTTTTATAGTGACATAAACTGTAGTTTTTTTGGAAAGTGCTTTTAGCTGTTGACAGTACGTCGTTTTTATTATCCGTACTAAGTAAACATAACTTACGTTTGAGCATATGTCTTGGTTTAGTTTTTTGATGGTCACTGTCTGAGTAGGAATGATTTGTTGTCCTTTTTTTGTGATGTTGAACATTGCGGTTCCTCCAATGGATGTTCACTGTTCATAGACGGCAGAATTAGAGGTGTGTTACAAGACTTCGGAATCCTTGAATTAAATTTATTTTTGGTAGATTTAGATTTTGGTGTACGAAGTGTTTCAGATGTGCAGACTTTTTTATAGTTGTTTATTACTACTTTACATTTATCTAATTCTTGTTTTAAATTAGTGTTTTCTAAGTTTAATTTAGCAACTTCCTGGTTTGCAATCAATAATTCTTCTTGTAATTGACTTATTTTATCACAAAGTTCTTTATTGTTCTGTGATTCGTTGATAGAAGTGTTAGGTAAACTTATCATTGTTGTGTCAAAGAGGGATTGGTTCGAAGACATGTCGCAAAGCGAACTTGAACGCTGTGGTTTTCTAAATGTGATATTATCACTATGTTCATTCTCCATCATAATAATATTATTGAACTAGTTTGGAACGGGTCTAGTCGAAGTTAAACAAATTTTAAGAAATTTTGAGATTCCAAAAACTGATGTCTGATGCTTGACGCGAACCTGCGACCACTCGCTACCGAGATACACTTCGCAGCCCTTCGACCGTATGAACTGTTAAGACACTATTCGAAATTAGACACCGGTTTCTTCAAGTACAATTTTTTAAATAAATAAACGGATTTGTTAGAAATGACTTATTGGAAATAATTTTGTTTTTCTTTGTGTGTCTGTTTTGTCGTTCAATTTATTTAGATCACCATACACTTTATTTCAGTTTTATTGCACTTTAACAAGATTTCTTCGAGTTGTTGTATGTTTGTTGATACTTTTAATAGTTGACAGTCTAGATTTTGTTTTTTCACTGATACTTTATTTTCTTGTAAAGATAACACTGACACTTCGTTATTGTACTAATACGCGACTTTTTGCATTATTTCAAGGATAAATACAGTACATTTACAGCAAAATCACGTAAAATTATAGCGGAGCTTTATGCTTTAGGTTTTTAGGAGTACCCTCCATACACGAATCCTGATATTTTTTCACGAATCCTAAAAATGCAAGCATTACATTGATTCACCTTTATGCTGTTCAACAGCTTTGGGCCTTCACTTACCGCTTAAAAGTGCTATTACACAACAAAAGGCACCAAATAATAGCTTAAAACTGTATAACGGATTTACGGTGCATTATAATGGTACAAGTTTATGCAATTTAGCAGCATTACGCATTATCTTACTACTTAAAAATGCTATTGTAGACCCTAAGGCTCTAAAAACATATGAAAGCTGTATAGCGGATTTAAGTGACATTATAATGGTTCATCTATATGCTATTAAACAGCATTAAGCATTTATTTACTACTTAAAAATACTATTGTAAATCCAAATGCATTAAAAACAGCTGAACGCTGTACAGCTGCACTAAAACTAAAGGATTTACAAAAGCATTTTGATATGCCATTATCCAAACGTTATACAATGCAAGCATCATAATGGTTTAAAAATGCCAATATAAAGCGTCAATATGCTCGGTGAGCTCATATAAGAGCTTATACGGACCTTAAGTTCTACATAAGTTTACTATTCGTTTGTTAAAATGCTTCCTATGTTACTTGGGTTCCTCTCTGTGAGAGACCAATTCGAGTTGTTATCCACTACGTGGGACCAGCACGGATTGGTAAATGTCACGTACATGTCTTCGAATTAGGTATCTACCTACAGAAAGTAATGCTGCGGTTTGGAAAATGATGTATCATATTTTATGGTTTAGTTGTTAGATCCTGAACCAATAATGGACTCCGATGTGTATTCATGATATTGTGGACGACTCAGTAGATATTGGCCCAACAATATTGCTAAAGTTCGCTCATCATGTGCGTCAGTTGTTTCCTATTGAATACACGACTATCCTTTCATATGTTTTGTACAATATATTTACATAAGAATATGACGTTGACGTGAAGGTACTGGTGGAAAATCACTTTGCAACTAAAGAAACCATAATAGTCATTTGTTTTCGTTGTTGATTTGATTGTGAACAAGAGTGAATTGGCGCCAATTGTTGCTTACAATGAATGTCAATTATGTCTTATCAAATGGTCACGATGGGAACAATATTTAGCTGTCTACTGACTAAATTATGGAATGGTACAGTAGACAACATCTTCGTCTTCTTGCCACGATAGTTAGGGTCGGTGCAACACGTTTTTCTTCGGGTACAATCATTATTTATTATAAAATAAAAGTCCCTCGCCGTGTTTGTACGCGATAAACTCGAAAAGCGGCCAAGTGCGAATCGGACTCATGCACGAAGTGTTCCGCACCATAATCTCAAAAAACAGCAAAAAAATATATATAAAGTATAGTAGTATATATATATGTAAATATGTATATTATACTTAAATATTAAGTACCTGGGCGACTCAGCTCCGCTCGAAATGAAACCTAGCTAGATAGATTTATTGCCCCCGAAATGCCCTGCATACTAAATTTAATGAACATTCAAGAGATTCAGATTATATATATTACAAGATTTGCTCGTTTAAAGGTATTACATTTTATTCTGTTTTTAGTATTTGTTTTTATAGCTAGCGGCAACAGAAATACATCATCCATGAAAATTTCAACTGTCACGGTCACGGTTCATGAGATACAGCCTGGTGACAGACAGACAGACAGACGGACAGTGGCGTTCCCGTTTTTACCAAAGGTTACGGAACCCTAAAAACGACTGAATGGATTTTCATGCAGCTATCAGAGATAAAAGAAAGAGTTAGAAACGATGAAGGATTTTGTGAACAATTTGTCACGGGCGAAGCCAGGGCGGGTCGCTAGTAGGGACTAAATAGCTACAAATTAATAGATACTATTCTATTAAAAAGATTCTCATGAGACCTATCATGATCATCATCTCAACCGAAAAACGTTTACTCCTAGTCATAAGCCTCCCCAAAGCACCAACATATCGATCGGAACAGCGCTTCTCGGATCCTAAGGACTCCCGAAGCCCTCATCAGATCTTTCAGTCCAACTTATTTAACCCTATCTTCTCCTGTCAACAGGTTTCGGCAAATACAATGTGGGTATGCTGATAACCTGCTGCTTGCTGATCCTGGCGATGTACCTGGACATCTTTGGCTTCTCAGTGGTTCTGCCCGCCATGGCATGTGACATGTCGCTGAATACGTCACAACAGGGTTTGCTGTCTGCTATTCCTCTAATAGGTAAGTAACTTACTACTTAAGTAGGTACCTACTTGAAGCAGTGGCCTTTGTGTGTTCGTGTAAAGCGCCGTCTAGTGACAATACAATGGAACATTATTGTTCCATATGATTTTACGTTTACGTTATTATGATATAATATTTAACTATTATCATCCCCACTAAGGCCTCTGTTGTGCTAAGGGTGGATGGTAAGGCATCTCATTTCCACAAGAAATAAATTATTAAGAAATAATCTGGGTGCTTGTAGCCGTATGCTCAATATCTCATTGAAGTTGATATCAACTTCAATCCTTGATCAACGATCAGTGGCTTATATACAAGGGTTTATTTCCAACGTAGAGTAACGAGAGCAACATCGTTGTTATGGGGTAGATATTCAGTTGGTTGCCTCCAAGAAGTAGTAACAACCCCATTGATGACACGACACTAGAATTGTAGAGAACTCTCCATTGTTAATTTTACGTGTGTTGTACCTAGGATTAATTACAGCTAGAAAGACTGTAGTTGCGATTGATTAATTGTTTTTGATTTCACAGGTGTCATCTTATCGTCCTACGGTTGGGGCTTGTGCGCCGACACCAAAGGTCGCCGGAAAACACTGCTAATCGCCATGCCAGTCGGCTTCACCCTCAGTTTGGCAGCAACCATGGCACCCAACTTCATATCACTAGCCGTTATCAAGTTCCTTTCTGTTTCATTGTAAGCTTTACCGTTAAATAAACTACTTATACACAGCCTTTAATAACTTACAAGTAAGCAAACATCCTGATCCTTGAAAAAATACTACTATTCATGTGAGCTACAAACATTATGGCAACACCAATAACACATTTGTCATTGAGATGCTCTGTTTCAGCCAGGCATAAAATTTCAAGAGAAGGTTTATTTTGTTTTTCCTCTATTTGACTGATAGTTTGAGATAGGTAAGGTTTAGTCCTCTTTAGTCGTTAGGCTGAGTCCTCATTATTGTGCTGCGTTGCGTCGTCGCCACGGATCAACGCATTGTATGCCACATCTGCGTTGCGAGAATGCACGACATCGCAACGCAAGCGGGCGACGCACGTCGTTGCAGCGCAGCGTCTCAGTGTGGATTTCAGATTTGACAATGGATCAGCACAAACACGGTCCGTCGGCGCATCGGAGCTCCGACAGCGCAGCGCATCACCCGCTCGCCGCTTCGTCTCTCGTCCGTCGATCCGTTGCAACGTCGTGGTCGACGACGCTACGCATAATGTGGCATGCAACCAAAAATATATGTAAAACGACACAGCGTTGACGGTGCGACGACACAACGCAATGCAATGCACTAATGAGGCCTCACACTTAGTTGCACTTATCTACTTGGTGAAGATTATACAGCACTTTTTTTAAGATTTAATACCGATCTAGAGGTAAACAAACGAAGACATGAAATGATGTCAAAAGTATTTTAGTTGTTCACCTCATCACAAAGAATTTTACCTTATTTATTTATAAACTGTTATCTTTTATGAAAATTCTAAAAGCAGGTATTTGTTAACTTATGAATTTGTATGTTTGTATAAATAAATCTCTTCAAATACTCATGCAACATTTTTGCTGATACAGAAAAAGATTAAGGCATTCTTAAGTGTCATTATATATGCCAGAAAAATGCACAGTCCCTGTGGGAATCCTCATGCCTCATAGGGCTTGTATATTCATATTTTGGTGGTTTCCAGTTCATCAGCAGCGAACGCAGCGGCCTTCGTCTTGCTAGCAGAGAGCGTGCCCAGCAGACATCGCAGCAGACTCATGTTCTTGATGGCCAGCGCCACTATGGTCGTGCAGCTCCTCATATGCTGTAAGGGTCTTTGTTTTCTACTGTTTTAAACGTTCAGGCCCGTAAACTCCTCCATATTCTTTTTATGAGCTGATATGAAATGCATAGATCTCATAATACATCATAGATACATCTCATAGATAGTTTTAATCACACCCCACCACGACAATCGCGGCATCAGTGGTTTTGAGGTCCTTCTGATCGGACAGACTTTGACTATGAAAGTATTACCTTTCTTGCACCTAAACCATAATCTCGAATCCCACCTATAGCCTGCAATGACCTCTGTGGGCCTCCTTTAAAAGAAGAATGTTTACAAGAGTTTTTAATCATGATTTATTCTTTCACAGCCTTCGCTCTACCAATATTCACCCTGGACTTCGGTTACGAAATATCTTGGCTCGGAGTAGTCTACAGACCATGGCGGTTGCTAATGCAGGTCATAACATTGCCGAGTGCACTCGGAACCCTGTTCACCATATTCCTGAAGGAAAGTCCCAAGTTCCTGCTCAGTAAGGACAGGAATGAAGAGGCCATAGAAGTGTTCAAGGCAATCTTCGCGAGCAACACAGGTTTTAAGAAAGATAGTTATTCAGTGAGTATTTATCTTTGGGTGTACTATAGAAAGAAAAAAATAAAGCCAATTGCGTGTCAGACTTCGCACATTTAGTTTTCCGTACCAATTTATCAATATATTGGTATTTGTTAGTAAAATATACGTAACTAGCACTCCGCCCGCGACTTCGTTCGCAGTTCGCGTTATGTGCAGTTAGTGAAGGCGAACAAAAATAAGCTATTGTTAAAACAATAATAAATGGGATAGTAATATAAGGAATCGTAGATATCTACGGTTCAAGTTATGATTTAGAGGACATAGAACCTCCTTCTTTTTGGAAAGTCGGTTAAAAATCTTATTCCTTGGGCAATAATAAATTGCCATCATTAGTTTTTCAGTATTACCCCCAGAAGATGTTTTAGGTGTGTCAACGGTTTTTTGAAGAATCTTACGGCACTAAGACGACCACTTCCTCGATTTGGAACTACAAACACAGGGTTGTTTGACGGAGATATCGGCGAACATACACAAAAAACAATTAAGTGCCAAAAGGCAAATTGCCTATTAGGTACACCTAAAAAGTGAAAAACACTACAAACACTACCGACACTGAAATCCAACTAAAAACACTACAAAGTGAAAAATAACTTTCTTTTTCGAAGTCGATGTCCATAACGAAAAAAAATTGTACCTACCAAAGACACCGACTTCGAAAAAGAAATTTATTTTTCACTTTATAGTGTTTTTAGTTGGAAATCTTTAATATTTTTTCTAAGATGTTTTTATACAAATAAATGTCTCTTTAAAGGATGAATTTCCAAAAATCCCTCCTTAGTGATCCCCTACATCATAAAAAGAAGCTAGGTGCAATAAAATACTTCAAAAATCTTGAACACCCTCTAAATGGTATTTTGGGAATAGTTCCGAAAAACTAATAACAACCTACATTTTTTATTAAGGTTAGTATTTGTGCCAAATTTCAAGTTTATTAACCCAAGATCTTCAACACCCCCCTAATCATCTTTTAGGGGTAGTTTCGAAAAACTAATAATAATGATATCCTTTATTATTTACTTAGGTTAGTATTTGTCCCAAGTTTCAAGTTAATTCATCCAAGAAATGAGATTTTCCAAACAAACTTTAACATCCCTTAAATCGTCTTTTGGGGGTAGTTCCGAAAAATTAACGTTACCTTTATTATTTTGCCCAAGGAATTAGAATTCATTGCAACAAATATCTCTCGTTTGCTTTCCTACATCATAAAAAGAAGCCTTGTGCAATAAAACTCTAGTAGGGAGTAGTTTTGAAAAACTTGTAATGACAACCTTTACTTTAAAAAAAATATAAAATATCAGCTGTTAGTATTTATGCCAAGTTTCAAATATATAAGCCTAACAAATTGCCACCTTTAACCTCCATTAGGGGTAGAATTTCCGGAAATCAATAAACTCGTTACTTTTTTTATTAATCAAGAGCGTAAACCACCTATTTCAGATATTTTACCTTCCAAACCGAATAAATTTCATATAAAGTAGAATTTCCAAAAACTAATAAATACTTAATTGTTTTTTATCTACCTAGAGATTAAATCTAAAATTTCACGTGTCCGGCTTTCAAACTATAGAAATTACATACAAAATTTTAACCCCTTATTTACCCCCGTCAGGGGTGGCATTTCCGGCATAATTAAACTCATTGTTTTTTTTTTAATCAGCAGCATAAACATAAAATTTTAGATGTTTTACCTTCCAAACCGAAGAAATTTCGTATAAAGTTTCAACCCCTATTTTATCCCCATAGGGGTAGAATTTCCAAACACGAATATATACATAATTTGAAAGAAAGAAAGAAAAATATTTATTTGTGACCCGCAGAGGAGACACGAGATAAGCAACACAAACAATAATAAAAAATTCAAATAAATAACCCCGTGCGAGACCAAAAAGGCTCCTATCTCAGCATGTGCAGCGATATTAAAAAAAAAATAACGCTGCGCTGATATTCTGATAGGGCCCACTGTTGATGCCACGGACACATTCTCGGAAACGGAACATACAATATTTAAAGCAATAAAATAGAATAAGATAAATAATAACAAAATAGTATAAACACAGAACGTGAGTCACAGTATGTATGTGTATAACGTAGACAAATATATGAATAAAACACAATAAATATACGACCAAAATCCTGACGGCTCAATGATCATTTGTCGAAACCGTAGACAAACGACAGAGCGCGCCAATCTCTATCTGTGGTCAGCGTCGGCTGTCAAAATAAAAAACGAAATAATGGTGAAAAGATTACTATTATGTAAGACATTTCTGTAAATAAACAAAGTGAAAAGGTTGCTAGTATTCGATAAAACAGAGTTGTGTAAATATTACTGTTTGTGGTGTAGTGTTCGCCAGAAAGTTTAAAAATTTGTTTTATCTACATAGAGATTAAATCTGAAATTTCACTTTCAAACTATAGAAATTACATACAAACTTTCAACCCCCTTTTTAACCCCTAAGGGGTCAAATTTCCAGAAACCAATAAATACATTAATTCTTTTTACATACAAACTTTCAACCCTCTTTTTACCCCATTACGGGTGGAATTTTCGAAAACCAATGAATACATTATTTCTTTTTATCAACTAAGAACATATATGTAAAATTTCAAGTGTCCAATTTACAAACTGTAAAATTTCATACCAACTTTCTACCCCCTTTTTACCCCCTTAGGGGTCGAATTTGCAAAAACTAATAAATATATTACTTCTTTTTATCAACCAAGAGCGTAAATCTAAAATTTCACGTGTCCGTCTTACAAACTGTAGAAATTACATACAAACTTTCAACCCCCTTTTTACCCCCTAAGGGTTGGAATTTTCAAAAATCAATAAATACATTAATTGTTTTTATCAACCAACAGCGTAATGTAAAACTTCATGTGCCAAATTACAAACTGTAAAAGCTTTATACAAACTTTCAACTCCCTTTTTACCCCCTTAGGGGACGAATTACCAAAAACCAATAAATATATTTTTTTTTTTTTATGAACCTGAAGCGTAAATCTGAAATTTCACGTGTCCAACTTACAAACTGAAGAAATTACATACAAACTTTCAACCCCCTTTTTACCCCCTTAGGGGTCGAATATCCAAAAACTAATAAATACATTAATTATTTTTATCAACCAAGAGCGTAAATCTAAAATTTCACGTGCCCAACTTACAAACTGTAGAAAATACATACAAACTTTCAACCCCCTTTTTACCCCTCTTAGGGTGGAATTTCCAAAAATCCTTTCTTAGTGCTCACTTACGCGACATGAGGAACATTGCTGCCAAATTTCATTCTTCTAGGCCTAGCGGTTTAGGCTGTGCGTTGATCGATAAGTCAATCAGTCAGTCAGTCAGTTTCTTCTTTTATATATACAGGGTGTTTGGAAGGGAGCTGTACATACGCCTAGGGTAGAAACTAGGGATAGTCTGCTACCTACCCCCGCCCATTATATTGACCTTGGCCTCAAGGTTTTTTTTTAATTTATTATTATTTTTTATTTGACTTTTTTATGATTTTTTGACTAAAACTACCTGTAGCTCAAAATCTATCCATGGGACCGGTCGGCTAATGGTCTTGTTTTAATCGTTAGAGTCTTAGGGTCCTGCAAAAAATTATTTTACACCAGAAAATTGTGGAGAAGAAAAGTTATGGGGCCTGAAGTACCGTAGTAAGGTAAAGAAATAATTTTAAGGGCAACTTTCTATGGGGTTTAAAAAAAAACTAACAGGGTTGGAGTTCTTCTGATTTTTTTAAAACATCCTCAGTCCATGCCCTTTCTAACGATATGCTAAAAGTGTAATTATCACTTTTAGTTTTAAAGTTATTAATTAATTTCCGCAACTAGGGCACTTCAAGCAAAAATTTCAACTAATGAAAATTAAATGTGTTCGATCGTAAAAGGATGGCAAATGAAACAAAAAATTTGGTAATGACTAATGTCATTAAATTACAAATTTTAATTAATTACTAATTTTAATTAATTACAAATTTTGTTCAAATTGATGACCATTGACCTGTAAACATGCTCGGCACCTCTTCCTCATCTCCACGGTCACCGTTCTAAGCAGCAGTTCCTCGCGCATTGTATCGAATGCGGCGTGGATCCTGTTAATTAGAACCTCCCTTGTTGGTACTTCTTCTGCGTACACCAACTCTTTCGCCCTTCCCCAGACGTAGAAGTCGAGTGGGGTAAGGTCAGGCGACCTTGGGGGCCAGGGAATTGGCCCACCCCGACCAATCCAAGAATTAGGAAAGCAGTTGTCCAGAAGCTCCCTCACTGCTAGGCTCCAATGAGCAGGACAGCCGTCGTGCTGGAAGACTATGGGCCGATCTTCGTCAAACACTTCTTCCGCTAAATCAGGCAAATCGTTTTCGAGGAAATCTAAGTAGTTTTGCCCGTTTAGGTTGTCTGGCAAAAAGTGCGGCCCTATCAACCGATTACCGATGACGCCTGCCCATACGTTCACGGAGAACCTTCGTTGAAAACCTCTGTGCCTCTTGACTCTCGGGTTTTGATCTCTGGGTGCCCAGTGATGGAGATTGTGGTAATTTACAATTCCTTCCTTGTCAAACTTGGACTCGTCAGTCCAGAGAATACTCCGTAAAAAATTAATATCTTCCACGTCCGTATGGAGCAAGTGGCGGCAAAACTCCACCCTTCTTGCATAGTCGTTATCCTCTAAGCCTAAAACAATAAAAATATCAACGTTAGCGGTTTCCTTATGAATTAGTAGCTATGTAACATTGATTGCTATCTCTGTCTTTCCATTTCTCTCTCTCTCACACACATGCTCATGTTAATTTAAAAATTGCCTATGAAATTCACATGCTAGTTCATTACATAAGAGCTAAAAACAAAAACTTTATGTAAAAAATTACCTTGAACAGGGGTGTAGTGGAAAGGATGACGTCCATTTTCGCGAAGAATCGACCAGACTTTCCACACGCTTAAACCAAGCGTCCGGGCTACGGTTCTTACGCTTCTGGTCGGATCTTCCTCAAATTCAGCCAATATGCGTTCTTCCGCAGCCAAATTTGGTTGAAATCTGTTCACGGCTGGTTCCCGGAAATTTAAATTTCCGGTTTCTCGCAGACGCCGATAAGTTGAGCCAAACGTTTGGTGGTTAGGCACTCGCCGGTTAGGATACCGTTCTTGATAAATCCTCCGTGCCTCGCGCCCATTGCAATCAGCCATTCCATACACCACCAGCATGTTGGTGTACTCTTCACTGGTAAATCCAGCCATTTTGCCAACAACAAGGTAACAAATAACAAAACTTAACAAAAACGAAGTAATAACAAACTCAACAAAATTAACGAAAACAGTGGAGCGTCGTAACGGCAAGTACGTAAGTTAGCTAAGATGGGTAAATCTCGACTGACTAACAAAGACCCCAACGAGTTACCTGCCCGGCCCCGTCGACCCAAGAGCGAAAGAGACATGACATGACATGTTTTGTCTCTTACATGTTGCTCTCGTGTAAGAGTGAGACAACAAATTTGCCAACTGTAGGCCAAACTGGTTTAAATTCTGGAAATTACATTTGTCTTACAAATGTCGACTCGTGGTGGTAAAAGTGCCCTAGTTGCGGAAATTAATTAATAACTTTAAAACTAAAAGTGATAAATACACTTTTAGCATATCGTTAGAAAGGGCATGGACTGAGGATGTTTTAAAAAAATCAGAAGAACTCCAACCCTGTTAGTTTTTTTTAAACCCCATAGAAAGTTGCCCTTAAAATTATTTCTTTACCTTACTATGGTACTTCAGGCCCCATAACTTTTCTTCTCCACAATTTTCTGGTGTAAAATAATTTTTTGCAGGACCCTAAGACTCTAACGATTAAAACAAGACCATTAGCCGACCGGTCCCATGGATAGATTTTGAGCTACAGGTAGTTTTAGTCAAAAAATCACAAAAAAGTCAAATAAAAAATAAAAATAAATTTAAAAAAAACCTTGAGGCCAAGGTCAATATAATGGGCGGGGGTAGGTAGCAGACTATCCCTAGTTTCTACCCTAGGCGTATGTACAGCTCCCTTCCAAACACCCTGTATAGATAATAAACATTATCACCCAAATTTCAAGTTATCAACAAGAAGTTAAAAATTACTTCGGCATAACATGTGTGACAGACGACGGACAGACAGACGGACGCGTGAGTGATAGCAATTGGGCTCTGTCCAACCCTTCAGGTACGGAACCCTTAAAATGTTTATTTGCCACACAAACGATCTACATAATATAAATAAATGCTGAAAGTAAAGCCTTACCGATAGTTTCAGTGTTTTGCTATAAAGGTTCATCTCTGCCACCCTTCAATTGAATACAGGCGTAATGTTACGTTATCATATGTTGTTGATGATGTTACCTATATTAGTTTATCTTCTTCGGTTTCGTTATATTCGAATTACAAAATTGACAGCGGTTTCATTATGATACCCATAACGACATCGGGTTGCATTATGCGAATCGTCATAAATTCTATAACACAAGCAAAGACATTCAGAACATACAGCCAGGTACCTAGAATATTACTTCGAAATCGAGACAATGTAAATGATGTTTTTAAAAATGGAACAAGTTTAGAACAAAAGTATCGTATACTATTTGGCTGTTGCGGCTACAAGATGTTTGCCTTATACCTAATAAAGAATAAATAAAAAAATAAAAAATAAAGAGGACGCGCAAAAAAAATTCTGTGTGAAATTTTATTTCAAATTCAAAATGAAAAATGTCTTCAACATCAAGTGAAAAGTGTGAAAATACTACACCAGATATAACAAATAGAGCAGTTGCGGCTACAAATAATTTACTACCAGAAAAATCAAGACATGTAAGAGAAATGAAATACTTAAACACACTTCCTGAAATACTTATTTGTCTATATCTGTGTTTTATTCCTTCCTTCGTAGATAAAATCTTGTATGCAACTGTACGTTATTGGTCTTTTAATAACTCGTGCCCACCTATTTCGGTACGCGCTACGCTTGTACCGAAAAATGGCACTCGTATTAAAAGACCGTCCATAACATAATAGTTGCATAAATAGCTATACTGTAATCAAATTAACGTGATTTTTACCTTTATCATTTGTACTGCTGTAAAGGAGGCGTTGATATTGATATAGAAATGATATCGAAATTCACTCAATTCAATATACTTGACATATCCGGAGAATAAAGTTCTTTTTACCCGACTGCCGAAGGAGGGTTATGTGTTTATCAGTCTATGTATGTATGTTTGTTCCTATGTGGCGGCCAAACTGTAATCGGCCAACGCGTTTGGTCTCTCCTAACGCGTTGGCCGATTTTGATGATTCTTACGTCAATCGATTCGTCTTAACCCTGCGAGTGTCATAGGCTATATAAAAATTGGATAAGAAAAAAATGGCGGATTTTGGGCGCCATTTTGTAGGGGGAATTTTTTTTTTCTTCCAAACCCACCGTGCGGGGTATCAAAATAAAGGGTTTTAAAAGGTGATTTCAAAAATATATTACACTTATATGTTTAAATGAACCTAATTAAAAAAAAAAAACTAAAAAGTTGTAAATATAAAAAGTTAATAAAAAAAATCAAAAACCCGACTGCTTAAAAACCGAACTAAAAAGATGTAAACAAGAACAAAATCATGCTGCGCAGTAGGAGGATACATCTGGTTTTGGTCAGCCAGCTCGCGAATATGTATCCTCCGACTGCACAGCATGATTTTGTTCTTGTTTACATCTTTTTAGTTCGGTTTTTAAGCAGTCGGGATTTTGATTTTTTTAATTAACTTTTCTATGGCATCATTATATTTTATGGGCAATAAATTGTGAAAGAACTGCTTGAAATATATTTTGGTGAATAACGTGATTTTATCAAAGTTAAAATATTTATTGTTTGGTCTTAACGAAAATTACAGATTTATGAGTAAAGTGGATGACTGAAATAAAAATCAACAATGCATTCCACAGGTAAAGCAGGTGTACCTCGAGGAACCACCACAGGACAGTTCCCAGATTTCTGTGATGAGGAAGATCTGGAACCAAACAGCCCCTCTATTCAAGCCTCCCCTGGTGAAGAACTCAGCCATAATTTACTATTTATTGCTATGCGCATATATGACGTAAGTTTTACTGCGATTAAAATTAATATTATCTTATGCATCTTCCATTTATGATAATTTTATTTTTATTAAAGTATGACTTTAACATCCCTCAACCCCCTAGACGTTAGTTGCGATTTGATGTGTCTGATTTTGATTTAATTTAATTGATGTGTCTGATTCTGAATTTGATTTATCCCCAATTCTAAGTTAAGAATTTGAAGTTGAATATTTTTTTTAATATTAGCCTGAAAGGAGCAGTGGTGGGCCAGTGGTAACGGCCCCGATTTACGTGTCATAGGTCGTAGGTTCGAACTCAGGCTCTTAACATTGCTATAAAAACGGTTAAGCAACATGAGAAACATCGTGTGAAAACCAGCGTGTCTTAGAACAAAAAAAACGAAGACATGTGACATCCACCAACCCACACTGGGCCCGCGTGGTGGATTAAGGCCCATTCCCTTTCTCTCAAAGAGAAGGTCTATGTCCCAGCAGTAGGAACATTAAAACGCTGATGATGATAATAATGAAAACCTAAACCTGCCAAACTTTGGTATACAAGTAGATTTCGAAAAATTCTTAACTCAGAATACTCAATTCAATACTTAGGATTAGGAGTACCCTTCGGCAGTCGGGTAAAAACCGGTCCGTAATCTCTTGTATATTTTTTTTCTTCTAATTTATTTTAAGAGCTGGCAACTTTGTCAACGGGAAATTCCAGGATCACACCGTGACGGGGCCATATTATATTCACAAGTTTGAGTTTTTATTTAATTCCAGATCAACGGGCTTTACAATGTGGGTGCCAACCATGACAAACGCGTACTTCACCGGCGGGGAGAGCCACTATGGACGCACGTTTTGCGAAGTTGCGAGCACGAGTACAAGTAGTCACTCTAATGGCACGGTAAGTTGAAACGAATGGTAATGAAACTAACTGAAACAACTGCTTTAGATAACGTACATACAATTTCAATTTAATAAAATAAAATGTTCATTTTGATGGTAACTCAAAAAAAGTTGCCAGAGCTTGGAATCAAAAAAACTACCATTTCAAGTTTAACAGGGTAGTTGACAAAAAAATATCTATTTTTCCGTCAGTTAGATAACCTAAATCTAAATATTCAACACGTAATTTTTTGCCACATACAAAAAAAGTTACTACGATACATTTGGTTGAAATATCGTGTGACGTCACGGTGTGCTACACTTTATACCACAGAGCATCTTATTATTGCTTTATACTGACAAAGTGACGTCACAAGCCCCCCACTCCTGAACTTTGATGCGCTTTATCTTTGTCAATTTTTATTTATTTGATAAAGCAAAAAATACGCGTCCAATATTATTTGATAACCTCACTGACGGACTAAATAGAATTTCAATTTTCTACCTAGGAAACATTCTAAGAAAACTATTTTAATCAATCAATAAGTATGTATCATCCTTTATTTTATTATAGGAAACAGCAGACTGCACAGGCAGTATCGAGCCGAGGGCATTATACGCCACGATGGTATACTCCGGCGTATCAACACTACTTATGATCCTTTTGTCTTTTGTCGTGGGGATTCTCGGCAAGAAGAAGATAACGCTCATTGTGTTCATCGTATCTTCCTGCGCCGGTGTCATGCTGCTCTTCGTCAGGGTCCCAATGCTGAGCATAGCATTATTCTTCACGTTCCTATACGTTGCGCAGATCTTAGGCAATGTCAACACGTATTTGGTAGAACTCAATCCTACGCATTTAAGGTTTGTATTTTGATTTATATTTCAACCATTAGCCTTAGAATAGGATAGGATAGATGGAACACCTTTGCCGCACTTGGACTCCCATTTGGTCCTTTGTGCGTACAAGTCTCCTATCTGTGAGAGGGAATGTGCCGTAATCGACCAAGCGGGCCCAGTGCGAGTTGGTGGATGCACATGTCTTCAAAAAATTCGAATCGTTGGTTCAAAGACATGCCAGTTTCCCCACGATGTTTTCCTTCACCGAATATTTTTGACCGTATGTATAATAATAGTAATAGTATAATCAATATTTAATCAAATCATACGGTTAAGTATTTTTTATAAATAAATATGCCCATTTATGTAGTTATACTTTTTTTTTGTATGGTAAAATAGCTATTTATGCAACTGTTACGTTATGGACGTTCTTTTAATACGAGTGCCATTTTTCGGTACAAGCGAAGCGCGTACCGAAATAGGTGGGCACGAGTTATTAAAAGACCAATAACGTACAGTTGCATACAAGATTTTATCTACGAAGGAAGGAATAAAACACAGATATAGACAAATAAGTATTTCAGGAAGTGTGTTTTAAGTATTTCATTTCTCATATACATGTCTTGATTTTTCTGGTAGTAAATTATTTGCAGCCGCAACTGCTCTATTTGTTATATCTGGTGGTGTATTTTCAATATCACTTGATGTTGAAACCATTTTTTAATCAAATTTGGAATCAAATTTCACTCAGAAATTTTTGCCCGCGTCCACTTTTTATTTTATTTTTTTATTTAGTGTTTATTAGGTATAAGGCAAAAATCTTGTAGCCGCAACAGCCAAATAGTATACGATACTTTTGTTCTAAACTTGTTCCATTTTTAAAAACATCATTTACATTGTCTCGATTTCAAAGTAATATTATAGGTACTTGGCTGTATGTTCAGAATGTCTTTGCTTGTGTTTTAGAATTTATGACGATTCGCATAATGCAACCCGATGTCGTTATGGGTATCATAATGCAACCGCTGTCGATTTTATAATTCGAATATAACGAAACCGAAGTAGATAAACTTTGTTTATGTAATTTTACAGAGGTATGGCAACGTGCTTGTCAGTGGTGGTAGCACGTGGTTCTGGCTTCTTCAGTGTTCAAATCATTGCCACATTGCTAGGAGACTACTGCAAACCTATGTTAGGCGGCTATGTCGCTCTAGTCATGTGTAAGTAGAACCTTGTAAAAAATACATTCAAAAACAATTTTTAAGTTTGTGACTGGTCGCCAACCGAAAATTAATATCTTGCCTATCCTATTGTTTCAGCTGGATTCATTGTTGCAACTTTCTTGCCAGCTGATCCGAAATCAAACGGAGACAAGAAACACATTGAAAATTTAGAAGAACCGTAGAGTCCCAAAATTTGGGATTTACTTACATTGTTAGTTTCATTTTCATATAAAGAGACTGTTGATTATTTATGGGTACTAAGTACTTTATCATTGTTTGTTTTTTAATTATAAACCTAAGCTCGAATATATATTTGTTTTATTTTATGTAACCTGGTAAACATTCGTTGGGTATACACATCTACTTATGTAGGTACGGTCAGTGACAAAATTCAAACAGAATGTTGGAAAGACGAATGATAAGAGATTGCATTTAGCAGAGATGAGAATGTTGAGGTGGATATGTGGAGTGACGAGAATGGATAAAGTAAGAAATGAGTATATTAGACGAAGTTTGAAAGTGACAGAAACGTTCAAAACCGTATTCTACGATCATGTGATGAGGAGGGATGGATGGACTGTGTGAAGAGCGATATGAAAGAAAAGGAAGTCAGTTTTAGTGTGACGGTTGACAAAACTATATGAAAGAAGAAAATGTGTTGCGCCAACGCCATGTAACATGGGACAAGGGCAGGAAGCTGCGGAATAAGGATCTAGAAAGTCTTAATTACTTCTGTTGCTGACTGTATCTATAAACAGACGCTTTGAGGAAAAAGTTTAATATAAATAGGCAGGTGGCAACACAATTAATTTACAAGTCACAATAACTATTAGCTCTCGCTAACTTATCGTTCTATCAGCCATCCCAAATACAATCTTCGCGTGGTACATATTCCTATCAGTATTTGTACATCAAACTATATTTAGGCGCGCACCAGTTCCGAACACTCACTGTACCCGCAATCAGTCTATCAATAATACATACATGGCCAAATAGATTTATATAGCTTGGCTAAATATTGGCCATCAACCATATGGTCATAGATACCTAAATTGAAAGTCAAGACAGAATTGTTCTCTTCCAAAATATAATATAAATATTTTAATAAAATCTGGTTGAATAACAAAACATCAAAGTTTAATTATTTGTAATATATAAATATTTAACTAAAAGCTGTGAAATAATTCTAAAAAATGACGTTCGTTAAAACTGAAAACGGTTCCAAAGAAAGCAGTTTCGAGGAAGCTTTGGACCTCACTGGTGAGTACCTACTTTTAAATAATTAGTTATTTTCCAAAAAAAGTGACAATAGTATTCCCCAAACTGCAAATTAAGTTTCTTACAATATCCAAGTTGTTCCTTTTTTAAACACCGAACGACACTGTCGTTAGGTCCTAATTCAAAAGGCTGAATTACAAATGAAATAGGTTTAAACAGGTAAAAAAAAAATTGCCAACGATGGATAGATTTTCGCAATAATTATTTTTTCAAACTGTCTCCTGTCTTATTCTAGATACTGCTACCAAACCGCAAATTAAGTGTCTTTTATCTCATTATAATAATGCACTCATGATTTTGTTTATTAACTATTCTCACCTTGGATGGTTATTTAACTTAAGATATGCTATAATAACTACCGTAAATAGTAACACATTATGAATGTACGTAATACCTAGCTAGGTACCTAAATATTTTGGTAAAAGACATTCGTTTGTAATATTCTTATTTATTTTTTTATCTAAAGGAATAGAATGCATTCAATTATGGGCCGCTGGAATCATGTGGCCTATACATATAAAATAAAAAAAGCCTTATATTTCCTGCTCTATATCAAATAGATAGGTAAGTAATAAATTTTTAAAATAACACGAATGTTTAGCAGGAAACCCTTAAACAGGTAAAGGCCTCCTCCAATACTTTCCATTTGGTTCTGTTTTGGGCTACTTGCAGCCATTTTGAGCCAGCAGTAGTTTTGATATCATCCTTCCATCTTGGTATTGGGCGACCCTTCTTTCTTTTCCCTTGTGGCCCTTTCCATGAGGTAGACTCTTGTAGTCCATCTCTGGTCCTGAAGGTCTTGCTAATGTCCAGCCCATTTCCATTCTAGATTTTTGGCATATTCAAAAGCATCTATAGATTTTGTGGTTTCTCTTATTTTAGTGTGTCTGATTTATTTGGATTTTCTCAATATTTAGCATACTTCCTTTTACATTAATATGTATAAATTGTAGCAAAATAATAAACGTACCTAAATAGAGGAAAATTACCATTCGATTGTAGAAACTAAGTTTATTTGTTTTCTCTTTATTTGTTTGTGAACCACAGTAAATTTCCGCCTATTGTTGTTGCGTACAATGAATGTCAATTAATTCTTATTAAATGGTTGCGATGGGAAGCAATTTCGGTATTTAGTCTCCGTAATACACTCGCGAGCAACCAAACTGACTCTACCCTGAAGCTAGTGGCGGCTGAAGGCTCGCAGTGAGTGGTGCTCATCTGCTGAGTACTTGTGTCATGTTAACATTGCAACAAAAGAAACCCAGAATAGCGAGAATAGCATATAAAATATTGTACACAAAACAAACATATACAAAGACAAGTAGGACAGCTTATGTACAAAGGCGAGCTTATCCATTGAGTTAAATGTACTACGTACTAGAGAAGCTATTTCAAACAAAAGATTGCGTGTAATTCGGTGACAGCGGGGGCAAGAGGGAGGGCGCTTATGTTCTCATAGATATACAATCAATGCGCACAGATGATCTTTTTCTTACTATTTGACATTCACACAAATATGGCCACCCTCCCGCCTCCGCGGTGACGCGACGTCACGAGTTACAATAAATTGATAAAATACAATTAAATTAAGCGTGTTTTCAACTTGCTGTTGAAAACTTACTCCTTGACTTTTACTTATATTTCTCGAGTTGTTTGAACAGTATCTCAATACACACGAAGGCATTTTAAATGAAACAAAACTTAGTACTCAAACGTGTCACGTTGCAGCGTGAGCATGAGTTGGAGTGCGCGCGCTCTAACGCGTGTTACAAACAATTGAGTTGAGGAGTCTCCTCTAGTACGTAGTACATTTAACTCAATGAGCTTAACCCATAATTGGATCTCTTACAGTAAACCTCAATGCCATAGAGATTTTTTTATTAAATGAGGACAGCCTCAAGTTTACAATAAAGCTTCACATTTAAATTCTTACTAACTATCTCAGACCAACAAAAAAGTCTGAGCTAACTATATAAACTAAACAGATAAGTGTATAGCACAGAATGCATAAACATAAATACATAATACATACTATCTTACATAACTAAAATCCTAAATTATTAAATACTGTATACATATCATCTATGCGTCATGTTGACAGGAAATGTCTTCTTGTTCTTTTCTTCAGAGAGTTTGTAATTAAAACTCTCTGCTTTTCTTGATGTTTGTTACTTTTTCACGCAAAACACTTTCACGTTCAGTAGTAACGGATTTTGATGAAACTTCACAGTTACATAGCTTACGCATCAGATTATCACTTATTATATTATAATGTATATATAGATATTGGGCAAGTACAAATTACCCGCGGGCGGCAGCTAGTAATAATTATGTGCATTTATACGCTATTCTAGGTTTCTTTTACGATACACAATGTTTTATGGTGAATACGGAATACCAGTATATTACGTGATTACTCACCTATGTAAAGTTACCAGCCTATTCTAGCTTTTATTTTTAAATTTAACTGTCATCAATACGTTTGTTTCATTGATTTTAAAATGCGCGGTAACTTTATTTAATGTATTGGCGGCAACGGCTGCCGAAGAAACCAAACGTCATAAACGTCACCTTGACAGTGGCGTTCCGAATCCACCTTCAGAAATTCTAAAGTGTTGCAAACAATATTTTTTTATAATTCTACCAGGTTTCGGCAAATACAATGTAGGTATGCTGATAACCGGCTGTTTTCTGATTGCGGCGATGTACCTGGACATCTTCGGCTTCTCCGTGGTGCTGCCATCGATGGCGTGTGATATGTCGCTGAGCACGCCGCAACAAGGGCTGCTATCTGCTATACCACTCATGGGTAAAGAATGAATGTTGTCTGTCTGTAAAGTTTGTCTGTTTGCCCTTTGATTGCTGATGAGACCATAGTACGTTGAATGAGAGGTCTTGAGTTTAGTTTTCAATTCACATTTAAAAATCAAATTAATTTTTTGTTAAAATTTGATTGGCAATCAGCCGATTTCCTTTTTTTGCTTCTGCAGGTGTGATCCTTTCGTCTTACCCTTGGGGTCTGTGCGCTGATATTAAGGGTCGCCGGAAAACACTGCTAGTTGCCATGCCAGTCGGCTTCTTCTTCAGTTTGGCGTCAACCATGGCACCCAACTTTATATCGCTAGCCGTTCTGAAGTTTCTTTCCGTTTCATTGTAAGTTTATATTGTTAAAACCGTTTCATAATGTTTAAGTTACACATTACATAATACCAAATTATAACAACCCATTCTAAAAAAAGAAGCAATGACAAGGAGCTTTAATTAAAACGACGTTTGACTTGAGCCGATTCAGGACCCGATTCCGATAGGCTGTTTTTTTTTAATTTTCAAAACAATTCATCTTTAAATTATTTAGTTCAATTATTCACCTCCAAGCCAAAACATATTTAAGTGTAAATCCCCATTTTTTTTTTTTTTTAGTTCTGCATCAGCGAACGCTGCGGGCTTCGTCTTACTAGCAGAGAGCGTGCCTAGTAGACAGCGCAGTAGGCTGATGTTTCTGATGGCCAGCGCCACCATGACCACGCAACTCATCATTTGCTGTAAGACCACATGCACACAAATGTTTTTGAAAAACCTTTTTATTCTTTACGTGGGGCAAATAGCTTATATTTATAACACTTATTAATTCCACAGCCTTCGCTCTACCAATATTTACGCTGACCTTCGGTTACGAGATACCGTGGCTAGGCGTAGTGTACAGACCGTGGCGGTTTCTGTTGCAAGTCATCTGCCTACCAAGTGCGATTGGTATCTTATCTATCATATTCCTGAAAGAAAGCCCGAAGTTCTTGCTCAGTAGGAACAGGAACGAAGAGGCCTTGGAGGTTTTTAAGTCAATTTTCAAGAGCAACACTGGTTTTAAGAAAGACTGTTATTCTGTGAGTATCTGAGCTATTCATAGTACTTATTATCCATTATTTGAAGTAACTACCTGATCAATCGCATGAGATCCAGTCATAGAGCATACAATTTAATACAGTTTAAATAACAAAGTAGCGTGAGCGTGATTTGATGAAAGAAACAAAATCTTTGTTTTTCAGGTAAGGCGTGTCTACCTCGAGGAACCGCCAGTTAATAATTCTGAAACTTCAGTGCTGAAAAAGATGTGGAACCAAACAGCCCCTCTGTTCAGGCCTCCTCTATTAAAGAACTCAGCCATACTTTACTACTTATTACTAACGGCATATATGACGTAAGTTTTACCAACGAGTAACATAATCTATAGCTATTGGGTAACCAAATGCAAACAAAGATATGAATCTATACACTACGCCTAGCCAGGATATCCCGTAACCGAAGGTCAGCATAAATATTGGTAGAGCGAAGCCTGTGGAATTAATAATTGATTGATTAATAATTTAGACTATCTTAGTAAATAATTGAATTTACTAACTAGAATATGTGTGAACTTTTATCTATTTAAAAGTTGGCAGCTCTGTTAAGCCAATTTACCGCATATATGGATGGACCTCATCCATGCATAAGCGAGAACCGCAAATATAAGGGCATCGCATGATATGGAAGCAACTTGACACTTTTGTGCAAGTTGCATGTGCATTTTACCCTAATTATTTAAATGGCTCTACTTCCAGGTCAACGGGCTATACAATGTGGGTGCCAACTATAGCAAACGCATATTTCTCTAGTGGTGAGGACCATAGTGGTCGTACGTTCTGCGACGTTGCAAGCCAGAGTATAAGGACTCGTTCTAATAGCACTGTAAGTCGGTATCAAATATGTATATATCTCTCTAACTGACTGAACTTTTTTTTGTTTTGCAAAAAAAATAAAAATGTTCTTAAAATAAATCGTCTAGTAACACTAAATGAACTGACAGCAAATTGAAACTAAAAATTACCCTTTCAGGATTACTTACAAATGAAATACATTGGAAAAAGTGAACTTACAAAAATATTTATCAAATTAATCATTTCACAGGAATCAGCTGAGTGTACCGGCAGTATAGACCCAAAGGCGCTATACGCCACTATGGTATACTCCGGCGCAGCAGTAATCGCTTTAATCCTGCTGTCTTTCATGGTGGGGCTTGGCAAAAAAACGTTAACGCTCTTAGTGTTTACTATTTCTTCCATCTGCGGCATCTCGCTGCTCTTCGTCAGAATCCCGATACTGAGCATGGCATTGTTATTCGTGTTCCTCTACGTTACACTGATCTTGGGCAACGTTAATACGTATTTGGTGGAGTTGAATCCAACGCATTTAAGGTTCAAATATTTTTAGTACTTATTTATCTCATCACTTTTCTTTCCAATAGAAACATAGCTGCGTAATTACTGTCTATCTGAAATTAAAATAGCCAGAATATAATTAATTATGAAATTAAATATTTCCTTAACTAAATCATTGTTATTACAGAGGCATGACGACATGCTTTTCGGTGGTGGTAGCCCGAGGTTCAGGCTTCTTCAGCGTGCAAATCATCGCCAGCCTGCAAAAAGACTACTGTACGCCCATGTTAGCCGGATATGTCGCTTTAGTCATCTGTAAGTAATGTGGAATTATTAGATACTAGCTTCTGCGGCTTCGCCCGCTTGAAAAGTGTTTTCTTAACCCAAAGTAACATTATGCCGGGATGAAATGTTCTAGCCTAACTGCTATTCCAAACTATAATCTATCTCTGCGCCAAATTTCATCCAGATCCATTTACCCGTTCTAGAGTGATTTAAATCCAAATTTCCCTCTAAAATAAGTAAACGAGCCAAAAAGCACAAAAAAAATTAAAGAAACCACAACTTGTGAATTCCTACAGTTGCCACAAAGACGGTTGCTTAACGGAAGCATAGCTAATCGTTATTCAATGGATAGAAAATGTTTGTTATTAAATGTTAACAAAAAATGTGGTAAAATTATTTCGAGTGATATTAATATGACAAACTTAATCTAGGGACTAATTTCCAAGTGAAATACATAATTGTTGTTTATTCTCATTGTTTCAGCTGGATTACTCATTGCATTTCTCTTACCAACGGATTCGAAATCAAAAGGAGAGAAGAAACAAATCAAAAGAAAAGTAGAAATAGATCCATAGTTTCAAAGTTTAAGATGTTATTACAACTAAGTATTTAATTATTTATTGTTAGTTCAATATTTCAATTATTGTGAAGATACTCATTAATTTAAGCTAAGTATTTTTTTCTTTTATTCTGTTATTAAAAACATAAGCATTCAAGTTATGGTTTCATTTGAAGAAAATATTAATCGCCACAATTTAATTTAAAACAGAGTTTAATTCAACGGTTGTTTTTTTCTGAATTGATGTATAGTCTGGCTAATAAATGTCTGTCGAAATTAAGTTTGTGGCATGCTTTTACATCAGTCACTTTCGTGGTAAATGAGCTGTCAAATTGCTTCTGCTCTTAATTGTTGTTTTACAAAATAAAGTATTAACAGGGTTAAACCTATTAAAATTGGAGTAAGGTAGTTATCATAAAACATGCTAAGTAAATTCCAAGATCTGAAGGAACCGCACGATTTCGTCTGAAGACAATGCTTACAAGATATCGAAAAATTTACGTGTACGTCATTTCATTACGTTATTTAGTTTTGGATACGCATATCGCCTGTTCATGTTGTTTACAAGGAGACCGTGTCAAATTACAACATTATGAAATAAAACAATAAAACTGTGTGGTTTTGTGGTAAATTGACTATTCTTTACCAGTAATAACTTAAAATACGACTAGCGCTGTGGGTTAGAGTGAGATAGGAAGAGCCTGCCTACCACCTGCCATATGCGTGAGAGAAAGGGAAGCCAGTATGCTTAGTGCGAGTTTTATTTACGGGATGGTCGCGTAAACGTTTACGCAAATTTGTATGGCGCTGGATAAGCGCCACCTAGTGGCGTACGTGAGAACTATAATTTCTGAGTGCAAGTTTATAAAATATTTCGTGACTAGTGACAATCGACTACATCTCACAAGTAAGCGTGTCATTAAGCACTTATATTAGCGTAAACATGCTTTTCGCGAGTGTGAGTTGTACTTTTTGACAGTTTTGACAGCTCGAATCGTAAACAAAATCACTTGTGAGCGACTTAGTTTGTCACTGATATTTTTGTCGTGAGAGTGCTGTGGCAGTGATAAACTAACCAAGTTATTACATATAATTTCGTGTTGTGAATAAAAATTACAATGGCATCTCGGCTTTATTTCGCTTGGAGGATTTTTGAGACCGCTAGAGCTCAAGATGAGCGTAATCAAATGGCCAGTGGGCGTGCAAAAGCACGTAATTTAAGCAATCCGCTTAGAAAGCTTCCGGAGGCCGAATTTAAGAGAAGGTATCGCCTTCCTAAGCAGGCCGTCAGGTTTTTATGCCAAGAGCTCAGGCGGCTGTCCGATTTAAAGTCTTCGCAACGGGTAACCTTGGAAGATAAGGTAATGTATCAACATTTTTGAGATAGGTACACCTACTTACTTCAACTTGCCCCTAGGGCTGCACACTGTTCTTATTATCTTTCAACTTTATTTTTTAGGTACTCACAGCACTATTTTTTTACGCAACCGGGTCTTACCAGCGGCCAGTAGGAGTTGCCAAAAATGTCTCACAAAAAATGTGTAGTGTCTACATTGAACAAGTTACCAAGGCTCTGACACATAAAAGAATGATCCAAAAATATGTACGGTTTCCAACCACTCCAACTGCCAGGCAAGCAATCAGTCGAAGGTATGGTTATGATTAAATATTAATATATATAAAATATCAGTGTTATTTGGAAATGTACTTAGGCTGTTAATTTCAGGTTTTGTTCCAAATATGGAATACCCGGAGTAATTGGGTGTATTGATTGCAGCCATTTTAGAATATTTGGACCACCAAAGGAAGAAGAACATATTTATTATTGCCGCAAGCACTATCATTCAATAAATGTTCAAATGGTAAATATGATTATCTATTCTTACTTCCATAATTTTTATTTTCTTTGTGTATGTATATTTATTTACTTATTTCTTTAATTTACAGATATGTGATGACCAATATAGAATTCTTAATGTAAATGCCAAATTTGGGGGTGCAAATCACGACTTATTTATATGGGAAAATAGTGATGTCAACCAATATATGCAGTCGTTGCACCAAAATGGAGAAATGGTGTGGCTTTTAGGTATGCTGTTTGTGATAAAATATTGTTTGAACAACATTGCGCATTACAGTAAGAAACAACTAATACATCATCATAATTTTAGGAGATTCCGGATATCCACAACGGCCATGGCTGATGACTCTAATTTTAGATGCTGCTCCAAATACTGTACAAGCCAGGTATAACCAAAAACATGTGGTAGCGAGAGTCGTCATAGAAAATACGTTTGGGAGGTTGAAGAATCGTTGGCGTTGTTTAAACAAAGATAGAGTGCTACACTACAAGCCTCTGAAATGTGCAAGAATTATACAAGCCTGCTGCGTTTTACACAACTTTGCCATTGACCTTAATGTTGTAGAAGAAGAGGATATCACTGGTATTAATTAATTATTAATGCTAAAATCAATCAATTGCTTATTTGTGTATTAAATACTAAATTATATTTCTTTATAGGATTGGACCACGATAATGAGCCAGAACCGAATGAACCCATTTCAACAGAGAGGGAAATAGGAGGTCCAACATCTGACCTAATCAGAGGAAGGATTTTAAGGGATCAGTTAGTTAGAAGACTGGAATTTTTTTAGTTTAAAAATATTTTTTTAGTATTAGAGTTAGGTTTAAATTGTATGATACGATTATGGTATATTATAGGTTCTTTTTCATTTCTACCACTTCTATTAGTTATGGGAATGTGATTGGTAATTAAAAAATATCGTCAGTTAAATTAATAATAACTGATTACCAAGATAAAAGCATATAAATTCACTTTTAACTTATTGGATAATAACAATCTTGACATAAATAAAGATAAATAAAAAAAAGACAAATCAAAAAGAGTGTCTGACCTGGGAATCGAACCCAGGACCTCATGCTCAGTAGAAACTTAAATAGACCTACCCTGCAATCAATGAAACTGGCTTGCAGCATGAGATCCTGGGTTCGATTCCCAGGTCAGACACTCTTTTTGGTTTATCTTTTTTTTATTTACCTTTATTTATGTCAAGATTGTTTTTATGTAATAAGTTAAAATTTAATTTATATGCTTTTGTCTCATAGGTCAGACACTGTTTTTGTTATATTTTATTTAACACATAAAATAACTCTTTATAAAAATGATGGCAAGACAGTTATTCTGTAATTAGTAAAAAAAATGTATTTCCATTTTTTTATTTTGGTAATTTAAATTATTATGTTATTAGTTTAAAATTTTGTAATTACATTTTACTCATTTTATTTCTTTGTCCAATGTTCATGTAGGCGAATATGTTTATATGGAGCAACTGCCTATCTGACACTAAACAATAAAAAAATAAGCAAGAAATTCCTGTGTTTCAAATTTGAAGGGATAAATGCCTAGCGAATCCACAGAGCACCCATCTTAACACTCCGAGTGAATCTGACCATACAACAAGCAGTTGCTTGTTGTATGGTCAGATTCACCCCCAAGACCTCTTTTCCTTATATGAGACCTCATACCATAGCTTAGTCAAGCTATGATAAGAGGTAACATATTGAAAGCCTAACTACTAACCTTGCAATACTTTTATTAATACCTTATTATTAGGTAATGTTATTTCCATTCAGTCTAAAATTATAGCACAAATCAGGAACTTCTTAACCAGCTATCTTACAAAATATTACAATAATTATCCGCTTACATGCGCGGGGTGCGTGGCAATAAAACTAATGATAAGAGGTAACATATTGAAAGATCAACTACTAAGCTTGCAATACTTTTATTATTAAGTAATGTTATTTCCATTCAGTCTTAAATTATATCACAAATCAGGAACTTCTTAACTACCTACCTTACACAATATTACAATAAATAACATATTAAATCACATCACATCATCAGCCTTTTTAAAGTTCCCACTGCTGGGACACAGGCCTCCTCTCATAGAGGGAGTGGGCTATAATCCACCACGCGGGCCCAGTGCGGATTGGTAGATAAATAATAAAATATATATTTATATGATTTAAGGAAAAATCAAAACTTAAAATAACAAGAATACACTATAAAAAAAACCAATAGAAGCAAAAATGCCGCAACAATCATAAATTTTGAATTAGAAACAGATTAAGTAACCTAAATAGATTTTCTAAAAATAAAACAAAAAAATGAACATGGTTCATCTAGCGGATGTTATAAAAATAGAGTATATATATCTTAAATAAAAAAACAGTATAACTGTCCCACGGCTGGGCAAAGGCCTCTCTATTTATCTATCAAAACTTGTCAACCAGTCTTTCTAAGAGATTTAATGCTCGTTCTCCAAATGCCTGCCAATCCCTCTGAACTTGTATCTCCATTTCCCTTATCCTCGTCTGGTCTCGGTGCTGCTGCTCTTTGAATGTTCTCCAAAAAGAGTCAGCTTCGAGAAAGTGCTGGGCTGTCTGCTCAATGTGTGCTGGCCTTGCTCTCTCTACTCCTCGTCTACGAGGTGTGCCTCGAGTCCTTGTCCTTGCACGGCGAGGAGTAATTTGCACAGATGGAGCAGGCTCTGGCTGAACCACTTGAATAGATGAGGCTCTGGTTGGGGAGAGCATGCCTGTAAAAAAATAATAAATGTCATTAACATAACATCACATGTTATCAACATCAGGTTAGGCCGAGGTGCACCTATAGTACGCCCACTTTTTACCAGTTATGTTTAAGTCCCATGTAATAGGGGGCGAGCCTATTGCCATAGACTGCCATAAAGTCCTAAGTTCTTAGCCGCCCTAAAGTTGGCTACAATGGCTGCTAAAGTAGTAAATCTCAAACAAAAACAGCACCATTTCGTGCCTTGTGCATCCGGTAAACCAACTTCAGGGCGGCCAAGAAGTTTGGTGAGGACTATACTTAGCAATTCCACATTGAAAAACCCTATAACACTGCCTGACCCAGGAATCGAACCCAGGACGTCATGTTCTGCAGTAGCGCTTGCCATCACTAGACCAACGAGGCGGTCAACTAAAGTTAATATCAATAATAATTGTCATTTCAAGCGACTTTAAGGCTCTATCTTACCTTCCACTTGTATCTCCACCAAAGGTAGCTGTGTGGAAGCCATGGCAGGTCGTGGAGGTGAATGTTGTTGTCTTGGTTGTGGGGCAATGGATGTTCTGGATGGTCCAGGCTCATTCGAAGTATGTTGAGAACCTAAAATATATAACACTTAAAATAATTTCTAAAGATGTTACATAACCATACATCACAGTAAAGCAACTATCACTATGCTACGTTTTATCAAAAACACTTAAAGTTAAAAAATGTTTCTTTGCTAAGAAAGAATTTATGCATATTCCTACTTTACATATGAATGCTTTGATATGAATTATTATTAAATTATTTATCTAAAAAATGGCTTATATCTTACTTTGATCTTCTTGCTCTACAAAAATAAGAGGCGGAGAAGATATATCCCTCCTGACCAATAAAGGTGATGGTGATCGAGGGGCAGCAACAATTATCTCACTCTCATTTTCCACATTTTGCTGAGAATCTGAAATAGAAAAAAATGTAGGTTTATAGAAACAGTATTAGTAGTAATAAATTTATTAATAATATGCTTTTATTGGCAACTTACATTCTTCAAACTGATTTTGTATGTGTTCATCCAGGGTTGACTGAGCCTGACCAGGCTGAATGTGAATCTCCTGTAATAGAGTACAATTTTATTTATAAGTTACCAATAAAATAAAATACTAGCCATGCGTTGTTATAATATGAAGAATTTAAAACCTGTGATAATCCAGCCTCTTCCAATGCCAAGCCTGTAGCCACTTGCACACCCATCAAATTTAAAACTCTTTGCTCTAAATCGGCTAACTTGGCAAATACTGCTGGCCCACCACCAGTTCCACTAGCTGCTTTATGCAGACGGGCAGCTTTTTTTTGTGTTATTTTTGAAGTCACTCCATGCCTTAAATTATACAAAACGCCAACACTTTATTTCCCAAAACCACACCAGCTTTCAGCAACATAGGTGAACAAACAATATTTTTTTTTGACTTACTTTCTTCCACCTTTCAGTTGTTTTGGTGGCACCTGCACCATCGCTGTTCAGTAAAGCAGTCAATTCCTCCCAATGTTGAATGCTCGTTATCCTACCTCGGGCATTGGAGGTGGATAACTTGCTGAGATCGCCATGCCTAATAAACAACAAACTTAGTTTTACAAAGTTCAGAGATTGGCTAGATACCAAGTAAATAATATATATTATTATACTTACTGTTCCATAAACGTCACGAGCATTTCAAATTGGGATGCACTAGTCCTCATTTTTCACAATTAATGATTATCACAGAATATTATTAGTAGGTACTAGGTACATAAATATTGTAGACCGCTGAGACACGCACAAGTAAGAAGTATTATGCCAGAAACAGCCCAAAATATGAAATGTCAAGTGTCGACAAGTGGTCCTGTAGTGCCCGATTATAATTTAAATAGTAAGAGCAATCCAAAATTCAAACTACGCAAAACAAAACAAATAAACGTCAAAGGCAAAACATAAACAAACTTCTAAGTTCACATGTTATAACCACTACTATTTTAATAGTGTGTCGCTTTCAATAGGAATACCGAATAAAAATGTCAACCTATTTTGTCGGTTTATACACGGGTTACCAACTTAAGGTAAATGATGAACGCGTCTCACAGTGACTAAACGCTTGCGAGTCGTTGACTGCTGTAGCAACACACACTCGCATGTTTACGATAGTCGATACCGTCGACGTATACTTGCCTTTCACGGTGATGACGTTCAACCAATAATTTTATTAAACTCGCACTAAGCATACAGACAGACTGGCGCCGTAACGCGGTACGTTACGAAGCGGTTTACCCTCCCAAAAGTAGTTATCACTTAAAAAAAAAACGATTATCACAATCTTTTTTATAGTACAGACGGTGTTACCATCCCCGAACTTTCTAAATCCCACAGTTTTTGACTTATGTAGACTTATATTAGCCAGACTATTATCGTTAAACTTTTTTACAAAAACTACTAAATTAGATGTAAAATATATGTTTCAACTGGCAACATTTACACTTGGTGGTTGTCGGAGGACTTTTTGGCGGGAAGTCAAACGAAGCGGTAATTTTGATTTCGCAAAAAGTTTATAATTAAATAATTTTACGGAAATACCAAATAAATAACATCTGAAAAAACTTCTAACAACCATGAGTATCACCAGTGGTGGTGAGGAGCCACCAGATCCTGGGGAAAATAAGAAAAGAAAGTATAACAAAACTCGTAATCCTGACGCCAATAAGTATAACATTTATACTAAACTAAATTATAAAAGACTCTTCATAGAAAATACTAATTCGGAATATGTTGTATACGTCGAGTCAACAGAACAGGAGAAGATAGGGAATAAAAATCCTATCACACTCACCAATTTAATATCCGACAATGTTAAAGGAGTCTTAGGAGTACATAGAATAAATTCGCACAAAATTGGAGTAACTTTCAGAAAAGCAGCTGCGGCCAACAATTTCCTGAAAATGGAAGACTTTCTATGGAAAAATAAATTTAAAGCATTTATACCATCATATTTGACGGAAAGGATTGGAGTATTGAGGTTTGTGCCCAAAGAACTCTCCAATGAAGAAATTTATAAAAATATAGTGTGCGACTCTGAAGTAATTTCTATTAAACGATTCATGCGGAAAGTAGAGGGAAAATTAGTGCCTCTCTATACAGTTGCCGTCACTTTTGCGTCAACATCCTTACCGCAATACGCCTATATTAAACTATTCAGATATGAGGTGAAAGCATACATACCACCATTACTGCAATGTTATAAGTGTCTAAAGTTTAACCATTCTGCTAAGGCTTGCAGAGGCGAACAACAATGCTCTTCCTGTGCTGGTCGTCACTCCTACAAAGAATGCGATGTCGAAGAGATCACATGCATCAACTGCTCAGGTAATCATCTAGCCATTTCAAGAGACTGTCCCATTAAAAAACAAAAAATTGAAGAAAAAAAGGCCAAATTTCTTAAGCAGCAATCGTATGCCACTGTTGTGAATTCACCCCCTACATTTAATGAAAAATCTTTCCCTGTTTTACCTAAGGTTACTGTTAAGGATAAAACCAATGATACTTTAGATATTAAACACATAGCAAATAATGATATTATAATTAGCGCAATTGTTAAATCGTTGGTCACATTAGGAAACAAGAGTGACTCTGATGGGCCACTCACACATAAGAAAATAAAAGAAATATTTTTATCAAATTTAATTTAAACATGGATAATTATCTAAATATTTTACAGTATAATATACAGAGTTTACAGAGTAAAAAGAGCCTATTACAAAATTTATTAATTGAAAAAAGTATAGATATCTGTCTTCTTAATGAGACTTGGTTTAAATCGAATTCTATAATTCCACACTTTCCCACATATAATTTAATCCACAAAAATTCGATAAATTCTCATAATGGAGTAGCCATTTTGGTGAACCATCGTTTAAAATACAAAGTAGTTAATACACACTTCTCAGAATCTATTCAAAATGTATGTATTACAATAGAAACACAATCTGGAGCAATGGCAATACTTTGTGTATACAGCCCTCCCAGTATCAGGTTTGACTCAGCAAAGCTAAAGGACTTAATCAATAATATACCAAAACCTTGTATAGTTATGGGTGATTTTAACGCTCATAACATAGCCTTTGGATGCCATAGTGACAATAATAGAGGTAGATGTTTATATAATATAATTGATGAATTTGACTTATGTATTTTGAATGATGGATCACCAACAACTGTTCCTTATCCTAATAGACAAGCTTCAGCGATAGATCTTGCCCTTGTTAGCTCTTCAATAGCTCATTTATGTAACTGGTATGTTCATGATGATCCCATGGGTAGCTATCATCTTCCAACCTTACTTGAGATCAATATTCAACCATCTATGTACGACACGTCACCTCCTGTGAATCAAGAGAAATATATTTATAGTAAGGCAGATTGGGATAAATATTATAGCCTGTCAGAAACTTGTTTTTCCCACTTGGACTCAATAAATGATTCCCCTTTCAATGCATATAACCATTTTATAGAAACATTAAATGATTTGAGGAATAAAACAATTCCAAAACGAAAATTAGGTGCAAACACAGTTATTAAAAAACCGGTCCCATGGTGGAATACAAAATGTAGTGATGCTGTCGCAAAATCAAAAGATGCATTGAAGTATTATTTTTCTCAACCGAACATAGACAACTGGATAATGTATAAAAAATTAGATGCAAAAAAGAAAAGAATTCTGAAGGAAGAAAGTTCTTCTTCTTGGCGTGAATTATGTAGTAGCTTCAATAGGTTAACTCCAGTTTCTAGGATATGGGGATACATTAAAAAATTTAAAAAAATTGGATCTAATCGAAACAAAAACATCAATGATGAGTGGATTCCAAGATTTTTAGATAACTTGGCAGATTCTACTGAAATAAATGACAATAGGCTTGAGTATTTGTTCGAAAATGCTAAGGAAAATGTTGTAAATGTATTTCTCAAAAACAATTTCACTATAGAAGAGTTGAAATCATCTTTAAAAAGTAGGAAAGATACTACACCGGGATTGGATGACATACCTTACATGTTAATAAAAAAATTACATTTAAATGCACAAACAACATTACTTAATATTTATAATAAACTATGGAATGAATTGGTAATACCTGAGTCTTGGAAAACACAGTGTGTCATTCCAATTATAAAACCTAATAAACCTGCAAATAGTGCTTCTTCATACAGACCTATTTCCTTATCATCTTGTTTGGGTAAACTCTTTGAAAATATGTTGAAGTTAAGATTAGATTATTTTGTAGAATCACAAAGCTTAATTCCTTCTATACAGTTTGGCTTCAGAAAAGGTAAAAGTTGCTCTGAAAGCTTTGTATCTTTATTATCAGATATAAGACAGGTTAAATTAAGTCACTCTAATGCAATTTGCGTGTTTTTAGATGTAAAAGGTGCTTTTGATAATGTAAATATAGAAGAACTCATTCAAGTATCTTACGATATTGGTATACCTGGTCATATTCTAAAATGGCTCTATTCTTTTTTAAACAATAGAACTGTATTTGTTAAATATAATAATAAATTACATGGACCTAGGACTGTTAACAAAGGCACAATGCAAGGAGCAACTTTGTCTCCTTTACTTTATAACTTGTATACTTCTGAAATATTAAAATATGTAGATACACCAGGTGTAAATATCCTGCAATTTGCAGATGACTTGCTTTTGTACAGCATAAATCAAAACATGGATATAGCAATGTCTAATATCAATAAGGCTTTGTCTCAATTATACAGCTATTACCATAATAAACTTAAATTAGAAATAAGTCCAGAAAAGAGTTCAGTTTTAATTATTAGCAAAAAAGTAAATAATCATAGCAATGTTAAAATTTCATACAATAATGCAGAAATTCGTGTTGTTAAGCAACATAAATTCCTAGGCGTCATTATTGATGATAAATTAAAGTTTGATGAACATATTAAACATATAAGTAACAAAGCACTGAATGGTATTAATCTTTTGAGGCATTTAGCAGGCAGTTTTTGGGGATCTGACCCCAAAGTTATGAGTATGCTTTACAAAAGTATAGTGAGAAGCCATTTTGATTACAGCAATTTGGCATATATGAATGCCAATAGCACCTTGTTACGAAAATTAGATGTTATTCAAAATATGGGACTGAGACTTATTTGTGGTGCTATGCGCTCCACACCTATTAATTCATTAGAAGTTGAGACATGTATACCTCCCTTGACATTACGAAGATTGTTGTTGGCTGAGAGATTTTTATTAAAAGTCATGGCATCAAATGACAATCCTTTATTTAAGAAACTCACAATACATCCTGAAATCTCACAGTCAATTTCTTTCAATGCCATCTCTGCTTCTTCTTTGGTTGGTGGAACTCTACCTGAAATGCCAACAATTTTTGAACATGTAAATAATAATGCAAAAGATATTGTTAAAAATGATATTTGGCCTATATACAAAATTCCTTATAATGGTATTATCAACAGTTTTGCAATCCATTTAGACATTGTACACAATAAATTTGATTTGTTACAGTTTACAGACAATAGACCAGAACACTATGTTATATACACAGATGGATCTAAAACAGATCTTATTGTAAATGCAGCTTTCTATGATCCACAGCTAGACTTCACTAAATGTATTAAATTAAACAGGGTGTGTAGCATTTTCACTGCAGAATGCTATGCAATTTATTGTGCACTGCAGCATGTAAATAGTCTTGTACATAAGGTTCATAATATTTTGATAGTTACAGACTCCAGAAGTGTTTTGTCTGCTCTACATAATGTAAATATTTCTTTTAAGTTAAATTATATTATTTGTAATATTAGGCTTATAATCCAAAATCTACTTGATAAGTATATAAAAGTAGAATTTGTATGGGTACCTTCACACAGTGGCATTCGTGGAAATGAAGTAGCTGACACTGCGGCCCGTTCAGGCCATGACGAGGATCGATCAGAGTTGATCAAGGTTCCATTCACCGATTACTACAGCCTTTTTAGAGAACGTAATATACAGTTATGGAAGGAGTATTGGGACATAACTTTGGAAACGAAAGGCAGATGGTACGCTGGAATACAGAATGAATTACCGATGAAACCTTGGTACTATAACTTCAAATACATCACAAGAAGATTTATAACTATTTTATCACGCATGAGATTGGGACATTGCTTAACTCCAGCTCACCTGAATAGGATTCGTATAATTAACAATAGCCGATGTCATCATTGTGGAGAAGAGAATGCTGATTTGGATCATGTTATCCTAAAGTGTTCAAGTTTTAACATTCAACGTTTGATTTTGGTTAGTGAATTGAATGACAGTAATGACAATGACATTAGTGAACATCAAAGTGTTCCCCGCAGCGTTCAGGATTTATTAGTAAATAAGAAATATTTTAGTATGTTGTATAAATATATTTGTAATACGGTAGAAAAAATTTAATTAATTTTGTATTCAAAAATGTATCTAGGTTTATTACACCTACCTATTGTAATATAAGCTTAACCCAACTATGTATTCGACTGAAAGACTTGTATCTATGGTCATGAATAAAACATTATTAAAAAAAAAGTGGTTGTCGGATGATCTGTCAAAAGTTTAACTGTCATTCATTTTTGTGAAACGGCTAGCGAAATGTCTGATTGTGCCGGTGATAATTCAAAACCACGAGTTTTGGTTTTAGGAGGTAACTAATTTCCATTACCTGGTGTAAATAAGCTAGAAACTGCAACGAATGAAACAGTATTGATATTATGTTTACTGTTGTAAAGTGACGTGTTTTTTTTTTATTCTTGTAACGGTCCCGGAGTGTTAGTCATCCGGCCGAGTGGATTCTTTTTCGTCGGTTGACGGTGTGATTTTGATTCAGGGTGCGGTTTCATCGGGCGGAACCTGGTGGAGTACTTGATAACCAATGACTTGGTGAGCAGCCTGCGTGTGGTGGACAAAACGCCACCGCAACTGGCCTTCTTGAACCCAACACATAGCAAGATTTTTGAAGATTCTCGTATTGAATATAAGAGCGCGAATCTTATTAATCCCTGTAAGTACTAAGCAAAACTATTGTAATATTGCTCAACATGTTCTCTTCATAACTTGCATGTCCATTCTAGAAAGATTCTTATCAGAAATTAATTATTTTTTTATCTCGCATAATATTTGTATCTTGAAGTCTCTGTAATACAATTTATTCTTACGATATTTAAATGATAATAGCCATCATCCTTCCTGATCGGTGAGGAACTTTTGCAAAATTTTATCACTTCTTTTTGCATACTAAGTCAAGGGCTGCGCAAACACATCAATTTCAACATTCTCAGTATCTGTAAAACAAGTACAGATAAGATAAAAACTCTTTTCTGTTGCAAATAAGTCAACAAACTCATCAACAACAAACATGTTACTATAGACTAATTAGATTTATTTTAGTAGAATATTCATTAAATTAATGTAGGCAAATATTATTAAAACAGAATATACTATTGCTATAATGAAGTAGGTACCAGATGTAACCAGAAAGAAAGAGTAAGTTTTTGGATCTCATACAATAAGCCAAAATTGTTTCTCTGCAAGGCAACTACCTCTTCTCCTGTAAGAATGAACAATCATTCTTACAGGAGAAGAATCATTCACCCACCCTCTCGATGAAATGTGGAATTTTTGAATCATCAGAAGTTGAGGGATTTTGGTTCAGTAAGCATCAAACCTTCTGATGGCTTTGAAGTGTACTACCCACCCGCTAAAAAATAATTAACTGCAAACAGAAAAACAAGTACTAGGTATAATTTATACATTAAATAAGTTGAGGTGCTGCCAGTGGTGACTGTGCGGTGACAAAATCCGTCAAGCCGCTTGGGCTGTAGAGCAGGCTGTAGAAATGGACATAACCCTCTCGCTGTCGGGTAATAAATAAAATCATTATTCCATTCTTTTGTACACAGTACAATATTACCTGTGATACATTACAAAGGAGCCCCTATAGTGCTAGGTGTTTACAAAATCCTTGGACCCATCCATAAACTCCATAACTGTAACTGTTGGATAACCTAAATAAAAATCTAACAACTAACAACACTAGGTTGAACCTGGGGGTTGACCACAAGCTCTTAGAGTAAGGTTATTTTGATATCGAGTAAGTGACAGATGTATACACGTCATATACATCTGTCCCTTACTCGATCTCAAAATAACCTTACTCTAAGAGCTTGTGGTCACCCCCCTGCTCCTGCAGTTAATTTCATTGCTGTCCAACACTATAAAGCCATGCTCATATTATAAAGTGACTTTATAACAAAGTGGAACTATTAACTGTCTGCTTTACTTATCCTGCACCCTTCAAATGATGATGTTTTAGTCCCTGTGTGGTAAGCTCATGATGATTCCCTGGTCTGTAAGAATGGCTTAGAGAACATATTTTATTGTGTCATTGAGGCCGGTAGAAACATAAAAAACAAACAAAAAATATATCAATTAGTACATTGTTAGTACAAATTGTTACTGCACAAAAATAATCACAGTACTCTGTGACAAAACATATTGGAAGACCACACAATTTATTGCTACTGCATCCTTAAATGTATTTGTGTAATGCATTTAACTTCTGTGGTAGCCCCTGATTATGTTATCAATGTGTATGATTCATATCCATGATGTTGTATTTTGTCACATTTATCTCTGTGACAGTTTAATTTGTGGGTAACATTTCCATACTACTTTTAGGGCATATGCACATTGCAAGGTTTTACAATAAGGTAATAAATAATAATGTTTTTTTTTACACACATGGTTTTTATTGCGAGTCGACGACGCGTCAAAAAATCGCGGCAAACGCAACAATAGTTTTTTTTTCTATTTGAAGTAATGATATGATTTTCTAAGATTCTTCATCATCAGCCTTTTTAATGTTCCCACTGCTGGGACACAGGCCTCCTCTCGTAGAGGGAGTGGGCTATAATCCACCACGCGGGCCCAGTGCGGATTGGTAGATGTCACATGTCTTTGAATTTTTGGTTCTAGGCCATGCCGGTTTCCTCACGATGTTTTCCTTCACCATTTTGAGAGCAGTGGTGATGAAATAATTTACACAAAGTAAAGCGCCTGCTCGGGTTCGAACCCACGACCTACAACTCGTAAGTCGGGACCGTAACCACTGGGCCACCACTGCTCTCGAGATTAGAGCTCTAAGATTCTTAATTTAAATAAAAACCTTTTCACAAAAAATAAAACGACTTCAATTGACTCTCCCTTTTTACGCACTATCACTAAAATCAAGTAAGTTCTATAGTGGGGTATTATATAAAGCAGTGTTTTTCAATCTTTTCGAATATGCGACCCCCTTTTAAGTAAAAAATTGTATCGACCCCCCAGGACCGTCATAATTTTATAATGCGGTAAGTGGGCGAGCAAACTGCACTCTTGAGATTATTTTTTGAATCCATAAGTACGTCTATGTTTAATATGTTTTAAATCATACAAATAATGTCAAAGACATATCCAAGGTAATCTATATATCTATATACTATCTATATTAATATTATAAAGAGGAAATATTTGTATTTTTGTATGTGACGAATAAACTTAAATACTACTGGACCTTTTCAAAAATTCTTTCACCCTTGGGAAGCTACACTATCCACGGATGACATAGGCTACTTGTTATCCTTGAACTACGCGGGTGAAACCGCGAGGCGTCCGCTAGTAACATATATCTAAGAATGAACAGGCACAGCCTTCTACGACCTATAACCCTCACTTTTAACTGTTACCTGGCCTGCGACTGCGACCCCCAAACTAAAACTTCGGGACCCCCCTGGGGGTCGCGACCCACAGTTTGAAAAGCACTGGTATAAAGGATTGACAAAATACCTCAATTTACACATTCGTGCTATTTGACGCTACTCCTTAGCGTCGGTTCGGTTGCACCTAATGCTGTTAATGTAACTATGAAATTACACACTACCAAAAAATTCATATTTCAACCTCATGATTACTGAATATGTTGTAGCGCAAGACGCGTACATTTCGTAATAATTACCTAATTAGTTCACAGCGAATTACTTACTATTCCTTTATGCATGCTGCCGTTGCGTGAGTGTATGCATGCGTATATAATGAACGAATATGATTTTGCCATGATTAAACTCTATACCAAGTAGCAGCGCGACTCGATCGATCAAGTTAAGCTAAGCTTGCAAAGGTGTTACATACCGGAAAGCACTTTAAGCTGTTGGAAGTGTCTATCATTCGTGCCGGTCGTCAAGGGTCGTTAAAAGCCCGAAAGTCTGACGAGTAACGCGCTTTCCACACATTTCCGGGTTCTCGTCCCTGACGGAATACGGCAGGGACGGTGAAAACCGGTTACATCAGATTTGTACTTGTTCACACATCTTCGTATCAGGGGGATCTGGCTCATTTTACGGAAACGGCGTTTTCTCTATTTTCACCCGAGCAGAACTCGCGTCACCCAGGTATTATTTCTATACCAATATTATAAAGAGAAAATATTTGTATTTTTATATTCTTGTATGTAACAAATAAACTTAAAAACTACTGGACCGATTTCAAAAAAAAATTCACCGTTGGTAAGCTACACTATCCCCGGGTGACATAGGTTTTTGATCCCTGTATTCCCACTAGAACGGGCACTACGCGGGTGAAACCGCGAGGCGTCCGCTAGTATTATATACTTTATTGAACACCATAAGTCAACCGGGAATGTGTGGACAGCGCTTAATCTTACGTACCTACACGCCTTTCTAAAATACTATTCAGATGCATTCGATTACATTGGATGCCAAACGTTAAGTAGTTGAGACAAGGGTAGGCAGATCAATCAATCAATCTGCCTAGCAATCTTTTCCCAACTATGTTGGGGTCCGAGGCACGGAAGAAACTCGGTCCAGGACCATTCGGGGTCTGTCGGACCGACGTGCATGGGATCTGGGTGGAGACGTCAAACCGGATATACCGGTGGTCGGAATAGGTCTCCACCTCCTCCATGACGGGCCAGTCGACGACACGCGGTGACAGAGCGGGGCTGGCGAACGAAATATCCACCACTGATTCGCCCTGCATCCGCACACACGTGGGGACAGAACCCCGGTTGAGGAAGACCAAGCCTGTCTCCAGAGCCCAGTCCTCAACCATCCTGCCCCGTGTGTCCGTATACCGGGAACCCCAAGCCACATTCTTGGCATTGAAGTCCCCGAGGACGAGCACAGGGATGGATCGGTACCCAACGACGACGATTTTCAACTCCGCAAGGGAGTTGTGGAACTCGGCGAGAGTTCGGTTCGGGGAGAAGTATACCCCCACAACGGCAATCTCCCCGAACCGTGCTGCCACGCATACCCAGCCTACCTACCTATCCATCTACCAATTTTTTGAACTATCTATTTGAATAAGAATTAATCTATACGCAAATAATGCATTAATTTCGAACAAATTTGATTACTATAAAAATGGTTATAGTGAGTCAATCTTAAAAGATAGACATATGCTGTCGCCCTACCTACCTACCTACCTATCCACCTACCAATTTGTTGAACTATCTATTTGAATAAGAATTAATCTATACGCAAATAATGCATTAATTTTGAACAAATTTGAAAACCATAAAAATGGTCATAGTGAGTCAATCTTAAAAGATAGACATATGCTTTCGACCTACCCAGCCTACCTACCTATCCACCTACCAATTTGTTGAACTATCTATTTGAATAAGAATTAATCTATACGCAAATAATGCATTAATTTCGAACAAATTTGATTACCATAAAAATGGTTATAGTGAGCCAATCTTAAAAGATAGACATATGCTGTCGCCCTACCTATCTACCTATCCACCTACCAATTTGTTGAACTATCTATTTGAATAAGAATTAATCTATACGCAAATAATGCATTAATTTCGAACAAATTTGATTACCATAAAAATGGTTATAGTGAGCCAATCTTAAAAGATAGACATATGCTGTCGCCCTACCTACCTACCTATCCACCTACCAATTTGTTGAACTATCTATTTGAATAAGAATTAATCTATACGCAAATAATGCATTAATTTTGAACAAATTTGAAAACCATAAAAATGGTTATAGTGAGTCAATCTTTAAAAATAGACATATGCTGCCGCGGACTTTTTTTTTGAACTAAAACAGAAACAATCCCATCTTACATGATATTTGCGTAACTTAAACCGTTTACGCAACGCACGCAACGGAAGCTCTCAAAAAGGAATAATTTCGTTTTCACAACATTTTTCATTAATGCTCCGCTCCTATTGGTCATAGCGTGATGTTACATATCCTACAACCTTCCCCGATAAATGGAATATCCAACACAAAAGAATTTTCAATTCCAACCAGTATTTCCTGAGATTAGCGCGTTCAAGCAAACAAACTATTCAGCTTTATAATATTAGTATAGAACATTAACCATGGTAGTAAAAGAAGGAGAAGACTTGAATGAAGGTATCTGCTTACAGGAATAGTTAGCTAAGGAGTTGTTGGAGACGTATTTTTCAATAGATCTAAACAACAATCAAGAATGAGACTGTCTATCTTTCAGGCGGGTGCATCTAAGATGTGCGAGTAAGGAAGCGAGAAGTAGATACCAGGGCGAAAGAAACGCAAGGAGAATAACACTTAGTTTGTCTGTAAAATTAAGACTTTCTACCCGAAATAACTGACCCACTCTCCGCACAGCTACAAGTTCACCGATGTACGTCATTCGTGGTCTAGTGCACACATTTACATAATTCTTTTCGCATTATTTGTAACAACGGGTTTTCGCGACGATAACGGATACACAAATAACTACGTATAATCTGGAAGTGGAATGACACAGACCGATTTGAGAATGACGCGAGTGTCGAATGGAGGACATGCAAGTGCTGTGGCACGTTTTAGGGCTAAAGAATTTTATTATTATACTAGTTGTGCCCGCGGCTTTGCTGCCGTCAACTGCCTACCCTACCCAACTTACCTTCCTACCATTTTTTTTCTAGGGCCATTCTTTCGCGGAGAATCCTTCAAATGCACAACGTCATCCATCGAATATGAAGTTCAACTGTTCGAGTATCTGAATTGCGTGTGTTGTAATAATTTTACTTCTTGAACACTTTAAATTCGTCTGACTTTTGATAGAGTGAACCGATTGCGATGAAACAAAAACTAATATATCTACTCCAAGTTACGCACAATTTTGATGTATAAAAGTTATCTATATTGGTTTCGTACGTTTTACGTGCACAAATAAACAGACAAATAGACCAAATTTCCAAAAATGCTGGCAATGGGTTATGTTGGTTATCCTTTAACACCCTGGCTATTTTTAACCGACTTCCCAAAAAGGAGGAGGTTCTATGTTCGACATTATGTTTTTTTTTTTTTTTTTTTTGTGTATGTTCACCGATATCTCAATTGAAGACCGATTTTGAAAATTCTTTTTTTGTTTGGAAGAGTTTGTTTTGAAATTGGTCCCATTTTAATTTGGTGAAGATCTGATGAAGAACTTCGGAGATATACAACAGAACTCTTCAATAAATATTGGTAAAACTCTCGGGATTGCTGCAATCGCATGTCTGTTTATTGTTTATACCATTTCATAACATAACATCACGCCAGTACGCTCTTAAGGGGTACGCAGATCTCTCATTACACCGGTTATGTTCAAGTTTCATGAAATCTATTTTGGCGTTAATGTTACCTTACTATGTCTATTAGGTAGGCACAACTAAAAAGTGAAAAAAAAAAAAAAAAAATACAAAAAATACAACCGACTTCCAAATACAAAACTACAAAGAGTAAAATAACTTGATTTTTTGAAGTCGGTGTCTTCCGTAGGTGCCATTTTTTTGCGTTATGGACACCGACTTCAAAAAATAAAGTTATTTCTCTCTTTGTAGTTTTGTATTTGGAAGTCGGTTGTATTTTTTTGCAAAAAAGGTTTTTTTTATTTTTGGACATATTTTCGATGTACAAAACGACTTTTCTACAGATTTGTTATATTATTATGTATAGATTGATTGAAGGTAATCGAAGAAGCAAGTGGGTTAGTACTTTAAGCAAAACAATATTTTCTCGTAATAGCTGCCATTAGCTGTCCTGTGTTTTTTTTTTTTCGTGTTCGAAAAACAGAAATCAAGACATGAGAGGAGGCATGCATCTACGTCACCATAACGTAAAATAAAGGAGTGTAAGTCAAGTAACAAGAATGAAGTAGTACAAGAATGTGAGAAATAGTCTGTAGGCACTGCATATTGGCAGGTATGAAAGTAAGACAGCACCGTAGGAGGCTCTCGGGCCTCGACTAAGGGGGCTCCTTAGCGCATGCTTGGAGAGGGGCCAGTTCCCGCTTCGTTGGAAGACGGGGAAACTGGTCCTCATTAAGAAGCCAGGGCGCCCTGCGGACTCTCCCTCCGCTTACCGGCCCATCGTGCTGCTCGATGAGGTGGGCAAACTCTTGGAAAGAGTCGTTGCAGACCGTCTCGTCGGGCAGCTGGTGCGGGTGGGGCCAGATCTGGCAGAGCCAGTTTGGTTTCCGCAGGGGGCGCGCTACGGTGGACGCCATCATGCGCGTGCGAGCCCTCACGACGGGGGATGCAGTGGCCCGGGGTGGGGTCGTCTTGGCGGTGTCTCTTGACATCGCCAATGCCTTCAACACCTTGCCATAGAGCTGCATCAGGGAGGCACTCCGGTATCACCGGATGCCGCCCTACCTCTGTCGCGTAGTCGAGGCCTATATGACGGACGGGGCCGTCATCTACCCCGGTCACCAGGGAGAGTGGAACCGGCGAGAGATGTCGTGCGGTGTCCCACAGGGATCGGTCTTGGGGCCACATCTGTGGGACATCGGGTACGACTGGGTGCTGCGCGCCGATCTCCCTAGTGGCGTCAGCGTGGTTTGCTACGCTGACGACACGCTAATCCTGGCGCAGGGGAGTTCGCACCAGGCGGCGGCTGAAAACGCGACACGCGGGGTTGCGACAATCGTCGAGAGGATCCAGCAATTGGGACTCGAGGTGGCCCTGCACAAGTCCGAGGCCATGTGTTTTCATGGTCCTCGGAACGCGCCACCGCCGGGATCCCAAATAACCGTAGGAGGGGTTCACATCGGCGTCGGGTCGACGATGAAGTACCTGGGACTCGTCCTCGACAGCCGGTGGAATTTCGTGGAGCATTTTCGACGTTTGGCTCCCAGACTGGAGCGGGCCGGGGCTGCACTTAAGCGGCTCCTGCCCAATCTAGGGGGTCCAAACGCCTCTTGCCGGAGGCTCTACGCGGGGGTCGTGCGGTCCATGGTCCTTTACGGGGCACCAGTATGGGCTCGTACCCTGAAGCGGCGACCAGCCCGCCGGTTGAACGCGTCCCAAAGGGTTATGGCCATCCGGCTGGTCCGGGGATACCGCACGGTCTCCGGTGAGGCGGCGAGCCTCCTTGCTGGATTGCCACCATGGGATCTGGAGGCCAAAGTCCTCGCGCAAATATGGGAATGGTGCGAGGAGGCGAAATGCCGGGGCGAAACTCCGCTGCCGCGACAAATCACGGCTCGGCGGACAGAGCTCCGGCATGATCTCATGGCGACATGGAGAGGGCGACTGTCGCAACCCAGCGCTGGGCACGCCACAATTGTGGCGATAAGGCCCCTCTTTGAGGAGTGGCTTGAGAGGCGTCACGGCGTCCTCACCTTCCGCCTGACGCCGGTCCTCACCGGACATGGCTGCTTCGGGAGGTTCCTGTTCAGGATAAGGCGGGAGGAAACGCCCGGGTGTCACCATTGTGAGGATCGCCCGGAGGACACGGTAGAACATACGGTGGAGGCCTGCCCCACTTGGGCGGAGCAACGCCGTGTCCTCGTGGAGGCGATCGGCGGTGGCGACCTCTCGCGTCCGGCCCTGGTTCAGGCTATGGTACGGAGCGAGAGGGCATGGGAAGCTGTCACCTCCTTCTGCGAAGCAGTAATGCTCGCGAAGGAGGAGGCAGAACGCGTGAGGGAGACGCAACGGAGACGCCCTCACGCCCCTAGCCACCGCAGGAGACGCCCTGGGCGTCGGGAGTCGCAAGCCGATTCCCGGCCACCGTAGGCGCGGGTTTGCGGACGGCCAGTAATGGGTAGCTCGCCGTCCGATAAGGACCAGGCCCGAGTCGACGGCGCGTAGTGTTCCACGCGCGCCTCAAAGAGATGTCAGCAATAAATGACGGGGTCCGCTAGGGCCGATGCCTGTCTGGGTCGCGGATAAATTTGAAAGAGAGTTACCGCGGCCCTGGCTCAAGCAACTGAAGGAACACGGGTGGGTTTTAGTCAGTAAAAGTCTGACACGCCCTCCCGCTTCACCCAAAGCGGGAGAAGTCATTGGATGATTTCACACCCAAAAAAAAAAAAAAAATGTAGGCTGGGTAGGTCGAAAGCATATGTCTATCTTTTAAGATTGACTCACTATAACCATTTTTATGGTTTTCAAATTTGTTCAAAATTAATGCATTATTTGCGTATAGATTAATTCTTATTCAAATAGATAGTTCAACAAATTGGTAGGTGGATAGGTAGGGCGACAGCACATGTCTATATTTTAAGATTGACTCACTATAACCATTTTTATGGTAATCAAATTTGTTCGAAATTAATGCATTATTTGCGTATAGATTAATTCTTATTCAAATAGATAGTTCAACAAATTGGTAGGTGGATAGGTAGGTAGGGTAGGTCGAAAGCTTATGTCTATCTTTCTTATTCAAATAGTTCAACAAATTGGTAGGTGGATAGGTAGGTAGGTAGGGCGACAGCATATGTCTATCTTTTAAGATTGACTCACTATAACCATTTTTATGGTAATCAAATTTGTTCGAAATTAATGCATTATTTGCGTATAGATTAATTCTTATTCAAATAGATAGTTCAACAAATTGGTAGGTGGATAGGTAGGTAGGTAGGGCGAGAGCATATGTCTATCTTTTAAGATTGACTCACTATAACCATTTTTATAGTAATCAAATTTGTTCGAAATTAATGCATTATTTGCGTATAGATTAATTCTTATTCAAATAAATAGTTCAACAAATTGGTAGGTGGATAGGTAGGGTAGGTCGGTAGGTAGGTTGGTAGAGTAGGTAGGTAGGTAGATAGCTAGTTGACGAGAGCGAAGCCGCAGGAGTCAGCTAGTGTACCTATAATTCTTTTAACTAAATGAGTTAGACCTAGTAGGTAGCCAACAATGATCGCGGCATCATTTGTGTTTTGTTATAAATTATAGGTCCTCTGAAAGGCAGATGTTTGGCATATATTAATCCTCATTTTCAAGAACTTTATTTCGTGGGGAATTCCGTAGATTTAAAATGTTACCCAGTAACCTAAAGCCTTTTAAAATAGAATTGCTCCAAAATGGATCCACATGCACATACCTTAGGTAGTGTGAATCATTATTTTTATGTTCAAAATTAGCGTCAGTCTACCTACTCCATTGTCACTGCATACCTCTGTAGCTCGCAGCGAATTCAGCACAAATATAAGTCTTTGTCGCATTGTTTCGTCTTATCATAGGGAAAAAATACGTTTTCCTTGTAAACAACATAACAAGCAAAGGTATCGAATGTCAAGTTACGGTGAATTAAGATAACACTATGGGAGAAATATGTTGAAGTTTTTTAGTCATTTAATGACACTTGAAACTGTCGAGGAGACATACATTCCTTATTATTTCCCGGATAAACATCGCTTATCGAAAAAGTGCATATTATCCTTATTATTTCCTTCATCAGATTTATAAACTCACTAAATGAACGTTCTGATGTCTAAAAAAATGGCCCTTTTACCTACCTATATGAAAGTTCGAATCTACTCGTATATACTATTATATTGCACGATCTAATTCCACCTAGCCCGTTTCATCATCGGACTACCAGACGTACGGCGCTGCGCCATCGGTACATAGTGGAAAGACCACCCATACGCACAAAACGTTTTGGAAACACTTTTATTATGCGTACAGCTAAGGAATGGAATTCCCTGCCGGTGTCTGTGTTTCCCGACAGCTACAACCTAGGAGTCTTGAGTGAATAGGTTATTTCTAGGCAAGCGTGTTTCACCTTAGAACAAATCATCGCTTACCATCAGGTGAGATAGTGGTCAAGCGCGAGCCTACACAATATTAAAAAAAACTATGCAAATAGTACGAAAGCGATGTCTACAACGTTGCTAAAACAATTCTTAGTTAAGGGGCTGTATTCGAACAGTTGACAATCGACATCTGAGGTTCTAAGCCACGCCCACTGTCATTGACAGCTTAGGGTAAAACTTTAAATTGGAGCGAAAAGTATTTGAAAATTAAATTCACAAGGCCGACCACAGAGGCCCGCATCATAAACGGACTCTTCCGATAGTTTTTACAAAAACATTACTGCGCAAGTTCTTATTTCAAACTGGCGGCTGGCATCTGACATCATATCGTTCACTGTTATTTTGCCTATGAATGCAACCTTATTGCTACGAAAATAAAGATCACTAAACTAGGTAATCTGGCTAGTGTCATACGAGTCTTTGCCGTGCAAATTGAATAAATATTATAATTATGTTTGCTTCTATGCGACTGCCACATATAAGAACACAGTACGTTACATTTTTTTATATTGGTTTAATAGCTAGATAATTTTATTTATATTATTTTAATGAGTTTTACTATACTGAAATGGACTGTGCAATATTAAACTGGAAACTTTAAATTTGAATTGAGATTTGGTGCTTTCAGTAATCAATTTTATCATTATTTATAATAGGAAAGTCACATCAAATTGTAAAGACACCTTAAATTAGCAAATATCCAAAACTTACTAGGTTTGGAATTGTCTTTTTTAGGCATGTTTAAAATATGCAATAGAATGTATGACGCTATTAATATCATTTGTACAATTAGTAGGTTCATATTCCTTGTTTAGTATTCTCTTGAAATCTTAATATATCATTTAGTTACTAATACAAGATGACTTTCCGCTCTCCTGGAATATAATAATTACAAAGCAGTTACTGGGTTTTGATATACATCAGCCCTCTGTGGTGAGGTCACGTGGTGCCGCTTTTCTGTATATTAGAGTTAAAAAATAAATAGACAGGGCGCAAAAAACACGGTCATGTAAACTTTATCTATCTATATAAATAAAAAAAACCGGCCAAGTGCGAGTTGCACTCGCGCACAAAGATTCCGTACCAATATCGCAAAAAACGGAAAAGAACACGTATGTTGTATGGGAGCCCCACTTAAATATTGATTTTGTTCTGTTTTTAGTATTTGTTGTTATAGCGGCAACAGAAATACACCATCTGTAAAAAATTTAATTTACAGAGATTTAGAATTTTAGAGATACAGCCTCGTGATAGACAGACAGGGAGATAGACGGAACCCTAAAAATGCTGTATGTGATTGTAAGCGTCTCACTAGAGAACGGCTGAAACTATTTGTTGATTTTGTTTGTTATATATCAATCAATCAATCAATCAATCATTTATTTGCTATAAGTATTGGTACAGTGTAGGTGTTTAAAGATAATATAGAAAGAAAGAAAATGTCTATATGCGCCAGGCACAACGCATGCCATAAAAAAAAACAGCTAAGTGCGAGTCGGACTCGCGCACGAAGGGTTCCGTACTTGTTAAATTGTGGTTTACGATTTATGACGTATTTAAAAAAAACTACTTACTTGATCTCGTTCAACCCAATTTGGTGAAACGATGGAAGTTTACATGGTAATGTACATCATATATTTTTTTTTAGTTTTATCATTCTCTTTTTTTAGAAGTTTCAGGGGGGGGGGGACACATTATAAGTGGAAGACCACTTTGGAAGTGTCTCTCACGCAAACTATTCAGTTTAGAAAAAAATATATTAGAAACCTCAATATAATTTTTGAAGACCTATCCATAGATACCCCACACGTACAGGTAGGATGAAAAAAAAAATTGAGTTTCAGTTTTTTTCTATTTTTGTTTGAAAATCTTGTGCGGTTCACAGAATGCACCTACTTACCAAGTTTCAACATAATAGTTCTTATAGTTTCGGAAAAAAGTGGCTGTGACATACGGACGAACAGACAGACACACATGACGAATCCATAAGGGTTCCGTTTTTTGTCTTTTGGCTAGGGAACCCTAAAAAGGAAAACATAAATACTAAAAACAGTGTATGCCTCACAACCACGTATACTCGTATGTTACTGTAAAATATCTGAACTGTTGTTTCAGTTTTAAAAAAAAAACTATGATGAAACTTATTATTTATCGGTAAAACAGATTTACTAAGTCTTACCGGTAAAAGTCTGAAATCCATCATCATCTACCTGCCCTTGTCCCATGTTACTTGGGGTCGGCGCAACACGTTTTCTTCTTCCATATCGTTCTGTCCCGCACCACGCAATAATTGACTCTCTTTTCTTTAATATCACTCCTCACACAGTCCATCTATCTTTTCTTTGGCCGCCCCTCCCTCTTCATCCATCCCCAATTAAATTCATAAGAGTACACCTAAGTCATTCCAGACATTCTTTTCCCGCACCGTCTAGAACCAGCCCTCACGGTACGCGTCCAAATCAACTCGGCACCTATTTCTGGACCGGCCTCAACGGTGCGTTCGATCTTCAAGATTGTGGAGGGTTGCCCAGCGCTCAATTTGCATGCTACTAACGTGAGCCGTAATGGCATTGGCCCATTTGAGCCGAACAGCCTTTTTACCAAAGTCTATTATGCTCGTTTGGGAACACAGCGTGTTCCATATTCGGTCTGTTCTTTTTACATCCAGAATGCTGCGTAAATCTCTGGCAATCCCCAAGTGTAAGTCTTTGAGTTTACTCTCCAGGGCGATCGGCGGATTTTTTGTTAATAAATAAGAATTGTCAGTGCCGATTTGGCAAAATGATAAGATCAATTAATAATTAGCTTCACAATATTAATAGAATAACAAACTATTATTGTAGCCCGTTATTGCAATTGGGATAGTTAATTGCGAGAAATACAGGACTGATCAATGTGGTGATTCTTGGTGAGCTTTATGTCCACATGTGGATGATTTTTGGTTGAAACGACGAAAAATGTCAAATTCGTGAGAAATAGAATATCATTTCTCACGAATTTGACATTTTTTGGTCAGTTCTAGGTGCCGTATGTTAGAAAGAAACAAAGATTGAAACAAATGGATACGAAGAATTTTATTAGTTCTGTCATTTCGAGACACTACGACCATTCCATGTTCTGTATTTTTTGCTTCTATTGTTTTCACATGAACGAAGAAGGTTAAAATAGTATTCGACCTTACCTATATTTTAAATATTGTTTAATTCAAATTGAGATGACATTTGTTGTATTTTCAAAGAGGTTCAAATACTTTTTAGTTATGGACTTAGTAAGTAAACTAAACGACGTGAGTCGTTTATAATACAACAAAAATATAGATGCCAGTGACAGCGCTAGTGCCAAAAAATAAAAATAATACAGACTTTGACAATATTACTTGTGATTTCGTTAGTTCCAATTAAAGCCACCAGGCTACATGATCTGGCTGCATTATACCTGATATTTTGTTGACAGATTGAATTGACGAGAAATAAATTGAATATTATTTTTGCTTTTTGCGGAAAAAAGCGACATACGTCCACCTAGCAACGCCGCAAAGCGGTCACTGTCGAATTGCACTGGATGGAGAGAGAAGCACGATGGAATTTGTATAGACTTTTTTACAAAACATAATAATATGAATTACTTAAAAATAATGAATGAAACTTCAATATATAAGACAATGAAGTTTTGCGTCCATTTATGATACGTTATTGTTGTTAATTGTACAAATGTACGCTGGTCAGTATTACCGGAAAAATATTTTGAAGATCACGGTAAGAGGTTACTTTGCCATTCAATTGTATCGAGGTTTTTGTGCGTAAACGTGTTTCGGCCACAACAAAGTTTTCGGAAATATGATCAAGATTAACATATCTTTTTTCCGCTGCCACATCTTCAATAGATTTGGCTAAAAAATGTTTTAAAGAAAGCCTATTTTGAGTATTCAGCCCCTTAATCTCCATTTAAAATTGAGGTATCGTAACAACTTTAAAGGTCTCGGTTCAGACTTAAAATCAAGATTCTTGGCAGAGTATTTTTTAAGTATATATGTCTTAGACTAAACACAACCATGCTTCTATAGGACGACGACAGTCGCCCACGACATTGAAGGAACAAAACGCGCACCCGTTTTACACCCGCGCGACTCAATATTCAGTAGTTTTTTTGTACTTGCCTTATTATTCTATGACTTTAAAAAAAACCTTAGATCAAAATGCAGATAATTAAACTGTCTTTAGATGGTGAAAATTTCATTAAGATAAGATACACCCGGTGGATTTGGTGCGATTGTCGTTTTTAGGGTTCCGTACCCAAAGGGTAAAAACGGTATTATATTACTAAGACTCCGCGGTCCGTCTGTCTGTCTGTCACCAGCCTGTATCTCATGAACCGTGATAGCCAGACATGAAATTTTTACAGATGATGTATTTCTGTTGCCGCTATAACAACAAATACTATAAACAGAATAAAATAAATAATTAAGTGGGGCTCCCATACAACAAACGTAATTTTTTTTGCCGTTTTTTGCGATAATGGTACGGAACCCTTCGTGCGCGAGTCCGACTCGCACTTGGCCGTTTTTTTTGTCCGTGTTAGACATAACTTTACAAATTAATTACACTATATTACGCGAATAAAACTCAAAAATTTATTAGATCAAATTATTAAGAAAATGGTCTTATATAACATATATTATTTCCAAAAAATAACGACTAGCCGTTTAGACGTGATTCTCATTTTAATATCGGCTACTGAGGGGACAATAATTCTAATAAAATACATGCTCTTACGCCGATTAACATTCCACTCATCGACACCATAAGGGAAATCTCCAACAAGAGATAAATAAGTCTAATTTACCATCCAACATATCTATAGTATGTTGACTTGACGTGTAAATATTCAAAATGACTCAGGCGCATGCATTTAATACTAATAAAGTAACAAACAGACCAATTGTTATGATTGCCTTTAGCAATGAGGACATTTAGGCAGGAAGGAATACAGGAAAATAAAGTAGTGTTTCTAGGTATTGTTGATCTAAATGACATTGTTTGAATGATTAAAAAATAATAATATAACGTTTGCTGATTAGCCTAGGCAAATACCAGTGGTTAATTAGGTTCTGGCCGGCTAATAGTATTACTATGTAGGCTCTTTGATACCTTTCCTGTGAATACTTTTCCCATTGCATTGACCAAAAATGCGATGACAAAAACTTATTAACAAAAAAAAACTGACTTCCAAGTCGGTGTCTTTGGTCCCTATTTTTTTTTTCGTTTTTGACACCGACTTCCGAAAATAAAGTTATTTTTCGCTTTATAGTGCTTTGTTTTGGTAGTCGGTTGTTTTCTTTTTATTTATTTTTTAATTTTCTCGTTTTTAGTTTTGGTACCTTATATTATATTATCATGAAAATACGCATTATTGCCCACTGCCACTTAAATTTGTCAATTATTCGGTCTATGTTGGTAACCCCGGTCCTCTTGCGGATGTTTTCATTTCTTATGAAGAAGTTTGCTTATATTCTAAATATTTATTATTTTTTGTACCAAGGTCAACACCCATTTTGCCTGTATTTACTAATCTTTACACAAAACATTCTATAGGCATCATTTTATTACTTAAGCAGTAGGTAAGGCAGTAATCCAATCCGTACAACGAAAGCACGTGGCGCCAACAATACTCGATACGTCCTCATATTTATGCATACAATGCCCCTTCGCCTACCAGAACAGCTAGTTATGAATATTATAAATATAACACTTGCATTGTTAACGATTTAATTAATTACTCAAAGGCTGCTTCATTGTTTCCTGATAACTACAACTTAGGTGTCTTTAATTCAAGAGCTTCTAGGCAAGCGTGCTTTACTGTCGACCACATCATCGCTTATCATCAGGTGAAATAGTGGTCAAACGCGAGACTATCAATAATAAAAACCGCACAGTGCGAGTCGGACTTGCGCACTAAGGGTTCCGTACCATTATCGCAAAAAAATATAAATATATAAATATTTATTTTACTCTGTTTTTAGTATTTGTTGTTATAGCGGCAACAGAAAATTGCAACTGTCTAGCTATCACGATTCATGAGATACAACAGCCTGGTGATAGACACACAGACGAACAGTGGAGTCTTAGTAATACGGTCTCATTGGGTACGGAATCCTAAAAAAGATAGATATTATTAGTAAGCGTGGGAATGTATTCGTTAATATTGATGTGTTGCCTTCTTATTTAATTTATGGTGAGAGATAAATTCTAATTAGTATTGATTCTAAGTGCATAAAAGGTACATGGTACAGCACCTTACTATTGTTTTGACTTGCAGTTATAGTGCGTTATGTACGACAAAATGACTCACGAACACACGTAGTCGCAATCAAATGTCTCGAAAAGCCACAACTCTGATTTTATCATCTTAAACATATTTATATACTATACTATAATATTATAAAGCTCAAGAGTTTGTTTGTTTGAACGCGCTAATCTCAGGAACTACTGGTTGAAATAAAAAAATATTTTTGTGTTAGATAGTCCATTTATCGAGGAAGGTTATAAATTATATAACATCACGCTACGACCAATAGGAGCGGAGCATAAATGAAAAATGTTGCAGAAACGGGCAAAATTATTTTTTTTTGAGAGCGTAAACGGTTAAGTTACGTAATTATCATGTATGTAGGGTAGGTTTGTAGGTAGGGCAGGGTAGGTTGGACGGAGGCAAGCCGCGGGGGACAGCTAGTAAGTAGATAAGTTTAGATTTGCACGTCTGTGTCACTCTATCTTTATTATTGTGCACCAAAATAACTCTTATTACCTAGCTAATTTTATTTACCAGTCGGGTGTATGGCAAATAAAATTCCACTAACATTTATGAATTTGGCAATACACGCGCATATTGTCAGATTTAGGAAATTACAGCAAATCCTCTCCTTCGGCCAGACTTTAAATTACGACAAATCGAGGCATTCCAAGATATTGATGACAGGCCCTTGTACAGTCTAATATTTAAAGACTACCACTGCATCAAATCCTTAAATAAAATTATGGATTAAGACGAGCGATTGAGCCTCTCAAAACTGAGCATCTCTTCAGGGCTGTCTGGTCAAAGTGCTCGGCTTATACAGCACGAACCAACAACATCAGTGCCTCTTGACGTTCATAAGGCGACAAAACTGAGTATCTACGTTAGTATATTATTCTCGTATCCTCTTTTCTTCATCACCTCACCTTCTTTCCAGCATCATGTGCATCAGCCCTGGACCCCGGCGATGGTGCGCCATGGGGCCTGGTAGTCAACTGTGCTGGCGAAACCAGAGTGGGGCAGACGGAGGCAGTGTACTCCGAGGGACTTCTCACGCTCAGCACCAACGTGGCGAAACAGTGTGCCAAGCTGAAGGTCGAGAGGCTGGTTGAGATCTCCAGCGGGCATATGCATAGTAGTGATAAGGTTGGTACTTTATTTAACGAACTTTTTTTTTAGCAGGTACTAATGCTTGGTAGAAAATAATATTCAATAAATTTTTATTAATAACAGTGTGATGAACAAAAAAGTGTGGAGTGCTTTTTAAGATAATTTCAAAATTAATCTACTTTTACCAAATTATGGATTAAAATATTATAACAATTGACATCAAGCACCCCACGCTTTTTACCCGACTGCCGAAGGAGGGTACTGTGTTTATCAATCTATGTATGTATGTTTGTTCCTATGTGGCGTTCCAGAGACCAAACGCTTTGGCTGGTTTTGATGATTCGTACGTCAATCGATTCTTCTTAATCTTGCGAGTGTCACTGGATACATTAGAATTGGAAAATAGAAAAATGGCGGCTTTTGGGCGCCATATTGTGGGGGCCCAATATTTTTTTCTTCCGATCCCATGGTGTGGGGTAACAAAATAAAGGGTTTTACGAGGCGATTTAAAAAATATATTACACTTACATGTTTAAATGTACCTAAATATTTAAAAAAAGTACTAAAAGGTAATAAATCCAAAGGAATTCAATGGTCCATCCAAAGGTTGTCTGTAAGAGATTGCCCTGTGCGATAAGACCGCCCATTGTACACTTTGTTTTTAAAAATGATTGTTCTGTATGTTTGTATTTTTGTGGTGTACAATAAAGTATATAATAATAATAATAATAAATTAAATAAAAAACCCGACTGCTTAAAAAGCGAACTAAAAAGAAGTAAACAAGACGAAAATCATGATGTGCAGTCGGAGGATACATCTGGTTTTGGTTTGGGTTTTTTTTTATATCTATGTTGAAGGTGAAGATAGTATTGTATAACTAACGCTTTCACTCGCTTACGTTTGTCGCATCGTCCTATCTCGCTTACTCTATGAAGTATACTCGATGATAAACTGTTTCTTGCGCAATGGTTGGCACAGCCAACTTCAGATACACAAAGATCCGCTGTGATTACTATATAATAATATATGTTCTTCTGTTCCTTCTTAACTTCTAATTACAAGTTATTTTTTTTACCCTCTGTTGGGAAAAGAGAGATATTATTTATTAAGTTTGACGTGTTTGTCTGTGTATTTGTGTATCTGTCTGTGTCATTATAGCTCCTAAACGGATGATCCGATTTTGATTTAGTTTTTTTGTTTGTTTGAAAGGTGGCTTTATCGAGAGTGTTCATGTTTGATGAAAATCGTCGTCGTTCAAAAGTTATGGGCGTTTTATTGTTTGAATCCGGGTATTTTCGCAAGATATCGTGTCATAATTACGTGTTCGATAGATTGTCAATCGAAGCGTTTCTACTACTAGTATAGATAAATTATTTAAGTAGTTTAAAAAGCATGAAATAATAAAAATGTGACGGGCGTGCTTATTTTTTATTAATTTTGCTTGTGACTGAATTATAAGATTGTCCTTTCTGAGGGTTGCCTGGAACAGTGAATCTAATAACGCGCCGAAACACATGGGTGCTGAAAAATACCTTAAATTAATCAAAAAACCCGACTGACAAACCATAACATGACAAACATACATAAATAGACTGATAAACACACCCTCCTTCGGCAGTCGGGTAATAATGCGTTGTGTATAAAATAATATTAGAATAACTCATTATTTGACGTACTTAATTACATCAACAGACTCGTAAAATAAATTAGATCCCCAAGAGCGTATTGACTCTTATATTATGCCCTAACCAAACCAATATTAATTACCGTTCACAATGTAAATAAAAGCGTACTCAGGCCGCGACGAAATGGTTAATCAATTCGGTACTTATCAGGGAGTGATAATTACCGCAGAGATCCGGTCGGGCTCGTAAACCTAGTCCGCTGGTGACATTCATGTGGTGACGTCATCGATCAGCTCACTGTGTGACGTCATAGACTTTCAATTCAACTTGTGAACGGAGACTTGTACCGGGTTTTGTTGTCAATATTGTTGGTCGTTTTCTTGCCTATTATAGTGAGAGTTAGAAATCGTAAACTAAATACACATATATATATATATATACAGCGTGTTTTGTCTCCCTCTAATTTTGTACAAATGCACACGTATATATATATTTTTTCGACTTATGTTTCTTCCTGAAAATTTGTAGATAGTGATCTTCGATCAATAATACACTAGATACACAATCCCATACAAAACTTCTCTTTAAAACTGTCGTCAATTGTGTTACGTTATTCTAAGAATTGTAGTTGAAATAAATATACGTTAATGCAAATTCAACCTTAAATGGCTTTAAGTTGCATTTATAAAGCTACGTACAAAATGCAATAATAATTTTTATGACCTTTTACGCAATCGTTGGTCAAACAATCCACCCAACCAAAGATTATGGTAATTGTTTCATATTTACTATTTAATTCGGTTTTTACTTCATGAAAAACACTTAATGATATAAACTTACCGAAACAAAGATACGCCTTTCAAAACTGTGTTACGGTAGATATTTGCACAACTTTTGAACGCACACGGCGGCATTTTGACCTCTTAATGTTGGGTATGATTGGACCATACTAATTTGAAATAAGACCATAACCGTATTCGTGCTCTTATTTTTCGGCCCGTTTTTGAATCGCTTACCAGTGATCTAGTGTATTGTTAATCGAAGACAGTAATAGTAAAATCAGGCTGATACATACTCAAAAAATATAAAAACCTCGCCACAACAATGATCAAAGTACATAAATCATATTAAATGCTAATTTCATAAGATTAAATCCTAGAAATCTTGATCGTTTAATAAAATAAATTTAAAAATTTGGACTTATAGTCCAAACGATCAAAATTTTATGCTAATAACTAAAAACATTATTTCTAGCCTCAAAAAGAAGACTGCCCAGTAGAACCATGGACCGTAGAAGCCAAGATGAAGAGCAAGGTAGAGAAGGAGCTAAAGAACATGGCTTCCGAGCTGAACTACACCATCATAAGACCAGCCATCGTGTACGGCATCGGAGACCGACGGAGTTTGAGTAAGTAGTTCTTGAGGAGTCTTCCTAAGTGCTGCAAAAGCCTCACTTCACTTTCTTCCGCTGTTTCCGTTCTACTGCAAGATATCTTTCAGCATCACTTAACACACTTCTAAATCAGAAAGTTAATAGTTTTTTTTTTTTTTGTTAAACTGTTTTACAACATCAAAGGCATTGACTTGGCAATTGTGGTTTTATAAAACACTAGCGGTCCCACGCGGGTTCGTTCTTGTCAACTGGCTACCTACCTACCCATCTACTCTACCTACCCTACATACATGATTGTTGCGTAACTTATACCGTTTATGCAGCGCACGCAACGGAAACTCAGAAATGAATAATTTTGCCCGTTTTTGCAACATTTTGCATTTATGCTCCTCTCCTATTGGTCGTAGCGTGATTTCATATAGAAAATAATTTTCCAATTCCAACCAGTAGTTCCTGCGATTAGTGCGTTCAAACAAACAAACTCTTCAGCTTTATAATATTAGTACAGATAATCATATTTTTTATATAGAATCTACAAAGTATTCGTAACAAAGAGTAACTGCCCTCTTTTACCAAGAATGTTGGAAAAATGTTTAATATTTGGTATAAGCAAAATTCTTTATGATAAAAATTATTATTATGGTAGGCCGTCACGCAAGTCTAGTACAAAAGCAACCTAGCCACTTTGTAGGTACAGTCGTCACAAAAAATCAAATAAATCGCGACAGTCTAGCTTTCCTTGTAATATTTTATTCTGAACAGTCGTCGGTTTATTCTATTCTGTTCTTTTTAACCCCCGACGCAATAACGACGGGGTGTTATAAGTTTAATGTGTATGTGTGTGTCTGTCTGTGTCATCGTAGCTCCCGAACGGATGAACCGATTTTGACTTTGTTTTTTTGTTTGTTTAAAGTTGACTTTGCCCAGGGCGATCTTAGCTACGATTGATTAAAATCGGTTGACCAGTTCAAAAGTTATCCGCATTTTATTCTTTGAATCTGGGTTCGAAAATTATCCCAAAGGTAACATATTCCCTGGATAAAATGTATCATATGTTCTATTCTAAACTATAATTTACTTCTGTGCGAAATTACATCCAGATCCGTTCAGTAGTTTTTTGCGTGAAAGTGTACAAACACATTTACACACTCACAAACTTTTGCCTTTATAATATTAGTAGTATGGAAGTACTCGTATGAATAAATATGTAATATTCTGCATTATAACGTGGCTAGATTTTTATCGTTCATAAAATGAATGTTATTAGTCTTCTAATAAAATATGCCGCCGTCCACCACGAAGGAAAGTGGATTATTCACGGACAATTAAACATTCACCGACCACTTGTGTACCGTACTTATATACTCGTACATGCATATATTTACGGTTTTTGACGCTTGTCGAGATTATTGTTCACACTTTTATGGCTACGTCGCTAAATATATTTGTTAGAACTATGTACTTCTAATATGTTACTTAGTGTGGTCTACCTGGAGTAAGTCTAGTTGCTTATGACAGACAAAAAGGTACTTTGTCTTAGGCTTTGTCTTAATAGAAAGCATGGGTTTGATGGCTAACTTAAAGCTTATTTAAGTTACCATGGAGAGATATTCACAGAATAGCACTACTGTAATCTGTAGAACAACAATTTCTGCGATGTTGTCGCATCATTGTCGCATTGTCTTGTCGCACCTGTCTCTGGGTGTCTAAAATAGAATAATAGGTATATACTAGCCACACTTTTGTTTTTGTTATTTTATTTTTACTTCAAATTTAAGTTATGTCACAGTTATTATGCTTTTAATTATTATTCTAATGATGTAATTTATAACACATTTCTTTGCGAGAAAATAAATAAATAACAAGCGTTCGGCTTTGATTCAATCGATAAATAATCGTTATATCATAATCGATCGACAATGCATCCATACTAATATTATAAATCCGAAAGTAACTCTGTCTGTCTGTTACCTTTTCACACCTAAACCACTGAAAGGAATTCAATGAAATTTGTCAAGGAGATAGATGGCACTTTTTGGAAGATAAAAATAAAATATTGTTAGTAGATAAGTAGGATAGGAAATGTATGGTAGGTAGGTGGGTAGGGTAGGTAGGATAGGTATCCACCTATCCTACCTACCAACCTACCAATGTACCATTCCCTAAAATATTGCTGGTAGATAGGTAAAGTAGGGTAGGTAGCAAGTTGACGGGAGCGAAGTCGCGGGTTTTCGCACTAAACTCAGAAACAATAGACAATCAAAAAGGATTAATTTTTTCACTCACCTTGAGCAAAGTTCAGCAAGAGTTTGAATTATTTTCGATATAAATTATCTGGTCCCTTCTAGTTTATTATTTAGGTATTTCTGTAACTTTGGGTAGTGTAGAACAGCTAAATTGCCCTACTGACCTTTAAATTAAACATACACATATACGTTCACGCTATCGAAATACTAACCACTCCTTCCACCCACAGCGCCCCGCCTCCTCTACGGTGGTATCTACAAACACCTGAACGAGACCATGAAGCTCCTCTGGACAGCCGACCTCAAGATGAACACGGTTCACGTGCGGGACGTCTGCCGGGCAATATGGACGCTCGGCCTGAAGCCGGACGCCAACAAGCAGACCTACAACGTGGTTGATGAAGCCAATAGCACCCAGGGAGCGTTGGCTGAACTAGTCGCTGATATCTTCAAGATTAATCATGATTATTATGGGACTGCTATCTCTACGCTGGCTAAGGTAATTATACTTTTTAACCGACTTACCAAAAAGGAGGAGGTTCTATGTTTGACTTTGTTAGTTTTGTTTTTGTTCACCGATATCTCCGTCAACTGTGGACCCGATTTTTAAAATTATTTTTTTGGTTGAAAAAGTTTGTTCCGAAATTGGTCCCATTTTAATTTGGTGAAGATCTGATGAAGAACTTCGGAGATATACAACATAACTCTTCATTAAATAATGGCAAATCTCTCGAGATTGCTGCAATCCCATGCCTGTGTGTTGTTTATGCCATTTCATAACGTAACATCACGCCAGTACGCTCTAAAGGGGCACGCAGATGTGTACAGTTCACCCTGGTACACTCTCATTTCACTGGTTATGTTCAAATGTCATGATATTCGGGTAATCTATTCTGGCTTTATTGGCAATGAAAAATTGTAAAAAAAAGGAACTTTTTCTAAAAAATACTACCAGAATGAAGTTATTTTCACTTTGTTTTTTTTTTATTTGGAAGTCAATAAAAAAAAAAGTGTAAATAACTTCTTTTTGGAAGTCTGTGTCTTTGGTAGGTACCATTTTTTTGCGTTATATACACTAACTTCCAAAAAGAAGTTATTTATCACTATTCAATTCATTCGCGCGCGCGCCGCAGCGAGTATAAGGTCGTCTCCGCTCAAAAAAATATTTAAAATTATTTATGTTACAAATATTGAGTTCAATGTGTGACTAATTTGTGTTAAAAGTCAAAATCTATCAGTGACATTGTTATCTTGTGAATGTGACATTTACTGGAGTCTAATAAAAAACACTTGTATTTTATTGACTTGAACATCAGTGCAATAATTATATAAACAAACTACAAAAACAAATGTGAACTAAGCGTTTATAACAACAAACCAGTGACATAAACAAGTTAAACTAATCAATAAACACAAAAGTGAAGAAACAAATCTCAAAAAAAAACATAAAAAGTGTGATATTGTGAAGCAAGACGAACAAAGGAATAGTGCAAAAAATTCCTAACGCATGAATCATACTAACCGCCACTCAATTTTTAAAAGAAAGAGTACTTACATTAGGAGCCATACATTCAACTAAATACTAAATCGTCCAAATGGCTCAGGGGTAATACCATTCGACTTTAAAGACCCGGTGCACGGATTGCCTCGAGTTCGAATCCTGCTAAAATTTACTCTTTTTGGAAGTTTATTTGTGACCAATATAACAATGGATGAAAACATTACTTTCCGAAACCAAAAATTATTTAAATCAAGCTCTATGAACGACATCAGTCGAGAAAATTCAGCTCTTTTTGACACGACCATGATGAGTCTGCCTAATACATCACTAAACTGCAGTCAGACGATTATTGATCTTCAAGAAAAAGTCAAAACATTATCTAACGATTTACAGAGCGCCCACCAAGAAATAGAAAATCTAAATTCCGAAAATTTTAGATTAAAAACAGACGTGCAAAAATACATAAAAATAATAAATGCCTACAAAGAAATAAGTTCTACAGATACACGACATTTGACTCCACGCCCAGAACACAAACGAATATCTAGCCAGGGCAAGAATATAACGCCTGCTAAAAATAAAAAGCAATTACGCATAACCCCACAGAGAATAAACGAAACGCCTGTTACTAATAAAGAGCAACTACGCATATCACCGCAGAAAACAAATAAAATGCCTGTTACAAAATACAAGCAATTGGACGAGTTAGCTACAAAAGAAACAAACTACAATGAACAGGTAAGCATTGCAAAAACTGTAACGACTACCGAAAATATTACCCAGTCAGAATGTACCGTAGTAACAGGATCAGATAACCGAAACCAGAACTTCTTGGAGGCTAGTATATCATCAAGAAATCATCAGATACTTACCGAAGCCGAATCCTATATTAGAAAGCAGAAGACTGTAGAAAATAAAGCATCATTACAAACCAACAAAAATCAATCTGCAAACATGAAATGCTACAATATAAAGAAGAAAGTGGTTATTATTGCTGATCAGCAGGGACGCTACGTGCAGAGAATCCTTCAAAAACTATTAGGGGATACATTTTTAATTATATGTTTCTGGAAGCGAGGGGCGACTCTAAAACAAGTTTTAAACTCCGAAAAATCAGAAATAAGTCTATTGGACAAAAATGACTTTGTTATTGTTCTAGGAGGAGTAAACGATAAAAATCCAGTGGAAACTCAAATTGGTCTCATAAATTTCCTAAACAATACACAAAATACTAATGTCATCGTTTCCGAAGTGTTGTTTAATATCCACTTGAATGTGAAAAAGTTAAATTGTGAATTTAAACTTATTTGTTCTCAATACAGTCACTCAACATATTTAGGAATGAATTACTCAATATTTATACCAGATTATAGCTCTTTAGCATTACATATATCTCAGTTGACCCTTAGGGAAATTTTACGGATTGTTTATAAACAGAACTTTAGTAAGTATTCGATAGAGAAGCTTAGCATTGATTCTGCTCCAACGTATACTGACAAATGTACTCAAACAGATAATCATGAAAATTCAAATCTACAAATTAAAAGTTCTGAAACCAGTAACGGTTTTTTTCGAATTTAAACATTTAAACATTCTTCACCAAAATATAAATGGTTTGATTACTAAATTAGATGAGCTAAATGTACACTTGTATTCATTATGTGAAAACACTAACAAAAATCCTGTTGACATTTTATGCATTACCGAACATAATATGACCGCAGAAGATACTAAAATACTTAAATTACAAAATTATATATTAGGAGACTTTTTCTCACGTAAAACTCGGAATGGGGGGTCGTGTATAATGATCAGGTCGAACCACAGATTTAAAGTTATTTCAGAAGTCGGAGGTTTGAGTATCAAAAATATTTTCGAATGTAGTGGGATCGAGCTGACGGACCACAAAATTGTAATATTGTGCATTTATAGACCACCTAATAATAGACGTGACTGTATAGATCAATTTTTTTCTAGGCTAACAGAATCATTAAGTAGATTAGCATACACAAACAAAAAAATTATAGTATGTGGTGACTTTAATATTAATAGATTGGACAAAAACAATATATCCAGACAATTTGAACAATTATTATCAAGCTTTAACCTGACATTAACAATAAATGAACCCACTAGACTGAAAAGCATGACTTGTATTGATAATATAGCACATAATATTAGAGGTTCAAAAACTAAAGTACTGGAACTTTCACTCTCTGACCATACAGCGCAATTTTTGACTTGTCCAGTGAAGAAAAGTTACTACATAACACACTGGTTTAAAACTAAACGTGACTATTCTGAAGGAAACATATTAAAATTTATAGAATGCATTAAAAATCTCAGCTTTGCTGAATGTTACACCTTTGATGACCCTGAAAAAAGCTTTGACACATTTCATAGTTTATTTAAACTATTTTATGACTTATGTTTCCCTGAAATACGCGTAAAAATACCGATTGCCAAGAAGCCCGCATGGTTAAGTAAGGGTATACGGATATGTTCGAAACGCAAACGCCAATTATTATGGAAGTATAGGCTAACTTCGAATCCAAATGATAAAACAAAATTTAAAGACTATTCAAAAAGGCTCAGGATTATAATTAAAAAAACCCAAAAAGCACAAAATAATTATTATATTAATTCATCTACAAACAAGGGAAAGGCTATATGGAAAATAGTAAATAATTATAAAACAGTAACTCCAAAAGAAAATATAAAGCAAATAAGAGTACATGACCAACTCATTACACGGCCAAAGGAAATAGCACAATCATTCAACAACTACTTCGTTGATGACATACAGTCTATCTCCAAAGGTTCAGTTACAAATACAACAACCCTTAATAAAAGTTCCAATTCCATTTTTTTAAAACCAACAAATCCTTACGAAATAGATCAAATTATAAAAGGACTAAACAACACTAATAGTACAGGATATGACGAAATAAGTACAAGAATAATAAAACGAGTATCTAGTTACATAGCTCCAGTCATTAGTAACATTATCAATCAATGTCTAGAAGGTGGAGTTTTTCCTTCAAAACTAAAAACAACTATTATAAATCCATTATTTAAAAAAGAAGATAGGGAGGATATGCGTTTTTACAGACCCATTGCGTTAATACCAGTGATGGCAAAAATTTTCGAAAGGGTTATATATAACAATTTATACAACTACTTTGAGGTGAATAACTTATTTACTAATGAACAATTTGGTTTTCGTAAAGGAAGATCCACCAGCGATGCTTTCTTTAACTTTCTTAAGAAAGTAATGACAGGATTAGACAATAAGCAAAAAATAACAGCTATTTTTATGGATATGACGAAAGCGTTTGATTATGTGGATCATAATATCCTACTAAACAAATTAGAGAGATATGGGATACGAGGGAATGCCTTAAATCTTATTAAATCATACTTATCAAATAGGTTTCAAATTACTCAAATAACGAGACTACATAAAGACACAAAATTTGAACATATATATATGTCAGACCCTAAACTTGTTAAATTTGGAGTTCCCCAGGGGAGTATCCTTGGACCTCTTTTGTTCATTATATACATTAATGACCTACCAAGGTCTATAGACCAGGAAATTATATTATTCGCCGATGACAGCACGGCTATTTTTGCTGATAGTGGTCAAGAAGGTTTTGAAATACAGGTGAATAAATCCCTAGAGAATATTATAAACTGGTTGACAGTGAATAATTTAAAAATAAACATTGACAAAACAAATTATATGATCTTCACTAATAAAAATACGAAGTCAAATAAAATCAATCTAAGCTATAAAGGCAAAACAATAAAACAGGTCAATAACACAAAGTTTCTGGGGATCCATATTGACTCGGAACTAAATTGGAAATTGCATGTGGATGAAGTATGTAAAAAACTTAACCAGTTTTCATATGCTCTCTACGTACTTCGGAAAGTCGTTAATGAAGGCGTACTGCTAAATGTTTATCATGCATATGTAGGTTCTGCACTTAAGTATGGTATTTTGTGCTGGGGTAACTCTACTAACAGAGAATTTGCATTCAAAGCCCAAAAAAAATGCATCAGAAGCATTTGTGGGCTTAAACAAACCGATTCATGCAGAGAGCACTTCAGAAGGTTAAAAATCTTAACCCTAACGTCAATTTATATCTTGGAAGCAGCATCAATCACAAAACGCGATATCAGTAATTTCGAAACAATGAGAAGTACAAGACATAAAAATGAACTTAGGTCAGTTAAATGCAGAACAGTTAAGTTTCAATCCAGTATATTTGGTATGGGTGTTAAAATTTATAATAAATTACCAGACTGTATTAAAAATATTGAAAGACTAACTACATTTAAATACAAACTCAAAGAATTACTGATACAGAAAGTATATTACACAATGAATGAATTCCTAAATGACAAATGTTTTTGACTAAATTTTATTAAATATTATAATAATCCACTTAATTATATGAAATAGTATACTCTGACATTACTTATTGTACTTATTGATTTGAATCTGTTACATAACTTACTTATTCATTTGTTTTATGACATTGTATAATGTACTTATTTGATTTTATGATATTGTAGGTATGGGGTACTAATTTTTTGAGTTTATGACATTATACAGGATATTTGCTGGAAATATTGACATTGTACAGGGTATTAATTGGAAGTCATGAAATTGTATAATTTAATGATAATTTTTGCATGCCTGAATTGGTACAACACAGTGGACTGCGCATTCACTTGACACCTGGAATTGTATAATTATGTACTGTGTTGAGCAATAAACATTTGAATTTGAATTTGAATTTGAATTTGAATTCACTTTGTAGTTTTTTTATTGGAAGTCGGTAGCATTTTTTTTTGTGAACGTCTCCATAATGTCAAGTCTTAGATCCCTCCCTCACTAAGCCCTCTCTGTTATCTTAATACCAAAGAACTAAAATAGAAATTCATACTTGTCGCAGGATTTCATTGAGTAGATACCGTGAATGGTAAAATCGCGAGTAGAACCCGGCTAAACATACTGAACGTATTCAAAAACTTGTTAATCGCCCATTGCTTTTACCCATCTTCATATTTCCGATAAAATAGTAGTTTATGAAACTGTTGCATAATGAGGGGTATTAAAACATGAGTGTGTGTTTAAAAACCGAGCCGTAGGCGAGGTTTTTAATAGTTTTCACACGAATGTTTTAATACCTAGTTATGTGCAGTTTCATACACTACTTTATCTACACTCATAAATTAGGATTGAACCTACAAAATACCTCTTTTTGCATTTTCCATACCATAAAATCGTGATAGCATTTGTCATATACTTTTCTCGACTTTGCTAGTAATAAATTAAGAGTAATTTCCTTCGCCGCATCTAAAATATCGGGTGGAGTCAAATTTTCTTCACATTCACTGATGTCAGACATTTTTAAACAATAATTTAAATAACTCATGAAATTCAGTACAACAAAACTTGCAAAACGTATGAATGGCGCCAAAACCCAGCACATCACCGCATTAACCGCGCATGCGCTAAGGCTTAGCACGCACTGCGATCTTTATTCGCGCGATTTTTTCCGCCCATTCTGCGACCTATGGAATTGTATGAAGTTGTTTGCATTGCGGTAAAGAAATCGTGCGGAAATAATACCGCAAGAAATCCGTGTTTTCCCACAGAATCCACCGCACTACGGCGCGAATTTTATTCGCCCGAATATTTTGAGCTCTATGAACAGGTATAAGGAAACAAAATTCGCTCGAAGAAAAATCGCAGTGCGTGCTAAGTCTAAAGCGGGCATTTTCATAGACAATTTAAAATTGGAATCAAATCTTTTTTTAATAGGTACTATAAAATGGCATTACAAAAAAAAAATGATGGAAACTCCTTAGTGATTAACTTCTTGGACTTGTCCTGTATCGTAATAGAAAAAAAATTGTTTTATAGCATTATTTTGTTAGAGAAATAGTGTTATAATAAGATTCTATTTTTAAATTTCGGTATTGTGTTTATAAAGTATGCCAATATAAACTCGTTTTGAATTTTATAATTCGAATATTACGATATGAGAGTAGATAAACGTATTTTTTATGACACAACCAACTTGTGGCGACAACCAGAAAACCGTCACGGCAATGAAGCTTGACGAGCTCCGGAGAAACTATTCAACTGCTTTCGATCTCGCAACGAAATCAATCTATACTAATATTATAAAGAGGAAAGATTTGTATTTTTGTATGTAACGAATAAACTTAAAAACTACTGGACCTTTTTCAAAAATTCTTTCACCGTTGGAAAGCTACACTATCCCCGGGTGACATAGACTACTTTGTATCCCTGTATTCCCACGGGAACGGGAAATATGCGGGTGAAACCGCGAGGCGTCTGGTAGTAAGAAAATAAAGTCGGGACCAACGCCTTAACGTGCCTGCGGAGGTACGGAGAGGTCTCAGTATATAAAGATGGCCACACATCCACATATCGACCTTGGCATGCTTGGCTAATCCTGATCAACCGGATGATGCGGCTTTTATTTATTACTCTATTCGGCTACCTATCTACCCTACCCTACCTACCAATTTGTTAAACAATTTATTTGAATAAGAATTAATACTACAATACAAATGTAACCAACTTTTGTTTCTACCGGCGATCTAATTATAATTTAGAACATAAAAGCTGCTATTGTAACTTATCTATGATAGTTAGATATATTCTCTCGCAGCCTTTTTTGTAGGTAATAATGAGTACTTGAATCATGTAGTACATATTTTTTATGTATCATCAATAGTTTTCATTTGCATTATGCTGAGCGATGACCGTTTTGCGTAGTTGTGACGCATACTTTGTAATTATTGTATTTGAGTTTTTTTTTGTTATTTTTATGGTATGCGTCGTGCCTGGCGCAAATAAACAATTTTTCTTTCTTTCTTTCTTTCTTTTCTCAGCGCACGCCAAAGAATGAATTTTTTAGGCAAAATTTTGCTGCTTTGGGTTACATCTCTATTTATTTTGAAAATAAATTATAGCCTATTTACTCAGGAATAATATAGCTTTCTACTGGTGACAGAATTATAAAACTCGGTTCAGTAGAGCCAGAGATTACCCCATACAACCTCACAAACGTTACCTCTTTATAATATTAGTATAGACAAAACCGTTTCAATGGGAACTGGTATCATAATCTGCCTAACCTTGCCCAAACTGTTGGTGTCTCCTTCCAGTCTATCGTGATGCAGCTGCGTACCGGTATTACCACAATTTTAAATGGAGCGACTGACTTACTGATGATCGCAGTGTGGACTGCATTACAAAGAGTTTTTAGGGTCCGCGTCTGTGGAACTAGGAACAGGGATGTAGAAAGGAGAACAGGATATATTGAGTCCCAAAGAGGTGGAGGCAGAAGTGTAAGTGTTACGGTGTAGGCACAACTGCCTTTGAACAGATATGCTTTAGTTTCCGATTCCGCAGCAAGCTTTTTGCCATCGCGATGCCTAAACCCTGCCCTTTTGCATCAACTGAGAAGTCACTAATGGGAAAACCCAAAAACTAACCTAATCAACTTTTATCACTAGCGCAGGTAAACTTTATTCACCTATTAATTTTGTACTTAATTCTGTATACTTTGAATTTACTTACATACATACATATAGAATACTTAATTCATTATAAAATGGCAGGGGATGACTTGCACACTCCATTAAGCCCCCCTCCCTCCATAAACAGTCGCTAGCACTTTAGTGACGTAGCGTCAAGGGGGCAAAATATACGGATGTGCTTGAGGAGTGGAGAATTTTGACACGGCTATCAGGATAATCCCGACAGTACGGTCAAGATCCCTACTAACATTTTACTGAGTTAAGGGCCTTCCTCCGAGCTCGTTTGCTCTTGCGAATTCCCCCTCAAGCCAGCCAATTAAGGCAAGAGAGAGGTGGGAGCTCTGATCCCCGTTAGTGTTCACATCGACCGGCCAAAAAGGCAAACGAATGACAAGACCTCATGGAGATCAGGTCCGTGGGGTCGCCATTGCCCACCAGCTCGCCACAAAGCTGCCTTACGGATTGTATCTCTCTTAGTCTGGCCTCTCACCCTAGGCATGTTGCGGCAAAATAGTATCTACCGGCACCGACCTAGGGTTCATTGGAGCATGCAAGCCCCACCACGACGTCAACGTAGAGATACTGCGGTGGCGAAATTAACATTATTATTATAAGCCTGTTTTTTTCCCACGGCTGGGCAAAAGCCTCCCTTCCCTCCTATCGAATATAAGCAGCAATATTATTGCAGTTAGTGCTATATATGTACGCCTTAATCATTAATCGCCTTAGTCCTTTAAAATTGTTCCTAACACGTGTAAAAAATATTTGCGATGTGGCTTTAAATTCAATGTTACCTAGCATTTCCCGGCCATGTTGTGGTCGGCTTCCAGCATAATCAAATGCAGCTGACTGGTACTCCAATATTTTACATAGAGCGACAGCCTATAAGACAACATCCCAGTAACTGGGTAACACGATACCCCCTGGCAAGACCGATATCAGATTTCCTGTCACTATTTGACTGCTTCTTCTACTGACAAAGATCTTCAAATGACAGCCGAGACAATCAGACCGGCGAGCACGGCCTACTGTGACAGGTTTGAGTCACACAGTTTTTATCACAGCCAAAACCGTGATAAAATGCGTGACACACGCCTATCACAGAGGCCATGCTCGCACCACACCTTAACGTGTTTTCCGAGGCACGAAGGAATCTCGCTTTGTAATTAATTTAAAAAAAAAACAAAAAATCCCGACTGCTTAAGAAGCGAACTAAATGGGCTTATCCCGGTTGTAAACGACCCTTTGTGCCTATTGGCCGTGTTTGTTCTGTCTCCTGCTTGGTATGGAGGGAAGTGGGTATTTTTTCCTACTCCTTCGTTATTCTTTTCTGATTAATTTCGTTGCGGGATCCGAGACAGTTAAATTCATTCTCCGGGACTTCGTCAAGCTTCATTGCCTCGCCGCTTTTCTGGTCGTCGCCCCTGTTGATTCTGGCTTTCAGGAGATGCAGTGGTTTGGGAATAGTGCGGTGGGAAAGTACCAAAAAAAAAAGACGTAAACAAGAAGAAAATCATGCTGTGCAGTCGGAGGATACATCTGGTTTTGGTCCAGCTCGCGAATATGTATCCTCCAAATGCACGATTTTCTTCTCGTTTACGTCTTTTTAGTTAGCTTCTTAAGTAGTCGGGCTTTTTTATTAACTTATTTTTATTTATTACTTTTTTGTTAAAAAAAATATTCGAATTAGGTACATTTATATGTTTAAATGTACCTAATTGTGTTATATATTTCTGAAATCACCTCTAACAACCCTGTTTTATGATACCACACACGATGGGCTTGGAAGAAAAATAATTGGGCAATTTAAAGCTATTTTACAATTTTAATTTAGCCAGTGACACTCGCAAGGTTAAAACGAATCGATTGACGTAAGGATCATCAAAATCGGCCATCGCGTTTGGTCTCTAGAAGGCCACATAGGAACAAACATACATACATAGACTTATAAACACATTACCCTCTTTCGGCAGTCGGGTGCAAACGGTCACCCATCCACGGATTGACCTCGAAAAGCGTTGCTGAACCTTGAAGATCGATCGATGCTATTTTATTTATGTCTGCTTATTTCCAGACCGACATAGCCTCGGTAGCCGAAGAAGCGAACGACAAGCATCTCACCGCCTGGGCGGAGATGTGCCGCAAGTACGCCCTGGACCACACACCCTTGGAGCCTTCAGCTGGAGCTGAGCTACTGCTCAACAAGCAGCTGTGTCTGGACGGCAGCAAGATGCGAGCGGCCTTGCAACTGGACGTACCGAGGCCTACTGTTGATAAGCTGCGAGAGGTGAGCTTAATCTTAAATATAATTAACTGACAGTGCCCGCGGCTTCGCTCCCGTCAACTGCCTATCCTACCCTACCCTGCCTACCTACCACCCTAAATACATAACTACCATACCTACAATCTGTAGAAAAGTTGTTTCTATACATCAAAAATATTTAAAAAAAAAAGTAGCCAGGGTGTTATCCAACAGAACCCATTTTTGGAATTTTTGTCAGTTTAGTTGTGCACTTTTATACATAAAAATAGTGCGTAACTTTTTTGTTTCATCGCAATCGGTGCACTCTATCAAAAGTTATATGAATTGACAAAGAAGTATTAATAAGAAATAGAATTAAGCAATAGAAAGAAGAAGAAGTAGAATTTGTTCAAGAAGTAAAATATCACATCACAACACACGTAATTCAGGACAGTTGAACACCATATTCTATAAATGGCGTTGTACATTTGACGTCATTTTCTGAATGGCGGTGTTAAGATTCCCCGCGGAAGAATGACACTAGAAAGCAATTGGTAGGTAGCATGGTAAGTAGGGTTGGTATATAGGTAGGCAAGTAGGGTAGGGCAGGCAGTTGACGGGAGCAAAGCCGGGCACAGCTAGTTCTAAATAATTACAGTGACTTTAGAACATACGCAAGTACACACAACAAATACCCAGAAGCACAGATAATATAATACTAGCATACAGATGCCTCATCCCATACAAAGAAACCGTGCCGACGTAAATAGCGTTTTTCATCTGATTAATCTTGTTATTTTTGTAAGTACATCAATCGCGTTCGATACCGTTTCATGGCAACAGATGGTATTAGCAACGACTTGCAAGTAAAAGGCTTTACTAGATTCGTGAATACTTTTATCTTTAAATACAGTGAAGGTTCGTTTTATAGTATTTTTTTGCACGTTTTTACAATTTTTTTGCACCAAAATATGTTACAATGCAAATTTTAACAATCGTATGGAATGTCTCAGAAATTTTAAAATGCGCCATCTATTGGCATCAATTTTAAATGATCGTTCAAATAATCTTTGAAATATGAATTAAGAACCCAATATTCCATAATTTTGTACTTAGGGAGAGTTGATTAAACAAGAGCATACAATTTTTATGTTCAATTCCAGAAAATGTTAATTCTTACACACAATTCTATTGAATGTGTGCGTCGCGCCATCTAGTGAGATTTATTTGAACCAAATTTTCTTTCTTTACAATGAGTCCCCGTGCCAGAAGTAACCACTTATTGTACAGGTTTTTTTATTAGTTGGGTGATCGTCTATTGAATAGACTCTATTCAATAGACCCTCACCCAGTATCCAACAAATAAACTATTGGTTAGGAAAATGGTCATTCAGAAGAGGCCGCGTTAACTTGGTTTTTGGTGCTACATGACATGAGGCACGGATACGGGTTATCAATCCGACAAGTGATTCCCCTAATGATCATGTTCTGCTGAATCTGAACAAGGGCCTCCCCCAAGTGTCGCCACATAGGTGGTCTCGTATGATTATTATCATCATTTCAGCCGAAAGACGTCCACTGCTGGACATAGGCTTCCCCCAGGCGTCACTACATTGACGTGGTCGTGGTCTATTATGTTACTCAAATATTTTTCCTTTTTTCCAGGTACTGGAAGACTACGCCTCCATGAACCTCTTCCCTAAGGAGCTGCTCCTATGACCGAACAAGTAAACTATTTTTACATGAACAGCCATTTTACATACGAAACTCATGAAAGAAATGCACAGTTTTATTACGTTCCCGCTTGCATCAATGATTGTTTTAGCGATATTCGGTCACAAGTAGTTCTCAAATATAAAGTAAAATGTAGATGAGTGTAATAATGTTATTAGAATAGTCAGTATGTACCCAAGATGTTTTTTCCTGGTGAAAAGAGACGATTCCTTTTTGTCTTTAATATTTACAGATAATCTGCAAGTCAGACCGTGTAATTTTGAATATTAGTGTGCAGTATATCGGTGTCAATATATCCCATGTGGCCGACCAAGTATGCTCTTTACTTTCCAAACCATACAAACATATTTTTTTGGGTCCTTAAGCAATGTTCGACCTAACTTTCTAACTCATTATATTTTTAATGCAACACTGTGATAACAAGTGAGACGTTTTGAGATCTAAAGAAAACTTTCCAAAAGTATTTTTTATAAAAATTGTGACAATAACTTTTTAGAAAGAGATTTGAAATCTAACCATAGTCTACTAAGAGTAAGGAATCGAAGACTGTGAATACCAAAAAGCATTATTCTAACATTTTGCTTTTTTTCTTTTAATTGAACTTCAGAATTCTGCATTTACTATTCCATCCAGCGAGAATTGAAATAGGTTTTATTATATCTTGTATCTAACGTATTCGAGTAATGGCTCAACGTAGCGTAGTACTTAAAAGTATTCCTTATTATTCAATGATGGTGCAAAAGTATTTAGTTTTAATGTTCTTTGTACTCTCTCTTACATTCATTTTACGGATTAAATTCTTTTGATACACTTTTATCTTATAATAAGTTTAGGCGTTACCTTTAATTAAGGAAATTATTATGATAAAGATCTTAATGACGGGCTTACCTCTAACTGTCGGGGCCTCACTATATTTAAGTCTTAACAAAAAAGTCTTCGGCCTAATTGGTATGATAGTGTCTTTTCCGTGGCAATTTAGGCCGGAATAAAGAGTCCTAATAAATTGAAATATAGCAAATCGTAAAAATCTAGTATTTAATAAAAGATGTGGCAGAAATTCAAAAAAAAAAACACGTATAAAATACAATGTAACAAAACAGGTCTAAAAAGACATTAAAAAGTTTTCTAAATGCACGGTAGTCAGGATTTAAAACTACCCTAACTAAAAATAAAATTTAGCTAAATGCGAGGTAGTTTTTTCACAACTACACAGAGTTGCAATTGTATTGATTAAATATTCGTCTACCCGCTTTTAAATGTGCTTCAATCCCGAAACAAGGTTTCTATGTATATTGCGATAGATAAGCATAGTGTAAGAAGTCAACATTTGTATGTTTAAGCGCTTAAATTGTATAAGTTTGCCTATGATTTTGGATAACTTTTGAAAATTGAGATAATCATTTCGTGTTTAGGCTAAGTTCATAAGCGTTTGTCACGTGTTTTTCTTTGTTGACTCGGCACCTCATAGAGCTAAAGAGAATAGCAAACGACTTTTTGGTGCTTTAGGGGGCGCTGTTGGTAAACCTTTGTGAAATTGTCTGTGGATTTTGTATTAAAAAAGAAAGATACATATTATTTCCGATTGTAAAGCCACGCGCTAAAAGATCCTTGTTTGCTATACCTACACCACGTGTTTCTAAAACGCCTGAAGAGTCACGCGTGCCAATCGCTGAACTGAACGAACCCTTAGTCATGTTATAGTCAAGTTGCTGTAAGTAATTTTGAGTATTTTTAATACTATGGGTGTCATGAATGTAATCCATGCTTGTCAATAAATGTTTAAATGTTATATTTTACGATAGTTACATTTTATTGCCACGAAAATCGTGTATTCCTACTGCTTAGCATTTTTTTTTATTTCTGTCAATGTAAGGATTTTATTTTTTTTTGAAATTATCAAGAGCATGTATTATTTTACGTTTAACATGTATCGTCAATTGTGTAATAAATACTTTATACGTATACATACAATTGTTTTTGTTTTCATTCATTAACCTTTTGAGTGCCACGGTCTTCTATAGAAGACAACCGTTTCCGTGCCCCCCACGCTACGTCTTTATTAGAAGACAATATATAATCTTATCGTTTATTACATTAAAATACATGAACAAATGCTTTATGCGTATTGCTACTATTGCCTAAAACCCTAAACTTAATGTTTTATTTCAATAGTTGGTCTTTGTTTATATTAAAAACAGAAAAATAATACCAGCCAAAATTTTTGCTGTGTCCCAGGCGCCGTAGTCTTTATAGGAAGACGCCTAGTGCTGTGGTTACTTGATTAAGTTTCTAAAGTGTCAATATACAAAAAAGTTAAAAAAAAAACACTTTTATTTCGAATCAAAATGTTGAGTTTTGAAATAAATGCTATCCTTATGGAGAATGTACGTAATTTTGCTAGCCCTTACACATGTATTTACTCAAATCTTTAAATACACACAAAGCCGGACTTTGGTTTATACTGACATCGATATTGAAAGATCCCGTCACTACGAAACTAATAGATATCGGTGCCTCGTGCGCCATGGACATCAATAGAAGACAACCTGTGACGTCATAGACGTAAGTGAACCAAGGTCAGTGTGAGATAGTGCAGCACTGTTATGGATTGATATCGATATAAAAAAAATGAGTGAAGCTAATGAATTACGTCCTGAAGAACTTAAAAATCCTACAAGGTGTGGACTAGGAAGCTGAATCCGATAAATACGAGAGTACATCAGACGAAGATTTTGAGTTAGAATTACTTAACGGTATGAAAAAATAAATAAAATATTTTCGTTCAATAACCTAATTAGATTGGCGTAAGTATGTACCTACATTCGAAATTAGTATGATATCTCAGAATACAGAACATACCAAAAATTGCGTTCTTATTTTGAATGCGATACGCCGTATCCAGAAACGAAGCGCGTTACGTGGCCAAACAAAATCTATAATAGTAATATTAATGTGTGTTTACAATAAAAACAAACAAAAAAAAATTAAGAAAATTGAACATACCCATCCCTTATAACAAATGAAATTTTACGTGCTACGGGCGCCATGGTCTTGATAAGAAGACGACTAGATGACGCTAAAGAAAATAGGGATGTAGCCAACTTCTTATGGCTGAATTGAGTTATGTATCTGTTTGGTCATTTTCTGCAGTGTATTCTGCTTTTTTTTATCACAACTATTGTTAATAAAACAAGATATCGAAATTTGACATTATTTTATTTATTGAGATATCGAAATACGTCATTAATTCTATTTTTCTAGTACATTTATAAAAAAAAACATATACGTAACATTTATCGATACTACAATAACCCACATCACCACTTTTTACTATATATTCGTTATACATTTATAGCTTGGCGCTGGGGGACACTTCGCGTTCGGTACCGCTTGGCGCTCAAAAGAGCGCCAAGCGGTACCGATTATAGGGTCCGGTTAATAGGGTAGTTGACTGACAATTTGATTTTTGTCCGTCAAGTAGGTAGATTCATAAAAATATTAGACACGTATTTACGTAATCAAGTGGCGACGATATAACGCCTTGAAATATCGTGTGACGTCACGCCGTTAGTACACTTTATAATGAAATAGTGACGTCACAAGCCCCCACTTCTGAACTTTGATGCGCTTTATCTTTGTATGTTTTTATTGATTTGATAAAGCAGAAAATGCATATCCAATATTATTTGATAATCTCACTGACGGACTAATAAGAAATATCATTTTTCTACGAAGGAAACCTATTCATCATCAGTTTGCCTTTCTTAACTATATTGGGGTCGAGTTTTTATTATTATTGATAGGCTCGCGCTTGACCACTGTCTCACCTGATGGTAAGCGATGATGTGGTCGACGGTGAACTTGCCTAGTAGTAACCTATTCACTATAGATTTACAGACCTCAAGGTTGTAGCTATCAGGAAACACTGACTCTGGCAGTTCAATCGGCTTCTAATCTAGGATGCAGCTTAGTATTTTACATGAAGCCACTGTCTATCTGACCTCCACAACCCAGTAACTGGGTAACAAGATACCTACCCCTAGGCAAGACTGGTGTCCGGCTTTCTAGCTCCTGACTATCCGTCATCATCATTGTCATTTCAGCCGAAAGACGTCCACTGCTAGGCATAGGCCTGCCCGAATCGTCGCCACACTGATCGATCCTGTGCGTTACGCATCTATCGTCCCTCCACCTAATGGGAGGTCTTCCAACGCTGCGTCTTCCGATACGCGGTCACCACTCTAGAACTTTCCGGCCCCAACGGCCATCCGTTCTGCGAGCAATGTATTCTACCCACTGCCACTTAAGTTTAGCAATTCTCCGGGCTATATCGGTAACCTTGGTTCTCTTGCGGATGTGTTCATTTCTGATTCGATCACGTAAGGAAACTCCGAGCATAGCCCTCCCCATTGCCCTTTGGGTGACTTTAAGCCTTCAGATGAGGCTCATTGTGAGCGACCACGTCTCTGTCCCGTTAGTAATCACTGGCAACACACACTAGTCATAATGTCTATCCGTAAAGACAGTCAAAAATTTACAAATGTCAATCAGGACCAACGGCTTACCGTGCCTTCCGAGGCACGGAGGAATCTCGCCATTTAAAGATAGTCATCTACCAGCGGGACGACCTCGGAGTGCAATCGTTGTTTAACCTTTGAAGATCGACCCCACGGCTGTGGTTATTTAGGCACGAGCTTCATTAATTCATCACCAGAAGGCAGAAAAATAAATAGACAAATAATATTTCAACTTATTTATATTCAAGTCCAAACTTTACAACATCTTATGAACAAATACACGAAATAATACTGCTGCGAACAGTAAAAGACACAAATATTGCACATATACCGTATTAACTGGCTAACAGAGCATTCAAAGTCTGGGTAAAGTGCTTTAGACTAAAAAATAAACATCACATACATGAAAACCAGTCATGCTTTGGAGAAATAACCTTTAACACTATAGCACATAGTTCAGATTACTTTGAAACTTTCAGTCACTTAATAATTACCTTAATTTAGATCGACATAAGGTTGATATTTGTTTTCATAGCAACAGAGTTGAGTATCCATCGAGTAGATCCTTTGCGAAAACTGTACCACAGACAAATTACATCGATAATATTAGCAAACTACTCATGAGGTCAGTATCAAAGCGCGAAAAATTTTATAAAACAAATAAATGGGAAAACTATAAAGTATTTTGTGCGAATTTCCAGTTTGACATTGAATGCCCTAAGTTAATAAACTGTATACTTGAATTAATAATTCGAGAAAATTTCAATCTAACAACCTTACAATCTTCCTCAAGTATCGACTTTACTAGTGTATTTGAAGTTGATTTTTAAGTGACCAATTTTAAAAGGCCCTATAAAGTATGGGTGCCAATAGAATTTAAACTTTGCCCTATATGACATAGAGCTTGTTGTTCCAAAATTTGATCATTGTCTCGAATTATTAATTCAAATAAAGATTGCAAAGACAAAAAAATAGAGACTTATAGCAAATACAACCTGTTTGGTATCACATTATAATAAAAACATAATAGATGTGAAATAGGCGAAAGTGTACAGATTGAATTAAGTAAGTTTAAAAATACACCAATATGTTTTAAAAAACACGACTTTAGTTTTATGAAATGGCAACTCTTTAAGTGTAGTGTTACCAACACCAGAATATCGTTTAATTATATTTAAATCTTTATCATTAACCTAATTGCGTAACATCAAAGAACACGCCCGCGTGTGCTTTTCCTTGCTTCATATGTTTAAAAAGCCGTCAACTCCTCAGCGTAAAACATGCAATGAATACTGTTGAGTAGTTTTGTTGATAGATTCCATAAATTTATATGTTATGCAATAAGGCTGCAGAACTTACCATATCTAACATCCAGACAACAAATGTAAGTTATTATTATTAGCTACCTACCTAAAATGGTAATAAAATAATAATGGCTGATAAACTTAACATTTATAATCATTAACAGGACTTTAAATGATAACAACAGTACAGTACAGTTATCCCCAATTATTTTGGCCGGTCTGAAGTTGGCTACAATGGCTGCGCAGTAGTAAATCTCAAACAAAAACAGCAGCGCGAACAAAAAGATTGTGGACAACTGTAGTTTATTAACTCAACATTTAACTGGCAGTAAGTAATTAAGATTATATTCACATAAACAATCAAAGTTATTTAGAAATGGTGGAAGCTTTATACAGATTATAATATTTAAGTAGGTATTATAATATTTCTGAAATATTTAGTGACTTCAAATCCTCCCTATGTTACTGTAATATTTGAATAATTATGTATAGTTATAAACATATTTTAATTCTCCAGTTTGACATCAAAACTACAATTGATCTATAATTTGTATCTCTTCAAACACAGATATTAGTTAAAAGATAGTCGTTTTAACTAGCCTCATCAAGTAACATTATATTTTAACTAAATTCTCTTGCTAATATTTTTCTACCATAAAAATGAGCCAATAAAACATTGGGTACCAACTAAAACCTGACCCAATAAGTATGAACACTATGTTTAAAAAATAATTTTATTTACAATAGTGCCTAAGGTAAGGCCCAAATAAGTCAAGACGCTATCACACTTCACACTATAATATTATAAAGGCGAAAGTCTGTGAGTGTGTTTGTATGTTTGTTACTTCTTCACGCTCAAACGGCTGGACTTATCTGCATGAAATTTGGAACAGAGATAGATTGTAGTCTGGAATAGCACATAGGATACTTTTTACACCGGGAATATGTTCTCTTGGGATCATTTTCGACATTCACGCGGGCGAAGCCGCTGGCAGAAGCTAGTATTACATAAGAACAAGCTGACCTGGCGAACTTCGTACCGCTACAGAATCAATAAATATTTGGGCAAATGAATTTCTACATAATTTTTTTTCGTGAAATTTTGCGATATTTTAATTGTAATTCTGCTATTTGGGGCGAAGACTTAACCAACAAATCAAGATCATGAAAATCGGTTTAGCCGTTCTTGAGTTGTACATAGTGTAACAAACACGAATTTGATTTATATAATTTAGATACATAGTGCCTAAGGTCCCAATTTCCCGAATAAGCCAAGAAGCCATATATAAGAATATTATTATATTCAATTTCTAGAAGATTATTTAAAACCACCGAATTCTCGGCGTCATCCATCAAAGCCTGAAATAAACCAACGAAACTCTTCGAAGATTAACCCCAGGCGTCCGAAACGCAGCGTATGCAGGTAGAACTATAGGCGTCTCATTTGCTTACGAAGGAGACGCACACAATATGTAAACGCAGCGTATGCAGGTAGAACTATAGGCGTCTCATTTGCTTACGAAGGAGACGCACACAATATGTAAACGCAGCGTATGCAGGTAGAACTATAGGCGTCTCATTTGCTTACGAAGGAGACGCACACAATATGTAAACGCAGCGTATGCAGGTAGAACTATAGGCGTCTCATTTGCTTACGAAGGAGACGCACACAATATGTAAACGCAGCGTATGCAGGTAGAACTATAGGCGTCTCATTTGCTTACGAAGGAGACGCACACAATATGTAAACGCAGCGTATGCAGGTAGAACTATAGGCGTCTCATTTGCTTACGAAGGAGACGCACACAATATGTAAACGCAGCGTATGCAGGTAGAACTATAGGCGTCTCATTTGCTTACGAAGGAGACGCACACAATATGTAAACGCAGCGTATGCAGGTAGAACTATAGGCGTCTCATTTGCTTACGAAGGAGACGCACACAATATGTAAACGCAGCGTATGCAGGTAGAACTATAGGCGTCTCATTTGCTTACGAAGGAGACGCACACAATATGTAAACGCAGCGTATGCAGGTAGAACTATAGGCGTCTCATTTGCTTACGAAGGAGACGCACACAATATGTAAACGCAGCGTATGCAGGTAGAACTATAGGCGTCTCATTTGCTTACGAAGGAGACGCACACAATATGTAAACGCAGCGTATGCAGGTAGAACTATAGGCGTCTCATTTGCTTACGAAGGAGACGCACACAATATGTCGGTCATCCCTGCGCGTTGTCGCTGGCGCCCACGTGGCAGTAGTCGGTCAGGGGGACGATCACTACTTGTATCTGAAATGGGGATTAATTGGTTATTAGAACGAAACTTACAGTGATACGACCGTAATAAGTGTGTAATTGAAATCAATCAATCTGCCTAGCCTTTTCCCAACTATGTTGGGGTCGGCTTCCAGTCTAACCGAATTCAGCTGAGGACCAGTGTTTTACATGGAGCGACTGCGTATCTGACCTCCACAACCCAGTAACTGGGTAATACGGGACTGGTGTCAGATCTCAAACTTCTGACTACTCGTAACGACTGTCAAAGATCTTCAAATGACAGCCGGGACCAACGGCTTAACGTGCGCACCGAGGCACGGAGGAAACTCGGTATGTTGAAATGGTCACCCATCCACGGACCGACCTCGTCAAGCGTTGCTTAACCTTGAAGATCGACCCGTGCGGCTATTATTATTTAGCCACGAGCTCCTCCATGAAAAAAAAAGTGTGCAATTGAAACAATTTACATTTAAAAAAATATTGGGACATCGCCAATAGCATAACGATTTTGTTTTGTAGTGGTGGCCCAGTGGTAACAGCACTGACTTTGAGTAAATTATTTCAATTACACACCACCATTTTTAGAACAGTGGTTTTCTAAAACCTGTGAAGGTATATCGTGACCAAATAGGCATATCCATGAACCAATAAATCCAAGACATGTGACATCCACCAACCCGCGTTGTGGAATATGGTCCATCCCCTCTCACAGAGAGGAGGCCTGATGATGATTGTAGTTTGCATAACTAGATTATACACCCGGCAATAGTATTCGATCATTAGATGCTGCATACCGTATTAGTGCGCCAATAACTCAAAACGACAACCACAAATTGTGCTTCAAAATAATATCTACCCATACATTCTGCCCAAGGACACTTTTCAGAGGGTGGGTTGCAGATTGAAGAATGCAAACTGAGATTCAATGATCGGGATTGAGATCAGATGGACCAGCGATACTTCATTAATATTGGACATTAGCCTTTCGTGTGTTTAAGACGTGGATCCACGCGAGACACGATGACTTTTCTTTTGTTTCGGTCATTACGGGCACACAACCGGTTAGTTAAACTTCATATCAAATAAACTCACCCTCAACTGGTCCTTGTTGGGTCCTAACAAGTGTCGTGGCTCGGGGACATCGCACGTCTCCGCGCACTTGGAGCAGCATTTGCTGGAGATAGAACTAAACAATTGGTTAATAAATACAATAAAATTTATTGTTTCAATAAAAGAGTGTTACAGTATTAAGATGTGACACTGGATCCTGCACTAGGATACCCTGCAATAGAAGCTCAGAAAATGTTGATTGCATACCAATAGGTATAAGGCAGACAATATTAGGACCCCGTAATTTAGACGGTTTTGTGCGGGACTGCAGCGATGCGTTTGTCGGACCGACTAAAGAGCCCTTAAGAGTTAACGTAAAAAACCGACCAAGTGCGAGTCAGACTCGCACACAAAAGGTTTCCTAACATTATCGCAAAATACGGCAAAAAAATCACGTTTGCTGTATGGGAGCCCCACTTAAATATTTATTTTATTCTATTTTTAGCATTTATTGTTATAGCGGCAACAGAAATACATCATCTGTGAAAATTTCAACGGTCTAGCTATCGCGGTTCATGAGATACAGCCTGGTGACAGACAGACAGACGGACGGACCGCGGAGTTTTAGTAATAGAGTCCCGTTTTTACCCTTTGGGTACGGAACCCTAAAAAACAACGATATTCGTTGCAGTTAAGGTGCACTTCAGAAGTGCCGAGCAAACTGAGATCGCAGCAGCACCGACAGTCGCGGCTCGCGGGTCCAGTAACAGAGGTCTGACTCGAACGCGGATTACACGGCCCTTAGGGTCTTCTTTCCGCTAACTTCAAAGTCACCGGAGCCGTTTTGCTCGACAGTCTACCTTTAAACGTGGGCACACGGCATCGACCACATAGCCACTAGACGCCTAATGCTTGATCTAATACATCAAACCAATTCTGTCAACTAGCTGAGGTATGAAGGACGGGGTACTGCGCTATGATTGGTCCCTTACCAAGGTCATACGCATCATTAAGCGTGGGACAGGTTTAAATAAAACCAGGAAGGTATCGATTTATATAAATAGTATTTGTATTTTTTTTAAATTAATATTACCTTTTTTATTATTAATTATAGGGCGTTTTAACATTTTAGTAATAACATAAAAAGCTATTGAACTAAAAAAAAACAACATTCTAAAGGTAAACATACTTTTTTTCGGTTGTTGGTTCTTAAATATAGTAATATTAAATATTAGTAAAAAACGTAATCAAAAAATCGTTTCACAATTAAAAAACTATTCAATTTAATGTCTGTATTTGTAAGGTTTCTAGTTCTATCGATAACAGTTTTGGTCATAGGATATGGTGCTTCACTAGTTTTGTTTACGAAATTATAGAGGACAAGAGATAGCGAAAAAAATACTTTAAAAAGAAAGAGACGCAAACATGCGGTGGGCGTGTTCACCTACAAACTTGACCAGTATAATATGAACTCTGATAAATAATATTAGAAAATAAATCTTATTATGTTTATGTAACTATTAACTTATCAATGAAATGTTATGTTATTTTTTCGTAAACTCGATGTTTGGCTGTTATTACCATAGCAACTTATTGTACAAGAGGCCATTATAATATTTATTTCATCAATTTTTTATTGACTGACACGGAAGTGTTTATGGCTCACAGAAGTGGTCGCTAGGTCGCTACTAATTCGAAATTGTCGAGTGGCGATCAGTATTACCTGTATATGATCTTTTTAGTCATATGTGTTGACAGACATCGCTCTCCTGTTATTAGGCGTCTAGTGGCTATGTGGTCGATGGCACACGGTGAAACGAGAGTCGTTATAGACTCGTACCTTCCTAACGTTCGTGGCACTAGCTGTCATAAAACGTAGGAGCGAAATGACACGAGACTCCATCTTGCTTGCACGTTTTGTGACCGCATCTCAATGTCAAATTATTTATTTCAATAAAGCCATTAATCGGCTTTTTGGGATGTCAGTTAAAGTTAAACAGTACAATTGATTCTAGTCTGCTGCAGGACTAGGCGTTTATTAGTACCTGTTGCACGGAGTATATTTGTTGCTAGCCGGCTGCGGCTGCGGAGACACCTCGCGCATGTAGGCGCTGCTGCCTGCTGCAGGAGAGTACAGAGGTGTGTTCAGCTCGTCGAAGTCTAGGGCTCCGTCTATGTTCAATACCCTAGGGAATATCATCAACATTAGCATCATCAAGTCTGTATTTCTCGAAGGGTTAAGCAGAGGTGAAGTTCATCCATATTCATGTTATACTTCATATGTCATGAATTAGGAAGCAGAGTTCCAGGTTACTACCAAGAATTATATCATCATCATCATTTTAGACAAAAGACGTCCAGTGCTGGACATAGGCCTTCCCCGTGCGTCTCACATCCAGCGCCTTCCCGCAACCTTAATCAGGTCATCGGTCCACCTGGTGGGAGGCCTTCCAACGTATCGTCGTCCGGTTAGCGCTCGCCATTCCAGAACTTTTCGGCCCCATCGGCCATCTGTTTTGTGAGCAATGTGTTCTGCCCACTGCCACTTAAGTTTCGCAATTTTTCGGGCTAGGTCCGTAACTTTGGTTCTCCTGCGGATATCCTCATTTCTGACATGATCACGCAAGAAAACACCGAGCATAGCCCTCTCCATTCCCCTTTGGGCGACTTTAAGCCTTCTGATGAGGCTCATTGTGAGCGACCACGTCTCTGTCCCGTAAATTATTACTAGCAACACACACTGATCATAATGACTACCCGTAACGACTGTCAAAGATCTTCAAATGACTGTCGGGACCAACACCCATCCCAATCTTGATAGGAGTGGGTGTAACATGGGCATTCGGGGCTGGGCTGTTTTAGCAAACTTACGCTTTGAAGCTTTCAGCGACAGGCCTTGTAGGGCCTGGCTTTGTCGATGCAGTCCTACCTTGTCTGGCTCCTTCAGAGACGGCAAGGTGGCGTGGTCTTGAGGGAGAGCGCTACGGTCATGTAGATCCTCAAGGCAAGTGCGGTGATTTGCCTTCTCGTGGTTGCCGCCCTGTTTTTGGTCTAATTCCCTATGAAATAGACGTAACAGAAATCACCGGGCGACGCAACACAGGGGTGGCGAGGTCATGCCCCTGGGTGTCCACCATTGAACAAGAACAATGATGGATTGCAATGACCTCCCGCGTGTTTGTGCCGTGCGCGGGGACCCGTACAGAGGGATGAAGGGATCCTGGTGGTTGAGTGGAGCAGGCTGCACACAACACGCCACTTTGGCCCGGATTTCTTCCTACACGGGAGGTTGTGGGAGTAGCTAACCCACGATCAATCGGCTGATCTCTCCTTCTGAGAGTATAGCGAGGTACGTGGGGTCCGCGGAGGTCGTCCTTGGATGGCTGAAGCGGAGGTGAAGGTCATGCTGACGGTGTAAGGGAGGGCTGTTCTTTCAAGGCAGCCCAAACGAGCACCCGATGTCGCACTGTAGCCAGCCCTGCGTACCTATATCTCAAAGGTAGTCCTAACGTCCCACTTTAAGTAGTGGGAGGTTCCCAGATGCGGGCTCGATGGAGGGTGGGAGCCGGAGAGATGAAATTTGTTGTATGTATTCATGGATTTTGTTGCAAACTTGAATACCTTAAGGGTGGAGTTGGCGAAAGCTGACAAGACTCTTGCCCCGGGACCGGCGGTTAACTCCGCTGAAACCTGCGTGGGTGCCCCCCAGGCTGCGGTTCAAACCGCAGCCGCCCCTCAGGCTGCGGTGAAAACCGCAGCCGCTCCTCAGGCTGCGGTGAAAACCGCAGCCGCCCCTCCGACTGCGGTGAAAACCGCAGCCAGGAATTTAGCACAGTCCCTTGGGAAACCTGTGGCGAAAGCTGCAGGACCCAGAACGGGTAACATCACCAAACGAAGTGCACCTAGCACCCCGCGCGTCCCTGGACCTGCGGTTAACTCCGCTGGGTTCAGTGTATTGTCCCAACCCGCAAACTATAAGGGTTCAAGGCTGCACGGGACCAGCACTGACCCTTCCCTCCCCACGGCAAGGGCAGGTGAGCCGGGGTTGCAAAATCCCACCGCCGGCCCAAGCCTTCCTAGGCATACTCACCCTAACCTTCCCCCAACTGTAGCCCCTCAGGCCACATCCTCCGTGGTCACTGCCTCCAGCCAGATGGGAGCAGCGGGCAGTGGAGAGGCTGCGCCAACCTGGCGGGTGCAAACTCGCAAGGGTAAGGGCAAGGGTAAAAAAAGAACCAAACAAGCCCTTGCCCCCCCCCGCAGATCCCGCAGGGCCCACAATCCCTGCCGCCCAGGGCAAAAAATTCCTAAACAGGAAGGAAAGAAGGCAGGAACAGAGGAGAGGCAGGGCCAAAGCCCCTCTCAGCTTCTCTAAAGGGAAGCAAGCGCAACCTGCTTCCGACACAAGCCAATCGGTGGCGGATAGCCCAGCACAGACGGCGACCTCGTCGCAGCAGGCCGCCCGGGGGGATCAGGCCGGTGCCAAGCGGGCTCTCAACGAGACCATGTCGCCTCGTGGGGGGCACAAGCGGCAGCGGCTTGATCGGTCCGGGCGGGTTGAATCGATGAGCTACGCCCGGGCTGCCAGTGCTCACCTGTGCGTCGCGGTAACCTGCGAGCGCACAGGCGCCATAACCAGAGAAGTGTCGGAGGTGGTCAGCAAATCGATCCAGAAACGGATCATAGACGAGGCCTTATCCCCCGCTATGGAGACACCCGAGCGCCGGACGCCGTCCTTCACCGCCAAGCCGCAATTCGGCAGTGGGGCGCTCAAGCTGTGGTGTGGCAATGACTACACCTTGGCTTGGCTGAAGAGGACGGTGCCCGACTTGGCCATCCCGGATGGCACCACGCTGATGGTCAAGGCCCAATCAGAGCTGCAGAAGCAAGTGCGTTGCGGGATTGTCATACCGGATGACAGTGGGGTGTATGAGGACCTCAACATAGCAGCGAGGACACTCTGGTATCAAAACCCATGGATTTATATCAAGAGGTGGGTCGTTATTCGCTCGGAGAGGCAAAAGGCGTGCTGGTTTGTGGTCCTGGGTGTCCCCGAGGACCAGATCCCGACCTTGATGGGCGCCGAGCGCAGGCTGTCGTTTGGCCTGAGCTCGGTGTACATCAAGTTCCAGGGGGCCAACGGCAGATTTGTGTGCGTCCCTCGTGGATGGGACCCGGCCACAAGGCAGCTCGCCAACGCAAGGGAGAGTGACCCCCCGCCCAGCAACCCGGATATATCCGCGGCCGAACCTGCTGCAGCTGCAGTGCTGGCCACTCCTATCGATGCCGCGATCACAGATCCTCCGTCGGGCGAGGAGCCGGACGACATCACACTGTCGCCGGCTTCTGGCCCGATGGAGGATGACTTCATCGAGGGAGACGCCTTCGCCGGTCTGCAACTAGAGGAACACGAGAGGGACCCACCCAAGATGGCGACCCCTTCGTTAACCTGTAAACTAGTGCAGGCAAACCTCCACCACAGCCAGACAGCGACGGCCCAATTGCGCAAGTGGTTGGAGGTTCAACACACGGCCATTGCCCTGATTCAGGAGCCGTGGATTAGGGGCGGCCTAATCAAAGGATTATCAAACCTAGGTGGTAAGCTCCTTGTTACCTCTAACCATGATCACCCTAAAGCGTGTATTTATGTTACAGGTAACCTCAAAGCACAGCTTCTAACTGATTTCTGTTGCAGAGATATCTCTGCTGCTAGGCTGGCAATGCAGCAAGGCAACTCATTGATGTCGATCGTCTTCGCCTCTGCCTATATGCCTGAGGCGGAGACTCCACCTCCGCATGAGCTTGTCCGCCTCGTAACCCAATGCGAGACCAGCGGCGAGGAGATAATCATTGGGACTGACGCAAACGCACATCACCCTCTGTGGGGAATGGATACGCAAAATGAAAGAGGTAAGGCATTGGTGGACTATTTGTTCACGACTAACCTATCCCTGCTAAACACAGGCGCGGCACCGACGTTTGTTACTAGACGCAGTCGCACAATTATCGACCTGACTCTGGCGACAGAAGGCGCAGCGGAAATCATCACTGGGTGGCAGGTCTCAAACGAGGCCTCCTGCTCGGATCACAGATGGATCCGCTTTGACATGCAGACCTGTGTAGCACCAACACCGCCTCGGCGCAATCCGCGCAACACTGATAAAACTGTCTACACTCGCACACTCGAGTCAAAGCTAGCGCCCGCACACGGGGCACTGACTACTGCGAGCACAACGCAGATAGACTTGCAGGTAAGTGAACTTACCGAAACAATGATAAGCAGCTACAATACCGCCTGCCCGGAAACAATGCCACGGAAATCACCGGGCAAACAACCCTGGTGGGGCGCGGAGTTGGAACGCAAACGCAGGAAGGTAAGAAAGGCCCTAAACAGAGCTATGAACACATGCGCGGATGAGGACTGGGACGCCTACTACGAGGCCAAATCTAGCTATAAAAAATGCATCAGATTCAGGCGTACCGCTGGATGGCGAAAATACTGTGGTAGCATTGAATCCTGCCAACAAGCAAATAGGGTAAGGAAAGTACTGGCACAGCAGATTACACCTGAGCTCGCCACACTCCGCAAACCCGACAACACACTCACCACGACACCTGAAGAAGCAAGACGAGTCCTAGTAGAAACACACTTCCCAGGAAGCGTCTTCGTCCAGGTAACAAACTGGGAAGATACTACGCAGATACCAACTCACGATGACTGGCTCTACGCACACAGGGTGATCACGCTGGAGAAACTCCAGTGGGCCATCAAAAGCTTCCATCCTTTCAAGGCGCCAGGTCCAGATGGAGTTTTCCCTGCGCTACTGCAGTGGGGAGGTAAGTCTGTAGCAGAAAGACTTGTGCCACTAATGAGAGCATGCCTGGCCTTTAGACACGTCCCAAAAGGATGGAGGGAAGTTAAAGCAATATTCATCCCAAAGCCAGGCAAGGGAGACTATACAAACGCCAAATCCTACAGACCAATCAGCCTGACCTCGTTTCTACTTAAGACCATGGAAAGGCTGTGCGAGAGGGAACTACGCGACGGCGCCCTAATGGCATTACCTCTACACGGTAACCAACACGCTTACAGCTCGGGTAAGTCTACTGAGTCCGCTCTTCATTTGGTGGTAAGCCAAATAGAGGAAACAATTCACCAGAAAGGTACCTGCCTGGGCACTTTCATAGACATCGAAGGGGCCTTCGACAAGACAAACTTCTCCAGCATCGGTGCTGCACTCTCCAAGCACGGAGTAAATCAGGTACTAATTGACTGGATAACCAACATGCTAAGCAAACGAGCAGTTCGTCTGGAGGGGGAACAGCAGCTGGCCTTAATAGCCAGGGGCTGCCCGCAGGGAGGAGTGCTTTCCCCCCTACTGTGGAATCTGGTAATCAACGATCTCATCACCAGGCTCAACGATCACCGGTACTTCACAATAGGTTATGCAGACGATTTAGCAATCCTCGTACCTGGGAAGGTGACTGGAACCATCTGCAATCTCACTCAGCAAGCTCTGCGTATAGTGGAGCGGTGGTGCAGGGAGTATGACCTATCAGTAAACCCCACTAAAACTGAACTAGTCATGTTTACTCAGAAAAGAGCTCTAGGCCCTTTCCGCCTACCCAAGCTGTTCAACACGGAACTACAGTTGTCCAACGAGGTTAAGTATCTGGGAGTCATACTTGACAGTAAGTTAAACCGGAGCAGACATTTAGACACCAAACTGAGAAAGGCTTGTATCACCTTTTGGCAATGCAAGAAAATGATAGGCAAAAAGTGGGGACTCTCCCCCAAAATTATACTCAGGCTGTACAGCGCGGTGATTCGGCCCATGGTCACCTATGGGGCCGTGGTGTGGTGGCCTCGCACTAAGCTAAGTACAGCCGTGAATAGACTACAACGTATGCAAAGACTGGCCTGCATGGCAGTGACGGGCTGCATGAGGACTACCCCGACAGCTGCGATCGAGGCCATGCTTGGACTCCCCCCACTCCACCTGTTTATACAACAAGAGGCAACGATGGCAGCAGTACGCCTTAAGGCACTGGATCTATGGGGTAAGAGAGAGACACAACACACCGCCAACAAAAGCAATCAACGATCGAATACCCAAGCAATTCATCTTTGACAAGAAATACAGGATTCAACTGCACGAAGACCATCGCTGCGAAGGGCTATGCCCTGACGAGCTAAGGATCTTCACAGACGGATCCAAAACAGGTACTGGCACAGGTGCAGGGGTGTTCTCGGAGGACCTCAACATCCACCTAGCCACGCCGCTTGGGGCTCATAACACGGTGTTCCAAGCCGAGTGCTTGGGCATCACCCTGGCAGCCTCAGCCATCTTAGCCAGGGAGGTGAAGGACTTCCCTATACGCATTCTCTCGGACAGCATGGCCGTCCTGCAGGCACTGAGTAGCCACACGGTCAACTCTGGGCTGATACTCGAGTGTCATCATCGCCTGAACCAGGTCGGTACATATAATAAAGTAACCATTCAATGGATCAAGGGGCACAGCGATTCTCGAGGTAATGATGCAGCAGATGAGCTGGCCCGAAGGGGCTCTAGCATGGCGGCGGTGGGACCAGAACCCGTCGTACCACTACCCTACGGTTACCTCCGCAATCTGGTAAGGAAGCGCACCAGAGTACAGCACCACAAATTGTGGAATGACCACAGCGAGTGCAGACAAGCCAAGGAGGCACTTCCCTCTTTAGATGGCCGGTTTACGCAGAAAGTCCTGAGACTGACTAAAACACAGTTACGTGCAGTCACAGCCGTAACAACTGGCCACGGGACTTTTAACAAACATCTTTTTGTCTTAGGGATCACAGACAGCCCACTGTGCAGGGCGTGCATGGAGGAGGACGAGACAGCAGCACATCTGCTCCAAAGCTGCCCAGTGATCGCTGGCTACAGGGCCAAATTCCTCGGTGACCCAGGTACCGTGCAGGGGATGGTTGGCAACACCAAGACGCTGCTGGCTTTCCTCGAGGAGCTGGGTTGGATTGAGTGAGATAGACGAATCCCACCCGTACGCAAAATACGCGCTTAGACGTGGAGTTGCGGACACCAGCCCGTCTTAATCTAATCTAATCTAATCTAACATGGGCATTCACCATGGCCTTGGTTTTGTCCATGTTCTTTTTTAGACCCACTCTTTCTGAAACTCTACTGAGGTCCTAATCTCGTACAGGCTGTCGACCGGAATGTCTTCGGTATAGTGTCGGGTCTATCTAGCTCTTGGGTCGTTTGCTAGACTCGCAACGGGCTTGCTGATTGATGTGTACAACTGCCCATAGAATTTCACGATCTCCCTCAGAAGCTCCAGTATTGCGGATACGATCCTGCCATTGCCGGCCTTCAGTTTCGTGAGTTGGCTCTGCCCAATAGACAGATCCCTTGAAAATACCTTGGAGCCTTTATTTCACTCAATCGCGCACCTTTATTTCGCTCGGTATTAAAGCGGCGCAGGTCTCTTTTTAAGGATTTAGAGACCTGTCTATTGAGCTGCCGGTATTTGCACGCGTCATCTGAAGACTGCAGTTCAATGCGGTGATCGTGCCCGGCTTTCACCGAATTGATCACAGAGACATCATTGAATATTTGCTTCTTGATTGACATGATGAAGTCGATCTCATTTTTTGTTGCACCATCGCGGCTCTGCCAAGTCCACTTCATGAAGAAGAAGTTCATCATATAGAGGCCCTCCTTCTCCAGAAAACTGGCCAGTAGATGACGCCGGTGGTTCCGTCATCCAACTCCAAATTGACCCACTTGCAACTCATCATCGTCTCGTTTGCCTAGTTTCGCGCTGAAGTCCCCCATGACAGGTGAAGTGAGTTTTCAAACCATGCATGGCTCTAGAAATATCCTCATTCACGGTCTCTGCCTCGTCGTCGGAGTGTGCCGAGATCGGGGCCTAGACCTGTACGACCTTCAGCGAATATCTCGAGGATATTATGAGTATAAGGTACGCCACCCTGGTCGACACACTCTCGATCTTCACCACGTTATTCACAAGGGACTTATGGACGATAAACCCGACACCATCCTGGGACTGCCGGTCACCCTCTCGGAAATAGAGTAAGTTACCGGATTTGAGGATTATCGAGTCCTCCCCCTTTCTTCGACTTCAGATAACCCCACAATACTCCATCGTAACCTGCTCAATTCCTCTTCGAGTTCGGTAATCTTCCCGTCGGTCCGACCGAAGTGTGCGCGTGTTGTAGGTTGCCAGGTCCAGTCGTCGGTGTTTTTTGGGGTAGCCGGATCTCGTCTGGAGATACTTAGCACCCCTTGCCATGCCGTAACCTCGACCGTTACCGTAGTCGAGGGTAGGCAGGCTGCCGGGCACTAGGGGCCGTTTTATATTTGTGCTATTCCTGGGGGGGGGGAGGGTGCCATAATCGCCACGCTTGGCAGGCGGGTTGGCGATCGCAGTTCGTTGCTAAAGTGCACAGAGAACACTGCTGCCCATTCTCTGTTGTGTCCCTTAGTCATCTAATGAAGTCATGGGATGGTGAAATTCGGCCGTATCGGCACCATACGGAACAAGAATTTAAGGATGGAAAATCTATATAAATCTAACAGACCTGGGCATCGGAAAAAGGCCCAATGTTCGCTTTTAGTAAATTATTCGAACCTTTCTTATATATTTATTTATTATATACTTTATTGTACATCACTTAAATAATTACAGGACAAAACATTTATAAAGATAAGTGTACAATGGGCGGTCTTATACCCTATTACGTCAAAACAGGAACTCCATTGGATGGTAAGATGTCTTAATATCAAGGGAAAAAGAAAATTATGAAATATATAAAATGGAGATTAATGAGAGCCACTAAAATTCTAAAGCTCATAAGACTGTAAAGGCCTGTAAAAAATAAGGCCTCATATGACTGACCTGTTTTGTGGTGAGAACCGATGCACTCGTTCTACGACTGAGGACACATGCTCGACTCCTTTCTGCACCCCCCACACCAGGATACCGATCTGATGGGATGATAAATTTATTATTTTAGTTTTTTGCTTAATTCTTCATTAAACTTCTTCTATAACAAATCATTCAAAGTTGAATTACTAACGAAAGTAATTTTTTTGAATATGAAATCACTTTATATTCTTTCTTTATATTCTTCTACTCTTTTAGAATGAAAGTTATTCTATAGCTGGTTTGAATTACGGAATCGATTCCGGCACGTAAATACTATTTTCAATCCTATTTTTATGTCTGCATATTTCCATATGTCGGGTTTAATCAATAGCACGGATGTAAAACAAATCACAAGCCACCTGATGGCAAATCAAGAACAACTTCGCATTGGCGCGCTTTTTCTAACCACTTGCGTCCCCAACACGCAAGTGGTCACACAGGTCTCACAGTAGAATAGAGCAGTTGAGTACTGACCACCATAGAGGTAAGACGTCGTAGAATCAGTGTCGATCCGTAAATATTAGTAAGCAAGATTGTAACTGTGAGTTGTGACTATTTGAATAAACCCACCCATCGAATAACATGTATGATTTTATTTTCACGATTGTACCCACCGACCTGCACACATAACACACGATGTCTTAACCTAAGGGAATACATCCTGAATTCCCGATGGTTTGCATCTATCGGCACCCTTAATGCAACATATATTTAAATTCGAGATCATTTCAATCCATCGCCGAAAAGAGTATATTCTTCTTCTCACCTTGACCCTGACATCAGGCTCCAACTGCTCAGTCTCCCCATACTGGTTGACGCTGTACTCGGGGCAGTTCTGACACGTGATGGAGATGCGAACCGTCCGCAGCACCACCTCGGGGACCTACGAGATATGGAGCAGTCAGTATTGGTGCTGTGAGCCTGCAGACTTGCACCATTTTGTCAAACATTTTAGTCCTCTATAGACTACCCGATTATCCAAAATAAGGTTACTTTTAGACCCAGTTTTAAATCAATGAGTTATATTTATATGTAAATTTTCTTTAAAGCTCTACGTCATTCGAAACAAAGTTCAAATTACAATAACTGAGTCGAAGGTTAAGTTTGAACAAAAGTTAGAACTCGTTTTGAGACGATCTATATTCATCAAAATGTCAACAATATCTAGGGTCAACAACATGGTGAAAGTCTGTAGACATAATAAACGGTGCAATTTGGCTGAAAAAAAGTTCTCTTTTATTCCATCGTTATATTTCGCTTTCATACTCTAGTAATTATTATTATTTTTACAGCTTGTCTAGCGGGACGGGACATAAACTTTGATTGGTATAACTCAACTTTTAGAGTTTTTTAACCATTATTATTTTAATATTTTCTTATTATCTTCCTTTCTTATCTTTATCCTAAAGTAAATTTTATCTATGAGGTAGTTATGTTAAGGGATTTATAGCCTGCAGTACCTACCAATTTTTTTTTTGGTCTCTAATTTATGATCGAAACAAATTTAAAAATCAGACATACAATCCAACCAAATAATCGTTAAGCCAACCTTTCAATATTAATCTAAAATGCAAAATAATTCAAAAACAACAACAACAAAAATGCGCAACATAAAAATACATTGAAAACAAAAAAATATAAGGGCCTTACTTATTGGCTGACTTCGCCAATGAACTCGGTCATTTCGGAATAGAAAAAAAATAATTTGAAGGTATAATGAACAAGATGGTGGCTCAAAGATTACTTGTGATGACCGTACGTACCCGCCCTGAGCCTCGACGCGTTCGGGGGAAAAAAGGCTAGGGCAAGAAAACGAAATAACCGGTTAATTTACACATATTACTAGCGAGTAATCTTAGTAGCAGTGTTAGTATGACGGAGCTATGCAAACAAGTTTTGAGATGAGATGATGAATGAAGAAAAAAAACCGGTCAAGTGACTCGCGCACGAAGGGTTCCGTACCATTGTCGCGAAAAACGGCAAAAATAATCACGTTCATTGTATGGGAGCCCCACTAAAATATTTATTTTATTCTGTTTTTATTGTTGTTATAGCGGCGACAGAAATAGTCTGTGAAAATTTCAACTGTCTAGCTATCACGGTTTATGAGATACAGCCTGGTGACAGACAGACAGACGGACCGTGAAGTCTTAGTAACAGGGTCCCGTTTTTACCCTTTGGGTACGGAACCCTAAAAATGAAAGACGAAATGTTTAATTTAAGCATATTCAAAGAATAAAGCGTGCACGTTGCTATTTGTGACTCGAACCATTTTTTCTAATACTTTACTCCATTTTAAATAACATTAGATATTTACAAAATCGCTGTTTACAGTCCGTTCAATAGATTTTGAGCCCTATTCCCTAAACATAAGGATGGCATTAAAAGCATAAACCTGTTACCAAAACCAACTACAGCTGACATGTGTCATGTCACAAATGCAATAGGAGTCAAAATTGATCGAAGGGGATGTAAAAAGGGGTTATTTGAATGTTTCATGCTATTTAAAATGGTGTATAAATGTGTTTTATTATAAACTGATGACATTTAAAAGCCTACAATTTTAACAAATGACGAAGATAGATTTATACAGAGACAAAGTCGCGCAAACGATTAAACCAGAAAGCAGACATCTACTACACGGTCAACGTAACTGTGCACCTGGAGCAGTGACGTCACTCCGACGTTCGACACTCACAATAGGCGCACGCGCATAAGGCTCGGGCGGGGCGCCGCTTTAATTTATTAGAAACGTTCAGACTAAAAACCACAGATTATATACACACAATCAACACCCGCTTTTTCGAGAGGTAACAGGTTCAGTATCATTCTACCAGTTACATAATGATCCATACAATAGTACATTGTGATACAAGGGTGGAAAGTTGTTTTTTTTTATGACACGAGTTTGCAATAACCTACACACCCGTGTATAACACGACGTTTATCAGTTGTGGGAAATAGTAAAAACAAAGCAGATAATTAGATTTGTTTAAACACAAAAAAAAACAGAAAATGGCGCCTTTTGCAACTGGGCATTTTTTTTTTACAACGAATACAGCCTATTCGATTTTTGACAAATGTTTATGTGAAAATAATTAAATGAAAACTGCTAATTAAATATATTAAACAACCATTTAAAATACTTTTGAGAATTCAATGCTGAAACGTACGGAATCATTCATTTTTCCTCGTATAAAATCTATCCTATTTTATTCTATGTATGAAAACTCCTTGCTACTAAACTTTTTTAAATTGACTTATACATTTAAAACTCAACTTCAAAACTAATGATCGAGCTCGTAAACAAAAGTCACGACCGCGTAATAGAAAGATGCCTGTGCAAAAGATTTAATTTTCGAATCATAATTATAGCCTCTGAAAGTACGCCATGTTTAACAACTGTATTGAAAAAGTCATTTCGTAACTGTTATTATGTAATTTTGGTATTTTTTTAAAGTTTTATTTTATAATCTTGTGTCTATATGTTCATATTTCAAAACGTATATCTTAGGCAATGTGTTACATAATAGACAAGATAGTGGAAAAAGGCACATTCATACTTGCCCGGATTTGAACCCACGACCTCAAGCACGAGAGACGAGGTCTTAGCCACTGGACCACCACGACATTAAGATGAAGCACAGTTAAGTTGACCGTGTATTATGGAGCTGACCCCTGATAGCTAGAGGAACAGATGCTTTTGACATTAAAAGCTTCAAGTACAACACAAACAAATACTTACGTCATAAGTCCCCGCCCACACGATCAGCAAACTCTTCCGGAACCAGACCCCCTTCGGGTACAGATCAACAGTCCACTCTGTCAGTTTGTCCTGAGGAGCCACGTCGGCTATCGAGGGTCTGGTGGAGAAGATGAAGGTCCTCGTGTGGTAGCAGGGGAGGGAGTGAAAGTTGTCTATGGCCAGGACCGAGCCCCACGTGTCTTCTGTGTAGAGGCGGGGAGTGAAGAGCATGCGGCCTGCTTCCGTTTGCTGGACTTCGGATACGCGTTCGTATTGACCTGGAAAGGGGGTAGGTTAAGGTTTTGTGTAAATTAAACCGCAAAGATCAGCCCTTTTGGCTTTATTTTAGTCAGGCTGAGCTTAGTTGACTGATTTACAGTTGTTCTCAGATCGTGTAAGAACACTGTAAGGGTATTTTTCTTTATGAGACAATCCCGCCGCACTATTCCCAAACCACGCAAATCCTGAAAGCCAGAATCAACAGTGGCGACCACCAGAAAAGCGCCGAGGCAATGAAGCTCGACGAAGTCCCGGAGAATTAATTTAACTGTCTTGGATCCCGCAACGAAACTAATCAGAAAAGAATAACGGAGGAGTAGGAAAACATAATTGTAAATAGTCTGTCTGCTACCCAAATTCTGGTCATAATAAAGAAATAAAGGGACCTATATATGAACCCATAAGTATTCTGTGACGTCTCCCGTATTTGTGTTTTACTGGTCGAGTCTAGGCTCCAGAGCCTTGAACATCGGCGCCAAGATGCCACTCTGTCGGTTATTTATCGGTTACATTTCGGGGAGTGTGCGTTGGAATAGCATGAACTAATTTCTCCTAGTCCTTTCCATCATCGGATTACAAGACGTACGGCCATGCGACATCGGTACATGGTGGACATCCCACCCATACGCACTAGACGTTTTGGGAATACTTTCATTATGCGTACAGCTAAGGAGTGGAATTCCCTGCCGGAGTCTGTATTTCCTGATAGCTACAACCTGGGAGTCTTTAAGTCAAGATTGAATAGGTTTCTTCTAGGCAAGCGTGCTTCATCGTCGACCACATCATCGCTTACCATCAGGTGAGATAGTGGTCAAGTGCGAGCCCACCAAAAATAAAAAAAATCACCAGAAAATTCCAGCTGGCAAGATGACCACATCATCCAATGTTGCCTATCGTATAGACGTCAACAAAGCGACGCTTTTTTCGCCTGTAGGCGGGTAGAATCGCACAATATTTGTACATCACACCCACAGCCTGGCTTCACCCATTACTAAACATCCTTGCCATTCCATTCAGCTTTTTGTCAAACTCCACACACTCATATGTGTGAATGTAAATGAAAAGTATAAAAAATCAGTTACCTGACTGATAGCTCATGGCGATGGCCATCCGCTCCATGAAGAAGTCCTTATGTTCCTGTGTCAGTGGACACAGAAGGAGCTTCGCCAGCTGGTTCGGACACATCATCGGGAATCTGTAAATAAAACACAATAGCTGTTATAAACCAAGAACTTTACTATAACTTCGATTTGAGGTTGAAGCAACTTAAAAAAAAACGTATTCTTCGCAAAATATTTTCGATCGTTAGGGACAAAATCAATCAAGTAAGGAAAAGCAATGAATTTAGTAGTAGAATTTGGTTGTTTCTTAAGCATTGTGTTTTCTGTGTACACTAATGCAGTAGAGGGGTGTGTAATTTAAAATGTCGCCAAGTATCATTTTTTTACGGTTATTGATTATATTTGGAAATAATAATAATAGTAATATTGACCTGACATGGGAGAAGACAGCTGCTACCAGAGATTCCCAGTGCACCTTGAACTCTGCTTCCGTAAGGTCACTCGCGGTCAGACGCTCGCGTTGTTTGTTCAGCCACCGTACTACGAACCTGGAAGAAAATTACCGTTGTTTAAAAATCTAACACATTTTTATGGGAACATCCAAATACTCCGAAATATTATATTCCGAATTTCAATGATCCGATTTTCAAAAGTACGAATTTCATAATAACTAAGAATTAAAATGTCTATTATTAAAAATCACGAAATTTATTTAACCGAAAGTCGTAAATGCGATTTCTTATTTTTCCGATTTTCATACGTTCGAAGAATCAAATGCTCGAAAGGTTCTCGGTCCGAAAAACGACATTTCGATATTCAATACTTCGAAAAAACTAAAAGTCATAATGTTGTGCTACAAAATTTAGTGACAGAAACGAATCGCTGCAAAACCGGCTTCAAGCAGTCTTGTCTGCTCTACTATAAAGTGTAATTTAAGTCCGCGTAGGCACAGAGGGGTGGGGCGACCCGCGAGTTGAGGAGCAAGTGGTTTAAAGGCCCACCGCCGCGGCTGAGGCTGGCCGGCGAAGGCAGCCAGCAAGCCGAAGCTGCGGTGGTGAGCGTTAAAATCATCCGCGACGATAAGCTCGCGTGGGGCCGCCCAAACCCCGCAGCGCCGGAGCCGTGACAGAAACAATGCTTGCTGCATGTTGCATGTCTGCTTGCATGTTGCATACCTGCTTGCAAGCAGGCGTTTTTATTTCGGAATTGTATTAATCGGTATTTTATTAAACGGAATTCGTAATTTTGCTATTTCGAATTATCATTTAGTCGGTGTTTTTGTTATTCGATCTATTGAAACTCGGTATTTTGACAATAGTAATTATAAACGTAAGGGGTTTTGAAATTTAGGAATTATAAGTAATGATAAGTCAGAGTTGTTATATTCAGCATTTTGAACCATTCGGAATTATGAAATTCGTATTTGTGACTGACGGAATAAAGTTTTTCGTATTTATGTAGTGTACCCCTTTTTTATACAGGTATGGAATCGTCTTGAATATGGCACTGCTACAAAAGTCTTAGGGCCGATTTCACATATTATATTAATCGCGATTAGTTCAACTAAACTCAGATTAGTATCTTTAGTTAAATTTGCCCTAGGTCCGCGTGGAAGATTACGGACATTTCTATCATAAAGGCATGTGTCCCAGCAGAGGGTGACTTAACGGCCTTAAGACACGACATTGTTACGGTGTTTCTCTACGAACTCTTTCATCTATACTAATATTATAAAGCTGAAGAGTTTGTTTGTTTGTTTGTTTGAACGCGCTAATCTCAGAAACTACTGGTTGGAATTGAAAAATTCTTTTTGTGTTGGATAGTCCATTTATTGAGGAAGGTTATATAACATCACGCTACGACCAACAGGAGCAGAGCATAAATGAAAAATGTTGCAAAAACGGGCAAAATTATTCCTTTTTGAGAGCTTCCGTTGCGTGCGCTGCGTAAACGGTTTAAACTAATATTATAAAGCTGAAGAGTTTGTTTGTTTGTTTGAACGCGCTAATCTCAGAAACTACTGGTTGGAATTGAAAAATTCTTTTTGTGTTGGATAGTCCATTTATTGAGGAAGGTTATAGGCTATATAACATCACGCTACGACCAACAGGAGCAGAGCATAAATGAAAAATGATGCAAAAACGGGCTAAATTATTCCTTTTTGAGAGCTTCCGTTGCGTGCGCTGCGTAAACGGTTTGTAGCCAGTTGACGGGAGCGAAGCCGCGTGGGACAGCTAGTTATAAAATACGCTGAAACCTTTCCGTATTTAGGAAGTCTCACGGCTGAGCCGGCTAATCGAGCCCGATCGAATTTTAGTGAAGAAGCAGCTTTACTCCCAGAGGGTCATAGCGCTAACAAAGAAAATTTGGTTGAAATAAATATCACTAGATGGCGCGATATGGATCGTTTTTTTTCTTTTAAACGTGTCTCCACACTAGGAATTTCTTCCTGTATCGTGGGTGCGTTTACAAACATATAAACTCACATACACAAACACCCAGAGGGGGCACAACTACCTGTAGGTCATACAAATATTTGTTCCGTGCGGGAAACGAACCCGCGACACGCAGCGCAGCAGTCAATCGCTCAACCACTGCGCCAACCGTGCGCCGTGCGACGTGAATTGTTATTGAATTGTATGTAAAACTAGCTGTCCCACGCGGCTTCGCTCCCGTCAACTGGCTACCTACCAAGCTAGCCCACCTACTCTAAATACGTTGCATCTAAAAAAGAATAAATTTTCCCCGTTTTTGGAACATTTTTCATTGATGCTCCGCTCCTATTGGTCGTAGCGTGATGTTATATAGCCTATAACCTTCCTCGATAAATGGACTACCCAACACAAAAAGAATTTTTCAATTCCAACCAGTAGTTCCTGAGATTAGCGCGTTCAAACAAACAAACAAACAAACAAACAAACAAACTCTTCAGCTTTATATATTAGTATAGATATAGAGTATAGATTAACATTTTCTAGAATTGAGCATACAAATTTTATGTTCTTTTTAATCAATTCTCCTAAGCACAAAATTATGAAATACTAGCTGACCCGGCAAACTTTGTTTTGCCATAAAAACACCAAACATTCATCTACCCTACCTAACACTATCTACCTACCTCTACTCTCTCTCTACTCTCTCTATTGGGCTCTTAATTCACATTTCAAAGATTATTTGAATGGATCATACAAAATTGATTCCAAAAGATAGGTTTAAAATTCAAATATAATAAAATAAAATATCAAATTTTGGTACAATGAAACTATGAAAACGTACAAAAAAATACAATAACACAAATCGTCACTGTATTTAAAGAAAAATTGTCACGAACCGAGAAATCCCTTTTATTTGCAAGTCGCTGCTAACACCATCTATAGCCGTGGAACGGAACCGAATGCGATCGAAATACTAATAACAATAATCATCCTAATCAGACGGAAAACGCTAGTTACGTCGGCACGGTTTTTTCTTTCGGTAGTATTATATATGGTCGTGGTGTCTCATCCCATACAAAGAAACTGTACCGGCGTACTGTACTGATTATTTGATTTATCTATCGATATCGATTGATTATTAGATGGTGATCTATCTATCGCCGTGGAACGGAACCGAACGCGATCGATTTACAAAGTGAAAAATAACTTCAATTTCGGAAGTCGATGTTCTTGTTTTTGTTTCTTCGTTTTTTGACACAGACTTCCGAAATTGAAGTTATTTATCACTATGTAGTGTTTTTGTTTTATTCACAACTTTTTAGTTGTGGTACATAATGGACCAGTTATATAGGCTAAGTACTAATAATGTCCAAAGTGAAGCCAGAATAGATTAACCTATTGGGTTATGAAACAAACATGAAACTTAAACAAAACCGTTGGAATAAGAGTATACCAAGGTGAACTGTTACACCTGCGTACCCCTTAAGAGCGTACTAGTATGATGTTATGTTTTAAAATGGTGTAAACAATAAACAAAAATGCGATTACAGCTATCCCGAGGGATTTGCCGTCATTTATTGAAGAGTTCTGATGTATATCACCGAAGTTCTTTACCAGATATTGATGAAAACTAAATGGGACCACATGACAAGCACCAGCTTTCAAATAAAAAAGAATCATCCTAATCGGTACACCCAGTAACAAGTTCAGAGGTAATAAACATAAAAAAAAAAAAATCGAATTGATAACCTCCTCCTTTTTAGGAAGTCGGTTAAAAATAATAGGTTTAATCAGATGAAAACCGCTAGTTACGTGGCACGGTTTCTTTGTATGGGATGACGCATCTGTATGCAGATATGTGATATTATGGTATTATCTGTGCCCGCGGTCTGAATGTGACCACACCCGACTGTCATGTCTCCTCTTGAAACGTTAATATTATTGTAGCTATGTTGTAACGCACCTGTACACACTCATCTCATTGTGCAGCACCAGGTCGCTCTGCTGCAGCAGCTGCACCAGCGTCTCTCCCTCCAGCTCGCTGAGGTCGCTGTCCGACCACACCCACTCCAGATTCCACTTCACGAAGTTCTGACATTCCTGCAAATTTTAAAAGGGAGTTAAAATCAAGAAACATCACACTAATATTTAGTGGTGGGTCGTTGTCGTATTTTTGACGGACGAAACGCAACCGTTTTCCCGACGACGAAAACGGTTGCAGAAAACGGTCTTCGTCGCAACTGGTTTGAAGACGTCTTGGAGAACGAAACTTGGAGGACGGAACGAACGTGGAACGATACGCGACTTTCGCGACGAGTAGATGACGTTTGTGTGTAGTTGAATCAATTCACTTTCGACTGTATTTTATTAGCCGTAAAATACAAAATCGCACCAACTTATTCGAAGACTGGTTTGTGCAACGAAGACGGACTTAACTGTTTCACCGTCGCAAGAACTATTTTGTGAACGAACGTGGAACGATAAAGGAGGATGGAGGATGTGTCGTAGTTGAATCAGTACGCTTTCGAATCTCGACTCTATTTTCTGAGGCGTAAAATAAAAAATCGCACTTAGTTATTCGAAGACAGGTTTGTGCAACGAAGACTGCTTTATCCCAGGACGTAAAACGGTTGCACCGTCGCAGAACAAAAAACGGTCTTTAGAAACGGTTCGTCGTCGCAACGCCCACCACTACTAATATTATAAGGGCGAAAGTTTGTGACTGTGTGTTTGTACGTTTGTTACTTCTTCACGCTCAAAAGGCTCGACGGATTTGGATAAAATTTGGCCCAGAGATAGATTATAGTCTGGAATAGCAAGGAGGATATATTTTATCCCGAGAATAAGTTCCCTCAGGATAATTCTCGCCTTTCACGCGGGCGAAGCCGCTGGCAGAACCTAGTAATTACATAAACTACTACTACATCGCTAAGGGATAGCGTGTCAACTAAAGGATATCATGAAAGCATAGCTGTGTAACCTCGCTCGACTCGAACAAAATTGAGACTTGACAGTGAGCATAATTTTAAAGAACTTTTATGATTGTAAAGTCCGAGTTTACTAGGGATGATTGCTGATTGCCTGCTAGTCTATACAACTTACCTGACCGATAGCATACAAGCATTTGCTCTATCATTTCTCGTACAACACGCGCAATATTGAATGCTGCACTTTGCTGGGTGCTTTCAGTAAATTACCTACTGATATGGTGTAATTTTAATAGTATTTTATCTTTATTTAACAGATATCTCTCTGGTAAATTCACAGACATATGTTACTGTTATATATTTGACAGATAACTTACCATGTCAACTGACTGTTGTTTTATCTGTCAGATAACAAAAGTATTTTAAGCAGATGCTGCTTAATAAAATACTGCATTGTTGTTGAAAGATGATTTCAAGTCTGAACAAGGAGTAATTCAGTTGCAAGATTCGATCCGAATAATGGTTGTGAATTCTGCATAAAATATAATTATTGTTTTACCATTTTTATTAGTCATTTTATATAGAAGTAGCAGACGCCTCGCGGTTTCATCTGCATAGTTCGCGTACCCGTGGGAATACAGCAGGGATAAGATAGTATAGTTGCTAAGGCTAAAAAAATGCTTGGCTTTATAATCCGCATGTCAAACCTTTCCGTAATTATAGTAGCATTATTCTACTCTATAACGCACTGGTAAGGAGCAAATTGGAGTATTGTTCCACTATTTGCTCTCCCTATTACTCAAATTATATTAATATATTTTATTAAATTAAATGAATCAGTTCAGGCCCGTTTTGTAAGGTATCTATGTGTAAAGAATGGGATCCGAAAAGCTATACCTGATTACGGTGATAGATTGAGGCACTATAAGATTAGCTTAAAAGAAATACGGATCAATTCTGACTTGCTTATACTGCAAAAAATTATAAATGGTTCCATAGATGCGCAATTGATTAATTATTTAAGCTTGAGGACTAGCCAACGTAGCAAGCGATATCATCGTATTTTTCAATTGCCTACATCTACCTTAAATACTACCTTTAATAGCCTCCTAACACGTATGGCAAGGCTATATATAATGAAAGGTCTAACTTGACGGATTACCCTATCGATGTTTTCTCTACGAGTTTCGCTTCATACAGACGTTCCCTATATAAACAGTCCGAACAATGTATGTCTATATAACTCAATTTGTTTTGTTTTTGTAGTGTTCTAGATTTAGGTTTACTGGACACAATTTTTCGCTGTCGCTAATATTCATTGTGTCAACGTCATGCAGACCTGTTATTTGCTTGGTTACTGAAATGCCGGTTTTTAAATGTTATTTTATTTGAATTGTAAGTGACCGTGCTGTTGGTATGCTTATTATAAATAAATAAAAAGTAGCCTATGTCACCCGGGGATAGTGTAGCTTCCCAATGGTGAAAGAATTTTTGAAATTGGTCTTGTGGTTTTTAAGTTTATTCTTTACATACAAAAATCTTTCTTCTTTATAATATTATTAGTATAGACAGCAGGATTGGCCTGATCAAGTTTACAGGACTGAATAATTTGTTGATGCATGGGGGAGGCCAATGTACAGCAGTGAATGTTTTATTGTTGAGATGATGTTAATGAATATGGAATAAAAAGTCAAACATTTTTCATTTTTTTTCGTCTTTTTTATTTCGTAATTCTAATTTCAATATCTCTATTTTAAGTTGTATTTGTTCCTTTTCTAAAGCAAACATTTCTTTCTTATGTTTCAATTCTTCTATTAGTGTTTGATTTTTTAGTTTACTTTCTTCTAGTTCTTCTTCAAGTAGCTGTCTTTGCAAATTAAGTATTTCTAATTGATTTTCTGCTAATTTATCTAAAGGTTCATTTTCCTGTGATTCACCTAGAAAGTCAACAAAATTAATTAGTAATATTGATATTGGGAATTGGGATTAACACGACAATTAATAAGCCTATGTATCGTACTCAGGAGGAAATTAAGTTGGTGCAATGTTTTTTTTTGAGGATTTCAGAAGGTGTTGTCCATTGTGAAGGTGGTGTGGCGTGAGAGAATAGTAGATGAGAAGAATCAAAAGTATGTGTAAAATTTCAGCTTCATCGGACATGGGAAGTGGGTCTTATTTAAATTGCTTTCATTACACTTACATACTGGTACAGATGAAACCATATAAAAAGCTTGTAAATTATAGATTCTTATAAGAACGCTTACATATAAATAATGCTTCATTTGTTCCATTTAGGTTCCCTTTGTTTTATGTTTTGGGCAAACCATTTTCTTGTGACAAACATCTTCTTTTAGGTAAAGGTTCTTCTGCTAGTTTGTCATACTGAATGTTATTTGAATCTGAAATATTATTTAAGAGTTTGAAGACCAATAAAGTTATGTGTAAAGCTTATTAGGTGGCATTCTGTAGTTTCTGTCTACCCCCATGTAAAAGAGGTGTGAGTTTATGTTGTAGAGTTAAATATATTCATAAATAAATGCATACCACAAAAATGCTACCTCAACCTACTCTCCACCAAAGATATGGCCATTATCCACCAGAGAAGTTCATTGCCATTAGGTGTACACCAAGGAAGTGTTGGAATGAGGTTTTAGTTAGCAAAACTCATTAAGTTCTGGCTATACAGAATGTATTAAGTTTATTCTTATTTACAATCAAATGCATGTGTCAGGTTTTTAAATTGAAGACTGGTGTGTCAACCACGTCGACACATCATATAGTGTATTCGCCTGTGAAACATATAGTGATTTTTATATGTACTTTAAAGAGATTACCACGCAGTCATGTATTGTTGAATATATGAGTATCACAGCCCACCCGCAGTTTTTACGTTTTTTTTTACCTCATAACAGGTCATGGGCCCAGTTTAGAAAATTATATTAAATTTTGATATTTTTTCAGTTGCAAATCAGATGCTTAGCAACCAATTATTTATGTCATAACCATTGCTACGGAAGAAAAATAGGTTTGTAAATTAAGGAAGATAAGTAAGTACCTATTTTTACTTTAAAGAGATGGAGTCTCTAAATAAATTGAAAAAGAAATCGAATTACAAAAATTGGCGATTAATTACCAAATTGTATCTTGAAGCAAAAGGCCTTGAAGGGAAAGAAATTAATGAAGCGAAAGCGAAATTTTTACTATTAAATGCTATAGATGAAGAATTATTACATTAAGTTATAAACTGTCAAACAACAAAAGATATTTTTGATACATTGGATTTAGTTTTTAGACACAATATTAAAGAAGACAATCATTTAAAAATCATAAAATTCTACAGTTATAATCATACAGGAAATATTTTTGACGACATTAGTTTTCTACAAAATTTATGTGCTGAGATAAATAGCACTGAACAAAAAATATCTGAAGAAAATTTAATGCAGAAAATTATCACAATATTGCCTGATAACATGAAATTGTTCAAACATATTTGGGAAATAACACCTAGAGAAGATAAAAATATACAAACGCTAATTCTGAGACTTCAAAATTTAGATATGCCGGAAACTTCGGTTTGTAATAACGAAGTCTTAAAATCAACAGAGAAAGTATGCTTTAACTGTGGTAAACCGGGCCGCATTGCAAGGTTCTGTAAGAATGAAAAATGCATTCATTGTAAAAAAACAGGTCATGCATCTAATAATTGCTTTACAATTAAAATTTGTAAAAATTGCAATAGAAAAGGTCATATCCAGAAGTATTGCAGGAACAATAGTCCGGTACCTACGTAATAAGTTAAACATGGAAATTTCAATAAAAGCAGTAATTGATTCAGGAGCATCTTCTCATATGTTTAATAACAAAAACATAATAAATTTTGCAGAGAAAATAAATATTGACATTAAGTGTGCAAATGAAGAAAAACTAATAGCCAAAGGAATTGGTACCATCAATACAAATTTTGGATTAATAGAAGATGTGCTGAATGTCCCAGGAGTGTCAAGGAACCTGATATCAGTAAGTTCAATCACGGACAAAAACGGTTCAGTCCTCTTCTCTGGAGACAAGGTATTTATCTATAAAAATAATAAAATAATTTTAAGAGGCTACAAAACTAAAAATGGCCTCTATGAAACAGATTTTTCGGCCAATTTTAGTCGTGAAGCTTTATTGACTGAGAGTGTCAATATCTGGCACCGTAGGCTAGGTCACGTATCCGACGTGCCGCGTCTAGCAAAGCTGGTCAATGGGATTGAAATTGGGAGGGGACATTTAGATAAAATTTGCGAAATCTGCATAAAATCTAAAATGACAAGAAAGCCTTTTGGAGATAACCGAATTAAAGCAAAATTCCCTTTAGAAATTATACACACAGACATTTGCGGCCCAATTGAAGTTCCCACTTGGGATAACAAAAAATATTTCATTACCTTTATGGACGATTTCACACATTTCTGTGTAGTTTACTTAATCACCTTCAAAAGTGAAGCCTTGGAAAAAATTAAACAATTTGTATTGCTGGCAGAAAAAAAAAAAAAAAAAAAAAAAAAAAAAAAAGAAAGACAGAGAAAACTACCAGAACGTTACAAGGATTTTGTAATGGACTACGATACTGAAGTATCTATGTTAACATATGAAGAGGCTATAGAATCAAGAGAAAAAGAGAAGTGGAAAAAAGCAATAGAAGAGGAAATCAAATCTTTAGAAGAGAATAATACGTGGACATTTGTAGAAAAGAAAGAAGCAGAAGGTTCAAAATTAGTGTCGAGCAAGTGGATTTTTACAATTAAATCAGATGGAAGATATAAGGCAAGATTAGTTGCAAGAGGTTTCCAACGAAAGTATAAAATAGATTATGATGAAACGTATAGCCCAGTTGTGAACACGAACTCTTTAAGAATTTTGTTTTCAATTGTTGGAAGTAAAAAAATTGAAGATGAAACAATTTGACATTAAAACAGCCTTTTTGCATGGGGAATTAAGGGAGTGTATTTATTTGAAAGTCCCCAAAGGCTATAGTAATAAAGAGGACAAAGTTTGTAAATTAAATAAAAGTTTATATGGTCTTAAACAAGCTCCACTAATGTGGAATATTAAATTCACAGAATTTTTAATTAAAATGGGTTTCAGACAATTGAAATTAGACCAGTGTATTTTCGTAATGGATGAAGAAAGAAGAATAATTCTTGCCATATACGTCGACGATGGATTGGTCATTGGAGAAAGAGAAGAAGATCTTCTATATGTAATAAATACTTTAAGAAAAGCTTTCAAATTGAGAATTTGTGAAGAAGTGTCCAATTACATCGGTTTGGATATAAAACAAGAAGAAAATGGAGTAAAAATTTTTCAGAAAACGTATGTTGAGAAGATTGTGAAGAAATTTAACATGAATGAAGCTAGAGAGTGTAAAAGTCCAACTATTTTAATAGAACAACATCCATCAATTAAAATTGATATTAAATCTCATGAATTGTACAGAGAGATGATAGGGTCATTGTTATATTTGTCAAATAAAACTAGACCAGATATTAGTTTTCATGTGGGTTATTGTTCGAGGCATCAAAATTCTCCAAATTTAAATGATCATAATAAGGCAAAAACAATTTTAAGATTTTTGAAAGGTTCGAAGGATAAAGGTATTCACTTTGGTGAAGGTGATAAAGTGCTCAGAGGATATTGTGATTCGGATTTCGCGGGGGATCCAGACATTAGACGCAGTACTTCGGGTTTCGTGATTTGGTTGAACGGTGGACCAGTGGCATGGAGCTCAAGAAAACAGTCAGTAGTAGCGTTGTCGAGTACAGAAGCTGAATTTATCAAAGACCTTATACTTCTTACTACTAGACTGTGTACCAAAATTTTTTGTTTAGCTAAAATGAAATCTATCATCATACACCTAGGTTAGCTATTTCCTTATAGGCGGTAGCTAACCAAAAGCGGTCCTGGCGAGAGGGTTTCCGCTGGTAGTGTGTCCTTGTCTGTCCTCTTGCTAGCTCAACTAATCATTGGGTTTGGTAGAAATGGTAGAAAATTTTATATTTTTCTTTTTATTTTATACCAAAACGAACAATTCATAGACTTTGATACGTATTTAAATATTTTTAGAAACGTATTTATATTTCTACAGTTTCTATATTTAATCAATTCGTTGTATTTAAAAAAAATATCATTAATACTGAGTAAGAGTAGTACTTTTAAATGTTTGGGCCTGGTAATATTAAATGTAAGGTGACGGTTTGCGAAATTTTTGGCGGACTTTTTTCACAGAACAATAACTTTGTTCAGGTGAAAATCAGCGGCTGTTAATATTATTTGCAAATTGATTCATAGTGGAATACAATTGGTGTAGTTTTATTTCTCAACTGTCTACGCAACTGGACAATATGAGAAATCATAGAGATCCTTTGAGGTATATTTTGCTACCGGTATTTCAAAGCACCGTCTGATGAGAATAGGATCAGAGAGCTTTTTCTATACGATTGGTCTTGAAGAATGAGACTTGAGGAGACTTGGGATTTGAGGATTATTGACTCCTCCCCCTCTCTTCGAACTTCAGATAACCCTTTAATACTCCATCGTAAACTGCTCAATTCCTCTTCGAGTTCGGTGATTTTTTCGTCGATCCAGAGTGTGCGCGTGTTGTACGTTGCCAGGTCCAGTCGTCGGTATTTGTTGGGGTAGCCGGATATCCTCCGGGATTCTTAGCACCCCTTGCTATACCGTACCTTACCTCGACCGCTACCGTAGTGGAGGGTACATGAGGTTGCCGGGCAATAGAAGCTACGTTTTATTTGTGCTATTCATGGGGTGTGCTTTGTAGGCTGGTTGGCGATCGCAGTATGGTTGTTACAAATGCACAGAGAACCCTGCTGCCCATTCTCTGGTTTTTCCCTTAGTCGCCTCTTACGAAACCCACGGGCAAACATGGGATGGTGAAATTCTTTACGCCCGACACCATACGGTTAGTGATGTAGATACCAAAAAATATAACCACTATTTTTTTTATTAACTATATATTAGGTAGGTTTAGGTAGCGCAGTTAGGTAGCATAAATATATCGGGATACTTAAACTATCGTTTTTACAATCAATTTGTACCGTGTTCTGTTTTGTCATGGTCACCTTATTAGAAAGAGACACACTACCAACGGGAGCCTTCTCACGTGGACCGGTATTTGCGCCATAGTGCACAGTCTAGTAGTAAGAAGTATAAGGTCTTTGGAATTTATAGCTGCAGCAGAATATTGCAAGGAACTTATGTTCATAAGAGAACTAATAAATGAAATTACGAATGAAAAATTAGACCTTGAGATGAGAGTGGACAACCAATCAGCAATTTGGCTAATGAAAAAGGGCATTATGAATAAAAGGAGTAAACACATAGATGTGAAATATTATTATCTGAAAGATGCAATTGATGCAAATAATATATCGGTTAAATATTGTCCAACGGGTTCACAAATAGCTGATACACTCACAAAATGTTTACCACCTGTGAAATTTGAACGCTGTCAGCGAAAACTTGTGTCTCAGTTGTAGTGTTTAAGTGCAGGCTAAAGTGAACTAATGATTGTTTTTCGGTTGATATATGGGTTTAATATTATGTAGTATGTAAGTTTTTATAGGGTGTGTAATTATCTATGAAGAAGTTGTGATGTAAACTTAAGAAGTCCTGATAAGTTCATGTTAATTAATGAAAGTGTTGGTTACATTTAATTTTTCTGTTTATAGCAGAATTTTAAAAGAATTAAGGGGGTGTCAAATTATAATTCATTTAAGGGGGTGTGGCAATAACTTGTTGGTGATATTAATAGTAAATGAACCTTTTTTAATCAATAAGTAACTCGAATATACGTAACTTGTTCTTAAATTTTTACATTGTTTTTCAGTATGTCGGAACCTTAAGTTTTTATATCGGAACTTTATTTTATTAACTCTTTTCATGTCAGTAGGTATAGTTATTTTGTTTGTTTATGTTGTATTGCTATGTTTGAAAATATTATGTATGGACGGACGTATGTTGAAGTTGAGTTGGAGTTTTAAATATTAATGGAATGTTTGTTAGTTAGGTAGATTTTTTATGGTAGTTAAATATTGGATGAAGGGGTGTTATCGAGTAGTAGTATAATTAATTATGATGATGAGTTTTTATTGATACTGGTTCAAATGATGTTGAGTAGGAGTAACAGAATATTAATTAAATGTTTTTGTTTTTAGTCAGATAGGTTGTGAGATATTTAATATTGGATGTTATGTTTTCGAGTAGTAGGAATAATAAAATATGATGATTAGTTTTTATTGATACTGATGATAGATTGATGTTTAGATTAATTGAGTGGGAGATATTATAGGATAGTTGAAGTGTTGTTGTTTTTAGAATATTGTTGAAGTGGGGTCTTATATATTTATGTTAATGAGTGTAGGTTTATGATGTTATTTAAAGCCAATTTGGTGTTTCTAAAATTTTGTTGAAGTTTATAATATACAGGTTGCTGAAATTTATTATATACAGGGTGCTAATAGAAATGTTTTTGAAACTTTAGGTTATGCAAGGTGTTTGTGTAGATGTAACTGTTTTAGCATGTGCATTTGATTGAGGGGGTGTGTTGGAATGAGGTTTTAGTTAGCAAAACTCATTAAGTTCTGGCTATACAGAATGTATTAAGTTTATTCTTATTTACAATCAAATGCATGTGTCAGGTTTTTAAATTGAAGACTGGTGTGTCAACCACGTCGACACATCATATAGTGTATTCGCCTGTGAAACAGTGAAACACAAAAGACAACAGAAAAGTGATCCAGTGACAAAAAGTACTAAGTGTTCAATATACTTACAGTCAGCTGAATCACTATCTGAAAAGTTTTCTTCTCGTTTGACTGTAACCGTTACGTTATGTTCAAGAACACCTGTATCAGGTTCTTGTTTCACAGCAATCTCTAAAAGAAACATCAAAATGAATAGAGCTGTTAACTGAAAATTAGTTTTTTTCCGTCAGATAGATTAATAAAAAATATTAGACACATATTTTGGTTTTGACACGTAAATATAAAGTGGCAACGATAAAATGCATTGAAATATCGTGTGACACTTTATACTGACATAGTGACGTCAAAGCCCCCCACTCCTGATATCTGATGCGCATTGTATCGAACTCGGGAGCCGAGTCCTTGGCAGCGAATGTATTAAGAAAAATTTTATATATATAAAAGCTTGTTGTTATTATTCAAAGAACTTACCCAGTGGGTCCAGATCAGAGTAACTCTCATTCCCTTCAAAAGCCGACAGAATAATTTCCTTGACTCTCTGTTCTATTGGTGTCAAAGAGCCCACTATACAAATTCCTTCAGCATTATAGCCTGCTGCGGCCAAACGGCTCTTCTTCCTAATCTCCCTTTTCATACCTTCATATTTTAACTTTAGATGCTTAGCATCCCGGTACACTGTCTCATTTCTAGTCCGGTTAAATTCCATCTCTATCGCCTTCCAAGCTCTTTCTTTCTCCTGCCAGGTCCCAGCATCATTCTTCTTAGTTTCAATAACATTTATTTTTGATTCTATGAGGGTAACAAGTTTGTAATTTTCCTCGCGAGTGTAGTTTTGGTTCCGCTCTCGTTTAGCTTTCACTCTATCCGTTGTGAATTCCATGTTGTTATTTCCACATCACATGACGTTTTTTTATAGATAATAGCGATTTTCTCAAAAATTCTCGTGAATGTCGTCAATATTTTGCACCCATTGACATTAGAACAACAACACAGATTACTTAGAGATAACAACTGTCTATATAATAAAAGTACTCTGTGATAACAACAATAACAGTCAGGTGTCACTGACAGTGTCATGGCGTCGCATTGCGTTTCTTTTTACGGAAAGTTTTTTTAGTTCATTTTGATTTACTTTATCTAGGGCTATAAACAGCGAAGATAAAGCAAAATCATCTATATCTCCACGTAGATAACTATGAAACTTGCTTCCATGAAATTTTATAATTGTAAACATGAAACCTCCTAGCTTGAAACGCGGTAACCGCAAGTACGATGTTGGCACATCCACTTCCAGATAACTCCTAGATCAAAATCAAAATCAATTTTTTTGTGAAGGTTCCAAACTGTTTCCTTTGCGCGAATTCATCTAATGCGCAATTCGGCTGTAGGGCTATCCTTACAACTAGTAAATGATTAGTAGTAGTACCTTAGCAACGTCATTGTGTCCACACGCCATGGTGTACTGCATCCAGGATATGAGTTGAGCGCGCTTCGCGGCCTGCGCGATGTTCTGCGACATGTAGCTCAGGCAGAGGCTGACTAGATCCTGAGAATAATTCATGAGTTTCAGATACTTATAATTGAGAGAACAGAGAATTCTGTCAAGATTTTCAGATATAAGTATCTGAAACTCTTGACAAAATTCTCAGTTCAAATTGGGAGAACTGAGAATAGGTCATGAGTTTCAGATACTTATAATTGAGAGAAATGAGAATAGGTTACGAGTTTCAGATACTTATAATTGAGAGAACTGAGAGTAAGTCATGAGTTTCAGATACTTATAATTGAGAGAACTGAGAATAGGTCATGTTTCAATAGTTTGCAACATATCAGAAAAATGAGGTGGGCCTTTACCAATAATAGAAATTTCAATAGAAAGTGATTGACAAAAGACATTTTATTGTGCTAGAATTAATTTCACACTTTAGTAGTACTAATGTTTATTTTGTAATTTTATTAGTATTTACCTTAACATTATACTTATCAGCAAGAGAAAGCACTGGTAACACGGTATGGTGAGATATTCTAATCTGCCCAGTATAAAAATACCTGGAACAAGATAAAAGGTTTGAGCATACAGCCAGATGTCTCAAAATCTTACTAATATTATAAATGCAAAAGTTTGTATGTGTCAGTGGGTCATCTTAGGGGCGAAGTTTTAGGAGTTGGAGTATACGCTTCGGGGCACTATGAGCAGCAAAGAGCCAAAAAAAAAATTGTAGATTTGCCGAGCTACCATTTTGGAAATGTAGTTTTTTTTTTTTTTTTTTTTTTATCTTGCGATCAGTCATTCAGACTATAAGCAGATGAGGTGAGTGTTTTGGCATTTAGGGCAGTGCTCCCATCGGAACCATGCCCTTTCTTTATCTTTGTCTGGATATCAGACACTCCACTAGTCAAAGATATCTCGCCGCTTTTTAAGCCGACGTATGGTTTCTGGTATAGTGAGCTGCCCCGCTAGCTGGTTCGGGTGCCTTGACAGTCTTGATGTATATGTGGCTGCATACGTGTCTATTTCTTCCCTTACCATAGGCATGTTCAAAATTTCATGCACTTCAGTTATTTTACTAAACCACGGTGCATTGGATATTTGTTTTAAGATGTAGTTTTGTACTCTCTGTATTATCATTATGTTGGAGGTGCTGGCAGACCCCCATAGCTGTATGCCATATATCCAAATGGGCTTCAATATTGTTTTATATATTAGCAGCTTGTTATCCAAACACAGTTTTGAGTTACGTCCCAACAGCCAATAAAGACCCTTGTATTTTAAGTTAATTACTTCTCGTTTTGTTTCAACATGCTTTCTCCACGTAAGTCTACGGTCCAAGTGCATTCCCAGGTACCTTACTGTATGTTGGTGCGGTAGTTGAATGCCATTCAAACTGACTGGAGGGCAATCTTCTTTTCTGAGGGTGAAAGTTATGTGCACTGATTTGGACACACTAACGGCAATCCTCCATCGGGCTAGCCAATTCTCGATGTCATTCAGACAGTTTTGTAGGACCTGAGAGGCCTTAGTCGGACATTTGTTCGAGGTTAGTAAGGCTGTGTCATCAGCGAAGGTTGCCACGGTAACTCCTGGATTTTGTGGTAGATCATATGTGTACAGCGTGTACAGGATAGGTCCCAGCACAGAGCCCTGTGGCACTCCAGCTGTAATTTCGTAAAAGTTGGACGAGCAGTCGTTCTCCCTCACTTGGAAGATCCTATCTGATAGGTATGATTTCAGGACTTCATAGAAGGTATGAGGTAATATTGATTTAATTTTAAACAATAATCCTTTGTGCCAGACCCTGTCGAATACCTGCTGAATATCCAGAAAAACTGATGAACAATATTCTTTTCTTTCAAACGATGCTCTGATCTCTCTGCACACTCTATGTACTTGCTCAGTAGTCGCGTGTTCCCTTCGAAAACCGAATTGGTGTTTCGGGATTATTGACCTTTCTTTTATGACTTTCATCATTCTGTGTAGCAGTGACTTCTCGAAAAGCTTCGACATTATAGGCAGAAGACTGATTGGCCTGTATGATGTGAGTTCGTGAATAGGTTTCCCAGGTTTTTGGATCATTACAATATTCGATACCTTCCATAGGTCTGGGAAATATCCAATTCTCAGCATTGCGTTGAATACCATTGTTAGGTACACAGCTACTTTACGAGGTGATTCTTGGAGAACTTTTTTGTCAATTCAATCAAATCCTGGCGCTTTATTATTCTTAAGCGACTTAAGGTTCATGTACACTTCTCTGGGAGTCACCAGTTTTAGAGGTACGTCCAGTTGAAGATCTTGGTTTAGAATCAAGTCAATGTCAGTTTCGTTCCCATTCAGTGGTGCCTCGTTTGGAGTGAATACTTGCCTGAGATGCTTTGCGAAGGCTTCCGCTTTGTCAAGAGAGGTCCTAATCCACTGACCATCGTGTGTACGTAGTGGTGGTTTTTGGTATAATGGTCTATCGTGGTTTTTGCAGACCTTCCATAGCGAGTAATTGGTAGATTCTGTCGCTGATAAACCTTCCAGGTAGGTATCCAAGGCAGTGTCGTTAGCGTCTTTGATAAGAGTTTTCAGGTCCGAGTGGCTTTGTTCAATTCTCTTTTGTCATTTGAGTGTCTGCTACTGTGCCATACTCGACGTAGCCTCCTTTTTTCGAGTATCATCTGTCGTATGGAGTCAGGGTATATTTTACTTTGAGGGCGACATTCATTGAGTTCAGGAGTGGACAGCCAGCAACTTTCTTGAATGACTGACGTTAAGTTGCGTACGGCTATGTCAATGTCCGACTCAGATTTTAGACTTACTCTCATTTCCAGTCTCTCATGGACCAACTCTCGGAAAGAGTTCCAGTCAGTGCGCTTGTTGTAGAGTTTTGTGTTATGCTTCATATTCAAAACAGTAGTGCCAAGTATCAGAATTACCGGAACGTGATTGGTGTTAGAGTCAAAGCAAGTTTCTATATGGTGAGGAAGTCTGGACAGGCCCTTAACAATGAAAAAGTCTAAGACGTCGGGCAGGCAGTTTGGGTCAGTCGGCCAATTGGTCGGTTCAGTAGTTGCGATCGTAGTGAGGTCGTTTTTAACTGTCGACTTCCTGAGCTCTCTTCCTCTAGTGCTGGTAAATCTAGATGCCCAGTGCACATGTTTGGCATTCCAGTCACCTCCAACTATAAAGCGTAGTCCCAACGTGTTAAACAGCTCATCATAATGCTCTTCTTTTATTGTATACTTTGGAGGACAGTATATTGCAGACACATTAAATGTTCCGTTTCGATCGTCTATAGCGACCGCTAGCATACACAAGCAGCAAGCTTGTATATGAGGTTTTTTGAATTGTGGTTGTTCGTGATGTTTAATATTTGACTTTATAATGACGGCTGCTCCCGCATGTGCCGTACCGTCTGGATAGTTTGTATTGTAAATATCGTAGTGGCGTATACGAATGCTGTTGTTATCAGTTAGGTGAGATTCAGACACCAGTAAAATGTCTATGTTGTGTGAATTTAAAAGGACTTCCACTTCTTCTACGTTGGGACATAGCCCGTCTGGGTTTCACGTTGCTATCTTTAGAGAAGCCATTACGATATTTTAGCTACTAAGGTTGTTATGAGATTAATTAAAGTGCTCATTTGTTGTAGGATGATATCAAACTTTTCTGCTTGTTTGAGCATTTCTTCTATGTTATTTGGTGTAGTTGTTTCGACGTTCTTCTTGTTTTGATTTGCTCTCAGTATATCGGCGTAACTTGCTCTCTTCTTGTCCCTTGGGTTCACTTTTTCTTCATTATTACCTATTTGTTGAGGTAGTGTTGGTGGCTAACTATCCAACTGATTTGTGATTGTTGGCTGCAGGTTGTTTTGGCTTTACCCTATTCTTTAAGTGTGCTTGGTTATTTGATTTCCTCGACAGTATTTCCTTATATACTTCGCATCCCTTATAGTTAGCCGGATGTGCACCAAAGCACAGAGCACATTTTGCTGGGGTATTTCGGTCCGCCTTAGGACAGTCTGCTGTTCTGTGTCCTTTAGCACATTTCACGCAGCGGTACGGTCGCATGCAGTAGTTTTTAGAATGGCCATATTGCTGGCATTTTTGGCATTGAACGATTGAGTTCCGTTTACGTGGTTCTTCTATGGTGATTGATTGGTTGTGTATGTAATTGAGGTTCTTTACCGCTTTGTTGTTAGGGCTTTGTTGTAGAGTTGCAAAGAATGTCGAGGTAGGTTTCTTTTCAGGTCCATATTTTGCATTTATTATCTCTCCTATCACCACGTTTCCTGTCTCTTCTAGAGTTTCTTTTATTATATTGACAGGTGTTGAGTGATGGAGATTTTTAATTACAACTCTAAATAGTCTTTTATCTTTCCTATTAAACGTGTGTCCAATAAGTCCTTTATCTCGGATAACTTTAAGTATGGATTTATAGACCTCCACGCTAGTACAATTAATGCGAAGTTGATTTTGGTTTATTATTCTGTATATGAAATCAGTTTTGTCTGCAACACTTTCTAGGAGCTCGGTAAGCTTGGTGAGGTCTTGAATTCCATACAGAACAATAGGAGGCGGCTTCGTGACCTTTACTGGATTTTCTCTTTCGTTATTTTCTTCTGGGTCAACAGGAAGAGTGCTGAATCGGTTTGTGACCATCACTCTCTCTGGAGACGGAGAGGAATCCTTTTTCCTCTTTTTGGCGTTGTGAAGCAATGGTACTCTCTGCCAGGTAGGAGGATTGCGATTTTCGGATTCAGTATCCAAATTGTTCGGGATAGAAACCTGGGTTTGAAGGTTAGCATCTGCCATGGAGCTTAGTGATGCGCTTCTGAGTCTGGCCAGGAATAGCCCAGGATGGAAAACTTGTTGGGCTAGCTTCTTATTACTTTCTTTAGGACCAGTAGCATGCACTGATAAGGAGGCCTGGGTACCCACCCTCTTACAGTCGTCGGTGACCAATTTCTCCATTTTAGTTACTCACTTCACCACTACCACAGAATCCGTCGTAAATAATAAGTTTCACAAAGGCAGCACTTTGCCAAATGTCAAACAACATTTTGACATCTGACGTTGATGATAAGAAAAAGAGGGTGGATGAATATAGATTTTAAATTGCAAGTGTCACTCTTAATTTTTAATCACTGTTTTTGTTAGGAATCACTGATTATTATAAGCTACCAATAATTGTTCACAGTAATCAATTAATAAGGTTCACTTTAATAATGTTTTTAATAGCAAAATCGAAGTTTTATGCACTGAACACTTTAACTCTCGCATAGCATGACTATGCGTGTTGACAGTTGACAGTAGTCCAGTAGTAGAATTTTATTTTAGTTTTATGCAAATTAAAATAAAATTCGAAGGCCCATAATTCGGAAACAGCGCGTCGTAGCACCATGCTTCTCAGAACCTAAATGGTTTTTATGGCCAAGGTTATTTTATTACATTTTAGGGTTATGTTTAGGGTAATAAAATAAGGAAATTTCAGAAAAAAAATATTCTATAATTTCTCGTCCTCGCGCCATAGTGCCCTAAGGCTACACTCCAACTTTTGGATGGGTGGATATTTGTTAGTTATTCAATCACACCAGAACGGCTGAACGGATTTGGATGAAATTTGGCACAGAGATAGATTGTAGTTTGGAATAGCAGATAGGCTTTTTTTTCATCCCGGTATAATGCTCCCTTGTGATATAAAAATACTTTTCACTTTTCGGGCGTTATTTACATAAATGAAAAATAGTAAGTAAATAGAGCGATCGGCTGCTGCGCCGCGTGTTACGGGTTCGATTCCCGCACGGAACAAATATTTGTATGGCCTACAGATAATTGTTCCGGATCAGGGTGTCTTGTGAATGTGACTTCAAATGTTTGTAAACACACCCCTCCACAGGATGAAATTCCTAGTGAGGGGCAAAGAGTAACAAAAAAAAAAAAATTAATTATTTTTTATCCTATTAAAGTACTTAATAGTAATAAGAATAATGATGGTTGTGGGTTTACAGAAGGGTTCAAACCCAGAAATCGGGTTAAAACCTAGGTATGTATGCTAGTATATGGTAAGCTTTCTAACCAACACTTGCTCAATTTCAACAAGATGAAGAAAGTTGGTGAGGAGTGTTGTGTCCTCCTAATGACAATGGGGGTGTGCATTATTTTTATTAAAAGTATAATCTCATTCTTGAAAAAACCAATAATAGAGGCCATACTGCTACATACTTGAGGAAGTGTGGAAAAACTGAGGCTGCAGTGGGAGTCTCCTGCAGCACGATGCGACTCTCTCGCCATTCACTCCACTCACGGTTCATCAACATCACCTGAAAATTAAAATACAAGTTGTTAATGTTGCCAGCAGGAAGGGAAAGACACAGATTGAGTAGATATTTTCCAAACAAGTGAACTCGGCATTGCAGGATCAGTTCATTTAACTAAAACATGAGTTCTAAGAGTCACATAACATTGGTATTAAGTACTAGCAGTCCTAGATCTACTAGATAATAGTGTGCATTTACTGTACTATTCATGACAAAACAAGTCATTTATTTATTTAAGTTTAAATGAATAAATAACATTAGAGGGTAGTTACTACTCCGTCAACATAATAGTGTAACACACGCTCGGATTTGGCACGAGAGAACTAACTCCGCCCACAAATCCGTTCTCGCTTACAAACGCTCGGATATGTGACGCCGAGCGGATTAACGCCGCCCATAAATCCTAGTGTTGCCGTGTTTAGAACATTATTTTCCATTTTTATTTATGACTAAGTTGAATGTAAAAATTTCGGGCGACAATAACCAAAATCAGTAGATCTCCCATAACTCGGGGACGTTTTCAACGCTGGTCGTAGTTTGTACGGCCCAACCAACCGACAACCGTACACACGTCCGGATTTGGTACTGAGCAGAACATATCCGATGTGTAAATAAGCGGACCGAGCCGAACTCAATTAATAATAATAATGTCGGGCGGAATAAATCCGCCCACAAATCCGTGGTCCGCCTATACCAAATCCGTGGTCCGTCTGTACGAAATCCGAGCGTGTGTTAGCAGTATTATGTTGACCGAGCTTTAGACCCCTAAGGCATTATAGATACAGGCGGCATGATAAATTCTGCTGTGAAAGATGGTTATTTCACTAAAGCAGCATTTACTTATTTGTTTTAATAATTTGTTGATTTTTTACGCAAGTTTGCCAAAGTTAAAAAAAACTGACGACTGTATTAAGATTACCTGAAACACTTCACTGCTAGCACACAATATCAGCCGATGCGCTGGGTATCCATGTCCACCGACCTCCAGGATCAGGTCACTCATTAACTGCTCTGCATATAGTGTTGCTATCTTTAGCAGCACACTCTTTGAATTGTCCACCTAAAAAACAATATAGGCTTTAATACACCTGCACCTTTTGTCAACCTGCACCTTTTGTCGACGTTTTATAAATGCCCATGCAGGCCTACGTGAAATAAAAAAAAATGATTTTAATTTACAATGATTTTGTGCTGTTTTTTTATAGTTTTTAGAGGAAGTTTGAAAATGAAGCCAGTGACAGAAAAGTTGAAAGGAAACTGTTTGTCCTGGTATGCTCATGCGATGAGAAGAGATGAAACACATGTTATGTCATGTTACTAAAAGAGTTATGAATATAAATTTCGATGGATGAAGAGGAAGGCCAAAGAAGAGATGGATGGTCTGTGTGAGGAGTGATATGAGAGAAAAGGGATTCTGTGATAGCGTGTCAGGGGATAGGATGGTATGGAAGAAGAAAACGTGTTGCACCAACCACAAATAACATAGGTTTAGGGCAGGTAGATGATGAATACAATGATTTTGTGCTTTCTGAGTTCATTATTATGCTAGAGTCAACATAGGCACGGGATCACGAATCACTCTAAGAAATAATAAATAAGAAATCACAATCAATAAAAGAAAGAATATTTGGTTCAAATAAATTCTACTAGATGGCGCGATATGCATCAATCTGGTATTGATGTTTGTGTAAAATTATATTTATAATACTCACAACGGATCTTTGTGTCTCTGAATTGGCTGCAAGAGCCTGCGCAGTAACTATTTTTGTGTCAATATTGAAAGTGAAGTTATCATTTTATAATTGTCTCTTTCACTCGCTTACGTTTGTCGTATCATCCTATCTCGCTTACTCTATGCAGTTGAACTGTTTCATGCGCATTCATTGACAGTACTAACTTCAGAGACACAAAGATCCACTGTGAATATTATAGTAGGATTGATCATAATAAAAATATTTTCTTGTTTAATCACACTCCTAAGCATCATTCAAAATTCATTCCAATATATGGCACAGTTTTAAATTTCTGAGGCATTCTGCTCCAAATATTAAATTTGTATTTTGATACAATGAAACTGTTAAAATGTGTAAAAAAATACTATAAAACAAATTGTCACTGTATTTAATGAAATAATTATTCAAGAACCAAGTAAAACCCTTTTTATTACTTGCAAGTCACTGCTAACATCATCTATCGCTTGAGAAAGAACCAATAGCGATTGCGGGACTTTTAGTAAAATAAATTGTATTGTCCTCCGAAAAACGCTAGTTACGTTGGCATGGTTTATTCCTATGGGATGAGACATCTGTACGTTTATATTTTCTGTGTCATAGATCTGTTATAAAAGCAGTATGTACCCTGCCTTATAATTATGTACAAATAATTTTTAGATGGGGTATCATTATCATGCCTGTATTTCCCGAAGGATTGGGAAGGGGTGCAGCTATAGTACATAAACATTTCGCCAGTTATGTTTTAATCCTATGTAATTGGTGGCGGGCCTATTGCCATCAACCGGGCACAAATCCAACTCTGTGCTGCTACTGAGACAAATCAGATGGAAAACCCAATAAATACAGATTGACGGGGTATATATTTCAAATCACGCTATATGGATTAAATATGATGTACATCAGAATCGCAGGTGTACTTTCAGATCTGCCTTAATTTAATTTCATGTAAAAATATAGGTACACGACGGGTGTCCTGATGTCAGAACCACGGTACAAAAATTAAGGCAAATCTGAAGGTACACCTGCGATTCTGATGTACATTAAATGTGACCTCAAGACTCCCAGATATCTCACAATGTTGATCCCATGTTGTTTAAAACAAAATCTTTAAAATAACATGTATAAAGATAGACGAATATTGGCAGACATTATATTACTGTCTTTTAATTACTTCCTGGTCAATAGCCTTGTTGTGTGAAGTATAAGTACTAAATAGAAACACTAAATTATACTAGACACTGAACAGTGATTTTCAGCTCAGTGACTTCTGGCAGATATCTGATGGCCGCAACAGCTTGTGATAGAGTTCTTGATGTAGTACGGAGTATTTTAACCGAGCAGCCTTAGTGAGAGAAAATAAATTACAAATATACATAGGTAAATAATCTAAATAACATTCAATGAATTGGTGAAAAGGCTCTGCTCTAAATAGTATTTACTACAATACAAACAATCCCATAATCTACTACAATATGAGACAAAGGATCATAGGACGAGCAGATTTAAGGAATTCAATCTTAACTTCTGTAAACTGGGTTGAAAAGGTCAAAAATATACTTTTCTGCTAAAAATATACACTGCAAATACCAATAAGAATCTACCTCGAGATCTTCGTTAGTTTCAGACCCGTCCCCCTTTTTGTCAGAGGAGGACGATACTTGACGGTCCACCGTCAAGAAATCCATGATGATTTTCTTATAACTTAGACATTGAATTGAAATCACTAGAAAAGTTTGGTTTATTTTCTATTTAGCTTTTTCACTGCATTAAAATTTCTTCGTCAATAAAGTTTTATTTACCCGTTTGTGACGCAACTTAAGTCTACTTTGATTGACAGTTTGACACTTGACATTTTTGACGGCATGTTGTTTGTTTGGCTTCAGAAATTTTTCACATTTCACGTAGTATTTATCTTTGGTTTTTATTTTCGAGATATTATATCGGAAGAAACAAAAAGAAAATCGCAGCTGTAGTAAATCAAAGCACTAAACTATTATCTTTGAATGGGTAACAAGATAATAAATACAAGAACACAATAATAATCTTAAAATAACTTTTTGTTTTGAACTTGTGAACTGTGAATTGAAACGTAATGGCAAATTGTGGTTGTGACATGTGACATTTCTCGTTTCTCGGTAATCTTGTGAACATTCCATGTCACTATTTCTATTTAAATTGTATATTATTTGCATTAGTTACTGTTTCTATCACATCTTCCTAATAAGAACAGAAAAGAACAGAGTACATATGGTTGCGGTACAGAATTACAGATGATTTGTATTACCGTTTGTAATGTAAATGTTCAATGGTTCCTGACTTCCGTGTTTTTTTATTAACGATACATTACTGAAATAAGAGTGCAGTGAGTGGACTTCTATTTGAATGAGCATCATGATGTGTCTTAGAAAGAAGAAGGACATCATAATCTTATCTGTGTTTATGGTCGTATTTTTCGCCGTATATCAAATTTATTTTTTCTTCGCTATAACGTCAGAAGCCGGCAATAACAGCAGGGTTGCACCAGTTTTGCATCTAGAACTGGACCATGCAAAAGTGGAAACCTACACACACTTACGATCTGACGCTGATAAATTTATAAACACAAATGGCATAATTCATGGTGTATTGTACTCCCATATGTCGAAATACAGACCTAATAATCAGAACGAATTCACTTGTTTAACCTCTGACCAAAGAATTCCTTTCGAGCAGGTGAATGATGAGTTCTGTGACTGTGAGGATGCAACCGATGAACCCAGCACAAGTGCTTGTGTGAACGGTACGTTTTATTGTGAGACCCAGTACAGAAGCAGGCCCGTTATCCTCAACAAGATACCATCAAGTCAAGTAAATGATGGTATTTGTGATTGTTGTGATGGATCAGACGAGTGGAAAATTGCCCCAGCCCAGAAACTATTATCACAGAGTTCATCAAAGTTTTATAGATATTATGTTACTAAATGTCCTAATAATTGTTAATAGTATTTTAGATTTACGGTTGTTAGTGATAAGAAGTTTACATAATTCTAGAAATTTAAAAAGAACAATTTAATTCCGCTTCATTTAAATTACTTGTACCAAGTAGGTGAGGGTAGTTTGTATTTATTCTGTTGTACATAATTATTATATTATCTGTAAAGAAAATTTTAATTAAATATGTATATGTAACTAGTCACTAAATAATGCAAGATAACATAAGCAAGATAACACAAAATGCTTAAAATATATCAGTCTAGGGATTAAATTGTAATGTATAATGTCAGGTGTTACATTATCAGTAAAACTAATTTCTAAAGACTGAAATCTTGTAATAAATTATTTGTAAATATAAATTTTTGTAATATTATTTACCCTGTTTATTTTTTACTCTTAGAATTCTATGAGTCATCATAGAACCTACTAATAAGAATCTTGCAAGATTTTGAAACAATGGCTATGCCCTATTTTAAGTAGGTTCAAGTTAAAAACCCATTTGCTAGCAACTGCATTCTTGTACCAGTTTTATTTAGGAAATGTTCTATAATTTTTCGCCCACCAAAATTACTAAAAAGTATAGGCTTAGCAAGCACTGCAATTTTTGTTAGCGCAATTTTTTTCCGCTTATTCTGCGTCCTATGGAATTGTATGAAGCTGGCATTGCGTTAAAAATTCGCGCGGTAATAATTCTGTAAGAAATCCGTATTTTGCCACAAAATCCACCGCACCACAGCGCGGATTATACTCGTGCGAATATTTTGAGCTCTATGAACAGGTAGAAAGATGAAATATTTTACAAAAATCGCGCGGAATTTTATTCGCAGTGCGTGTTAGTTAGATTCAGTACGCGGAGTCGCGGACAAAAATTCGCGCGAATAATCGCAATGCGTGTTAAGCCTTATTTGTTTGCGGTGCATATAACATTTTCTCTGTGACATATAATAGGGTAGTTTCAAGGTAGTTTAGAATCTATAATTTTCATCAGGTCAGGTTACAGGTATTTTTTATTTTACTTACAGTGTTTCAATTTCGTAAATTAAAATTCTGCGTATATAGAAACGGAGAAGAGAACAGATAATTAAATTAAAAAAAAAAGGAGTTTAAGGAGTTGAGGTAACCGTAAAAGTATAAAATTATAAATCACTAAGTATCAAATAAACTGTTATGATTTTGTATACAGTAATTTTTATCGTACATCATATTTAAAGAATTCTTATTCAATATTCAGCATTTATAACGTGAGTTCAAAAATTGTTAATCTCTTTCTGTTTGGTACAAACGAAAGAGATAGACAAACACACAGGCAATCTAGAAAATTCCAAAACTGTCCAAAACCCACGCTTACTCGTGTTTTATCTGTGGTGCGCAATCATTCAAAAAGGTTGACCGGCGCGCGACTCGTTTTGAGTTTTCGAGAAAAATAATCAATTTGTATAAAATAGTCCTAGCAACGTGCGCGTTGCAGTATTAATTGATTCTTAATAAATAATAAAGTAAAATCACCAACATGACTGTCGATGAAGGCGTAGATATCACAAAGACAGGTGACCGCGGTGTGTTGAAGAGAATCATCAAGGAGGGTACAGGGACTGATACTCCTAACCCTGGATGCCAGGTCACGGTGCACTACACTGGGACACTCCTGGATGGCTCCAAGTTCGACTCCAGTAGAGACAGAAACGAGCCGTTCGAGTTTAATTTGGGCAAAGGTAATGATTTACATATTCAATTTATTAATTGAACTTGACCTCTTGATCAGCTGCCTTGATCGATTTATCTTTAACCTAGCAATCTATTTTCAGAATCCGCTTATACTAGGGCACTATGTAGTAAACAGTCTCTTATAAATTTGTAAAATCCAAGCTCTTATATTCTTGCATCATCAAAGTAGATACTAATAAGATGCCAATTTAATTATGAAGAAACTTTCGTGAAGTATCTATATTAAACTATGCACTATCAGTGAAAATATGTCAAACACATGGAAGTAATAAAAACCAGCTGATCCAATGTTTGCAAAGATGTATAAAAAAAATTGTTGAGTCATGTTAAATTTTCAGTCAGTGGGGGTGGAATGTTCATGAAATAAGTAATAAAAAAGGCTTTTACAACTTTATTTTATGATGTTGTGACTAGAGCCAATGCCAATCGAGAAGTGGAAAATTAATGTTATTTTGTAGGTGTTCCACAAAAGAACATGCCATATTTTATTATAATAATCTAGAATCTGTCGTTGTATTTGTGCAGGGTCTGTCATTAAAGCATGGGACGTTGGTGTAGCAACGATGAAGAAGGGGGAGGTGTGTGTCTTAACCTGTGCTCCGGAGTATGCTTACGGGGCTGGTGGCAGTCCTCCCAAGATCCCACCCAACTCTGTACTGCAGTTTGAGGTAAGTTACCATACTGCCGTCAATCCATCATGCCTAAGATTTTTTTAATACTCTTTTGGTACACAATTTTGGGTTAGGTCTCATGTGGGACCTCTTGGTCATGGTAAATTTTAAGAAAAGCATTAGAAACATAAATAAATAAGTTTATTGAAAGAGAAAACACATCTACAATTTCTTATAATTGCAATTGTTGATTTAAATAGTACAGTACACATTTTATTATCATGGTGTGAACTATGACCTTGAGTGTTCTTTTAACAATGGAAAATGAACCCCAATGTCTCCGAGAAGTCTGAGTATTACTTTGTTTGGTTTTAAATTTTCACAGAACTTGGTAGACTGTATAATTTTATTTACACAGGAATATGCAATATTTTTTCTTATTGGAGATATGATATCACAGGAAATGTGGTATTAGAACAAACCACATGTTTATTCTGGTTCTCCTTTTCACCACAATATCCTGAAATAGTTATATTGTGGGAAAGAGTTATTATTATTTTATACTTTTGGTGGACATATTTCAGCAAATTAAAAGAACACTGAAAAATTTAATGTTTTAGGTTCCTGCAGCATTAAGTTAGCACACACATCCTTAAAAGGCTTGTATTGTATTGAGTTAAATGCAATTCAATTATTCAGTTGTGACCTATTTATTAAACACATAATTAAATGAAAGCATTGATCCAAAATCACATTATTGTATATTAACTTGTGTAGCACTTTTTGTTGGAGCTTCCTTGAATGTAACCTGTGACCTCTTTCCTTAATTAATATGATTTGCAAATTTTAGTAACTGTTTATAATTTACACACAATGCAAAAAAATAAGTTCTTTTTATTGAATAATTGAAAACACCATTTCAAAATTTGTATGTTAATGAAAATATCAACATTAGTTCTTGGTTAACAGATAAATGCACTCAGCAGTTATGTAAAAAAAAATCTACATTTTACATGTTACCAGTCTATAATAGTGTTCGCTTCCACTACTGCTAAGTTATGTGTCTCCGGGAGTCTATATTTGTGTGCCCAATTAATGGCAAAAGCCTCATTGGGACTTAAAACATTCTGGTAAAATTTGGGTGTACTAGGTTCAGCCCTGCACTCTTCTAAGAATATAGTAGTGATGTTGTTATTCACTTGTTTAGGTCGAGATGATAGACTGGAAGGTGGAGGACCTGTCTCCTAGCAAGAACAAGGGTATCTTACGCCACATCATCGAGCAGGGTACAGGCAGCGACGCCCCCAATGATGGCGCCATGGTCACAGGTATTGTGTTCATGATATTTAATTATTTACACTACTTATGGTTACTTACATCATCATCCTTTTTAATGTTCCCACTGCTGGGTCACAGGCTTTCTCTCTGTGAGAGGGAATGGGCCGTAATCCACCACGCGGGCCTTTGCCCTTTGCTGGCCGCGGGACCCGCGGGGTTGGTGGAAGCAAAATTTTGTGCGATATAGAGTTAAGGACTTTGTCTATAATTCAATATCACCCAAAATGTCGCTTAGTAAATGTCTTTCAGGAGTCGATATGTATATCGGTCTACTCCGCTACTCTAAGCGCGTATTTTGCGTACGTGTACAGCTAAGAGGAGGAATTCCCTGCTGGAGTCTGTGTTTCCCCAGAGCTACAATCTACAATCTAGGGGTCTTTAAGTCAACAGTGAATAGGTTGTTTCTAGGCAAGCGTGATTATCGCTTACCATCAGGTGAGATAGTGGTCAAGCGCGAGCCTATAGAGAACAAAAAAAAAACAAACGTGTGAGATAAATAGGGCATACGGTATTGCTTACAAATGTAACGTAACTGAGTTGTTAAGGTGAAATAAACAGTCGCTCTATAGTCTTATCTCAATGTAATGGTGTTCAGCTGCTTCTAAAATAATGTAAGCCTTCCACACAACCACACATAGGGTTTGGGATAAACCTTGGCAGATAACGACTTCCGAATATATTCAGATTATTAGTCATTCTAAAAAGAAAACATATTTATTTGGCTCACGAAATGCTACACCACACAATACGGATGTTTCTTGGGTAGATAAATGATAATTCTATTTAGTCCGTCAGTGAGATTATCAAATAATATTGGACCCGTACTTTTGCTGTATCAAACAAATAAAACCGGCCAAGTGCGATTCGGACTCGCGCACATATGGTTCCTTACCATTATCGCAAAAAACTCCAAAATAGTCACTAATGTTGTATGGGAGCCCCACTTAAATATTTATTTTATTCTGTTTTTAATATTTGTTGTTATAGCGACAACAGAAATACGTCATCTGTGAAAATTTCAACTGTCTAGCTATCACCGTTCATGAGATTACAGCCTGGAGACAGACAGACGGACCGCGGAGTCTTAGTAATAAGGTCCCGTTTTTACCCTTTGGGTACGGAACCCTAAAAAAGGTTGAATTACAGACAGTATCATTATGCGCCAAATAGGTTCAATTGTGCAAGATATCAGACTGCTAATACCTACATTCCCTGATGCTGCCTATTTAACCTTGAGAGAAGGTACGGACGTAAATCGGCTTTGTTAGAATTTCAAGATATACGGGTAAATAGTTATATCTGCTGGCCCCTCTGCTGCTTTCTATGATTTCTGCTACCTCCATTGAAAATAAAAAAAACCCAACTGCTTAAAAGCGAATTAAAAAGACGTAAACAAGAAGAAAATCATGCTGTGCAGTCGGAGGATACTGGTTTTGGTCAGCCAGCTTGCAAATATGTATCTCCGACTGCACAGCACTGCAGTCTGGTTTTTTGATTTTTTCAATTAACTTTTTTTATTTATAACTTTTTAGTTATATTTTTTTTCGACTTAGGTACATTTAAACATAATTATAACTGTTATATATTTTTGAAATCACCTCTTCAAACCCTTTAACCGGTAACCCAACCCACACGATAGGTTTGGAAGAATAAAATAAATTGTGACCCCACAATATGGCGCCCAAAATCCGCCATTTTTCTATTTTCCAATTTTAATGTAGCCAGTGACACTCGCAAGTTTAAGATGAATCGATTGACGTAAGAATCATTAAAATCGGCCAACACGTTTGGTCTCTGGAACGCCACATAGTAACAAACATACATACATAGACTGATGAACACATTACCCTCCTTCGGCAGTCGGGTAAAAAGGCGTGAGTTTATATATGTATGTAACATCAGTACCATTATTATGCATTTTAGTATTAATTACTTTAAAAATGGTATTTCTTATCTTTTTTGTGTTAATAATCAAGCGGAAAATGTTGAACAAATAAATTACCTTACCAATTTCAGCTGGTCTCACCATAATTTGCAATAAAAACCTTATTGCATATAAGTAAGATACAAAAGCCGTCTAACTTTGTCATTGCTTTTTCTCCCCTTCGTGTTATTCCCATTTACAAGTAGGTTTGCTCTTAATTCTGAAAAGGTTTATTTCACTGCCGTAACGTGATATTTTATTGTTAGGCTCACATTGAGCGAGTTGTATAGAATGAAATGCGATACGTAATATTATGATAAAGAAATGGAATCGTGAATGCAGCCAGATAGAATGTTGATATGGAATAAAAACTTTTGTACTGTTGTTCCTTTTAAGAAGCGCATCTCAGTCGTTGCAATTTAAACCTTATGACAACGGTATACAAGTTTTGAATGCGATTTAAAATGATGATTATTAGCATGTTCATTCAGTTACCTATAAAAAAAATATGTCTTCCTTTAACAGTCGAACTGGAAGGCAGACTGCAAGCCGATGGTAAAGTCTTCGACACAAGAACACTCACATTCCCACTAGGTGAAGGCAGCGAACATAAGGTCTGTGAGGGCATTGAGAGAGCCCTAGAAAAGTTCGCTCAAGGCGAGAAGTCCCGGCTAACCATCCAGCCGAAATACGCCTACAAATCTGAAGGAAATGCAGAATTAGGGGTCCCACCAAACTCCCCTGTAGAATACACAGTAAAATTGAACAGCTTCGAGAAAACCAAAGAGTTGTGGGCCATGGACGGTGCAGAGAAGTTAGAACAAGCTAAGATGTTCAAGGAAAAGGGTACCAATTACTTCAAGGGAAGCAAGTTCCAGCTGGCTATTAAGATGTATAAGAGGGTTGCGGCTTTAGTTGAAGGTGAGTTTTTGTTGAGTGTGTTTCTGTGTTTTCATGTTTTAACCGACTTCCCAAAAAGGAGGAAGTTCTCAATTCGGTTGTTTATATATTTTTTTGTTCGCGCATTACTCCGTCATGTGTGAACGGATTTGCAAAATTCTTCTTTTTGTTCGAAAGAAGTTTATTTCGAAATGGTCACATTTAAATTTGGTTAAGATCTGATGAAGAACTTTGGAGATATACAACAGAACTCTTCAAAAAATGACGGCAAATCTCTCGGGATTGCTGCAATCGTATGTTATCCTAGGTCGGTGTCTAAAAAAAAATGAAAAACAGTAGGTACCAAATACACCGACTTCGGAAAAAACTTATTTGTAGTGTTTTGCTTGAGAAGTTGTTTTTTTTTTTGTTATACAACATTTTATATCAGAAAGAGTGTGCATAATCAAGGATATTCTGTTTTTAATGCAAGCTAGGCCTTTAGGAAGGGTTCTAGATGGTCCCACCATCTTTGATGGAACTCATTTGGTGGTGAATACAAAATGCGAATGTGTGTATGTGGGAAGGTATGTAAATACTTTTTAATCTTTTCAGACTTGCCCGAAGATACAAGTGAAACAGAAGAGAACCGAAACCAAGCAAAGGAACTCCTTTTATCAGCCCACTTGAACCTTTCCCTAGTCTACTTGAAGGTAACTCCAGTCCACCACTTCGAGGCCAAGGAACATGCCATCAAGGCTCTGAAGTTTGACGAGAACAATGTCAAGGGACTTTTCAGGAAAGGACAGGCTTTGTTGGGGCTTGGAGAAGCTGATCAGGCTCTGAACGACTTCGAGAAGGTTGTTGAGGCTGAACCTCAGAATAAGGTGAGTTTACATTTTTTTTTTGATGAAAATAGTTTTGATTGACAAAATATTTGAATGTGGTGCTGATGTGTGAAATGTTTAAGCAGTAAGATTAGTAACCATCTGTTATACTAAAAAAAATGCGATTAGGTTAGCGTTTTCAGTCAGACATTTGATTATATGTATAAATTTTATAGTAGTTATGTTCTATTCTATATTTTTATATGGCAAGCAAAGCCGATGTCGACTATTCTGCTAATGTCTAAAGTTACATGAAAGAGCAGATAAATAGTAGTTATGTATTTTGGTGAATTACTACCTCTACCGGTCAAAATAACTAAGCACTTTGAACTGTCAATGTCACTCTGACGTTCGACACGAGGCGAACGCGGGGCGCCGCGCGGGGGCAAGGGGGCGTGGGGTAGTTTGACATTTCGGGTGCTCAGTTATTTTGATCAAGTGGTACTGTAGTAGTCTTCTCCGCGTGTCAACTTACGATAATTATTTACGTATTTATTATTACCATCCTTCTTTATTTTACGATTGGCTTGCGTTTGACCACTATCTCACCTGATGGTAAGCGATGATGTGGTCGACGGTGAAGCACGCTTGCCTTTTTATCAAAATTGTCGTTTGAAGATCTTAAGTAGTTGTTATGAGATATACATGAAAGTCTGACAAGCAGTCTGCCAAAGAGATTTTGTGTTACCCAGCTGCTAAGTTGTGGAGGCAGTCGCTCCATGTGAAATATTGGAATTCAGCACCCTCTTGTTAGACTGGAAGGCGACCCCAACATACACTCAGCATCACAGAAAACGCACAGTTTCACCTAATCTTCTTCAAAATAATTTAATAGCTATTTATGCAACTGTTACGTTATGGATGGTCTTTTAATACGAGTGCCATTTTTCGGTACAAGCGTAGCGCGTACCGAAATAGGTGGGCACGAGTTATTAAAATACCAATAACGTACAGTTGCATACAAGATTTTATCTACGAAGGAATAAAACACAGATATACACAAATAATGTTACGTTCCCGCCATATCACGAAATCTTCATAACATTTCTCATATACATGTCTTGATTTTTCTTGTAGTAAATTATTTGTAGCCGCAACTGCTCTATTTGTCATATCTGGTGGAGTATTTTCAAAGTCACTTGATGTTGAAGACATTTTTAATAAAATTTGGAATAAAATTTCACTCAGAAGATTTTTCCGCGCCCACTTTTTTTTAATTTTTTATTTAGTCTTTATTAGGTATAAGGCAAAGACCTTGTAGCCGCAACAGCCAAATAGTATACGATACTTTTGTTCTAAACTTGTTCCATTTTTAAAAACATCATTTACATTGTCT